>CM034390.1:13339264-14539264 GCA_019925095.2 Dendrolimus kikuchii
TTACGCCGTGCGTTCGGTTCGTAAGAACGGAAAAAAACCTAATGACATCATCTCGAACTCAGTGCTTGGGTACATTTTGGCTCTTCCACCGCACATGAATGGAAATTCGCATTCAGAACCGTGCTAGCGCTGTGCCATATGGTCGTCTATCGAGCTCAGTCCGTTTGTTTTTATTTTCTCTCGTATGCCATTATGAAGCTCATCAATGGATTTCATTGACATCTTGTAATATTTGAAGAACTTTTCTGGGTGTGCGAGTAATGTAACTCTTTTGAGATAGATTTGACTTTGTTAATCTCTTAATATTCAACGGGTGCACCCAATACCGATGATTCCTTTTGTTTAGCACCAGTAAAAATGCAATGGAAATCAATTTGTCGTCGTCCATAATAACGTAGTTTCACGACAGCGTCTGGAAACGAACTGGCCGTATAACATTCCGAATACAAATAACCGGACGTTTGCGCTAGTCTCACGGAATTCCCAATCTGAATTCTTGATCAGGAAACAGAGTGTAAGAGGCCAGCCCATGTCTAAGAATTTGCTATCGATCAGTAAAAACTGCATTAAAATCGGCCCAGTAGTTTTTACGTAAATGCCCAACAAAATGAGAAATCTTTAAAAAATGAATTGTATTTTCCATCATCACATATTCCAGTTTTTTTTTAATAGATTCAATGTACAGACAGCATTTTTAAAATTTTATTTTATAGATATACTACGATATGCCTGCACCTTAGTCCATGCTTGACAGGTAACAGATTAGTTATTTAGCCAGTATTAAAATTCAAAGGGAATTTTCTGCAAGGAAATGGATTTTTTTTATGAAAATACATGAATTCCGAAGATTCCTGTAAAAACCCAGGATAAGTAATGTGTTGACTTGTTGTATTCGGTTGTGTTTGTAAGAACTGTGAATTACTTGTGTGAATTTATAATAAACTTTGTGATAACTCCAACCACATTTTACATTCAAATCCCACAAACTCATAACAGTATCATAAAAAATGTAAAATGTTTTGTAAGACCTGGCCCCAAACTTTAACTAGAAAAGCAGGAAGCCAAGCTGCAAAAACAAACTCCTAAAAGCTTATGTATAATGTACCTAAAAAGAAATTCAATTGCAAAGCAAACCTTAGCTGTAGTGTACAGTGTAACTCCTTCATGGTCAAACTCAACATCTCTACAAGCTTTTAAATGTAATTCCATTGTGTTTAATAATTTATTTTCTTCGTTAGAATATTCATATAATAGAACATCACCAACAATATTGGCAAGTGCAATTATGTTTCTTGTTGGACTAAATGATATATCCACAATAAAATCATCACAAGTTATCATAGGTGGATGGTCCCGAGGTTTCTTCTTTTCAGCTTTAATAGCTTTGACTACCTCATCGTCCTCATCATTTTCGTAGTCTGAAATTTCTTCATTTTCACTCATTTGTTGGTCTTCAGCCAAATTGTCTAAAAATATAATAAATATTTGAAAGCCATAGTAACTTAGGGGGAGAAGCAACTGTGTCTCATGTGTGTAAAATATTACATAAGCTCCATACAAGTAGATAATGTCAAATTTGTACTGTGGTAAGGTATAAATGAATGAAAAGAAAGATATAGGAATTGGCCAATAATAATTTCTATCTATTTATATATTCAAAAACATATGTGTATGTAAAATCAATTGCTGTTCATAAGTCTCGCGATAACTCAAAAACGGTTTGACCTAATTGAATTTTTTGTGCATGTTTCAGTGGGTCATGGGACTATTTATTTTCACAATTGAATCTGGTAGGTGGTGTTGAAAAATGGGTTCCAAAATTATGAAGAAATTCTTGGCATGTCTATGGAGTGCTGGGATAATTTCAATTGGATTCAATTGGTGGCACCAAATTTCGGTTTCGGCAGGGCAAAAACTTCAGGGCCCGCTATGTTGAAATAATTATAAACTAATGGAGGATTGCTTGCGGCTATGCTGTGTAAAAACCCTAGGTAGTAGTTTTATGTTACTCATATAAAATCCAAATTAGATTTTTTATACAAAACTTTACTGTTTCTTGTTCACTTCATTACAATAACAAAGAAACTAAGTCCATACAGTCTAAAGAGCTGCCCAAAGAAACAGATGAATGGCAGCTAACCTGATTTGAAGTAATATAATGAATGACTTGTTTCACATGACAATATTTGTTAGTGAATTGAAAAAACGCAATTGCAACACCTGAAAAAACGCAATTGCAACACCACATATTTAGCTAATCTGTCTATTTTATGGAAACAACAGCATTTATCGGGATAGAATGTATCCTAAGTCTTAACTCGGTTTTATAAGACAGCACTATGTTGAGTTTCGTTCATATATATTGAGCAGTTTCCAAAAAAAAAAAGAAGTGATCACAGAGGCATCTTTTTTGCTATCTTCATGTATCCCATGGAAACCACATTATTTATCAGGATAAAAAGTATCCTAAGTTACACCCTGGGATAAAAGCTAGCTCTATATTGAGTTTCAGTTAAATCTATTCAGTACTTTTCATGTGATGCTCAAACAGACTCACAGACAGATAGGCAGACAAAAATTCTAAAAATTGCATTTTCGGAACCCCTAAGGCTGCTACTCAGATATCCAGTACACGAATTTTAAGTAGTGGTTGGGCGAAGTGGGTTTGGGGAAGTTATACTTACCCTTTCTGCAACCCTTATCGTTTGGAGTTCTTAAAATATAAATTTTTGGTAAACATATCCTAACCTATTTTTTCACTAATATTATTGTGATAGGCGGCGAAAAGTCGCGATCAGTGACTAGAACAGCAATTTAGGTTATCTTCAGACTAATGTGCACAAGCCGTGCGAACGTGCCGCGGTAGTGACTGGGGAGTGTAACCACTTGCTATGTATTTTATATAAACAATTTTATAATTTCGTCTTTATTGGTCGCCATTTTGAATATATTCATGGTTACTCATGTAGTGTATGTGAATGTGCTCTGTTGTCTTTTCTATATTCTTTGACAACTTATACTGTTTTTTTGGTTCTTTTTCTGTTGATTACTGGCTTTCTTTTGGACTTTGAAAGGAATGTTTAGTAAATCTATAGCTATCCCGTTAACGAATTTTAAGTAGTGGGGATACGCATGGGAGACAAGACAGTGGTTTAACATCTAACGGAGGGCCAATAATCCCCCTCCTAAGCCATCCATCATCACTAACACCAACTGAAAATTTTTCATGTCACAACAGTTAAACAATAAATTATAACACCACACAAAGTCACAAACACACAACTAACAACAAAACTTATACCCATACTCACTCCAACGCGCACTACCACCGCATTGCATTACACACACACTTCACAAACAAACCAAGACACACAAAGAGCCTAAAAATTAATAACCTAGGCACAGAAAGGAAAAACAACACACATGGCACTAGTTAAGATAATATATATAGGTATAGACAGACATAAGGCATGCACTTCCTCACAACACCAGCATGTAACAGATACACTCTACATTAGTATAAGTTTAGTAATAAAATTAGAAAAAATTAATATAAGTTATTCTTAAGGTACACCAAAACATAAAAATCACTAAATTATTGTCACACACGTAGTTACAAAAATAAACAATAAGCATGTATGAACTCTACAAACTTCCATAGAAATTAAGTTGTAAAAAGGGTACAGAACTCGAGTCCATAGAGTTGTTAAAAAAAAAGTAGCAGGGTAGTGGAATGGGGGAGGGGGGAGGGATATTTACCCCTACTACAACCCTTATGGTTCGGAGATCTTCAGTTTTTTGAATAAACATAACCTCACTTATTTTTTCACTAATATTGAATTTACAAAGTTGAGTAATCCTTTTGAAGTCAAAAAGAAAGCCAGTAATGAATAGAAAAAACCCAAAAAACAGTGTATATAGTCATAAAATGAACAGAGCACATTCACAAACACTACCAGAGTAACCATGAATCTATTCAAAATAGCGGCCAATAAAGATGAAATTATAAACCGTGCATATAAAATAAATAGTAAATGGTTATCAATCAGTTCTGGCACTCACCGGACTCTACTGCGGCATGCTTGCTTGGCTCGTGCGCATTGCTCTAAAGATAACTTATCCTAACAGACTATTCGTATGTATAAAATAAATGGATATAATTGGTTCTGGCACTCGCCGACCGCTGATGCGCCAGACTCGCTTCGCTCGCTCTGCTCGTACAGTTTGATCTGAAGCTAACCCAACTGTTCTAGTCACTGGTCGCGACCTTTCACTACCCATCACAAGAATAGTGAAAAAATAGGTGAGGTTATGTTTGCCAAAAATAAATATTTGAAGAACTCCAGACCCTAGGAGATGCAGAAAAGGTAATACGGTATACCTTCCCCCCTACCCACTATGCCCACCCACCACTTAAAATTTGTGCACCGTATAGTTGAGTAGCAGTCAAAATTTGCGTACCGGATTGTTAAGTCGCAGCCCAAGTGAGGTTATGTTTATAAAAAAATAAATTTCAAGATCTCCGGAAAATAGGAGTTGTAGTACGGGTAAGTATGCCTCCCTCCTCCCCACTCTACCATCGTGCTACTTAAAATTCGTGTATAACATCTATAGATTTATTCCTCCTGGTCCGAATTAGCCCTCCTGATTTTTGTACATATAGGTTTTGTATAAAAATAAATTACATATCAACGACGTTATTTTTAACACCATAAAAAAAAAACTCATTTGGCCAGTCAATAATACTTATACTTTATCCCAGATTGAGCAAGGAGATAATACACACCAACCTGTATCATTTAACTCATAATACTCCTCGCTTGCATCACTGGATGTGCTTTCATCATCTGAAGAATTTTTATCGAAATCTCGGAATTTAGCCGTCATATTTTCGTTTGAAAAAAAGGATAAAATCACAGACTACTACAGGTTACCTTCACAAACTACTATAGATAGATACTACCCGTATATATAAAGTACTCTGTGATAGATACCTTTTGGATACCTTCGATCCACAATACCACAAACTACTATGGATACTACCTATCATAAACTACTATGGATACTTTTTTTTTTTTGAGGCGAGGGAAAATGCTTAACCGATTTACGCACAAACTGGGCCGTTGCTAGGGGAACGACACGCGTCGGTCGGGGGCGATAACACTGCAGCAATAGTATGCTCTTGGCAGTGCTCGGTCCGCGATCGACGTCACAGAATAGTGTGGAAGACTCCAAGTGTTGCTACACGAGCGAGCAACCTCAATACCCACTAAAAACCCCCTCCTCCCTGTCGACCCTGCACTTTTGTTTGTGTTGGAAAGGCTGAGATTTAGAACATAGTTACGCCCAGTCGATCCAGCGCAATAAAGTGCCTGGAGTGAGTCCTGGGAGAACACACCCCACTTCGTTGTGCGGGGGTAGAAGGTCCTTTGCTTTCCTAGCAAGCTAACCTCCCTGAGTTAGGTTCCGCGGTAAACGGAACCTAACTCAGGGAGGGAAGTAATGCGCGTACCTGCCTCTCCGGGTACCAGCTGAAGGCCGGCGACCTCGAGAAGACGCATTAGCACGCGCTGCAGGACTTCTCTCCCTATCGCGTTCTGCGGCCTCCTTGAGTGACATTACTGTCTCACAAAAAGTAACCGCAGCCCCCCAATTGTCGCCGCTCTGCAGCATGGCCTTGACCAAGTCGCAGAGCGAATCGACCGGACCTATGTGCGTCTCAAGTTCGAAACGCTGCGGCGCCCATGCGGCGTACTCAACTAGCGTGTGTAACGCCGTGTCGGGCGCGCCGCACTGGCGGCAGTCCGGGGAAGGCAAGCAGCCCACAATACGATACAGATACTTATCGAAACATCGGTGTCCGGTAAGTATCTGCGTCGTCCTGAAGGTCAGGGTGCCACTGGTGCGGTTGACCCATTCCGTCAGCTGTGGCCTGATTGCATTCACCGTGTAGCCGCCATAGGCCGCAGGGTTATCGAGCTCTTGAGACCAGGCGGCGATCATGGAGGCGGTTTCCCGTTTCCTGATCGCCTCGATTTCGACCTGACAGAAGGTCAGGCCTCTAGCTAGGGCATCCTGCCGGGTACATGTACCAATGTTATTGTAAGAAATTTTTTTTGTAACTCCGGTTTTATCCGAGGGTTACTAACTAACGACTACTCGAACGAACTACTTTTATTATTTAGCGAAAAAGTTCCTACATGTTTATATGGACATATTTGTCGATAAAAATCCCTATTTCAGGTGATTATATTGGCAGTTCTGACATTAAGTATAATAGGGACGCGACATATTGTTCTATACGTACAATTGCTTATACAAATAGCATCCATTTTGAAGGCACACACATAAACATATTGCGACGCAAATAAAACCTCGTTTTTTTTTAACATCGATGTATCGCCCAAAACCACCTTAGCACACCTTATGTTATCTTTATTCTATTTATATGTCTTTTGCTTTATCCAACATTTAGTACCGTACTTAGGTACTATTCAACAGCGTAGGCATACACTAACATATCCCTATCACCATTTAAAATAAATTTACATCTAAGTAAGATTGTCATTTTTAATAGAAATGGAAGAAATAAGTATAACAATCAACTTTTATATTATAAATTATTATTGGCAATAAGAAAATTTATGAAAAAAATAATATAAAGAAAATCTGTCTAGATCACAGGTAGAGCGCAAGATTGCGCGTTATGTCTATGTAGGATAAAACATCGTTCATAAAACATCGATCTTGAACAACGATGTATCGTCGATGTTTTGGTTTCAACATCGATGTTAAAACATCGATTTTTATGAACGATACATCGATTTTTGAAAACATCGATGTTTTGTTTGCATCCCTAGTCAGTGCAGCCGGTACTTGTCTTGTCAAAAAGTCGTGGTATAAATCAAAATAACTAATTATCTTTCCATATTTTGCTTGTGATTTAAAATAATTGAAGCCAAATGTAAATAATTACGTCGCAAATATGCCAGTGTGTAGTGTAATAGGGTGCGGCATAAAAAAAACACCAAATCAGCCAACTTTAACCATACACAGGTACGCTATAAATAACATTAAAATATTGGTTATTGTTAATGTTGTCGGGAAAATAGAGGAAGATTTACATTATAATTAGCAAGGTTCTTATGTGCAGTTATAGGTCATGAATGGATTTTCACTTATTTAACTATATTTTTACGCTTAAATAATGTTAATTTATTAGCTGGGGTTGTACATTTTTTATCGACTCTGATATCGATTTAATATGATTGCTTATATAAAATTTCTTATTTTATCATGCTACCCCGCTTAAAATATACAAAAATAATAATTAAAACATATTTTATAGGATCCCAAGAAATGAGCGTAAAAAGAAAAAGTGGCTGGAAGCCATTGGAATGGAAAATATAAAGCCAAATGTAAAAGATATTTATATTTGCTCGCTACATTTTGATGATGTGATGTCAGGAGCCTTAAGAACAGACGAGCTTGCATGACAAGAGTTATGAATGTCAAAGAGGCAAGTGAGGTGTGTAAGAATAAGCCTAAATGGCACTCTGTTGTTCGTGCCTACCCCGCAAGGGAACTGGCGTGAAGTTATGTATGTATGTATGTATGTACATTTTGATGATAAATGTTTCAACAAAACTCTGGATGTGCCTCGACTACGAGATGATGCCGTGCCCTTCAAATTTGTAAGAGTAAGTTAATACTGTATATACTTTTATAGTTAGTATTGATATACTTTTTTTTTAATTATATACATATTTTAATACATACATATTATTTAACAACAAAACGTGCTATACAAGGATCAAAATTAATATACAAGTTTTTTATGGTGGGACGATGATCAGCAGGATAGTCGTTGGACTGTCGGCTTATTATATAATTCCTGTTCCGTCTTTGCAGTCGAAGGCCTTAATATATCTTCTCTTGCCTCTTACCCTCATGGAGACTGTTCGTATAATTGAAATTTGTACTTTTACTTTTAGCCTTTGATATACTTGTTGCTGCTACATTATTACTGATATGCTAGTTACGACTAGTTGTGGTCTATGTCATTCTCATTCTATATAACTATTTTAGAAAAACTTACAGGTTTTGTGGCTGCGATTCTATCCAAGAAACGTATTTGCCCAATTTGAGTGATAATGTCATCATTTAAGCAAACTTTATGAAAAAAATACTGTGGACACAATTATTCTAAACTAATATTTCAATATTTTGCAGCAACATGCCAGCAACATGCCAGCAACATGCCAGCCAACATAAAACTGGCATATTAAAAGAAAATCAGTTGGAAACAATTCCTGTTTTGGCCGGTCCTGACACCTCTACCTTGGTAAATGCTTATATATAATAGCGACGCGACATATTGTTCTATACGTACAATTGCTTATACAAATAGCATCCATTTTGAAGACACACACATAAACATATATCTATCTCGTTCTTACTCAGCACTGTAACTCGCAGGAAAACAATATAACAGTATTTCAGTGCGTACATAAAGTGGAACATGAATATACGTAAATACCTAATGAGGCCGAAAATCCGCCATGTTTAGTGCACCAAATGTCATTATCAGTCAGTGCACCCGGTACTTGTCCTGTCAAAAAGTCGTGGTATAAATGAAAATAACTAATTATCTTTCAATATTTTGCTTGTGATTTAAAATAATTGAAGCCAAATATAAATAATTACGTCGCAGATATGTCCGTGTGCAGTGTAATAGGGTGCGGCATAAGAAAAACACCAAATCAGTCATCTTTAACCATACACAGGTACGCTGTAAATAACATTAAAAATATTGCTTATTGTTAATGTTTCCGGGAAAATAAAGGAAGATTTTCATTATAATTAGCAAGGTTCTTATGTGCAGTTATAGGTCATGAATGGATTTAACTTATTTAACTATATTTTTACGCTTAAATAATGTTAATTTATTAGCTGGGGTTGTACATTATTTATCGACTTTGATATCGATATAATATGATTGCTTATATAAAATTTCTTATTTTATCATGCTACCCCGCTTAAAACATACAAAAATAATAATTAAAACATATTGTATAGGATCCCAAGAAATGAGCGTATAAAGAAAAAGTGGCTGGAAGCCATTGGAATGGAAAATATAAAGCCAAATGCAAAATATATTTATATTTGCTCGCTACATTTTGATGATAAATGTTTCAACAAAACTCTGGATGTGACTCGACTACGAGATGATGCCGTGCCCTTCAAATTTGTAAGAGTACGTTAATACTGTATATACTTTTATAGTTAGTATTGATATACTTTTTTTAAATTATATACATATTTTAATACATACATATTATTTTATAACAAAACGTGCTATAAAAGGATCAAAATTAATATACAAGTTTTGTATGGTGGGACGATGATCAGCAGGATAATCGTTGGACTGTCGGCTTATTATATAATTCCTGCTCCGTCTTCGCAGTCGAAGGCCTTAATATGTCTTCTCGTGCCTCTCACTCATGGAGACTGCTCGTATAATTGAAATTTGTACTTTTACTTTTAGCCTTTGATATACTTGTTGCTGCTACCTTATTACTGATATGCTAGTTACTAGTTGTAGTCTATGTCATTCTCATTCTATATAACCATTTTAGAAAAACTTATGGGTTTTGTGGCTGTGATTCCATCCAAGAAATGTATTTGCCCAATTTGAATAATAATGTCATAATTTAAGCAAATTTTATGAAAAAAATACTGTGGACACAATTATTCTAAACTAATATTTCAATATTTTGCAGCGACATGCCAGCCAACATAAAACTGGCATATTAAAAGAAAATCAGTTGGAAACAATTCCTGTTTTGGCCGGTCCTGACACCTCTACCTTGGTAAATGCTGCACATTTAAGGATTCTGCTGTTCTTTAGCTTCAAGAGAAGATGTTAGATTTTGTATATACAGACTCTTTATAGTGAAGCTATTGAACCTACTTAGATAAAAGTAATATGCTTTGACATCTTTAGAGGAATAAACCAAAACTGATGGTGTCACTTCTTTGAATTTTAGAATTTTGTATTCCATGTAAAACATCTAAGGTACAAATAAAACTCATATTATAAACTTATGCCTTTATTAGTTTTACTTTAATAAAAACTATTGTAAATTCGTGAAATTTTTAATAATTAAGTGATTTTAGAGCGTAAGTCATAAGGAATGACGTTTTTTATTAAATAAATGTTCTGAAGGTGTTTTGTTTTTTTTTTATCACGCGGCCCTTAATAAGTTTAAAATTTGAATCACTCTCACTTATGGTGCAGCGCACCTATCTTGAGGTGCGTTGCGGTAATGTGTTACTTACTTTAGAGTCAGCACACAATTAAAATAGATTGTAATAGAGAGGTAAGTAGTTTAGACTACTTACCTCTCTATTACAATCTAATTAATCTGTTTTGGATATCAAAATAAGAGTACGTGTTTTTCATAGGAAAAACACGTACTCTTATTTTGATATCCAAAACAGCATAGCTAGCTAGCATGCTAACGTTTTATCGCCGACATAAAGCTTCCATCCCTTTCCGGCATATACGCAAGTGCGAGCGAGACGGCAACATATGAAACGACGATAAAATTTAGCATGCTAGAGATGGGCAGATGGCCCTGTACTACGCCATATGTTTATGTTTTGTGGTCACTGTGTTGTCAAACAACTTTATCAAATCAGTGTAGCAACTTTTAAAAATCGTCATATCGTTTACTTGATAAATTTGAAACACGAACTTGTCTTAGATTTCACACATCTAAATCAAAGTATCTTTGCACATAACAATATACTTACTTCCTATTAAAGTATAAATTCTACAAATAATTAATACTCAATAATATTGAAAATAAAATGAGCCAAGGACGTTTATCGATAAAACCTAATAACATTAAAATCTTCTGGACAGCACTAAAACCGCCATGTTTAGTGGCCAAATGACGTCACAGTGGCACGCATTTTTTATTGACGTTTCATTTCCATAGGTTTCCTACTTCATACCAGGTAGAGTATAAATTCTACAAATAATTAATACTCAATAATATTTAAAATAAAATGGAGATTACTGCAAATCGGGGAAATTTTCGACGTTGGGGGGCGAGATTCGGGGTTAAGATTCTTTGGGGGTACATCTGGGAGAAAAATTTAGTTGAGCGAAATTTTGGAGATTTTTAGGTGACAACAATTCATCCACAAATACAATTCTCATCACTACAACTATTATATCTAAGTTATAATACAGGACTATTACTTTATCTTAGAATTATATTCTACTGGTGAATCATACTTCAATTCAATTCATTTTAATAATTCAATTCGTTCGTTCGTTCATTTACGTTATTTATTTATTATGCCATCTCTACTCGTATACGTCGTATCTTATAGCCTACTTTCCGTTAGAGACTCACACAGACCACGTTCACAACCGCGGTTTTTCCCGTTCCACTTCTTTGCTGGCGTCAGAATCGTAAACTCAAGTGAAACGGTTATTTAACCCACCTAGGGACACGGGACGTTGAGCGCTTCGTGAGCGAAAGTGATGACCTCATTAATGACGTCCTCGCCACGACGGTGGCCTTGTTTTTTTATTCCTCTTTTAAAATATTTAAAAACTGTTTTGTGGTTTTTTTTTCAAAAAGCTTACTTTGGGTTTTTGAAAAAAGTTTAGTGATAATTGACATGGTCATTTGGCAACACTGTTTGCTACTGGCAGTAGTGGCAGTTAGTGACCAGTTAGATACTTAGAGTATCCATAGTAGTTTGTGATACTTAGTATCCATAGTAGTTTGTGCCAATTAGTTATGCACAAGAAGCTTACACACAAAAGCTTCTTGGTTATATACGTACAGTTTGTCTATAAAGTCGTGACGTTAATGTTAGAGGAACTAACAATAATCATGTGTCTGGCAACACTAAACATCAGTACATCTGTTGTCAATGCTGTCATCGAGTTTGAGTTGCAGAAAAGTTTTCCTTTTATATTATTTATTGGGGAATTGTCAGGTGTCAGATAAACTATAGACGTATTGGAAAATTTTCTTTCGGTTTTTTCCTAAATATTTCTGCTTATCTTATTTTTTTGTATTTTTTTTCTGTTACAGTGGTGTAGTTAAGTATATTTTAATCATATTACTATTTTTATAATGTCCTCTGTTGGCGAGGATGTTCCTCCGGATAGGGACAAATTACCTTTTGATTCTGATATGGACGTGTCCCCTACGGTTTATCAATCATCCGAAAAATTATCAAATAAACGTCATGCCGATTCCAATATAAATACTCTTTTAAAAAAACCCGCGTCAGTCTCTGGCACAACGGGCTGATATACAAGCTGTATCAACTCGGTGTGCCGGACCGACTCGTGCTCATTCTACGGGACTTCCTCAAAGACCGTAGATTCAGATTCCGAGTGGAGGGCACTAGATCCTCAGGGCTCCGCGCTCTCCCCCTTACTTTTCTCGCTGTACACCAGCGACATGCCACGGCACCCCCATACCGAGCTAGCCCTATATGCGGATGACACCGCCATATTCATTAGCGACCCCAGCAGATACAGAATCTGCAGTCACCTCAACGCCGCCATCAAGGAACTAGGCGACTGGTTCCGTAGATGGAGGATTGAAGTGAACCCCGAGAAGAGCGCAGCCATCATGTTCTCTCGTCGCTCTCTCTCACCCAATACTCGCCCCACCAACCAACTTATGCCCATCAAGCTATACGACGGAGTTATCCCCTGGGTTAACGAAGTCAAATATCTTGGTGTAACTCTAGATAAAGGCTTGTACTTCCACAAGCACACCAGAGCGGCCGGGAACAGAGCATACTGGATCCTAGGCCGACTCTATCCGTTGATATGCAAGAAGAGTAAGATGAGCCTTAGAAATAAGGTGACTCTATACAAAACTTGCATCCGCCCCATCATGACCTATGCGAGTGTGGTCTTCGGCCACGCCAGCGAAACAAACATCTGGAGACTGCAAAGAATCCAGAATCATTTTATGCGTGCTGCAGTCGACGCCCCGCGCTATATGCGGCTCGCCGACCTGCATCGCGATCTGGAGCTTCCCTCCATCAAAGATTATATAGTCACTCTATCGCGCAGATTCTTTGACCTCGCCCCCCATCACCCGAACCCTCTGGTGACGGAAACGGTCAACTATAAACCCACACCGAACGCTCCCATGAGAAATCGTCGCCCTCGCAATGTACTCATTGACGAGCCCGATAAAATCACCCGTCTCCTCGCAATCATGAACCCCCCGAGGCTCAGAACATCAGCCTGGCATAACAGACGCAGACAGAACAGACGCCGGAGAGCCCCCGGCTCGGATCCTCTTACACAAAGGTAAGACCCCACCAATCTCACACACTCAATACAGACACAAGTAGCCATACACGATTAGCATAGGCGTGTTGCTGGAGAGTTTCTTCCGCCGCTTCTTCTCCTCCAGCTATAACACGTTGCGAAGCGGTAGTAACGATAGACTAGGATCGGCTCCGCCGGCGGAGTCGATAATTGGTCCCCAAAAAAACAATCATTTCAGCCTGTTGGCTTAGCTCTTTCAGCCTTTAACGGCTAATTCCCAATATAGAGTCAATCCCCCGCAGCGGTCGAGCCGAGGTCGAACCTCACAGGAGGTGCCTCCTCGAGCGTGCTGCTCCCGGGCCGAACGCCTCCGCTCCCACGGAGTCGTGAAGCCCCCAAAGTCCGGTATCGCTGAAACAGCCATCTGCGGCTATTCAGCTGGGTCCAGTTCCAAAAAAAAAAAAAAAAAACCGCGTCAGTCCCTCTTGTTGCTGCCTCAGCTCAGCACACGTTTGTTCGCCCAGGTTACGAACCCAACACTAGAATTACATATTCTGAGCAAGACTCTGGTCCCTTCATTGTGCATGTTGCTCGTTTGGGTAACGATGAAACCTCTACATCAAATAACATGAGAGCTCTTAAGATTGCTCAAATCATTTATAATAGCAAGGTATCAGGTGTCGATGAGATTAAAAGTATTGGTCGAAATAAAGTGTCTGTTATTTTCAAAAATCACCTTGACGCAAATTGTTTTGTATCTGACCCTATTCTTTCCTCTCATAACCTATCCGCTTCTATTCCTCGTTTCCAGATTACGCGCATGGGCGTCGTCACTCAAATTCCTTTGGAGTGGTCACTACAAGAACTAGTTGAATCAACTGAATGTCGTTCCGGTGCTTCTCTAGTAATTAAGGCAAGGCGTTTAAATAAAAAAAAGCGTATCGATGGGAACACGGTTTGGGAACCCACTGGTACCGTGGTTCTTACTCTATTAGGTCAAGTCTTGCCTGACCATGTTTATTGCTTTAATATGTCTCTGCCAATGAAATTATACACACTACCTACTATTCAGTGCCACAGATGCTGTCGGTTTGGTCATGTCCGCGACCAGTGCCGTTCCTCTCCCCGTTGCTCCCGCTGTGCTGGTTCTCACGATTGCTCTGCCTGTAATACCCCCACTGACAATGTGTCATGCTTGTTCTGCTCAGGAAGTCATTTAGCTACTGACAGCAAATGCCCCGAGCATTCACGACAAAAAGCTATAAAACTAGCTATGTCCCAGGACAATATAAGCTATATGGAAGCCGCTAAAGGTTTCCCACGTGTACGTAGACCCTTCTCTGATATTGTTAACTCTTCTCTTCCTAGTAAACCGGTATACATTAACAGATCTTCTAATAATATTTATCCACCCTCTCCTTCCCCTGATTTTCCTTCTTTATCTCAGCCTTCTACCTCCTCTTATAAGAAATCTGTTCCCATTGTTCGCCGACCTAAACCCCTTCCTAGCAAGTCTTACGACCACCAAGCGCATAATAGCATAATATCATCCCCACCCCCGACTCTTTCTAATGGTTGTGCCCTTAATAATAATATCCCTACTAATAAAGTTTTTCCAAATGATGACCTGGTTCAACTTATGACTAAGACTTTATTGAATATTTTTTCTAAATTCGAAAATGGTTTACCGTACAACGTCACAGAAATGGTTCATTCCATCGTTTCATCTTTAATTAATTTATTTTTAAATAATGGCCAAGAACATCATGCAATGGAACTGTCGCAGCATTAAAAATAAAAAACAGGATCTCATCTACCTGTTTAACAGGTTTAACCCTTTGGTCTTTGGCATTTCGGAGACATGGTTGTGTCCTGGCTCCTTGTTTAGGTTGCCGGGATATTCATGTCTTCGAGATGACAGAGATGATGGCTGGGTTGGTTCTGCCCTACTTATGAATCGAAAGTTCTCGTTTTCCCAAATTCCTATCGTTCAACATTCTCCTGACTTTAATATTGTTGCTGCTCGCTCTATTGATATTACTTTTGTTTCATTGTATGTTCCTTATCCTAATAATAATATTATCTTGGAATTAACATCGATTTTATCTTCTTTTCCTAAACCCGTTATTATTCTAGGCGATTTCAACATCCGTCACACTATGTGGGGCTCTCCTTTTTGCGACTCCGTTGCTTCATCCTTTCTCGATATGCTAGATGGCTTAGATTTATGTGTGTTAAATGACGGCACCCCTACTCGCAGAGTTCCTCCTACTCAAAACGTTAGCGCCCCAGATTTAACCTTATGCTCTCCCTCTTTAACTAGGTTACTTACTTGGTCTGTTTTGCCTCATTCTTTTGGCAGTGATCACCTCCCCATTTTAATTTCGTTTGCTAATTCTTTCTCTCCAAACCCAGCTCTTCCACCTCTTTTAAAATTCAGAATTAAAAAGGCCAACTGGGATAGATTTTCCAATTTAGTTGAAGATAATTTACGGTCTCTCCCTTCTATCACCCTTGAAAACGTTGCTACTGTCTACAATGAATTCACCTCTATTTTAATTTCTGCTGCTAATTTGTCTATCCCCTTAAAAAATTCTGCGTGTAACAAACTGCCTTCCCCAGCATGGTGGGATTCCGAATGTTCTGTTGCTGTCAAAGAAAGAAAAGAAGCCGAAACAAAATTTTCCAGGGACCTTTCTTTAGAAAACTTTGTTAACTTCAAAAAAGTATGTGCTCGTACTAAACGGTTCCTACATTCAAAAAAAAAATCCGGTTGGCATTCGTTTTGCGAGTCTCTTTGTCCGAGAACTTCTTCCACTCTTATATGGAGAAAAATTAAAGCATTTCGTTTGTCTCAAAATAATCCTAATATTTCTTCTAATGACCCTTCGTGGCTTCCTGATTTTGTTTCAAAACTTTCTCCTCCTTCTGTCCCACATATAAATTGTATCCCTTCCCTACTTCCTTCTACTGTTGACTCAAGTGGAATGAACTCAGAATTTTCTTTTGCGGAACTATGTTGCGCCTTGGATCATCTCCGGGATTCTGCTCCAGGTGTCGATGGTATCCCATATTCCTTTATTACAAAATCTTCCGAATCCACTAAACGTTTTTTTCTCAAACTCCTTAATACTATATTCTTGTCTGGGTCTGTTCCTGATTCATGGAAAACTCAGGTAATCATTCCAATATTAAAACCGGGTAAAGACCCGTCTAAGTCAGATTCCTATAGGCCTATTGCTTTATCATCTGTCCTCGCTAAAATAATGGAACATCTTATGAAAAATAGACTTGAATGGATCGTTGAAAGTAGGGACCTTCTTGCGAACAGCCAATTTGGCTTTAGGAGAGGTCTTGGCACTATTGATAGTTTAAGTTTACTAACTTCTGAAATTCATCTTGCTTTTTCTCGCAACGAGCATGTGATAGGGGTATTCTTAGATGTTTGTTCCGCTTATGATAGCGTTGATCTTTCCTTACTTAGATCGAAAATGTTTCGTCTGAGTTTACCTCCAAGAATTATCAATGTCATCTGTAGCATGTTTATGGAACGTACTATATTAATCCGCTCTGTTAACTGTGATATTCCTCCGAGACGTATCTGGAAGGGCTTACCTCAAGGTTCAGTTCTTAGCCCTCTTCTTTATAGTTTGTTCACAGCCGATTTGGAAACGTCAGTTAATTGTTTTTGTAAAATTTTGCAATACGCTGACGATATCGCTTTGTTTGCCACCTCATCTTCTTTTTCTGATGCTTGCAACCGACTTAATTCGGCTCTATTTTCATTAAATCAATGGCTCACAGATAATGGCCTCTCTCTCTCTCCACTGAAAAGTTCCGCTGTCATTTTTACACGTAAACGTTCTGTTCCTGCCATTGATATTCACATTGAAAACCAATCTATTCCTATTCATGATAATGTTAAATTCTTAGGCTTGTATTTGGACTCCAAATTGTCAGGCATCTATCATCTTAATTACATTTGTGCAAAGGCGGAAAAAAATGTTAATATTTTGCGGGCTCTTTCTGGCGTCAAGTGGGGGTCCCACCCCTTCAATCAGAAACTCCTTTATAATGCCATTGTAAGGAGCCATTTTGATTATGGTTGTTTTTTATTAGAACCGTGCAACAAACTTGCCCTATCGAAGCTTGACAGGATTCAAGCTAAATGTCTGCGCATTATTACAGGCTCCATGAAATCTTCTCCTTCTAATGCTCTTCAGATTGAATGCTTAGATCCCCCCCTCTTCCTACGTCGGCAACTTCTGGCTGACAGATTCTTTTTCAGAGTGGCTGAGCTCGCTAATCACCCTCTCTTAGGTCTTCTTGATAGTTTACTCCAGCTTACTTCTACTTCTCCTTATTGGAGTCACAAGTCTCCTACAAATTTGATTAAATCCTATAAGAAATTTAGTAACCTCCCTTATAAACTTTTCCAAAATTCCAAAAATTTCATTTTTGAATTTGGTTTTGAATGTCTTTTGTTCCAGCCCAATATCATCTTTAATTTTGGAATAAGCAAAGAAACTTCTGGTGCTAACCATGTTTTCAACCAAATTATTCAGGAACATTGGCCTGACTGGCTTCTTATCTTTACTGACGCTTCAAGACTGAATGACGACGGTCCTCTTGGTGCTGCAGTCTGGATCCCTAAGTTTAAAATTATCCTCAACTATAAAATCCCCCCCCTTAATTCTGTTTTTTCCGGTGAATCTATTGCCATCCTTGAAGCCGCCCTTTATATAGAATCCCATCGCCTTAGTAAGTCTATCATTTTCACTGATTCTTTGAGCTGCTTACAAGATATTTCTAAGTCCCCTTTTCGTTCCAACCAAATTTCCCCACTTTCTTTGCATATTAAGCAGATTCTTTACAATTGTTACTGTTTGGGTTTGGAAGTATTTCTAGCCTGGATTCCTGGTCACTCTGGCATCTGTGGAAATGAAAGTGCTGACAAGTGTGCCAAACAAGCTGTCTACGCCGGTTGTAGTAAATATTCCAAGTGTTTCCCGCGCGATCTTCGAGCCCTCGCTAAACCTGAAATGATAAAATCATGGAATGACCTATGGTTAAAGTCTTGTCAAACTGTCGGCAAGCACTATGCTAATCTCCAACCCCTTATCCCCTCGTTCCCCTGGTTTTTCCGTTTCCGCAACATCCCTAAAAAAATTTCTTCCATCATAATTCGTTTGCGTCTTGGCCATGTTTGTTCCCCCGTTTTTTTAGCAAAACTCAGGATTCGTGATAATTCTTTATGTGAGTGTGGTCTGGGCGAAGGTTCCATAGAACATATCTTTTTCTTTTGCCGTAAAATTTCTACTCCTCTTTATGATATTCTTCCTGCTAATTGCCCTCGTCCTGTTAATAGTAGTGTTCTTTTAACTTTATCGCATAAATCATTTGTATATATTCTTTGTAAATTCTTGACTGTGAATAAAATTATCTTATAATAGATTGTATAGTATATATATATATTAATTTTATTGTATATATATATTATACTTAGATTGGCTTGAAGTTAGTTATTATTTAGTTTTGTCCTTTGCTGTTATGGTTTGTTGTAAATATTATGTTTATTGTAGTGTATTAGATTGGCAGAATTTTCTTTTTCTTTTTAATTTACCGGCCAAAATTCCTTTTTATGTCACCTGACTTTTCTATTTACTCGACATTGGCAAAATCAATGCATAAATGGCATTGCAGCCATAGTTATTTTTAAACTACAATAAATTAAGACAAAACTACGCAGAAAGGTTTAAAAAATGAGTAAAGTAAATAGGAGTGGGACGCGGGAAGTGATTTTCAAAGTTTTCCAGCAATGTTTAGCGGAGTACGAAGCTGGACGAATTTTGTGTGATTTGGACGATATTTATGGGCGAACAGCATCTATGACTGGTATGTAATCGTGTTATTGTTTGTTTTTAATCTGCCTGAAGTTAAAATTTACTGAATTTACGGTTTGGAGAGCGAAAAAACGCATTGTTTACATTGCAGATTTTTAGGTTAGATTGACATTGTAAGTAGGTCATAATTAAAGTACGACCATAATTTTTGATACATAGGGATGGTACAACTCAGTCCATTCATTTTTTCTACCAATTCTGAATTTGAATTAATTGCTTCATATCAATAAGATACTATTCCATTCGTTTATGTACATTCCTTTTTACTACTTATGTGGTTTATTCTGCTTTTACTCCTTTTTTCAGGAAAATCTGTGAGTACGGTTAGGCGGATAGTAAACGAAGGTCTTAAAAATGATGGAAAGTTTGAAACTCCAGGGAAACACAGGAAAGGCCGGCCAAAGAAAGAAATGGATGATTTTAATATTTGTGCACTGCGGCAAAAAATCCAGTTCTTTTACACAGTGCAAAAAGAGGTAATATTTTTTGTCTTTAGTTGCATGTTTTTGTGTGTATGTCTAAAAAGGCAACATTTAGCATACCAAATTTATTGTATGGTACAGTGAGATGCACAATCAATGGAACCTTTTGATATTTCAGGTACCGACGCTCAGAAAATTGCAGGTGATCGCCAGAACTGACCTGGACTTTGATTGTAGTCTTGAAGTTCTCCGTAAAATTTTAAAAGCAATAGGGTTTACCTACAAGAAATGCCAAAATAATAGAAAGGCTCTAATCGAACAATCTCATATTGCTGCAAAGCGAGAAGAATACTTGGCGATCATAAACAAAAATCGAGATTTGCCAGAAGAATTAAGAAAAGACATAATTTATCTCGATGAGAGCTACATTCACTCTTCATATAAGGTAAAGCTTGTTCTTATTGTGTACATACCTATAATTTTTGTTTTAGAAAATTTACAATCAATAATCATGCTTTGTCACACATTACATGTCCTATCCTGATTTTAATATTATAAACTAGCTTCCGCCCGCGACTCCGCTTGCGTTGAATTTTAGAGTTTCAGTTTATCCCCTATTTCTCCCCTTAGGGGAGGAATTTCCAAAAATCCTTTCTTAGTGCTACCTTACACTCCCCAAGGAACATACGTGCCAAATTTCAGCTTCTTGCATTCAGTAGTTTCGGCTGTGCGTTGTCTGTCAGTCATTCAGTCAGTAACGCAAGAGTTTTATATATACAGAAGAGTTTTATATATACAGATGTGAAAGTTTGTCTGTCTATTTGTTATTTCATAAATCAAAATTTTGCGTGAAATTTGGCATACGAGTGACTGGGAGACGGATTTTAGGCTACTTTTTATCCCACGAGAACATAAAATACTTGGCAATACCGCGGGTGAATGTTAGTTGACGAAATGACAATAAATAAGAATATAATATAATATTATTTATTTTCCCACCAGGTCACAAAATGTTGGCAGTCTTTAAACATCAAAGGTGTCACAAAAGACATATCCAAGGGAAAGCGGTATATAATGGTCCATGCTGGAAGCGAAAAGGGGTTTGTGCCAAACTGCCTCCTTATATTCACCGGTAAAAAAAAACTCGAGGACTACCGCTCTGAAATGAATGGGCATAACTTTACCAAGTGGGTGAAAGAAAAACTAATACCTAATCTTCACGAGCCTTCGATCATTGTAATGGATAATGCGCCCTACCACTCCGTCGTGACAAACAAGGCTCCCACCTCTAATTCCCGCATAGACGAGATAAAACTTTGGCTATTAGAGAACAATATTGATTTAGACCCGACACTTAGGAAGCCAAATTTACTAAGTTTAGTAAAAAAAAAATAAACCTAGCCCCATCTATGCCATTGATGATCTTTTAGGAGAATATGGTCACACAGTGGTACGGCTTCCGCCGTATCACTGTGATTTAAACCCTATTGAGCTTATTTGGGCTAAGCTGAAACAAAAAGTAGCAGCACGAAATGTTGGGTCATGTGACGTGAAGCAGCTTACTGAAGAGGCCTTCAACAGCATCACACCTGAGATATGGAAAAACTGCTGCCATCACGTCCAGACGCTGGAAAAAGAGTACTACGAGCGAGGACATCGCCTGTATCAAGACATAGACGAATTGATTATTCGCTTAGGCGATGATAGTAGCAGTGATGACAGCAGCTGCTGTAGTGATGACAGCGCTGCTGATGAAAGTGGCAATAAATTATTCCTTGATATTGAATATTTGGAATCTGATGATGAGTCAGATGAGAGAGAGTGATTAATAATTTTTTTAACTATAATTATTTTATTTTGGTTCTGTAAAAAATATGTATGTGTACTAATGTGTCTTATTTATTTACTCATTTTATTTAAACGGAGTCCCTAGCCTTTGTCCCAACTACTTTGGGGTCGGCATTCAATCTAACCAGATTCGGCCAAACATCAGTATTTTACACAAAGCGACTGCCTTCTGAACTCCACAACCCAGAACGAGGCTATACGATGTTCAATGGTTAGACCAAATGTCGGAGATTTTTGGCTACTGGGAGTCTGACTACCCGTAAGTTACGGGTAGGTTACTTTGACAACCGGGACCGATGGCTTAACGTGTTCTCCGAGGCACGGAGGAAACTCAAGATGTTAAGGCCACCCATCCCAGACCAACCACGGCAAGCGTTGCTTAACCTTGATAACGACGGATCATTCTGGCCGTAACTGTCCCACGAGCTCCTCGTACTTATATGTATATATATTATTATTACCTCATACATATTATATTACTTAAACGAACTATTAGTACCAAATCGTTTTTATCACACTATAAAGAGTTGCTACATGCACGACAGCAGCGCCATCATTTATTTTCACGACTTAATAGAATATATATATATATATATATATATACATACATATACACACACATATATATATATATATATACAGAGGAATATATTTAAACAAGACATATGTCTTGTGGATGGATGCAGAAGTCGTGGAAGGCCACAACACACTTTCCATGATCAAATTGATCGTGTACTAGCAGAAGGTGATGTTAGGAGCCTTAAGAACAGACGAGCGTGCATGACAAGAGTTATGAATGTCAAAGAAGCAAGTGAGGTGTGTAAGAATAAGCCTAAATGGCGCTCTGTTGTTCGTGCCTACCCCGCAAGGGAACTGGCGTGAAGTTATGTATGTATGTATGTATGTATGTAAATATATGTGAAGTCGAACTTTTGGATTCAAGCTAGGTTTAGGTTTGGGACACATAATAATATCAAGATTATTGCTTCAGAAATGGTAAGGTGCAAGAATAGTAAAGGAATGAGCTATCTTAATTTGAATTCCTGGGTAGGTACCTAAAAGTACACAATTGAGAATTTTATTTAATTCTATATTTTTTTATCAGAACTCACACAACAATTATACTTTACATTGTTCTACATTTCTGTGTATTAAAAATATAGAAACACATATATTAGATAATATATAACAGTTAGATCTAGTTAAGATTGAATTAGACATTGCCCACATAGGATAGGTCAAAGACTGCTTTTCAATAGTCTGCTTACTTATATAGACTACACATTGACAGTTTATTTAAATAACTTTTCATTTCTCATATTTTGAAAGTACACTAGGAGTTTATTCACAGGGATGACAACAGCACTTCATCCCTAGGATTCTGAGAAACCACTCTCCTTGTTGTCAAAAGACGTAGAGAAACTATGTATAAACCATAGATAATAAATCTAAGTCATATCCCAACTTTTTTACAGCCAGTGTTAAATCGCAGCATAAAATGTAATAAAAAAATATCAACAATTTGTATCATTTTATATTTATAAATTACTTTTCACTGACTCACTCAGGGATATAAGCTAACTCTATTCAAGTTTCATTTAAATCCATTCAGTAGTATTCACATGATTCTCTAACAGACAATAATTCCAAAAATTGTATTTTCAGAATTTGCTGGTATGAGTTAGAACCCTAATTTTTTTCACATTTTTAAAATTTGTACAAACTCGAACCAATTACAAATTTATTATAGTATAGGCTAGAGGTTTCATAATCTCTTGGTTATTTAAAGATCAAACATGTACACAGGACTTAGTATTAAAACTTTATCTAAGGGCAGTGTTCACCCCCAGAAGATTTACTTAATTTTATCGACAAATAATATCCCATTCAGCGGGATAAAAAGTATACTGTGTTCTTCCTCGTTCCTACTGATCGAAGATCCTCAGTATTAAAATTACATACAAACCAATTTTCGGCCAAATCTGTTTAGTAGTTTTTCCTGAAAGTGTAACAGACAGTCAAAGTTACCTTCAAATTTATAAACATAAGCATTTAAATTAAGAATAGTATGGAAAGTATAGAAGTAATGGGCCATTAATACTAACTAAAATCAGTAAAATAAATAACTTAAAAAGTCCAGAAAGTCATAAAATTCTAAAAAGGCCCAAAAAGAGGCTAATAAAGTAAAAGGGTTAAGAATTATGAGTAATAATCATAATAAGAATTATGGGTAATAATCATAAAAAGGATAATATTGTTTTAACAAAACAATAACTTCAAACTCAAAAGCAAAAAAAATATATTTAACAGGCTTCTTTCCACAACATCTTCAAAGCGGTCCCAAGTAAAATATAAAAAAAACATCAACACATTTACATACAAAAAAAAATTAAGCACCTGTAGAAAATGTAATATTTGCATGTATGTACAAGCTTTTTTTTCTAAGAATGTAGGCATTCAGTGTTCTTTAATAAGGGTTACTATCAATTTCTATGGAATCCACTCATCAGATTCTGAGTTGGTGACCAGGGCACTACCTCGGGAGTATAGAGTTATGTATAAAGAAAAAAAAATGAAAATTGATACACAATAAAGAAGATATTGTGTAACAAAAAAGTCGGTTAATAAATTTCGAGAGTCTCTCGATTGCCCTGGGATCCACTCATCAAATCCTGACATGGACACAATGGGACCAATTCGGGTGTATACCCATTCAATTTTAAGAAAATATTTGAGAATTGGTTCACAATTGATGGAGAATTTGAGTAAGGAACACACAAAAATATATTATAATCCAAAAAACTTCTTAAGTATCACTTTAATTTCTCACTATTTTAGGCTATAAAATATTATCAGTTTTATTTCGGTCCAAATTGGACCCATGTTTTATCATCGGCCTTATTGACTCTAATCTGTGCTGCACAATGTCAAACTCTTATCTCATTCTCTCACAGGCGTAGTCCTTTAGATTTATGTGTATATATCTTTTTATTCTTTCGCTTTTTCATTTCATCGAGTTTCAAATCACAATGATTTTAAAGAATTTTCACTTCAAAATAACATACGGACGAATTGAGGACCTTTTCCTTTTTGAAGTCGGTTAAAAATGGGGGTGAAGATATACGGCACATTTATTTATTACTTGAAATATAAAATTAACTTTGGGTGGTTATAAAAAAAAAACCACGAAGGCTAAGGCGGGTGCGAAGCGAAGCGAAGCACCCGCCTTAGCCTTCTAACTTGTATTGAAAAAGTTCTGATCTGTTCATAATAAAAAATGTGCCGTATATCTATACCTCACCCGATTGTAATATATTATATAGAGGAACATTTCCCACGCGACACCCAACAGCCATATTTTTCATTAATAAATTTCTGCGACCTTAAATTTTTTTCACCACATAATGAAAACATTAGAGGGGAAGTAATCGAAGTATACGTACACTTTTTTCGAACTGTATAATAAAAGGGAATATCAATATCTCGCCAACTTTTTTAATGGCTATGGCAAGTCGTAATAATATCCACTACAATCTCCACTCCGTGCTTGCCTTAGCCAGCCAGCACGGAGTGGAGATCGCTAGAGCTAAGACTCAAGCTCCAGGACTGGAAGTGATAAATGGTATCACGTAAGAAGTAGCTTCGGTGAACCTGCAGCCCACCTTTCTACACCCCTTAGCCACTCACACCCATGTTGGCCCAGTCTTCTATGGCATTTTTTGGGGCCCATGCGGGGAGTAGCGAGTCACCGTCTGCCTACTTATCCATGTTCCCTGAACATTGCGACGGATAGACGCCATAGTCCCCATGTTCCCAGACCCCTAGTACCACTAACAGTTCACCTCAATAGTCCGGTACCTTTTGTCTTCATTTCCCACAATAGTCCTACACTGGCCGGGGCTTGTCGTTGGGTGCATTTTTTTATGGTGCAGACAGGGATAATCGCCGGTCAGTGTCACGCCACATTTACATTAAATTTGTTAACGGGCCTCTACGTGATGGCCTTCCTATGGCTCCACGCAAGCCCTCCAAATGTCCGGGCCATTTTTATGGCCCGTGGGACATACAAGTAAAATGATGTATCTGTGTGTTCCGTTGTTGCTACATGTATATAAATACTATAAGTCTTAAATAATTTCCGCATAATGGACGATATATTTATTGAAGGAACGTAATATGTTTATATATAATAATACCATTACCGTTTTCGATCCATAAATTCAAGTCACTATCGTAAATGAAACCGCAGGGCCAACCTAGTGCATACTAATTGAAATTGAATATTCATCCTTCCCGTCGTCATGACTTGAGATATAAATTTTGATTTAATTATGCTTCGATACTTTTATCTAAGAAAATGAAAATGAATTGAAAATAACGTTGGTGACGCTTCAGGAATGCTCCAGCAGGCTGATGAATAAAAAGGTCCTGGCCAAATTTAAATTTTGAAGCATCCTGTTATACGCACTGCCCCGACCAACAAGCTATTTGTAGTACATAAAAAATGTATGAACGTAATGATACAGGATTTCCTTATTAAAAGTACCTACGTCATCACCACCAAATGACGTCTGACGTCCCAAGTATATAACGCACGTGGCGTTATACTTACACGTCTCTGTTTTTACAACCTTGGTGTGGGTGTCTTTTAATGTATATCCGAAGCTGCCACCCGCGGCTAAGCCTCTGTGGAAGGCCGAAGTCGCGGAACGCCCTTTGGCATCGGGCCAGCCGTATGTTCTCATTCGTGTGTAGGAGAGCAGCTGAGTGTTCCTTTTCCTGGCCCGCTGCAATAACCTTTATGGTTTCTCATCCAGGTTTGTTC
Organism: Dendrolimus kikuchii; assembly: GCA_019925095.2. Taxonomy (NCBI): domain Eukaryota; kingdom Metazoa; phylum Arthropoda; class Insecta; order Lepidoptera; family Lasiocampidae; genus Dendrolimus; species Dendrolimus kikuchii. Next base: position 13,365,590 of record CM034390.1, read on the forward strand.
CCGATTATGGTCAGAAGATCCTTTCCTATCAGGTCGATAAGAGCCCGGCACTTTTCTTCCCTGGTAGGGCAAACTGGAAGGTGTGAAGTGATAAAGCTCGACGTTGGTTTCTTTTCAACCTACAAATAAATACTATTCATGAGAGTGGATCTTACATTTTTACTCGGATTCATATTGCATCTGTGATTCCCAAGTAACAGTGTTCGAGTACCTATTTACTTGTTCATCACGTTATATTATGTAGTATATATACATTCTAGTTTGTAATCACGTTATATTTTATATTATACGTATCGGCTGCGGCTGGTGCGGAGTCTGCGGAGGCGTAGGACACTCACTCGCACTACGTCAAATCCATGACGAACTCGCACGTGCAGTGTACACGCGACCGCGTGAGCGTGACCTACTATTGGCTCTTAGCGGAGTTGTTTCTGTTCACGTGGTTGCACTGTCGATTCTTTTCTACATTAAACGCGTAATAAACGGAACTTTACAGTGTTGGGTTTAATTTTCGTGTTTAATTGCAATGATAATTCTTTAAACAAATGTTTTTTTTTGTATAATTACTGTACTATACTGTGCGTTATATGAATAGCTTCTTGTATACATGCAGTTCCATCGAACTATTGATATTAACAGTGTGTTGAATAAAATAAACAGAAACAAAAATGGGAAAATGTGTATGGACATGAATTAAATGGACAAATAAATAGATCATAAAATTTCTCACATATTTTTGTGCCAACAAATTAATGTACGTATATATTTTTATATTTTGAATATGCTTGATTATAATTAATTGCTTGGTAACTTGTAAGCAAGCCAAGTATAAAGTAGGTATGTACGCTTAGGGTTTTACTCATATTTAATTATACTTAATACAAAATATCGAGATATTATAACATATGTTTTAGACAGATGCATAATAAAGGAGTGGTATTAGAAATATATATGTATATATGTAATTATACTTAATACCTACCTGTTATAAAATTGTAAAAGTGCGATTTGTAAATTAAATACATCCAGGCCTTTTTTTGTCACTTTTCTGGGGCACGCTAACTCTCGAAAATTGCAAGTCCATAATTTTCTTGTTGTTTCTTTTTTTTTAGATTTCATGGTAATTTTTCTATATTAAAAAAAATCCTGAAAGGGCACTGCGTGCCCCCACAATAAAAGACATGTATACAGGTATATCGAGGGGTCCAAGGTTATTTGTTTTAAGCGACATTTGCGAAATTGTGTCGATAGAGGACTTTGAAGTTTCAATGACCCACAATAAGACTTCATTAGTAAACTACATATTATATTTAAAAAAGAAAAAAATCTGTAATTTTTAATTGGAAACCAGGTTCATTATAATTCCTTAAGTTTGAGACATTAGGATGCAAGAAAACCATCAAGTCAATTCTGTCAGAAAATGTCGCTTAAAACAAATAGCCTTTCACCCCGCGATATATTTATACAAGTATCTGCCCTCGAAACTTAGTTCGCGTTTCCACGACGACGTATTTGTTGTTGTAAAATATTGTTATAACTTATTTATTTATTATTATAATATCAACAATGGTACGAATAACCTGAGTAAATTAAGAGGACTGAAAAATCTGGTTACAAACAGGAACTCGAGCGCATTTATAAACCTGTAGATTAATAATAATTTTTAGTTAACTTGTTTTTAACTAACCGGACTTTTTTAAGTTTTAAAGAGTAAATAGTAAAAAGCTAGTTCAGTTCGCCACAATAACAGGAAAAGGAACCAAACTGTGACATATAAAGGCAGATCACGATCTTACAAAGCTGTTTTGTTAAAATTACTACAGAACCCAAAGAACTTGCTCAAGTGGTCTTACATTTTCTTTCTTTATGATTTTTTCAATATTCTATTGTTTTAACCACATATATTACCGGACTAGCTGTTGCCAGCGACTTCGTCCGCGTGGATTTTTTCGCGGAACCCTAATTTTAAAAGTAGTCTAAGTTACTCTTTATAACATCAGCTATCTGCCGGTGAAAGTCGCGTCAAAATCGGTCCAGCTGTTTCAGAGATAAGCAGGAACAAACAAACAGACAAAAAAATGATTTCTTGATATAAGTACCGTATACACTTTTATATTCATTTAGTAAAAAGCTGTTATTTTGACTTTACAAACAGACAGTTCAATTTTATTTATTGTTTTTAAAGCTGACCCTGGTTATAATCATATTGTATAGAAAGTACCTAAATGAGATAAATGAACCCAATATGATTATATTTATTACACCAAAAGCGATATGTAATCAATATCATTACAAGTGTTGTATACAGACATATTTGTATTTAACTTTGATTAGCATTTTCATTCTGTATTAAATATTTTATAGCATTTTAACTAAGGCTAGGGGGATAGAAATCTTTCCCAATTCCCAAGCGCTAAAAATTTATCCCCAAAAATTTACCAGACTCTTGACATGAAGACTTCCTCAATCTGAAGACTCTGCAGGTTGATTTTGAAAAAATAAACACACCTGTATTATTGTACCAAATCATACAAGGTACACACCTTGTAAGGATTAATTTCTATGAAGCGACAAAGAAGATACCAAAACGACTTCCACATATACATAAATTTATTTGGAACTATAATACTGGCCACCGTAAAAGCGCCCAAGGCGGTGTTTCTAAATTTCTAAATCTATAATACTTTGAGTACATAATCAAATTCTATTGATTTTAATTGATACTAATTACACATTAAGATTTGATTTTTCACTTTAAACACATTCTCTTAACAAAGGTAATAGTACCTATACTTTGTATCGATATTTCAGAAAATGGAAATATTATCGGTTTATCTGTCGCTTATTAATAAATATGTACCTAGATACATATTCCTTGAATAAGATGGAATAAACATATAAGCAAAAACACTTTAAAATTTGCTGCTCGTGTGAAACTTAGCATTGTTATCCGTATTTAGTTATATTTAGTGGATTTTAGACCGGAATGAACATCTTGAAGTTGATGCCAACTAAAAACGTAAAGAACAACAACAGATTTGCAAAATATAGTAATTATAAAAATTATTATATTTTGCAAAAAAGTTTATTTCAACTTCAAGATGTAGTAAATATTATTTTTTTGTGTTTCAAGTAATTTTCAAATATACGTAAGTTTGAGCATGCGATGACGTGTCATTTACATAGACATAATTTGTATAAATTAATGAATTAATCGTAATTTTTTCAGATAGAAGATGGAATGGGTACTTCGGAGTCCGCAGATACATAGCACATTCAGCAATCTTGGATTTGTACATGCAGATGGATATCACGTAAACGAAAATTGCAATGGTAATATTATTTTACATATAATATGTTTGTAATTTAATATGTATTTATAATGAATGCAGCATATAATAATCTAGAGGTATGTTTCTATTATAGCTGCGCTGGAGTCGATTCTCTACAACATACTGACCGAAGACAAATATCTGCGCACTTATCGCAGGAACATTAGTTTCGGACAAAATATAAAGAAAGACCTAATACCTCTACTGATTCACGCGAAACAAGACAAAACCATCGAGTTACTTATAAGAATATTAGTAAATTTAACTATTCCTATCGAATGTTTACTGTCTGTAGATGTTATTTCAAAAAATGATTTTGGTCGCCATATCATATTTGAAATAAATAATCTTCTGGCGTCCACAAAAGTTGCCTTTACTGATAATCGGGCAACGAGAGTAGTTATTGACTTTTTGAAAAAGAACGTAGATTTTGAACAAAAAGTTAAGTTGTCTACTGAACAATGCGCAAACATAAGTAATAGTCTTTTGCTATTAAGAAATATTTTACACATCCCTGAAGATTCAAATACTCAAAGTCCAAACTACACTGGACCTGTCCACACTATACAAAACCAAATACTTTGGAATATATTTAGTCAAAGTATTGATAAAGTTCTTATTAAGTTGATGACTATTCCTGATGCGGTAAGTGAAAATTACATTTATTTTGTTATGTATCGACTTGTACGGTACATTAATTAATGACGGTAATTTTGTTTATTATGTTTTTAATTACTTAATAATTCTCAGGTTTTAAGGGTCAAGATGTGTGTTTTGTATTTCTTTTTCCTTGCAGCCAAGTTGGGGTGTTACAATGGTGCAATTGATTGCGCTTTTATATAAAGACCAGCATGTTGTTACGCTCCATAAATTGTTAAACATGTGGCTTGAGGCATCATTATCAGAGAGTTCAGAAGACAACGAAAGTAACACTTCCCCACCTGATAGAGGCTAGTATTCATTTCGTTTTTACAGTTCCGAATAGTGCTGACTAACTCAATAAAACAAATAACCTGTACGAGTCAGACTTGCAGTTGAGGGTTCTTAAAATACAATAAAACGCAAATAAAATACAATACGGATATTAAATCTCTTATTTGATTCAACTTTTGATGAATACGTGTCAGCTCTTAATATATTCACCGGCAACTATGACTATATTTGCACGCGTTGGTACATAAATGCGGCACTTGCGGCCAAGCAGATGTGCCATTAGGAGCTTTGCGTTTAACTACATAACCACATTCACAAGCATCCTACCTAAATTTATATATTGTTTATTTTTTTTGTTTAAAATTCTATAGCTGATTCATTCATTCAAAAGATTATTATTGAAAATAGAAAAATATCAATAGTATAACAATTTGCGAAACGGGACAACATAGAGAGCTACAAACTTGAAACACTTGTGATATATTCCAAAATCACAATTAAGTACTATTCGGAAAATAACTGTTTTTCGTTTCGTCTAAATATTATTATGTATAGTATATACGATATAAAGCGATCGTCACGGGGGATAAGTGGGACTGATACGGTCGTTTTTGCTCAGCTTTGTTTAAAATATAGGTAAGTATATATTATGAAAATTAATAAAAATATTTTAACAAAGTCTAAAACCGACTACAAACTTAAAAGTAAAAAGTAAATTTTCCTACTTAAAGTCGGTCCGAAGTAAAATATACAAAATTTATATTTCGCTAAGTACAATGATCCCTAACAAACTGATCATTGTCCATTGCGTGCGTTGGGCGTGGATTCGTTGGGCTTCATACAAAATTGCTCGAGCCATTATGATTTTTTCACAATTTTGTAGAAAATTTAAATAAGAACCTAAAAAAAAAATAAACACTTGAGAAATCTTAATTTTTCTAGAGCACACTATCGCTTAGAAAAACATGAATTCAAACTCACGACGTTCAAAAATATATGCCGTTGTTCGTTATCAACATATAGGTACTATGGGTTGCTGTTTACCGCTTTGATAGATTTTAATCTATTTCAATTAAACAAGTTTGATTTGTGTGACCTCGGTAGTGTTTTTATAAGAATCAGTATATCAATCATGTGTTTTATTTGTGGGGGTACATAAGTGAAATCAACAGTCAACAATAGTTCGAATTACTGAATACTGAGCTAAAATAGTAAAATATTTCAATAAATAAAAACAAAAAAGTTTGATACGAACCATTTATGTAATGTAATTTCTATAAAAAATCTATAATTTTACTATGTATATATTTTAGATAAAAACAAATATCGGATTGGTTATACCATTTATAAACCAAGAACGGATGGACTGATTTTTATAATCTTTTATTTGTAGGATTTGTCTCCACTCTAAATAGCAGAATAACTATGAATATACCGAAAAAAAATCGCAGATTTTTAAAAAATAAATTATGTTTGAAACCTTGTTCCGCAAATGATAGCTCACGTCACGCACGCTTATAGTTATTTATAATAAATGAGGTTCAATGCATGTCAGTGACATACTAAAATGGTTTAGATTCACAATTTGACCCGGGAGATGGCGCTGGAATCGGGTTCCAGGATTCGATGAAGTTTTTATGTGTGTTTGTGTGGGTCCCAGAATGATTTAATTTTGATTCACTAGGTGGCCCTGGAATCGGGTTCTAGAGTTTAATTTTTTTAGGGCAGAACGTCTGCGGGGACCGCTTATAAGATTTTAGAACAGTATTTGGTTGAGGTTCATCTGATTTCAGGGTGGACCCAAAATCGGCATTGTCCTTTGTTGTTGTTTTTTTGTTTTAGTTAGCACTGACTTGAAGATATAGAAAAAAAAATTGCTTTTTAGTTTGAAGTCGTATTTGATTTTTGTTAAAAAAATATATTTTCTACTTAGTTTCGTAAATACTTGAATATACTCTTTCGATTTTTTTTTTAAATCGGTCCGCAATTGACGTAGAAATCGTGTAACAACCAAAATTTGAGGGTTTTTCTCGATTTCCCTAGGACCCACTCCTCAGATCCTGACTTGGTGACAATGTGACAAGTGTACTCTTTCGAATAAAAAAATAATTAAAAATCGGTTATCAATTGACGGAGAAATAGCATAACAAACATACAAAATACAGTCGAATGAGAACCTCCTCCTTTTTAAAGTCGGTTAAAAATATGCAAAAAGGCTCTTTTATAATATCCCTCACGCGATTATATTATTGTTTGATTTTTAAATTTTAATTTCCTCTGGGTGTCGTTTTCTATATTCAAAAATATTTTCCTAAATTAAACTGTGACTAAGTATTTAGTATTATATCCTTTGAAATATAATACCTTAGATATTGTTATTGACATAAGTTAAAAGAAGAGAACAAACAAAAGGCATTATAAATTATCACAAAATAATAGACTTGATTTGACAGTTCTCATTATAACATATTTCATTCATTGAAACTTCAACATTTATTCATTGAAATGCAACAACCCTTTGGTAGCAACACTAAAATTTAAAATAAGACTCCTTAGAACGTAACTGTTTTTGGGATCTGGGATTGGGATACATAGATTAATACGACATAACAGAATTAATAAAGTTTCATGTTATTTCGTTGTTTGTAGGAAAATAATAATTGAAATATGTTTTATAACTTTAAAATTAATTGTTATTGGCTTTCAGTTTTCTAGATTTCATTTATAGTTATGTTCTATTGACATTCTTAAGTGTCAAATTGGGCTGTTTATTTTGTGATTATTATAAATACAAACAAGTCTGATATCCAAGGGGGTTTATCTCATGGTTAAGATTTGGCCTTGTGCTTCGGAAACCCATAAGTTTCACAATAAAACAAAAATACAAGTTGAATCACTTAAAAATCAAAAAGGTTTCAAGCATAAAAATATTAAAAACTATCTTAAGTCAGATTTAACAGGTGGTCGCGCGCATAATTATATTGAAATTTCTTAAAGAATTGGAACGATTGGTAATACGTTTATATCATGTTAATCATGTAAAACCACCTCCCTATCTTTTCCCCTCTCCTGTACATACCTTAGCAAGCGGAATAAAGGAGGCGGCATGTGACGTTAATAGCATCGCAATAGTGGTCATCTTATAAAATTCACCTTTTGCTAACGTACTGCAACGCGTACGCATCGTTTGAATATTGTTAACAAGTTTTCGTCTATATACTTATATATCATCACATAGTTGAATTCGTGAAATTTGAACACTTGTGCGTGTCGTGCTAACTATTAAGAAACAAGGAGAAATCATAGCTTAACTACATAAAGGTACAGTGCAATCCGTCCTTTATATAATTGCCTGTATTTCCCTGTATTCTATGCAACTATATTTTCCATTATTGTGGTTTTACATCAAACATAAGTAAACAATTACCAATTCGCGTAACCAACAGGAGAAGTGACGTATTATGTCACTACAAACCTGTTTTTTTCCCTGGACTTTGTAGGGATGCTATGCTACTTTTTTCTTGCATGCGATTTTTTAAATGTCAAGAACTCTAAGATTAAGTCGTGTTTTACCCTATTCAGTTTATTATCGTATAGTACCAGAAATTCCCTACAAAATCGCATTCATAGATTAGTATCGAAAAAAAGTGACAAGTTCGTCTTTTTCTCTGGAGTCTTCAATTTATATCGAAGTAAGACTAGGGTTACCTTTAATATGTAAATTTCGAGTTATAGTCAAAAATATAAGAAAAACCGGCATCTCCCCTGATCTCTGAATTTTTACCAGCTGAAAAAGTAAATTTAGATTTTTTCTTTTCTGAACTTGATCTATACTTTGAACGAAAAACAATTATCCAAATATTTATTTTTGTATAAACCACATAAACGTTTAGATATACCGCCCTAAGACGACCACTTTCACTTTAAAAAAAATCCAGTAGTATATATGCAACTTTTTGTAAGCTTTTGAATGAATAAAATTATTTATATCATAAATTCTTCACCATTTAAATTCTAGTATTGGTATCTTAAAAACTATAGTCTCTGTCACAATACTTATTTAAATTATTGTTTTATTGAAGGTAGTGACGATTCATCGCCAATGCTTACGTCTGATCCGACATCGGATTCATCGGACGCCGGGGGCAGTGGGAAGTGCAATGATGATCCTAATTTTATTAACAACAGTTGGGATTCTTCTTCAACAAACAATGCGAGTGAAAATGGCAATCAGATATTTCAGCGACCTGATGAAAAAGAAACTGAAGCCGAAGAGAAAAATCATTCCAATGAAAATATCCCGAACCAAGTTATGAAATTGGATAATGTATGTATTAAGGAGCTACCTAAATGGAATTCTATATCTTGTTCCTGTATCACAATTTTGAAAATTTACTCAATTTACGGCAAATCTTAGAATCTCAACTATAATATTACGAGTGTTTCACCAAAAATATTTGGTTTTGATTCAGACAAGGTTTCAAATATAAAAAATTATTTTCACAAGAATTGATTTTCTCAGAGACACAATTAAATGCACACCCCTTTGAAGTACTATATTGTTTTTCATCGACCGCGCATACTTAAGGGACCCTGTATCATTTGTTAAGTGGGTATTTTAACAATAAATTTAACAAGCTATACTTTGTTGTAAAAAAGATCGTACTCTGAGTTAATTTTTGCTGAATTAGTTATAATTTGTCATTTTTGTAGGTTATTTTGTGTGACCATTAAATTTGTTTCTGGTCGCCCTTTTATTATTTTTTTATTGCAGGAGTTCAGCAGACAGGCAGACGGCCCACTGAATGGAAAGCGGTTACCATCGCCTATGGACATTTGCAACATCAAAGGTGCTATAAATGCGCTGCTGTTCTCTTAAGGGAGTCTGGAACCTGGTCACTAATGCCGGAACACAACTCAAAGTTGTTATGACGGCATGCTCTAGACCAGGGGTGGTAGCCATCCAGTCGGGCAAATGCTCTACCACCTGGCTGTGGGTTGTTTAGTCGCCTTTTACGACAGGCCGCCCGGCCGCAGGAAATTGTATTCTTTCTCCGTTCCTGCACGGATAATCCCTTATCAAAATTATTGTGTTTAAACATTACCAATAGACAGAGAGATTCATGACACCACCAATTAAGTCTTAATAAAGGCACTCGGTGTAACAGAAATAGCCAGTGCCGTGGCTGTAGCTAGTGATGGTTTTGGGCAGTGTGCAATGGGTCGTATGCTTGATTATTCGCCAATCTCGATTAGCAATGGCCATTTGGTGACACTAGAGACTGGTTCCTACACTAGAAGACTAAGATAAGGGTTATGAAGACATATTTCAATAGGAGATAACCAAAACATTATTAATTTTTTTAAGGAAATCATTTTTCGGCAGCGAAATCCTAAACTGTACGAAATAGCGAAAAATACAAGTCAAATCAAAGGAGCTCAAGGCCGATTTTGTTGAAAGCTAAAGTGGTATCGTTAGATTTTTGAAAAATCAATTCGTTCGTTCGCTTTAAGAATACAGTGAGCCATCAGTGCAACTGCAGAGTAAAGGTGTATTCACAGTGGTATTAAAATTCAAACAAATTATATTTTTAAAGATTAAGTTTAATGAATTTAAAAAATAAACTTAAAAGTTAAAAATCAAAATTAAGTCATTAATATTTTAATCACTATCACTAGTATCCTCGTTAGTATTTATAATAAAAGAATTTTCTGCAGCGAGTTCCATGACGTCATCTAAATCCCACATGGTATTTTCTTCTTGTAAGACGTGGTCGCAGCATTTCTTCCATCGATCAGCGTCTACTAACCGAATTGCGTCATAAAATATTTTTTTCACGTCAGTCATCTTAAAAGTTGTATTGTTGGCAGCAATATAATTTTTTATTTGGGCCCACACCAACTCAATGGGGGTCAGTTTGCAATGGTACGGAGGTAAACGGAGAATTTCAATGCCGTTACTCCTAGCCATTTCATCGATTAAATATTTATTATATTGTAGGGCGATTTAGGCGGCTTTCTTTAACAATTCTTTTTTTAAATAACTCATGTCCATGAATGTCCCTTTGCTTTTTAGCTAGTCTATTATTTGCTGATTGTTCCAAGCGGACGTCGGTGTTTCTCGAGTTTGGCAGAATGATAGGGAGCATTGTCCATGACAACAACGTTCCCTGGTTCTAACTTAGCCATTATATTTTTGAACCACTCAAGGAACCTGTCACCGTCCATCCCTCATGATAATCTTTGGTTGATTTTGACTCAAAAACTAATAGACCTCTTTCCACAAATCCTTTCTCGCTACCAATGTGTAAAACAATTAACCTTTTTCCTTTTCCAGTAGGAACTCTTGGACCAGTAGATAAGCCGTCTTGAAAAGCATGTCTCTTGTTTTTTATAGTTGTATCCAACCACGCCTTTGATTTAACATGTCCTGCGTTTACCCACGTTTCGTCATGAAAGTATATGGTTTTATTTGCTTTTCTGTGTTCTTTTATTTGCCACAAAACAATGTCTTCTCTTTCCATTAATAATGTTCTATTATCCTGTTTATTAAAGTGAAATCCCAGCTCATGCATTATTTTGTGAAATGTGGTACGTTTAAACGTTGGAATATTTTCATCAGCTTCACAAATTGTCATAATTTTATTTAGTGTCTCGTAGTCATTATTTAAATATATTGAGTGTACTTTCTCTTTATAGCACATTTGTCTAATTCATCGAATTTATCAATCATAGACTTCCTGGCAATTTTTTCACTGGCGATTTCACTGTATTATTTTCCTTTTTTTCACTAAGAATACTATAAACTGTTCTCTCGGACACACCGTATGCATTTGCCGTTTTTTGAACTATGCTATCCACAGTCAGGTTTAAATCAGACTGTTTAAAATACTTAAAAACATTGTAAATTACTTTTCTCTCTCCACTAAGAATTACCGTTTATTTTTACGAATTGGTGAGGTATTCATTTTTTTAAATATAAATCAGTTAACACAATTACAGGACACAACCGTCGCGTTCGAAGCTATGCCTTCAACTGGTCACTGTGAGTGAAGTGTGAACTTGACCTTGTAATTTGAAAAGATTTCATTGGTTAGGGGGCGGGGCTAGGCCAGCGAACAATGAAGACTCACTGCAATCTTAACGCGAATGAACTATAGTCAGGAATCGAATTGACTGATTGAAAAAAAAACACACCTATATTATTACACCAATCCACAGTGTGGCTTCTAAGGATCAATTTCTGTAAAGCATTGTTTTTGAAAAGAAAGGAGAAAGAAGAAAAGGGTTGTTTTTGAACAAAATGCTCTATTTTCCATACATTAATTAAACCTCACCTCATTTTATTCAATATGCATATGCTGAAAATTAGGTATGTTTTAATGGGCACCTATAAATTAATATTCGAAACGAACGTTATTTTATCAATCAAAACTTTTAATGGGTAAACATCGATAGCGTCCAAATGAGGTGCGGTTAAGTGTCTGGCGTAATTTGATGTGTGGAAAATAGAACATTTAGTTCAAAAACCAACCCTTTCCCTTGGTTTGCCGTTTGACATTCCATCTCAGAAATTGATCCTTACAAGCTACACTATGGATTGGTGTAATAATACTGAATGTTATTCTTTTCCAAAACCAGCGACTTCAATTCCTCACAAGGATAATTGATTTTTCGAAAATCTATTGATACTACTTTATTTTTGGTCAAAATCGGCCTCGAGACACCTTCGAGTGTTTTCGCTATTTGTCATAGCTTAAGATTTGGCCCTCAAGGCCCACTAAAAAATTTCAATATATGTATGTAGTAAGGCATATGAAAGGTCGATAAGATATAGGAACCGGGCCTTAGTCGTAAGTAAATTCTGTCAATTCGTACCTACAAAACGATGCGGTAAACCGCGAACGAGATTGCGAACTCCGTTGTAAACGTTAAACTAAGTACAGTATGCATGTTATACAGGTATTCGATTTTGTTTTTAACAGGAACGAACACCGTCTAGTAGTAGTGGCAGACATTCAATGAGGAGTGACCAAGGACAACATCCTAATAGCGAGAAAAAAACTATGATAGCAGAAAACTCTGACTGTGGTTACGGTACTCAAATAGAGAATCAAGAATCTATTTCTACTTCAAGTAACGAGGATGAAGTTCCTGCTAAAAAACCCAAGCATCAGAAACCGCATAATCCCAAACAGAGAATCAATAATAAAATGCGTTCTGGTGGAAATTTACAGGATCGTAAAAGAAAAAAAATTGTAAAGAGAGGAAAATCGAATATGTAAGTATATATTCAATGTATATATTCGTTGATGATTTTCAAAACAAATGTTCCTGTAATAATTGATATTTTTAATATTTTTGCAGTATTAACGTACAAGGCCTCTCCCACAAAACACCTACCGACGATGATATATCTAATGTTCTCAAAGAATTCACTGTGGATTTTCTCTTGAAGGGATACAATTCCTTAGTTCAAACATTGCACAATCAAATACTTACAAACATGCAACTTGAGATTGACACGTCTCATTTCTTTTGGCTCGTTACGTATTTCTTAAAGTTTGCCACGCAGATTGAATTAGACGTGGAGCACGTCAATTCTGTGCTATCGTATGACATTGTTTCTTATCTGACCGCTGAAGGAGTTAGTTTGTGCGAACAGTTCGAGTTAGCTGTCAAACTGGACGGGAATGATTTAACGCCCAACATAAGGAGAATACATCTGGTACTTATAATGATTTAATATTGGTTATAGGTTCACTAACTTTTAAACATTATTTTTTGTGTCGATATAAATAATTTTGTGTTGTGTATAAATTTTAATGTAGGTAATCTATAAAAAACACGCTTAATATATTGGTGAATTAAAAAGTCTAAAATTAAACTAAATCACGGAGTTCATTTTCACTAGAAAATTTATGTTTGTTTACTCGGGCAAGGTGGTCTACTGAAATATGTATGTAGGTCGTAAACTTTACCTATAATGATAAGCGTATCCGTTATAATTTTTATATAATAATAATAGTTTTAATATATAAAATTACAAGTCGGAAATATTATATGTGGAAAACAATTAAAAATCTTTATAAAATGTTATGTTTAATGCTTTTAAAAATTGACATTGTTTGATAGGTGGTAACAGCCATAAGAGAACTTGTTCATGGCATTGAAGTTTATAGAAAACTGTCTCACATTTGCAAGGACGATAAAGATGTTCTCATGAAATTACAAATAAAGATGTGTGAGACTGAGGAACTCCGATCACTTCTAGTATTGCTCTTACGTCATTATAATCCGAAATATCATTCCAAACAATATTTGCAGGTACGTAACCAGATTGATATCACAATTAAAAGTCTTGTCTACAAATGTGTCATAAATTTAATTCTTATGTAAATTTTAATAACAATACTAAGTGTGATTTAACATAAGTGAAGTTTAAAATAATAATTATTTATTTAATTGTACGGATAACTAGAGCCAAATATTATAGTTGTATAACCTTAAACATATGTATTAGTTATTGACATAAAATAACGATTTGCTCCTCTGCATGAGTGCCAACATGAGAGGACGATTGTATTTATTAGCTATTACGTTCAAGAGCTGTTGCCGCGCACTCTGCTAAACAGGGAGGCTGTTTTCTAAAATAATGTTAAGACCACTTTATTTTCTTAATTGTTCATTATAATTTTCTTTACTTTTAAGAATTTAACAAAATATTCAGGATGAATGTTTAAGTTTGTTTATTATATTGTTGTTTTTTAGGATCTTATCGTCACTAACCACATATTGCTAATGTTTTTGGACAGCGTAATGAAATTACCCGATTACAGTGGTTCAACAAATATGCTGGACCACATAAGACAGTAAGTATTTTCAATCATTTGATTTGAAGGATCATTCCTATTGTAAATCATGAGTCGATTTAGTTACCCTTATTTAAATTTGATTCAGCAATTATATAACGCTACGTTAGTTTTCAATACGTTTGGAAATCTATATAAGGTATAAAAAAATGAATACCTATTTCCCTTGGTCACGCCATCACGTGTGAACGGCGGAACCGATTTCGGTAATTCTTTTTTGTTATGTTTGTTATTGTCAGGAAGAAGGTTTCTATGAAAGAAAAAATTAAGAAAATTGCGCGTAAAATTAGAAAAGTTAAGAATATTTAATCGCCATATAAAATTATTTCTAATATAACCTTAACGCTTTGGACAATATAAACTTTTTTTAATGTAACTTTATGACGTTTGACATAAAATTGACAGAATGCGTGCTGCAAATATCGTCAAAGAGGATGTAAAAAAACTGAATATCGTTAAAACAGATGCTTCGGTTGGAGTTATTTTATTGATAAAATACATTTTTTTATTTTTTTTATTGCAGGAGTTCAACAGACAGGCAGACGGCCCACTTGATGGAGAGCGGTTACCATCGCCTATGGACATTTGCAATACCAAAGGTTCTAAGAATGAGCTGCTGCTCTCTTACGGAAAACTGGAACCTGGTCACTAATACCGGAACACAACTCAAGGTTGTTATGGCGACATACTTTAGACCAGAGGTGGTAGCCATCCAGTCGGGCAAATTCCCTACCACCTGGCTGTGGGTTGTTTTGTCGCCTTTTACGACAGGCCGCCCGGCCGCAGGAAATTGTATTCTTTCTCCGTTCCTGCACGGATAAATACATGTAAAATAATTAGTTTAGCTGTGATCGGGTTCCAATATTTAGGTGCAATTATTTTTGTGTGTTCAAGTGGGTCCCGGGATGGTATAGATTCAAATTTGAACCAGGTAGATGGCGCTGTAATCGGGTTCCAATATTTAGGTGAAATTATTTTTGTGTGTGTTCAAGTGGGTCCCGGGATGGTATAGATTCAAATTTGAACCAGGTAGATGGCGCTGCAATCGGGTTCCAAGATTTAGGTGAAATTATTTTTGTGTGTTCAAGTGGGTCCCGGGATGGTTAAGATTATAGATCTACCGGTAGGTGGCACCGCTAAAGTCTTCCTAAACGGTGGGTTATATTTTGATGATTATTTTGTTTTTGTTAAAGTGTATTCGAGAATGGTTTAAATTAACTATTGGTCCCGGTAAATGTCGGGTTCTAGATTTTTATTTCTAAGGGCAGGACAACGTCTGCCGGGTACAGCTAGTAAATTAATATTCTCTTTGATTTCTTAAATTTTGCAACTTCAATGGGTCAATGTGGGTCAGATGTTATCTTGTAGCTTCTAAATGTCTAACACTACAAACAATTCTTTTTATTTAGATTTGCCACACCAGAAATTATGAACCAATATGGTTTACTATTGGAAGATTACGAAGGAAATGGGGAGTTTGTAAATGATTGCATCTTTACTTTAATGCACCACGTTGGAGGAGAACTTGATTGTTTGATTACATTGTTCCAACCAAAAATCTTAAAAACATTTACATCTATATGGAGATCGGAATATGAGATATGTGATGTAAGTATTATTAAAATACATTAAAATGTTATGGTTAATAAACTCTTCATTTCTTGTGGCAATTGATACTGACTAAGCTCTGGGTTTGGTTTAACATATAAATATCTCTTATATAATTCTCGTAAAAATTATTGACTGGGCTTGAATAGCTGCAAACAGTTGTGCAGTAACAGATTTTGTAACAAAGTCCACATGTGCGGAAATATATCGAAAAATATGACTGGGTATGAAGATTGGTTGGACCTATGATGCTCATCCTGGCACAAATTATTGTACGTTTTTTATTTGTACAAGCTCCAACTCCAAGAATAAAACCAGTTTCTGTAATTTTATTGATGTTCCTTGTTATTTATATTTTATCACCCTTCAATTCACTAAGTAAATGTACTGATGTCATCTCTCATTCTTATACTATGCTATTTGTCTATTCAATTTAATGGCACTTCACAGGATTCACAGGACATTGAACAATGTTATTATTAGCGAGCTACAAAACACTTTATAGGTATTATAATTATATTTCAGTATTTATTTTATTTATATCATATTTCGAGTTTAATAAGGATAATATAACTATGTTTTAACGGTTTTAAGCGCGGTAATTTATTTGATTTTTGTTAATCCGACGTTTCCGCTTAACAAAAATCAAATAAATTACCGCGCTTAAAACCGTTAAAACGTAGTTTTATTAAGTATATAAGTCGCAAAAACTTAACAAAATGTTATTTATTTAATAAGGATTTTAATTTTCTTGATATTGAGGTTCTGTTTATTAATCTAACTAGAGTTTAACCCGCGGCCGCGCCGCGTGTCAACCCCTAGTGCGTGCTTCTTGATTAAACAGCAGGCGTTAATACAGGTTACATTGTACAAAATTTTTATGTTACTGCTGTTTGTACCCGGAAAATTAATTTTATTTTATATCGCAAACTATCCCATCTCCCGGCCGGAAAAGTATCTGTGTATATTTACGGTATTAAAACTACATTTAAACAAAATCACAGCAAAATCGATCCAGTACTCCTAGTAGTTCTTCCATGAAAGCTTAACAGAAAGTCATATCGAGTTACTATCGCATTTATATACGTTAATTTTTTATATCTATAAACTTGAGAAATGATTGGTTTCCCATACAAACCTTTATCCCCCCCCCCCTATTTCAACCCGTTCTAGTTTTATTTATATATTACGGGAGATGGGATAGTTTGAGATATAAAATGGAGTAAATCTTCCGAGGGAAAATAGCACCAACATAAAAATTTAGTACAATGTAACTTGTATTAAGGCCTGTTCTTTAAACAAGAGGCACGTAATGCAGATTGACCTGCGGCTGTGCCGCGGGGTAAACTCTAGTAAGGATTATAAAATTCTTAAAAATAAAGATCGATATTTATTTTAATGTTATAGGACTGGTCGGACCTTATTGAATACGCCATTAACACTTTCATAAAGAAACCTCACACTTTACAAAGTACCATCAAGTTTAAACTTGATACTGAACCTTTTGATGAGGAGCAGATTCCAGGGGGACCCCTCCAAGAGCTCAATGCAGATGTAAAGCCTGAAAGCGATGAACCTGCACAAAAGAAGAAATCGGTCACAAGTTCTACCAGTAATACATCTAAGGAAAAGTTGTTCTTTTTTACATAGTTTTTATTTATTATGTTTGTTATGTGGAGTGTTGTCTCTATATCATTATATCCTACATTCTAGGTGGTCTGAAGATGAATTGTCATCGCTGAATTGGAAATTTATGCAGTGCAGTGGTTCATCAGATGTAGTGTCGGAAATTATTAATATCTTTAAAGAAGATGGTACAATTAAATCTAGAAATTCAGTCATAAAGGAACTGTTTAAACAAAATTTAATTAATCAGGAAACCTTTGATGCGTTAATAAAAGGCGAGAGTGATAATAATACAAAAACTGTTCAAGTACAGAAAGAAATGAGAGATGACGAAATCGGAAAACTTTGCGAACAACTTTCAAGCGACGGGAAAGGAATATATCTAGAGTGGGTACAGAAAGTATTGCTCGATACTTGCCACGCTAAAATATACTTAGAAAAGAAAAATAGAGAAGCAATGTATTACGAAAGTAGAACAGACGCAAACGCAGATAGCAAATTATTAAATTTTGAATTATTTAAGAAGAAATCAAACGATTTACCTGTCATGTCGCCGGTATCATATCATTCACTTCGTAAGTATTTTAGAGGGATCAAATTATTTTCTTTAAACTAAATTACACGTATTTTCTATATTTCTATTTTGTCACTGATATTGCCAATCACGCGACGTCGAGTGTTTGTGTAGTTTTACGGTATGATTTGCGTGACATTGTACGATAAGCTAGTAATGTAGCTACGAACTCACACAAATGCTGAAATATAACCAGAGAAAACTTACATGTCTGAGTTGCAAATGAACGTGTTTAAACCGTTTGTGATTTACGTTGCTATGCATTAAAGACACTAATGATACCTATTTGGGGTTGTCTGTAAGAATCGCTTTTAGCGATAAGGCCGTCCTTTGTTCATAATTACATGCTTTTATTTAACTTGCAATGGATGTACTTATGTATGTATGTATGTATGTATAAAGTAAGTATAAAAGTTCGGGTGGAATCTTGCAAGTTAAATTTGACCAGCTTCCCGGTTTCTGATTGAGCTGAAATTTTGCACACATGTATATCGCGTGACAATGCAACAATATGGCACCGTGGAGATGATTTGATGATGGAGTCGGAAGGTGTCCATAGGAACTGCTGTACTAAACAAGATAGACCCGTCGTGTTTGGGCTCGTTTTACTTGTTTTGGCTAGCACTCTGCTGCTACATGATATTCAGGATCTCTAAAGTTTGTATTTAAAAACCTTTTTAAAAAAGCTTATTAAATATAGTTTTAAGTCTAAAAAAATATTTTTGTATTGGTGTACAATAAAGTGTTATATATCTATCTACTTATAGAAATAAGTAAAATAGAATAAAACTACATATTTATTTTAAATGCGTCTTAGTTTAGTTACAATAGGTCAGAACGTAACTCTGATAACGTATAACCATTGACTCATACGTTTCTACTGTTCAGTTGAATGCCATAAATCATTTTTATGTCGGCTTTTGATCTAGCAA
Source organism: Dendrolimus kikuchii (assembly GCA_019925095.2). Taxonomy (NCBI): domain Eukaryota; kingdom Metazoa; phylum Arthropoda; class Insecta; order Lepidoptera; family Lasiocampidae; genus Dendrolimus; species Dendrolimus kikuchii. The sequence goes on from CM034390.1 coordinate 13,384,467, forward strand.
AACTATAAAAAAGTTTCAGCCCGAGTTTTATTAAAATGTTTTTATTTTTTACTTCATATTTAAATACAGTATTTGACTTAAATCGATACGTTTCCACAGATATTACGTAGAATTTTGATGAATCGATACCAATGACATTTAGGGAAGAAATTAAAACTGACCATCATTGGCCCGTTCCTATATCTTATTGACTGTTCATTTGCCTTACTATCAGTTAAAATTTGATATAAGCTCCATGAAGTAATGTCAAAATTCAACCGATGGTAAGATAATATAGGAACCGGCCATAATAAGAAAACACAAAGCATTCCCACGTGATTCCTAGTATCCTGTTTTCATGGTTGAGAACTTTATATCTAACTAGAGTTTACCTCGCGGCTCCGCCGCGCGTCAAACTCTAGTGCGTACCTCTTGTTTTAAGAGCAGGCGTTAATACAGGATATATTGTATTGTATTTTTATGTTGGTGCTATTTGCCCTCGGAAGATTTACTTCATTTTATATCGCAAACTATCCCATCTACCGGGATGAATAGTATCTATGTCCATTTTCGGTATTCAGACAGACAGATCGAGTGAAAGTCGCATTTTTTTAAAGATTATGAATGTTTATATCTATAAACTTGACAAATGATTGGTCCCCCATACAAACTTTAATACCCTATTTCAACCCGTTCTGGTTTTATTTATAAAACTAAATATTGTGTAAACTACACAAACGACCAAAACTACCAAATGTACTAAAACTGCCGAAACTACCAAATCTACCAACCAAAACTACCAAATCCACCAACCAAAACTACCACAATTACCAAATCTACTAATCGAAAACTACCACAGCTACCAAAACCACCACAACTAACAAAACTACCAAATCTACCAATCAAAACTACCACAACTACCACAACTACCAAAACTACCACAACTACCAAAACTACCACAACTACCAAAACTACCACATCTACCAAAACTACCACAACTACCAAAACTACCACAACTATCAAAACTACCGCAACTACCAAAACAACCGAACATACCAAATCGACCAACCAAAACTACCAAAGCTACAAACCAAAACTACCACAACTACCAATACTACCACTACTACCAAAACTACCACAACTACCAAAACTACCAAATCTACAAACCAAAACTACCATAACTACCAAATCTACCGAAACTATCAAATCTACAAAACAAAACTACCACAACTACCAAAACTACTACAGCTACCAAAACTACCACAACTATAAAAACTACCACAACTACCAAAACTACCACAACTATCGAAACAACCGAAACTATCAAAACTACTAGCATAAACTACCGAAGATAGCAAAACTACCAACCAAAACTGCCAAACAAAACTACCAAAATGACCAAATTGACTAAAATAAACAAAATGACGAAAATGGCAAACCACAAATAAAAAACCTATCCTACTTTCCGGGATAAATTTTACATAAATCTATCCCAAAATCTATCCCAGTATTCGGGATGAAAAGTATCCCTTGGCCACCCTCGGTATTCAAATTACATATGTACCGAGTATCAGCCAAATCAGCCCAATAGTCTTTCTTAAAAGGATAACAAACAGGGAGACAAATATACTTTTATCCCGGAAACTATCCTATTTTCCGGGATAAAAAGTATCCTATGTTCATTCTCGGCAACGAAAATATATTTATACTGAGTTTCAGCCAAATCAGTCCAGTAGTTTTTACGTGAAAACGGAACAGACAGACAGACAGACAGAGTTACTTTCGCATTTATAATATTAATAGGGATGAAATTGATTGCTAACACAACTTCAATAAGGAGTAATTTCGATATCGCAATTCAGTGTTACCTATTTATTTATTCATACTCTAGGATATGCCCTCGACTTCGTCCATGCTTGATTTGAAATTCCAGCTGGATTCCCCAGTCACAATGTACTACAGTATTAAAAAAAGAATGCTTTTTTTTATTGCGAGAGATCAGCAGACAGGCAGACGGCCCACTTGATGGAAAGCGGTTACCATCGTCTATGGACATTTGCAACACTAAAGTTGCTAGAAATGCGCTGCTGCTCTCTTAGGGAGACTGGAACCTGGTCACTAATGCCGGAACACAATTCAAGGTTGTTATGGCGACATACTTTTGACCAGGGGTGGTAGCAATCCAGTCGGGCAAATGCCCTACCACTTGGCTGTGGGTTGTTAAGTCGCCTCTTACGACAGGCCGCCCGGCCGCAGGAAAATTATATTCTTTCTCCATTCCTGCACGGATAAAATGAGAATGTAAACTATCGTTTTAGAATTCGATATACGAATAAGATAATTTTTATGCACCCGAACAGCTTTAAACTGCTCCCGGGAAAACTCCCGCGGGATGACCGGGATGAAAAGTATCACACATTTTATTACATAAAGTTTGTCATCGATCAGTAAAAAATCACATTGAAATTCTATTTTTTTTTCAATCTGGCTATTTTAAATGATTCGCAGAAAAATTTCCGCGGGATTCCCGGGATAAGAAGTAGCGCAAATGTCAAATCTAAAAATTAGCTGTCGATCAGCGAAAGCCACATCGAAATCGGCTCAGTAGTTTTTATGTGGATCCCGAACAAACAGACAAACCGACAAACACAAGAAATCTAAAAAATGCATCGTGTTCTCCTTCGTTTATATAGTCTATTCCAGTTGTTTTTTTTAATAGCTTCAATGCACAGACACGGCATGTTTAGAATTTTATACTAATATAGATTAAAAATACATGTATCTATGCATGAAAAGTATTTCATTAACACAAATAAACACAGAACTTGTTAAATATACGAGTATATAAGATCATTTAAAACTTATTTTTACAGTGAATTTCTTGTAAACGTGACTATGGTTTTAGTTCTCAACCAATCCGTTCCACTGGTGCCATGGAATTGTAACCAAGCTTCGATTTGCAAGGATTTAAAGTTTTTACAATTGCTCCACAAACTCGGCTTCCATATGCCAGTCGATTCCGGCAAAGTATTTATACGGATACCGCATTTTTGGACAGCGGATTTCTTGTATGATGTTGCGAGTAAAATATCAGCCATAGATCACAGTGAGTTTGTAAAATTAATAACTTTATAGAATTAATAAAACAACACTATATACACAGGTCCCAACAATACTAATGTATACGTTTGGAGATCAGTGTATGTATTGATTAAGCAATTATAAAGTGGAGTATAGTCCCCGGCACGAGTCTTGAGCGGTCACATTTTCCTACGAATAGTGAAATTTCGATCCTTTTTGGAAGTATGAGTTGTCCCTTTCGTATTAATAGACAAAAACATATTTGCCGATATGTCGATAAACCTCATTACATTAACTACGATCAATACAGGCGTATTGATCCGTCAACCGCTCATGATACGTGCCGGGAACTATATGTTTATCTATGAATATTAGTTTAAGCTAGTTTGGGTATGTGATTGTCCTGAACTTTATATAGTAAAACATAAATAAAAATATACCTAGTCTTGCCATAAATATTGTAACAAAGACTTTTTTTTATTGCAAATAACATTTATAAGTTTTACAGTGTTATAGTTTAATACATAAATATAAAACAATTTAAAATATAAAAAGCTTATTCGAAGTGGTCTCGAAGTGAAGCACGCACTCTTTTTCACAAAAATATGGCTCAGTCACTCCTTCATAGCTAACACCCCACCAAATCATAACTGAAGACGGATACTGCCCACGTTGCACTCTGTCGACTAATTGAGAAGCTTCCTTAGAGCTTTGAGCATAAATACGGTCATTTATTTTGTTAAAATGTTGCTCAATTGTAAAAATTTTCTCATCCGTAAACAAACATTTTCTGTGACTTCTCTTTGCGTACTGCTTCAGTAGTTGTATCGATTTTACCACCCTATTCTTTTTTAAATTATGAGTTAAGAAATAACCAGTGCGTCTCCTATAGGCTGCAAGTCCTAAGTCATCATTTAAAATACTCGACATGGTTCTAGGTGATATCTTCATCTCCCGAGATAAAATTTTGCTTTCGGGCAGGATTTCTTCGAATTCTTTCGAACCTTTTTCGTACGAACACTACGTGGATGGCTAGATCTTTTTCTGTCACAAACAGAGGAGGTCTTATTGTACCTATTAATAGCCCGGTGCACAAACGTTTGACTAATACCAAGCGTATGGAGAGTTTTAAAAATTGCATTTGGCTCCTACTTTGTGTAATGCAATCACAGCGATTCGGTTCTCTTTATCGCCCCACTCCATATTAATATCGCAAAATGTTGTACAATGTATTGGCGCTAAAATGAGAAAACACAATGAACAATCATATAAAAATGACAGATTCCAAATTCAAATGTAATATTTTGTTTCTTTTTAATTGTAACAGTATTTATGGCCAGACTAAGTAGATTTAATATTGAAAAAAAAAATATGGAGGTGCTAGACATCTAGGATTAGGTGTTTGAGGCATCGGGAGAACTTGTACAATACTTCTTTAATGATATCTGGATACAAAAACGATATTATGGCTTGTATCCTACGGAAAAATTCGTCACCCACGAAAAAAAGTATTTTACGTCCATCGTCGGTCTCTAACTTGTATTTATACAATACACAAATTATTTTAATTTCATGTTTCATATTGTCCTTGATTCTGATCATACTAAAGACAGCGAAGAGGTAATAAACAAATATAAAACTATACATACAAAAAAGTATCGGGAATGGATGATTTGTTTATGGTTCCAAATTCATTTTTTATGTTGTTGTTAGGTTGGCACAACTGTTTTTCATTTTGGCGCGGAATTTCAGTTGCATCGTTCATTTAGATTAAATACAATACTGTTTTTAGTTAGATCGTATCTAGTGTGTATTGCAAATTAAATAATAGACACAAACATCGAACAAAGAGTTTGTCTTAAATTTTGCATCGCCCATGGAATTTCGTGTTCGGAGACACTGAAAATGTTACAGAAGACTTTTCGGTGAATCAACTTTATCAAAAAAACGTGCTTATGAGTGGTACAAAGCGTTCAAAAGCGGTTGAGATATGTTGGAAGATTTGCATCGCCCTGGTAGGCCTTCGACGTCTTCAACTGAAGGTAACATCGCAAAGGTGAAGGAAATATTGATTGAAAATCCTTATTCAAGTTTGAGACAAATAGCCGCTGAACTTTCTGTGACTCGCGAGTCGATCCGTATCATTTTAAATAATCACTTGGGAATGAAACATGTTGCCGCTCGGCTAGTCCCAAACGACCTGATTTTTTTCCAAAAACTCGATCGCATAAGAGTCACTGAGGATATGCTAGAACGAGTCAATTCCGACCCAACATTTATGAAACGTAATATTACTGGTGACGAGACGTGGGTTTACGAGTTTGACATGCAAACTAGTCAACAAGCTGCGGAGTGACGCTTTCCAACTGAACCGAAACCGGAAAAACCACGCCAGTCATGTTGATTGTTTTCTTTGACTATTGCGGTGTTGTGCACTCGGAATTCTTACCAGAAGGTCAAACGGTAAATAAAGTATATTATTTGAGCGTTATGCGGCGTTTAAGAGAGCAAATTCGACGAATAAGGCCAGATTTGTAGAAAGAAAATTCTTGGATTTTGCACCACGATAATGCCTTCGCACAAGGTCATCATTGTGAACAAATTTTTGACCAAAAACTCAACAAATATCTCGAGCAACCACTTTATTCACCAGATCTGGCTCCAGCCGACTTTCATTCGTTTTCATACCGTAGAAGACATAAAGGGGAATTCGCGACGAGAACTAAACTCATTTCCGGAAATAAAGTTGAAAAAACGTTTTTCATCATTGGATTATTCGTTGGCGTAAGTGTGTCGTTTGTGAAGCAGCATACTTTGAAGGTGATAAAATAAACTTGAATGAATAACTAACGTTTTGTGTATTATTGACATTTTCCCGGTACTTTTTTGACAGAGTAGTAAGAGAGAACTTTTATTACACTAGAGAATAGGCTCATGTGAGACTGTATTCTTTTTATTAGGCATTTTGCTCCGTTTTTAATAGTATTATTTCTTAAATTATTTTTAGGGTGGTTGATTAGGGTGGTTATGAGTATTGTCTACCTTTTTCTGCATTAGCTACAAAAGTTTGCATAGCAGGTAACTGAATTAGGTACATGAAACTCGACTGCCACCTACTTGTAGCTAAGAGGAAGAGCGGCCATAAACTAAACCAGATTATTCTATGTATTTTGGTTTCTCCAATACTGTTTTCTTCCCACAGCAAAGCTAAAATTTTCATTATGCGAATTATCAACCATTACCAAAAAACAACAAGCAAATATGTTTGTCTCACCGGATATGAGCAAAGATGTCACAATGATAGAAGCATCGGATAATTTTTATCAAGTACATAAACAGAAACATCTGGCAACTATGGTTAACTTCATTCCCATGTAAGTGTTAATCTATTGTTTGTATGGTGTGGTATGGCATCAGTTAACAGTATAATCATGTTTTTTTGACAATTATTTATATTATGTAGTTTTTAACAAGCTGTTCGTTGACGCGTCGTAATTATAAAACGTTGTACGTGCCTATAATATTCGAGGGCTACTCTCCATTTCCCTGGGATTCACTGATCAGATCGTGACTTGGTGACAAGAGGACCAACTGAGGAGTATTATACTCTTACGAATAAGAAATTTAAAAATCGGTCCACAGTTGACGAACAAATCACGTAACACACATAAGAAAGCATACTGTCGAATTGAGAACCTCCTCCTTTTTGAAATTGGTTAAAAATATAGAGGTAAAACGGTTATTACATTACGCTGACTTTCGAATCCTTTCTCTAAATTAGGGTGGTGTAAAGTAAGAAATAGAAAATAATTATAATAAGAGAATGTCTATATTGTTTTTTTTTTATTACAGGAGTTCAGCAGACAGGCAGACGGCCCACTTGATGGAAAGCGGTTACCATTGTCGATGGATAAGGTGGTACTAGGGTGGCCAAAGGTGCAACAAATGCGTTGCTGCTCTCTTAAGGGAGACTGAAACCTGGTCACTAATGCCGGAACACAACTCAAGGTTTTATGGCGGCATACTCTAGACCAGGGATGGTATCCATCCAGTCGGACAAATACCCTACCACCTGTCTGTGGGTTGTTTTGTCGCCTCTTACGACAGGCCGCCCGGCCGCAGGAAATTGTATTCTTTCTTCGTTCCTGCACGGAGAAGGAACAACTTTATAGAGGAACTCTCTATGTGCAACTTGCATACAGGCCATTTGCTTTTTATCGTAGGCATAATATGTTTTGCGTTTATTTATTTTTCGATGTTCACCACATGATATATTTGTAATGATCCTATTGGAAGACGTGGGCTGATTGTATTACTTGAAATCTTCTGCGTTGGCGCTAATTCATTTATGTCAATCTTATTTTTTATAATTTAATGCTTAAATGTTTTCCATTCTTTCTGTTAATAAAAATTATATGTTACAGGCCTCCTCCTTCCTATAATTCGGACTGCGGCGAAGTCAACCAACAGAATTGGTTGGAGGTTGTTCAGAAGTCTCAAGAATATAAAATCAGTCTTAACTTAGGAAGGTAGTATTTAATATTTAATAGTAGTAGTTAGTAGTATTTGAGTAGTTTTCAAGATATTTTGCTTTTTATTTTTCGTATCCGTATCCCGCAGGAATTTTTCCGGGAGAGGTTTGAAGTTGTTCAGGTGCGCAGACATAAGCGTATTCCAACACAGTTTTCACTAAAACAATAGCTTACATTCTTTTGTAAATGCTGTGATATTTTGCATCTCGGGAATTTTCTCGGGTATGGTACATATTAGTTAGATTACAAAGCTAATCAATCAATCAATCATGATGCAATACTTTATATTCTGGGAATCCTGCGGCAAATTTCACGGGAGTGTTTTAATTTGGCTATTTATACAAAAAAATTAGCTGATTCGGATCCCTTATCCCTTCGGATCCCTATTAGCTGATTTGTATTCCCCAGGATTTCCTAAGTTCAAAACCATGTGATATTAAGACTTGCTTGATATGTCAATTTCTATGTTTATTAGACATGCTTAGTAGAACAGATTTAGTTATGTACGCCTTTAGTAACATTATTTATCCCGGGTCATTACGGGAATCTTCGGAATTCATTTATTTCCATACTAAAACATCCGTTGCTCTCCTGAGAATACTCTTTGATTTTAAATACTGGCAAAATAACTGTAATCGACATTACCTACCTGTTAAGCGTGAACGAAGGCGAGGGCAAATCCTAGTATTTAAATATTAATATTTAACTATATCCATAGCAAAATATTGGACCATGACACCTGCGAAAAAGACGACGCAACGATGTTAAAGGAAAGTGAAAATGAATATTGTCGCGTGATAGACGCGGGGACTGATGATATTGAACCGATCCCTGGGCCATCGTCCATGCTTTTACCTGTACCACCGATCATGACTATCAAACAAGACAGCTCACAGTTCTGTGCGAATGTTCCAGAGACAGATTTTTATAACAACAGGTAAGTAACCAAGCACCATTAGTTAAGATTAATTAACAAATTTCGACTTAACCCTTTAGCTCACTATTAGCACATATGTGTCCGCGATGAGTATGCAGATTGCGTTTGTCTTTGTCTTAAGGGTTAAGACGGCTACTGGGTGTCATGTTTGCCGTTAATGTTACGTTTCAAGTCAAACTATCATTAGTCTACAAAAAAAAAACCAACATATGTATTTTTTATCCGTGTAGGAACGGAGAAAGAATACAATTTCTTGCGGCCGGGCGGCCTGTCGTAAGAGACGACAAAACAACCCACAGCCAGGTGGTAGGGCATTTGCCTGACTGGATGGCTACCACCCCTGGTCTAAAGTATGTCGCCATAAAAACTTTGAGTTGTGTTCCGGCAATAGTGACCAGGTTCCAGTCTCCCTTAAGAGAGCAGCAGCGCATTTGTAGCAACTTTGCTGTTGCAAATGTCCATAGGCGATGGTAACCGCTTTCCATCAAGTGGACCGTCTGCCTGTCTGCTGATCTCCTGCAATAAAAAAAAAATATATATATTAAAAGCCCACCCTATCTTGTCGTATTAATTTTCAATTTTTCAACAATCTAGATTCTTTATATATATAATCTATAAGATTATAAAATCCTAAACATGCCGTGTCCAGTATATTAAAGCTATTTAAAAAAATCAACTGGAATAGACTATATAAACGATGGAGAACACGATGCAATTTTTTTTAGAGTTCTCGTCTGTTAGGGATTCACGTCAAAATCGGCTACGAGTAGCCGATTTCGATGCGGTTTTCGCTGATCGACAGCAAATTCTTAGACTGAAAATCTGCGCTACTGTTTAGCCCGCGAGCGGTTTGAAGTTGTTTGGGGTGCATAAAAAATTGTTTATTCTGACACAGTTTTCACTAAAACCATAGCTTAATTCTTTTTTAAATGCTACGATATTTTTGTACCGGAAATCGGAAGGAATTTTCCCAGGTATGGTACAAATGATATCGCATAAATATTAGCTGATTTTCATACGATTTCACTAAAACGATAGCTTAAGTTCTTTTTTAAGTATAATATAATATTCCTGGGAGTGTTATTCATTATTTTCAAATCTGGTTGGCTGCGACTCACCTCTATGCTGGGCAGTTGTCTAGATTATATGGACCTAGTTTCTTTGTTATTATTATATGTTTTTATTTTATATGTAAAAAACCGAATTGTTTTTATGTAAGTAAAATAAAGCTACTGCCTAGGGTTTGACGCGCAGCGTAACCGTGGGGCAAACTCTAGGTACAAATATATGGCCTTACTTATAATCGTTTGTTTATAATGTTTACATAGACACAATTCCATTGTAAGATTAAGCGCGCTATACGATCTATCAATACTCAGCTGTGATGGATGAATCAGTAATGATAATGATAGTGCGTGTTTAACCTTAGAGGCTTAGGCGAGCAAAACTTCCTTTTTTAAAGTCGGCCTTAATCTTAAAATGCCTTAAACGTATTTACGTTTAAGCATTTTAAAATAAGGACTTTTAAATGTTCTCGTTTCTTTTCATTTATTAATGTATAAACTTTGATTTATTAACATAATATATTCTTGTTGCACGTGAATGGCACAATCATATATTATTTTTTGCAAATAGTTGGAATGTGTATGTAAATGAACTGTACTTAGGTTGGATTCTTAACGCCTTTTATTAAGCTATAGTAATTGGAAGAGTCGCTTTGCTAGCTCTAATAATTATATTTATCTATATAAGGCGTTTAGGACGATATTACATTGCACTCGTTTTATCTTGATTCAACTTGCCTGTCCTATTTAAACAAGATAAAATATTTATTATTACAAATTCAGTTAGTATATTGAATGCATGCTATGACATCGATACTACAAGCGTAGCGGATAGGCACTAATTCATGTCTGATCCCTCTAGGTTTGTAATCTCAGTTACAAAATCCTTTTAAATAGTACCTTACAATATAAGCAAATTCAGCTGAGTTATTTAGACGACTTGTCTGCGACCTGAGACAACGAATCATTATGTTTATCTAGTAGGCTATCTTAGTCAACCCTCTGGGTACCTTACGCATTGAAAATGGTGACCTAGGTTTAGTACTCTACTTAATTATCTCGCTCGCGTATTACCAGATTTTTTTAAATAATTGTCAGAATTTACTTACGACAAATCTGTATTCTTCGATTCTTAACAATGATATTAATACGGTTTAGACCAGGTTTTATACATAAAAAATCTAAATATAGAAATTTAGGTATATGAAATCAAAATTCTGTGAAACATTCGTAATTTTATTGTTAAGATTCGTAGAGTACAATTTGTCGTAAGTAAATTCTGTTAATTTGTATCTTCAAAAACGTGACAATGCGCAAGTGAGCTAGCTAACTCCATTTAGGTAGTCCCTTAAGGGATTGCAGGCAGTGGAATATAATATAACTAATATGAATTAATTCGATTTAATAAAGGTTATCTTCATTGTATTAATGATTAATATTGCAAATTTGTAAATAATAATTTTTTCCAATAAATATAATTTATAGAGGACAACGAATATGAACATCTTAAAACTCATTACGAGTGTTATGTTGCAGTGTGTGTGAAACTGCGTCCGTAGCATCGGATCTCACTCGAATGTACGTGTCGGATGAAGATGAGAAATCGGATATACTTTGAAAAACGTTACATAGACGTAAGGCCAAAAATTAATGTTCTCCTCACAGTTCGATTTGATGTCTGATATAAGTATGCTTAAAATTGTAGTTTAATGTATGTCTCAATGTCTCAACTTACCGATGATTTGAGCCGTTTTGAAATATGTATTACTTATTGCATTCCTGCATATTGAATATGAAAGAATTGATTGTCTTATTGTTAACAAAGTAGTAATTATCTTAAATCATTATTTTTAAGGTGGAAGAGTCTGAAGATTTATGTGAGTGGATTTTTTGTATTATCTATTATAAATATAATAATTAAAAAGTAAAATGTTTTTTAATCAAATTTTATTAACAATAACAAAATAATTTAACAACAAAAACTTGGAACTTATCGACAATTATTATAACATTATTTTATATGAATACCAAAAACAGGTATGACTATACCAACACATATACATTAATCTGGTCTTTGATGGATATCGGTTGCCATTTTCAACATGAAACTTATAATATTTCGCTACTTAATTTAACTCAATATATGAAATTATTTGGTCGTAAATGTCTTTTTACTCTCAGACCGACAAGTATGTCAGTAGTAGTAGTAGTCAGTATGTAGTCACATACCCTTCTATTTATATGTACATTTGATGGCATCTTGACCTTAAACCATAATGGTTGTATGTGCCTACCTATCAACGAGAATACCTTTGTATTTATAGGCAAACTAATCAGGTAAGTACTACTAATTGTTGATTTAATTTTTTTTTACAAAAATAAATGGTTGTACCCGTTTCCTAGTATATTATTCCCACTTAGCTTATTTATAATTCCCTGATCCGAACGCATTACTGTGGTAATTTGGTGCCGTATTTCCATAGTAACCAGGGGAAGGCTCGTCGTATGAATCATGTCCTCCCACAGGTGAGTAATCACCTTCAATTGATTCTATATTGTGATTGTTCCCGAAACTGCCTCCATTGTAGTCTTCATTGCTCAGACCACTTGCATCTCCATGTAGTGACGACACTGGCAAGTTATATGCACTTTTGAGATAATTCTGATTACCGACCCGTTGATATGCATTTTGGAATGCACCGTGGCCGCCTTCAGCTTCATTTTCGTGATGAGCTTTGGGGTATGCAACATGAGGCACATGAATAATCTGAGGTACGGGAACAGGATAAGGTTTGGCAACGTGCACAGGGTATGGAACCTTCTCCCGTACTTTCACGGGGTATGGCACTGGTATTTTAACAGCAACGGTCTTCGTAATTTTAACTATCTTGACAGGGGTTTCCGGTATTTCCACATGTTTACCGAGAACTTGCAACTCCGATTCGTAACCTTCTATAGGTATTATATACGAATGCTGTGATGCCAGTCCGTAGAAAACGTATGATAACAATATGAAAAGTTGCTGGAATAAATAAGTCAAATAAGCGAGAGGACTTGTATAATATTAATATATGAAATAAATTTAACAATTAATAAAATGTTAATGTTTTTATCTTTACAATAATACACAATTGCTTATTTATCAAAACTCCGACAATAATAAGACTTGCTTCACTACTAATCTCGGAAGACCTAAATAAACTTTTATCAAAACTTAACTAGAAATACTTTATAACAATAATTGATTTATAGTAAACTTAATACTTGTACGTACGCCGCTATCAAAACTGAACACAACGGCTATATAAAAGTAATTATTTTCAAGGTCAAAACAAATTATGTCTGTAAAGAATCATGTATTACAATAAATAATAGGCGCTTTTTGAAAATATTCCCAATATATTAATAATATATAATATAATATATTTAATTGAAATATCCAATAGAATAACAAAAATCTTATTTACAAAATTGTACACAACATCCCGGGAGTTCCGAATTCTGGTCCTGAATGATGATAATTTTTTTATTCATTATAAATCTGGTTAACGTTACTTGGTATGTGCTGAAATATCGTGTTGTACGCAACAATAAAGTGCTATAAGGAAGGAAGAGAATTATATAAATCGTGATGTAAGATTGGCCATTTCTGAGTACAAAACGAAAAAAAAACTTGTGATGATGTAAAAGCACCTATTGCATAGAACAGTCTTATCGAAATACTTACAGGTACAGCCATTGTCGTGCTCGCGTGTGCGTCTGCAGAGCAGTTAAAAAACTATCGTATTATAAGTCTACTATGTCGCTTTTATATGAAACTATCACTGCAGCGAGAGACGGGCTTACTACATTTTACAATTACTTTCCTTTGAAGCCGACGAGTTAAGTAGCGGAAGTATGGGGTGGCCTTTTGAGCTTAGTAAATAATAAAGTAGGTAATTTAGGTTTTGAAATGTATTTTACAACTACTTACAAAGGTGTCAAGTTTAAATTCTATGCTCTACTTTAACAGCGTCTTAATATTTTAATAGGTCTAAGAGATCGGCGAATAGACTTTAACATCCAAGTCTTTAAATGGTTCCCAAATACTTACAGGCGTGTAGGTAATTTATTTATGGCCGGTTCCTATATTTTACTAACCGTTCATTTGTCATACTACTGGTTAAAATTTCACATAAGTTCCAAACGTGTAATGTCAAAAATTCTACCGATGATAAGGCAAATTGAATGAATAGAGTACGATAGAGAAACCGGCCATTGACGGAAAAGGAAAAAAGGAAGTTCTCAATTCGTCGCATAAATATTTATTTTTTATAACTTTTCTGTTTCTGAACCATTTTTGATGGTTCTTTTTGCGTTGGGTTCAGCAAATTTCAAAATAGTTTTGTATAAATATCATTGTTATTCCATAGTATTTAAGTAACCTAAAGTGAAAAGGATTAGTTATCATAGATATTTAACAATTATGTCCCATTGATATATTTTGCCAGGTGGCAGGGCATTTGCCCGGCTGGATGGCTACCACCCCTGGTCTAAAATATGTCGCCATAACAACCTTGAGTTGTGTTCCGGCATTAGTGACCAGGTTCCAGACTCCCTTAAGAGAGCAGCAGCGCATTTGTAGCACCTTTGGTGTTCCATATGTCCATAGGCGATGGTAATCGCTTTCCATCAAGTGGGCCGTCTGCCTGTCTGCTGAACTCCTGCAATAAAAAAAAATTGATAGTTGAAGTAAAATGTAAAAATTACTATATTTTGCAAATTTATTGTTATTTTTCATGTTTTACTTGGCACCGACTACAAGATGTTGTAGAAAATATTTAATTTTAACAGACTTCTTCAGGTTCTCAACTTGATTGGTATTTTTTTATGTATGTACACCGATTACTCTGAGATTTATGGTCTGATTTACGTGATTCTTCTTTAGTTTGATGCGGAATAGTTGCCATTTGGTCCCCTAAAAATTTAACATAGTTTGACCCAGTAGTTTCTATTTTACCACACCATATGTACAATGTTATAACAATAAAATGTTGTAATTTTTATGGCTTACTTGGCACCGACTTCAAGATGTAGACAATTTTATATTATTTTGTTTTTTAATAAACTAAATAAATTCTTAGTCAAAAATCTTTATTAAGTTATTTTATACTTTTTAGTTTTTGAAGTCGGTTTTTTTAAACGAAGTTTTTTATTTTATTTTAGTTACTCTTGAAGTCGATTCCGTTGAGACGTGTTACTTGCTTTTTTAGGGTTCCATGAACATGGTAAAAACAAATAGTTCGTCCCCACTATTAAACGCTTCGCTATGCGTGAACTAATCACACATTTCCAATTTTTCTGGTCGGTATAGGCCACTAATGTGTAGCATTTTGTGTATATAGTAGACTTCAATTTTTTCATGATATTGGATGTATAACAATAAACAGCAGCGGCATTTATGTGAATTATATATTAGAATAAGAATACAATTGATAAAAACAATAGGAATAAGTGAAATCATGATTAGATTACACTTTCATCCTGTCTGAAAGCACTCTGACTATGGATCCGGAACCTCCAATATTGAATGCTTTTTCATGCCACAGCAAAAGATGTCCACTGGAACCTTCAGATGGGTATTCGAAACCTCTGTATATATACTTCATTAGTATATCTATATCCTCTTGTGACAAACTTCCAATAGCTTCTTCTATTTGTGCTGATTTGATAGCAAGCAAGACTTTCAGAGTCAGCGCCAGAGCATTATCCTGTACAAAAAAATATACCGATATGTATGTATTTCAACTACAAAATTCATACTGAAATCTAAAACTTTATATTGAAATTGAATCGATTGATTTATCTGTCGTAACGGAAAAGAATTTCGAAAACCGAGTACTAAAATTCCTCGTTATAATTCTTTAGTTAGAAGTCACCTATATTGTAGTGTTGTTTGGAGGCCGCATTATGCTACTTACACGCTTAGGATCGAGCGCGTTAAAAAAAAAATTATAAGGCATCTTTCTTGGGCAACATCTTGGGAAACCGTTTTACTCCATATTCCGAAGGGCTTTAGATATTTCAAAATGGATTTCATGTTTCTATTCAAAATTGTCAGAAATAAAGCAGGTTGCACGCAACTCTTAGAACTTTTAAATTTTGCTGCCCCCACTAGGATTCCGCGTAATCATATCAATCCCTTTGTACCGCCATTGCGTAAAACAGCTCTTGGTTTCTCGCCTATTCCTCGTTTATGCAGGTTATATAATAAAATGAACATCATGACTTATACAAATTTAAAAATACATTCACTCAGTATTAATTAATAAAATTTAAGGCTAGCGTTTTACCCTGTTTTTTTTTTATATTTTCCTTATATTATGCAAGCTATGTTTGTCTGTAAGAGACTGTACATTTAGTATAAGACCATTTATTTATTTATTTTATTAACATGTATATTTAATTTAAGCATATCAATGTATCAGTTCTTGGCAAGCTTGATAAATTAAAATAATAATAATAATTTACATTCAATAAATCAATCTCTTTTTATATATTAAACTCTTTGATACCACCCGTGATCAGAAGGCTGGCTCATATTTCGCCCAACAAATAAGCATCGCCATACAGCGCGGCAATGCAGCCAGCCTTCTGGGCACGCTCCCATCTAGCAGCGATTTGTTACACAGTCTCTAATCGCTTGTACTGTATATTAAATAACAATAATCCATAAATAAAAATTAGTATAATAATTTAGAAAAAATATAAAAATATAATGATGTGCAATAAATCAATTAAGTGCAAAAAGTAAGACAGAGATGGGTGTCACAGGCTCACAGCCTTACCATAACGTACATTGCAAAATTATTTAAATATTCATGGAAATATGTACAATAATATATATTATTATTGTACATATTTTCATGAATAACATTGATAAAATGAAAACTAGTGTCTTACTTTAACCTGCTGATTTGAAGATCCCAATGGAGCACTGCCTAGTACCAGTCTGAGAGCTTCTATGAATCTGCCTGTGTTTACAAGTTAAGAAATTATATCAGAAATAGGAGATTATCTACATTTTATAAACAGGTGTAGGTTACTTTTGCTAATTTAGTATTTTACTGTTTAGCTATTATAATGCGATCTCCTTAATTATTCTTAAACACCAGCTAAGGTTATATTAATTAGGCCTAAGTAAGAATTTTAGGATCTAGCATTGTTGTAGTCCTTGGCACAATTCTCGAGCAATCACTTTTCTACGAACAGTGAAATTTTGAGATTTTTTCGATGTATGAGGTGTCTGTTATCCTTTTAGAATAAAGACACAAAAACATAATATTGATGATAAATTAACATAAGATCCCTACTGTTCCCCTGGCAGCTCAAGATTTATGCCGAGAACTACTTAGTCTGGCCATAAATACTGTCACAATTAAAAAGAAACAAAATATTACATTTGAATTTGGAATCTGTCATTTTTATATGATTGTTCATTGTGTTTTCTCATTTTGGCGCCAATACATTGTACAACATTTTGCGATATTAAAATGGAGTGGGGCGATAAAGAGAACCGAATCGCTGTGATTGCATTACACAAAGTAGGTATGGAGCCAAATGCGATTTTTAAAATTCCATACGCTTGGTATTAGTCAAATGTTTGTGTACCGGGCTATTAATAGGTACAATGAGACCTCTGTTTCTGACAGAAAAAGATCTGGCCATCCACGTAGTGTTCGTACGAAAAAGGTGGTCAAAGCAGTAAGGGAAAGAATTCGAAGAAATCCTGTCCGAAAGCAAAAGATATTATCTCGGGAGATGAAGATATCACATAGAACCATGTCGTGTATTTTAAAAGATGACTTAGGACTTGCAGCCTATAAGAGACGCACTGGTTGTTTATAATATATATCACCCCTTCCCCCTAAACCCCCTCTGTCCCCAATTCAGGGTACAAAATTCTAAAACCAAACTGTAAGACTCCCTGATTTTGTAAGAAAGAGCATTTATTACCCAGCCACCTAAGAGTGGCCATAAAATTAAACACAGCTTAGCGACCTAATCTGACCTCATCACAATAAGCAACATCTGTAAACACAAAACTATTAAGATCTGTGAAGTATGCCATGACTGATCGCACCACTAATTTCTAAGCTCATAAATGTGGTGAGCTGTAAATGTTGTCTTTAAGTATCTACAGCTCAGCTTTAGTAAATAATGGCTTTACAGGTAATCTCATGAGAATTCTAATACTTATTAATGTTGATTGTATCAGATCTTTGATTGTAAATGAACATCCATACTAAAAATTATAATTATTGGTGTGCAAAACCGTGAACAAGCAAACATCCACGTCAATTAGACAAGGATTATTTTTCCTCTTCCCAAAAAACAAAGAAATTCTTAACTAATGCCGACTTACTTTGCGTAAAGTTGCTATAGTATAGAAATTTCTGCATCTATATAATATTTAAATATTCATATTAGTGTATCTATACCGCACCCAATAAATTATAGGTACACAAAAAGGATATTGATTCAACAAGCTGCAAACTTCGTTTTCGTCAGGTCCGGTGGGCATTGATTGTTCAGCTTCGTCTTCTTTGAAATTGTCTTCATTATATTGGTCAATATCTATTTTTCGAAATGCCGAACTCGATGTATTTTTAGCCATTATGGATAAATAGTAAATACTCAAATAATTTGCTATATTTGTCTTTATCAATATTATTTTATGTACTTTTACTTTTTACTCGTATTTACTTTAGCAATACTGTTAAGTTAATGTCAAATAATGTCATCTTGACAGCCCCTTGGATTATTTTTTAAATTTACAGATCTGACTACAATGCCTTATGGCTATGTTCCACAGGAGACTCACAACGACCATGTCCTCGACCGCGATTTTTCCCGTTACACTTGCTTGCGGGCATTAAAGTGAGAAACTCTAGTAGAATAGATTATGGAGCGTTGATATCATTAACGACGAAATACACAAATGTTATTGGTTGTTTTCAAAATTGCGCCTTTTTCAATGACAATCGATAGAGAGAATTAATGTTCTGTGGTCAACGCTCACTTCGACCAACCTCTTGACATGGGTCGTTGTGAGCATTGTGTGCACAGACTACTATGGATACTACGTATATTGTGTGATCAAAAATAATGACTATTTCGCCACGACCATAACGACCGCGGTCGCCTTGTGGAACGGCAGAAGAAGCATTTTGGGCGTTGCGAGATTCAAAAGGAACGCGTCCAGTCAGTTGTTGTCAAAATGTTAATGTCAACTGCCAAATGCCATTCGCTATTGCCATTTGCCATTATCATTATCAAAATCAATTTTAGTTATTTTGTGTTTTATGAGAATTAACAGTCCATTATTTATCATTTTTCAAAATATTCAAAATTCAGAATAATTTTAGTTTAACTGTTCATTTTAAATTAATCACGATGACAATGGGCGATGAACTACCTGTAACTTCTTTAGTTTTACCTGTTCTTATACGCCCTGTTTTGACTCAAGTAAGTCCCTATGCTTCACATTACACGTAGTCCCTATCAAATTAATACGAAATTTATTTATTTCTATTACGGATGCTATAAGCGTTTACATGTTATAATATGTCCTAATTTTTGAAGTTCTTTTATTAAATACCATACCATATATACATTTAATATTGACCAAAGATAAAAATATACTAATTATCAAACATCATAAGTAGTTGATAACAACTAGGTGCGAGGAACGAGTTTAGTCTACTCCACTATTATGGACTTAAGGTTAATTGTTATATTTTGATAACATTGGACAAGTTAACAAGCTAATAGTCTTGCTTTTTACGCTGCACTATTATAATGACATAGTATGGTATATTTCATTGGAGCCACAGTATAGCAAGAATAATAGTGGTTGTAAATTAACCATTATGTATGGCAAGTAGGGCCAGAAGGCCCAGCTTGCCATACACAATGCGTTGCTGGTACCTATGCTCACGTATGGAAGCGAGACTTGGGTATGGAAGAAAGAGCATGAAAGTAGAGTAAACGTGGTTGAGTTGTGAGCACTGCGCAAAATCTGCAGAGTGATGCTTGCAGACCGCGTTCGTAATACCAAAGTAAGAAAGAGTTGGTCTGAAAGAGAGTGTCGGGGTGAAGGTAAGGAAAGGAATGCTCCGGTGGATCGGGCATGTGGAAAGAATGACTAAACAGATATATAATGCAAAAGTGGAAGGATGCAGAAGTCATGGAAGGCCACGACACACCTTTCATGATCAAATTGATCGTGTACTAGTAGAAGGTGATGTCAGGAGTCATGCCTTAAGAACAGATGAGCGTGCATGACAAGAGCTATGAATGTCAAAGAAGCAAGTGAGGTGTGTAAGAATAAGCCAGAATGGCGCTCTGTTGTTCATGCCTACCCTGCAAGGGAACTGGCGTGAAGTTATGTATGTATGTAAATTAACCACTGCCTTAAAATAACATTTTAATATTATTTCTTTATTTGGTGGATCTCATTATTAGGCTATAAAATATTATACAGACAGATCTAACAGAGGAAAATTACTAAAACTTGCAAAACATCTTGTTTCAGTTGGAGAAATATGATCTGGGTGCTTCACAGACTCTACGAGCAGCTCTTACTAAAGCTGAGGCTGCAGTTCCAGGGCTTAATTATGATTTGGTGGCTGGTATCATGAGAAGAGCTGATATCCCTGTAAACATGAATGAAAGTTTATTACGTCTTCAAGGAACATTGACTGATGCTGAATGTAAGTACATATATGAAATGAAGCAGATGGGGACTTTTGGGCCAAAGAAATGTTATGAGTTGAGGTGTGGCTTAAAAAAGTGTTATATTTTTCTATTACAAAATCATCAGACCTAAATGCTATCTGGAGGATAAGAAATCTTAAGGTCACAAATAAAATAAATGATTATATACTATAATCAATTTATGCAAAAGAATATCAATAATTAATATTATGAAAATACTTCTACCACATGATTAATTCATTCAAAATAACTAAACCCACTACAATTATAAATATAATATCAACATAGTAAAAAGAAATCTTAAAATTATTCTCATCTTTTTACAATTTGTGCCCAAGAATATATGAGAGTGTATGATGTCCTTTAGTAGTTAAGCTTACATTGGAACTAATCTAAGCACATTATATTTATGAGTAATGTATAGTGAACAACTTTAGAGCATTTCAGTAATACCCAGACTAGAGAAAATATTGGAGAGGTCACATCTAACATTTAACATCTTGTTAGTATAATGCAGCACTTTTTTAGGTAAGCCAATTAACGAACACCAAAAGGACTGGTTGATAAACATTGGTCATAATATAAGAATAATTGCTTTGTGAATTATTAGTCATTTTACTCCATAAGGTATACACAGTGGGCAAGACTATAAGAGTTATTTTTTTTTGAATCTGATGTTTTTTTTTGTATTAGAATATTTTTTGTTTTTACTATTTCACCCCCTGTATTATTCAAGGTATGATGTCCAGTAATGTATTACCAATATAATAAAAAAAAAATTGTTAGCTAGATTAAAATTGTATATAGTAATAAACAAAATCTATCACTTCATTTGCAAATCTTTGCATAATAAGAAATTGTCAAATGACATTACCCTGTTCATTTTATACCCAATTATGCAATATAGAGCTATAGTGTTAATATTTGAAAGTTTAATGTAGTCTATTACCCGACTAGAATTTAACATGTATATGGATACTAAATTTCATGATAATTTATTCTTTCTCAAGGCCTTAGAGGAATAAGCCAATATACAAACATAAAAATATGAACAAATTAGTTTTTGTTTTTCTATATTTTAACAATATCGCAGGTGCTGATTTAAGGTTGAATAGGACTGAAGAAGCATTCCAAGAATTGAATAAAAAATCTGCTGCTCTTAAAAAAATCTTAAGCCGCATACCTGATGAAATTACTGACAGAAAAACATTTCTTGAAACTATTAAGTGAGTTGTAATATAATTCTTCAAAGTATATTCCTTTAGGGGTACTATGTGGTATAAGAGTATTTCAAATATAAATAACAGTTACAAAGTGCATTCAGACCAAGAACAAATTACTTGAAGGTTGTTGTGAAAATATTGTATTCTGAGTGTGTATTGAATCTACAGGCATAACAACACAATTCCCTAATTTTAAGGTAATATTAATTCCAGAAATTTAAAAAAAATATGTTCGCTTTTGGTAATTGTTTATTTTGGTGAGCAATAAAGTGTCGTCTATATACAATTTTTAAAAGAATTTGGAGGTCTTAGAGGTCGATATTTTGATTTTTTTAAATAGTTGAAATGGTTCTTAAAAGAATTGTGTAATAGTAATGATCAATTTTACTAATTATGTATTGTGTAATAAAAAGTAAATCAGTTGTCACATCTGTTCCGAGGATTATAAACTACTTTTACATTTCATGAGTGTTATGTCATGTTTGTCTGTCTGTTAGAGCATCACATGAAAAGTATTGAAGGGATTTAAATGAAACTCAACATAGAGCTACAGAGCTAGCTTATATCCTAGGGCATAAGTTAGGATACTTTTTATCCTAAATAATGACTTTTTTCTGTGTGATAGACGAAAGTAGCGAAAAAGATGGCGCTGCCAGCACTATGTCGAGTTTCATTCAAAATAAAATAAAAGTTTAAAATAAAATAACTTCACTACGTTATTGTCATTTGTTTTGTTTCACAACGATTTTATGAATGATCGTAATTTAGTCAGTATGAATAGACAACCTTTCATCATTTAAATAAATTAAGTGCACATTTCCATTGATCTTCAATTTAATAATAGTAGAAATAGAGCAGCAGATAAGATAACAGTAAAGGTTTGAACTACAAATTTCAGAGAAATAGCATCAGCTATAAAAAAGTTGCTGGACGCTGTCAATGAGGTATCTACCTATACTCCAGGACCAGGGAAACAAGTATTGGAACAGAGAAAGAGGGAGTTTGTCAAGTATTCTAAAAGATTTTCAAACACTCTCAAGGAATATTTTAAAGAGGGCCAGTAAGTACTTGTTTGCATTTTATAATACTGAACTAACTGCATTGACCCAGAAGCCCTAAATGTGTATTGGGCCTTCGAAACAAGAACACTCTACCTTATTCTACACTGTGTAGTGTCTTGCTAAATACGCACTTGGAGCTCACAGGTGAGCCTCCATCGTATAATCTACAATAATTTAATATTCGTTACCGAAACCAGTATAACATTAATATTATATCTAGGTTCATGTCCAGATCTGAAATTCCATATCCATAACATCACTAATTTTAAATCATAAGATGTAGGTTCATGGAAAAATAATGGGTTGTTTTGGTATCATACCAAGGAAGGTTTGCACACAAAATCAGTATTGTGTTGGATATAATTTCGGAACATCAATAAGCTGAATACAAACCTTGTTTACTGAAAATGTAACATGCAAATGCTCAAAATATGCTTTTTTTAAAGACATGTAAGTACCCTACTATTTCTTTAAATAAATTTTTCCTTTTTTTCATTCTTTCTTTATGAAAGCTTTAGTAGATTTGTTTTTGGTACTTTCTGACTAATGGCAGACATATCTTTGGGGGTTTTGTAACCAATTTTAAAAAGGAGAACATACTCAATTCCGATGAATATATTTTTTAAAGTTATATTTTTAATGTCGCCTGTCATTCCCTGTATACTTCTATGGCTCGGGATATGTTTTATCTCGGATAAAGTATCTATAAATTTTGGATCCAAAGTTAACCCGAGTAAAGCCCTGTGGTACTTTAGTAATACCTATTCTGGTTTCTATCCTATGTGTCATAATATGTTACCTTTTAGAATTTTAGTTACAAATAAAAAAGAAATTAAAATCATTATAAGAAGAAATAAAAATTATTTTTGTTTTTCTGAAAAAAGATGAATTGTCTTTTACATTAATTGAAACTACACATATCACTCATTTGAAAACAATAATTACCAAAACCAAAATTACTATTCCTTCACAGTAACTTCATTTTTGTCCGGTTCCCATACTTTACCAACTATTGTGTCATAGTAACTGATTGATTTTGAAGCTACCAATAACCAATGGTTACGAGGACTATACGAGTGTTTCACAAGCACATTGATCTTTAGTAATACTGTCGGTTAGCAGTTACTAATTTCCTCCCAAGTATTTTGCTAACGTGACATAGTTCTGGTAGTAGTACACGCAACATAATGAGTTCACGTATAACACAAAATAAATACATTTTCAAAAGAAGAAATCTTTTGGTAATTGTCATTAAAAATCAAGCTTTCAATAAATCTGCTTAAAAATTACTTACAATTACAGAGCCATTATACATGAATGTTCTTCTTTATTTGGGGTTATCGTTCCAACACTTTCAGCCTTGATTTTGCCAATGTCATAGTGCTGAGAAAAAATATGCATATAGTATACTAGCGACCTGGCGCGGTTTCACCCGCGCTCTGTCCCGCTCCCGTGGTGTATAGCGTCATGTTATATAGCCTATGACACTCCCTGTTAACGTAGCTTTCGAATAGTAAAAGAATTTTTAAAATCGGTTTAGTAGATCCAGAGATTACCCCCTACAACATCACAATCTACACTACAGATGGGGGGGAGCATCGAAAATTTTCATGAACAAAGGGCAATAATGTAAACAATTTACAAAATGTCAAACTGTAAATGTCATATAAACTTTTTAAATAATGGTTGTTACAATGTCATTGGATTTGTTGTAAAATAAAGATTAAACAGTGTTGCCACTTCACCATGTTATCGCTAGTTTAAGTGATTTGTGGTTTTCGATCACATTTTTTTTAGAATATGTTAAGGCTGAAAACTATGGCTTTTATGGTTCCAGTGTCAAATCACAAAAACTTTGTGGGAACCTTGTCCGTTTTTTTGTTTTCATAATTAAGATAATGTATACTGACCGTTTAACACAGATGTAGCGATAGATTTAATGTGATATTTAAGCTATATTGTTATTTATTGTTAGTGACGTAAAATATTGACAGATAACGTATATACGTTATCTGTCAATAATGTTATATTCAAATTCAAAATTCAGTCACGATGTTATTTTTAACGCTATATTTAAGACGCATTAGGTCACAATTAGTAATTATAACTCTATAAAAAACTCATAATTTCTAAATAACTATCATTGTCACTTTCTACAAACATTTTTTCAATATTTAGTCATGTGTATTTGTTTTAAAGTCACGTATTAATAATGACAAATAAACCGGCAACCGGCCGAAATCGGGCAATAATAAAATTCCTACGAACAGTAGTGTTGACAACCAGTGGGGTTATAATATAGAAAAAAATCATGTGTTGTTTCCATTTAAGAAGTCTACCGCTCGGTTATCATCGGTAATTGGTAGTTTCATGGTGTAACCAGCTACGAACAGTTTATTATAGATACATCAGAAGAGTTACCAGGCGTTAATATTCTAACAGTCAGAAAGAAAAACGAATCGTTTTGCAATATAGAAATTGGCCATTTGTCAGTAATATTTTACAAATGGTCTTTTTTATTGCATGAGTTCAGCAGACAGGCAGACGGCCCACTTGATGGAAAGCGGTTACCATCGCCTATGGACATTAGCAACACCAAAGGCTACAAATGCGCTGTTGCTCTCTTAAGGGAGACTGGAACCTGGTCACTAATGCCGGAACACGACTCAAGGTTGTTATGACGGCATACTCTAGACCATGGATGGTGGCCATCCAGTCAGGCAAATACCTTATCACCTGGCTGTGGGTTGTTTTGTCGCCTCTTACGACAGGCCGCCCGGCCGCAGGAAATTATATTCTTTCTCCGCTCCTGCACGGATGAAAATTATATGTATAATACTTCTTTTTTCAGGGCCAATGCAGTGTTTGTCAGCGCACTGTATCTGATACATCAGACCAACCAGATTTTATACACTGTCAAGAGCAAGTCTGAATAAAAAGGAACCGTGACAGTTGTTGAATATTATTATATTAAAATGTAGAAAATGTTAATATAAATATTTTTGTTATAGTGATTCTATTTTAAATGTATTAAGTATTAGCATATGCCAGCCAAAATTTGTTCGCGTTCCCATGTTGACGAAGTATTTGTTGGTGTATTGCAATGGCAGCATCAAAAAACGCTGTTGCATCGCCAGCCTTTTTGGCTATATTAATTTAGCACACGAAAACGACGACATTTATCGCTACAAAAAGTATCCTAAGAATAAGCCTAAATGGCGCTCTGTTGTTCGTGCCTACCCCGCAAGGGAACTGGCGTGTAGTTATGTATGTATGTATGTATGTAAAAAGTATCCTAAATATTGACCTAGCATATCAGCTAGCTCCGTTTAGAATTTCATTTAAACCCGTCCAGTAGTTTCACGTGATGAGAAAGGCAGACAAAAATTTAAAAAAAATGTATTTTCGGAATTGCTTTTCCAAATTAGCCTTCCTGGTTTTTTTACATTTTTAAACGTATTGTACAAACTCGAACCATTTACAGATTTATTATAGTATGGATTATTGAATCTTCATAATTTCTGTAGCTATACTATATAATACTATTATGATAGTATGGCTACAAAATAAAAATATTAAGATTTCTGAATATCTTGATGAAATTGATAGGATGCCAATTACTAGAGATGCCAGCAATGGTATAGTTTCTAGTATATATAGGTCTTTGACGGGAAAGGTTGGGGTTTTTCGTAGTTTTGTACCTGTTTTCCACTTTTAACCAATATTTTTTTTTTGGGAGATAAAACCGCATCGTAAACCATCACTCTCCAAGTTCCCACCAAAAACTTGATTTGTTCTGAAAATGTTCAACCTATATAAAAATACATTGGTTCGAAGTTTAGTCTTTTTTTTCTAAATCAAAAAGCGAGAGAGAATAATTTGTCATGTCATGTATGTATGTTACATTGTCATGTAAAGAAATGTAGGATTTAGATATTTTAGGATTAGGTTTTTTTACTGAGCTATTGTCATTCCTAGTATATATTTTTCCACGATATTATCGACATAGCAACTTAATCAGAGATGTGGTAACATTTATACCCAGTCATATATTGCGCATAATTATGAAACAATTTTATAGTGGTACAAGTATTGAGATATAACATGTCATATGATCTAAGGGTACAAGTTTATAATAACCCTAATGTATGTATAGCAATGAGCTATCTGAGGATTATCTACCTTCATATAATTTGAAATTCGTAATATAATATGTGAATTAATTAAGTTAAAATCTGACGAATAAAAAATAATACCTTTCTTTTTGAATGTAACTTTTTTAATTTTATTGCATGAGTTCAGCAGACAGGCAGACGGCCCACTTGATGGAAAGCAGTTACCATCGCCTATGGACATTAGCAACACCAAAGGTGCTATAAATGCGCTGCTGCTCTCTTAAAGGAGACTGGAACGTGGTCACTAATGCCGGAACACAACACAAGGTTGTTATGGCGGCATACTCTAGACCAGGGGTGGTCGCCATCCAGTCGAGCAAATACCCTACCACCTGGCTGTGTGTAGTTTAGTCGCCTCTTATCGCCGGCCGCCCGGCCGCAGGAAATTGTATTCTTTCTCCGTTCCTGCACGGATAGAACTAAAATAAGTAACTAAAACAAAACCTTCAATTATAACATATTTCCCAATGCTTTTTCTACCTAGCCCCTACCATTTTGTTGTAGTATATACTAATAGCAAATTTAGAATAAAGATGTAATGTAGGAAAACAATGATGACGCCATATGTTTGCAATCGGCGTGCAGCATATGAAAACTATGATTATACAATTAAAACTAAAATAGTCTTCATTTAGTATTATGCAAAATTAATTGTAAATTTTGTTAAATATTTGAATTGTCATTTTAACGTTTTAAATAAATATTAGAAATCTGACAAAACGTGTTTTATTGAGGCGATGATTACTGATCTTCGAATTCCATATTGATTATTTTATTATGTTGATTGTGATGTCCTGCCACGAACAGCTGCTGGCCGCGACCGATGTATTAAATTATGAATATTATAGAAGATATTTAGAATTTAAAAGGAATTGTAATTTTAATACCGCTACGCAATGTCTTAGCCAAATCGTGAAAAAAAGTAAAGAATAGGGGTGGACGCCACGTTTATAATGAGGGTTAAATTATTTTTTCTGTAAATGTTTCATACCAGGCCATTCAGAAAAAAGTTTTCATGTATGAGAGAACGTCCAGTTATAATTTATTTTAAAGATATGATTATTTATAACTAAAAATAGGTATGTTCCAATTTCAAAAATTTCCTCCACATTGTTTGCGAGCTAATTTAAATTGTCGTGTCTTATTGAAAAATGGATCTGCGCTGGGTACACATTTCGCGCTATGATTTTTTATGATTTCAGGAGTCGCCTGTAACCGGACGAATCGCACGATAGACTTCAAATGGCATTTATGAATGAAGGCCCTTCTAAGCTAACCGTGTATCGTTAGCACGAGTTCAAGCGCGGTTGACTAACTTTGGGGGATGAAGAAAGAAGTGGTCGCCCTTTGATGGTTGGTACGGAAGAAAATGTGAGTGAGCTATAAGTGAAATTTTTTATCTAAGACAATAGGCGTGTTACGTATCAAGAGATTCAGCACGTACTGTAGATTGGATTAGGAAGCCTTCACGGAATTCTACGCGTGCATCTTCGCATGAGGAGGATAGTTTCACGCTGGGTGCCGCACAACCTCACCGATACTCAGAAGCAGGCCCAGGTGGAATGGTGGCGTGATATGATAAACAAATTTGAAACAGGCTCGTCTCAGCGTGTTTACGATATCATTACAGGTGATGAGTCCTGGATTTGTCAGTACGATCCAGAAACGAAGCGCCAGTCGATGGTTTGGGTGTTTCACAACAAATCAACATCTACCAAAGTGAAGCGATCTAGAAGCGGGAGGAAGATTTTGACCGTGAGTTTTTTTCAATTTGACTGGCTACTTGGTGTCAATTTGTTTACGGAACCAAAGAAGCATCAACGCCGAATGGTATACTACCAAATGCTTGGTAGATTTTTTTTTGCTGTTGTGAGCAATAAGCGATCAAACACAGGGCTCCGCGGGCTACTGCTCCACCACGACAACGCGCTCGCCCATACCGCGCTCAACATGAGGGACTTCCTGGACAGCACGCCGGTCAAACTCCTGGGGTACCCTCCTTACAGCCCTGACCTAGCACCGTGTGACTTCTTTTTATTACCGAAAATAAAAAATCAACTCAGAGGGATACAATTTTCGTCGCCGGAAGTTGCGCTCTCAGCGTTCGAGCAAACTGTAAACGAGGTGTCTGCGGCAGAGTGGAAAAAGGGTTTCGAAAACTGGTTCAGACGCATGAAACTTTGTGTAGAGAGAGGCTGGTGGAAAAAATATTTATCTATAGATAATTTTTATTTTATTTTCGCAATATTTTCTCAGTGTCCCATGTAATAGTAGTATAGTCAGATCTTGAAAAAATTGCAACGTTCTTAAAGATTTTACATTGTAATGGTGGCGTGATATTTACTTCGAAAGCAATCAAAATCGTATTGACGACTTGAACTGTTAAGTAAAAAATGGGTTTCATCTGCGTTAGTGTTTAAAATTTAGACCATTTCACACAAATTTGGCGATGGGTTTAATGCATTATATAATATATATAATGGATAAGATTCATAGACAAATCTAACAGTATATACACCAATGTAGCTATGCGTTAACGGCGTTATTTTTTAACGCTTTAAATATGACGCATTCGGCCACAGCCTAAATTTTTAACAATAACATAGATGAAACCCTAGCATAACGAAAATTGGTTTAACGGTGTCCGTTATTTAGTTTTTGGGAGATGGGCTATTTTGAATGATTTTTTTATGATTTCGTATCCAAATAAAGACAGCATTGAACGATTGTCATCTCTGCAGTATTCTTCATTGAGTGTGGACTGCCATGAACTTGAGAAATTTATATTACTTTAAGAAAAAAAAACTTGCTATGAATTTAAGATACGAAGTTATTAATTTTGGACAAAATTAACAAGTTTAGAAACTGCACATGAAAGTTAATTGAATAATTAGATAGGTAATATTGTCTATAGTTTATGGTATTGAGCACGGAAGTGAGTCCATTAGTCGGCTCAATACAATAAATTCAAACAGCAGCACTTGTTATAAATCTAAACCTGTGATGTGATCCTCCCATGTGAAATAATCTTGAAAGACATTCCATCGTGGGATTTCTATACTTGCTTTGCTTAGCAGTGTCATATCAACGTAGGGAACTGGTTAAATTGTATCGTGACTAAGTTAATGGGTCATGAAGCTCGTTCAGAGATTCGTCTCGTCGTGGGAGCACGGACAATGGCCGGTCGTGCCTCCTGGCCCCGGTGCGGTGGCGGAGTGCTTGCTGCCCGTGACACTTGACATAGGAACGCGCACTTCACGACCTCTAAATATTTCGACAGATGCTTTTTTACCGGAACGTAGTTCACGCCTTTATTTCAATAGTTAAACTTTTTTACCTTTCCTAAAAACTAGTAGGTACCTGAGAGTTCTTTCTCAGTTGCAAGTTCATCCAAATTATTACGTTCTTTCTGATTTTCCTAAGAAGTTAAATTTTTATAAACACCATACTGTTCAGAGAAGGCTGAAAAGGCTACGTTGGACTCAAAAATGAAAATCAAAACTACTACAAAAGATGAGTTCGCTTTAGGATATTTTCTACGCTTTTTTCTTAAGAATTTATTATTAGTGAACGTACCTATACTACGTGACCCGTTCAAGGGGGGAGAGAGATCTTCAAAATATCACGCTTGGTTATAGGGGCGGCGGGTAGCGGCGCGAAGGGCTTAGGTTTTCTCACGTAGTCAATATCGTCAAGGGAAATTTTAGACTTTTTCAAACTGTATGCAAATATATGTGGCAAACAGCGTTTAGCGTTTTTTTAAACGACTATTGAGCCAAATTATTTTTTCTAACTTTCTGTTTTCAAAAAAATGATTTAAAACTATATTTATAATTAGTAGGTGAAAACTAGTCTTGACATATACTACGCATGGTCACCGTAGGTATGAGAGACGGTGAAAAATGGATCACGTCGTATGGGTACGTTCCCTTAGATACTTATTATAATTCATACAGCATCATTT
Organism: Dendrolimus kikuchii; assembly: GCA_019925095.2. Classification (NCBI taxonomy): domain Eukaryota; kingdom Metazoa; phylum Arthropoda; class Insecta; order Lepidoptera; family Lasiocampidae; genus Dendrolimus; species Dendrolimus kikuchii. The sequence goes on from CM034390.1 coordinate 13,415,241, forward strand.
CGTCAAATGTTGCTCCACGGAGGATAACTATCGCCGGTTACTTCTATGTTGAAGTGGCGGAAATACGGAGGAGATTAAGAGAAACTTGTATTTAATAAAAAGTAAGGGAATCTCGACATTGCGCCATTTAAATAATGGCCTTCATCGCGCTCATAGCCGTGAAATAATTTATTCAGGCGCGCTTAAAAGCAATACAAGCAAAATTTACAACTAGGTACTAGTCAGTTTAAAAGTAATAATACATTATATTGATATATATTTTATTCAAGTAAGTGAACTCTGTGTAAATGTAACTGGTCGTTATTTCGACACCACGGATTGGTCCATATTTTGAATTTCTAACTAATTTATATTCGTCTTTTTGTATAATTTTATTTCGTATCCCACTATGACAAACACGTAGTTATTATGTAAAGTCGCGGAATCAAAATGTTCGTCACCTTAAAGTCTACTCTTGCTTGCACGAGTGCAATAAACAATACTGCTAAGTGTTAACATTTTAATACGTTATAATGTTACGTATATAAAATATAGAAACGTGAAAAAAGAAAATTGCAATGTTGACAATGACAGACGCTGAAATTAACAATAAGACACAAAGAGGATGTAATCACTACGCTTAACATAAATATTAAAACCATAAAAAGGTTTTACATGTCAAAGCAATCTTCTTAGACGAGATAGAAAATTAAACAACTCTGATCTAAGTAATTTTAAAATTTATTGTTAAATAGTTAAACATAACTTTCTGTAGAACAGTCTGTTCTGTGACTTAGTTTGAAAAGGTAACATGTGCTCGTGGGACGTTAAATGAATCAATTTGAACACTGGCGAACATTTTCATATGACGACTATACAAATACATACCTTAAAAACTTTCTTATAGCGACAAAACAAAACATTCTCAGTGTAGACACAGCACTCGCTTGAGTAACAATTTGAAACCTACCTACATTTGCAATAATTTAAAGGGATAGAATATCACTATTTATTGTGGGTAGATAATTTTTTACTAAGTAATGGAATACACTATATAAACGACGGAGAATGCGATGCAATTTTTTAAAATTTCTTGATTGTTTGTCTCTTTGTTCGGGATTCACCTGATTCACGTAAAAACTACTGAGCCGTTTTTTATGCGGCTTTCGCTAAACGACAGCAAATTCTTAGACTTTAATCTGCGCTACTTTTTTCCGGGGAAACTCGCGGGAATTTTTCTATGAATTATTTAAAATGACCTGATTGAAAAAAGACCAATTTCTTTTTCTATTTTTTACTGATCGATAGCAAATTTATATAGCAAAATGTGTGATATTTTTTATCCCGTGAATTAGCTTATTCTGGCACAGTTTTCACATAGCTTACATACTTTTTAAAAGCTGCGATTCGCGGATTGTTCGCGGAAATCCAGAGAGAATTTTTCCGGATATGCTACAAATTAGTTAAATTGCATAAATATTAGCAGTTTTCGATATGATTTCACTAAAACGACAGCTTAAATCCGTTTTCAAGTGATGCGATACTTTATATTTCGGGAATCCCGCGGGAATTTTCCTGGGTGTGTTTAAAGTGGGTATTATACATAAAAATTAGCTTATTCGGATCTGATTAGTTCTAAAACAATATCATCCGGGACTTTTATATTCCCCGGGATTTTCTAACTTCGAAACCTGACTAACGTGATATGAAAGTTTCTATGTTCATTACACATCTGTGGTAAATTTAGATATGTATGCATTTACTAACATTACCTATGCCGGCCGGGTTTTTACGAAAATCTTCAGAATTCATGTTTTTTTATTGCATGAGTTCAGCAGACATGCAGACGGCCCATTCGATGGAAAGCGGTTACCATCGCTTATGGACACTTGTAACATCAAAGGTGCTACAAATGCGCTGCTGCTCTCTAAAGGGATACTGGAATCTGGTCACTAATGCTGAAACACAACTCATGGTTGTTATGGCGGCATACTCTAGACCGGGGGTAATCGCCATCCAGTCGAGCAAATACCCTACCACCTGGCTGTGGGTTGTTTTGTCGCCTCTTACGACAGGCCGCCCGGCCGCAGGAAATTGTATTCTTTCTCCGTTCCTGTACGGATAAATTGTATTCTGTATTCATGTATTTTCATACTAAAAATCTGTTGCCCTGTTGAAAATACACTTTGATTTTAAAACCGCGCAAAATAACTGTAATCTACGTTACCTGTCAAGCGAGGACGAAATCGCCGGCAAATCCTAGTACAACATAAAATAGGGAATTTTACATTCCTGAATATCACGGGTTTGAAGTCGCGGGTAAATAATACAAGTCAAACTTTAACTTTACGTATTTCTTCCTATACGTAGGACTGTTATCACAACATTCATAACAATGGGTTACTTTCTTTTCCGGATACAATTCGAATATGATTTGTTGACACCAAATCTTAACAATGAGTCAATCATGCGGATCAGTTAAAATATTCATAGCTTTGTGGCGGAGGCGTAATCGATTTTAACTTGGTCGTGTTAGGTCCTAGTCTGGCGCCGTGCGTCGGTGTATCGTGCTCATGAAAATATGACACGTTGGATTAAAAGCTGCGTATTGTTTTTTTTTGTCTATTTTACGTAGTTAAACGTAAAATAATAACTACTTAGTTGTTTTCTTTTATTTGTTTTTGTAATTTATCAAAAATATATATAATTGAAATTGTAAATTAATCGCAAAATTGGGTTAAATGTGTCTATTTCGGTTTCAAACTTATATGGGGGCTTTCTAACCACAGCTGCGAACTATGTATACTAGTAATATCTATAATAATCACAAAATAAAAAGCCCGATTGGACAGTTCTCATTACAAGATATTTAGGGATAGACACCTTCAAATCGTTAACAAAGTTAACCAATTATCATGAAAAATCGATTAAAAATTGTACGAATTTGTGATCGATGGATTTATTAAAGTTATTTACTTTTAGTGTCACACAAATACTTCACAAAAGCGATATGGAGCGAGAAAGTTTTGTCTTCTATCACGCACCACAATTAACCTATTGAATTTTGTATGATTTCACTCGTATAATATATATTTATACAATCGTTTTTATTTTCAAAACATATATTTACAATTATCTATCTATTGTTTTAGTATAGATACATAAATAATCTAAGGGTTTGTAATAAATATGAACCTATATGGTTTTTTTGCCGAATCGAATTGAGTTAATGAAGTGCAACAACCCTTTGGTAGCAACACTAAAATTCGAAATAAGATGCCTTAGAAAGTAACTGTTTTTGGGACTTCGTCATAGATTAATAGGACATAACAGAATTAATAAAAAATTCGTGTTATTTTGTTATTTGCGGGAAAATAATAATTGAAATATGTTTTATAACATTGTATAGTGCACCGGCAAAAAGGTATCTGCACAGAAGCTCTCGATGGTCGATCAGTGGCTTCCGGAGGCCTTCGCGGGCTTCGTGTATGCTGCATCAGCGGCTTGGTCGGCCAGTCTCGGGCTTTAGGTGACCATCAGTGGCTTCTGTTAGCCTCTCTGTGGCTTTGGGAATATTTTTTTAGGGCTCCATATTCATTTCGGCAACATATAAAATTATTAAATCCGTCAGTCCTCCTGTCTGTCTTGGCTGTGATATCAGCCATTTTTCTCAAAAACCGGTTTTTTTTAGAGGTGTGCATGTACGCACGTTAGATGTTACAGTTAGTTAGTAATGTGATCAAATCCTTGAACTGTTTTATTAATGATGAAATAATATTGTAAGCCAACTCTGTGGGGCGATTTTTTTAAAGAAAGTAAGTGATTTTATCAAATTCCTTTATTTAGTAACCGCTGTTTGTTTATGTAGTTCTTCATCAACTGAGAGTTAAATCCTGGTTGTGTTTGAAGCGTTCACTTCGACGCTCTTTTTCTTCTCCACTTCGCGTGGTTACTCGCCAGATGCTGCCTTAACATGCTCTTTTCGCCGCTCAGCTTGGGCGCTTTGGTCTGAAGCTAACCTAATTTAATTTACTGTTCTGGTCAGCGGTTGAGATCTCTGACTGCCCCTCAGGACTCCTGCGCTACTGTGTTGTTATGTCAGAAGCGCGACGCTGGCCGACTCGATCGCCGGAGTGGGGCAATGAGGTAAAGGGAAATGGATACAAGCGGAACATAGACAAGTCTAAAGTAATGCACACTAGTAAATGAAAACAAAATAAGAGCTACCTTTTAAAATTCAAATTTTGAACTGAAACTTTCAGAAACCTATTATTTTTAGGTCTATAAAATAATACCGTAACGAGGAAAAAATTTGAATAAAAAAAATGGTTTTTGGCGATTTTACAAATCTTAGAAAATTTGAATGGAGCGTTAGGTAAACTTCTAGGCGCTAAGAACCTCAGCCAGAAGGCCCAGCTCGCCATACACAACGCGGTGCTGGTACCTACGCTCGCGTATGGAAGCGAGAGTTGGGTATGGAAGAGAGAGCATGAAAGTAGAGCAAACGCGGTTGAGATGCGAGCACTGCGCAAAATCTGCGGAGTGACGCTCGCGGACCGCGTTCGTAATACCGAAGTAAGAAAGAGAGTTGGTCTGAAAGAGAGTGTCGGGGTGAAGGTAAGGAAAGGAATGCTCCGGTGGTTCGGGCATGTGGAAAGAATGCATGATGAAAGAATGACTAAACAGATATACAATGCAAAAGTGGATGGATGCAGAAGTCGTGGAAGGCCACGACACACCTTCCATGATCAAATTGATCGTGTACTAGCGGAGGGTGATGTCAGGAGCCTTAAGAACAGACGAGTGTGCATGACAAGAGTTATGAATGTCAAAGAAGCAAGTGAGGTGTGTAAGAATGGGCCTAAATGGCGCTCTGTTGTTCGTGCCTACCCCGCAAGGGAACTGGCGTGAAGTTATGTATGTATGTATGTATGTAGAAAATTTGGAACGACCTCTTAAATTTTTTTTGAGCTATCCTTTGGAGGGAGTTCTTAAACTAACATTTTTTCACTCGAGACTCAAAAAAAATTGTCGGTTTTTTGTGCCACCCTAATATATAGGTATATACATTTATTAAATAAATCAAATCACAATTGTTTTCTTCAGTTTTTACGACTAGTATACATAATAAAACTACGTTTTAACGGTTTTAAGCTAAAGAACAAATTTACTTTTAATCTCCTAAAAGCCTGTTTGACAGAAATTCCATCTTTTTCAATTTTCCCCCTTCTGCTTAGTAAACCTGGATGGCAGTTTTCGAGAGAATGTTCTAGTAAAGAATAGATTATGGGATGTGCATTTCATTATAATAACGTATACCTTGGAGAATACGATAATTCGGTTGTAAAAGTTATTTTTCTTCAATTAACTATGAATTCATAAATAATAGATACAACCACAACGGAACACAAAAATAAACTTACAGACACCAACTATTCTAGAGTCTGAAAACAATGCGTGTGCGAGAGAGACAGCAATATTCTTTATTTGAGTCATTTTTTTTTATTTGTTTATTGTACAGTTCAGCAGACAGGCCGATGGCCCACTCGATGGAAAGAGGTTACTATCACCTATGGACATTTGCAACATCAAAGATGCTACAAATGCGCTGCTGCTCTCTTAAGGGAGACTGGAACCTGGTCACTATGCCGGTACACAACTTAAGGTTGTTATGGCGACATGCTTTAGACCAGGGGTGGTAGCCATCCAGTCGGGCAAATGCCCTACTACCTGGCTGTGGGTTGTTTTGTCGCCTCTTGTGAAAGGCCGCCTGACCGCAGCAAATTGTATTCTTTCTCCGTTCCTGCACGGATAAAAATCATTGTATTTATGGCAAAAAGAGGAACAAGTGCAACTCAATAAAGTGTTATAATTTTTAAGAATAGTTTGCTTAAAACAAAATCTATATATATAAAAATGAATCGCAAAATGTGTTGGTAAGCGCATAACTCAACAACGCCTAAACCAATTTGGCCAATTCTTTTTTTTAAATGTTCGTTGAAGTCCAAGGATGGTTTTTACGGTGAGAAAAATTCGAATAATTGCCGGGAAAACCCTAATAACAGCTCTTTTCTTTTTCCCATACAAACGTTTTCTAACTAAAATGTAGAGTCAATTTGAACTTTATTGCTATTTAATAAAGTTCATATTAAATTACAAGCTTCCAATCCGGTTTACCAATCAGGTTTGAGCCCTAAGTTCGCCTCTTAGTTTGAAGCCCTCTGGCAGACATCCCAGTCGGGGTTTTTTAGTGGGTCCCAGAAGGGTGGCCAAAGTTCGTGCAAGCGAAGATACTTTGGTCACCCGAGCTGAACCCCACACACCGCCCTATCACCAGGGTGACGCTTCTGTTCAGGAGAATTTTTTGCCCCGGCTATAAAATAGGTAGGAACAAAAAACTGCCACATTCCAAATCTTTTTGACAAAACGAAGTCTGTCGGGTCTGCTGGTTATTCATAAAAAAGTAAAAAGTGACTGGTTTTTCTGCAAGATTTTTACAATTCTTTGTTAAATATCGCTATTTCCTAATATTATTAACTTACGGAAAGACAAAATAGCACGAATTTAATAAAATTCTTAATTTGTGAAATTTCCATTTCAGTGCGTTTGAAGGCCGGTTAAAGCAAAAAACAGCCCATCGAGGGCATTTTTTTGTATTATTATGAAAGCTTGGACTTTTGCGCAATGTTTAAAGATATTTCGAAACTGTGGAATTGTTTTTTTTACATTTTTAATCAGAATTGAAAATTAAAGTCTAATTCGCTCAAAATAATTTTTGTCACTTTCAAGTATAATTTTTGAATTTTTGTACCTTGTATTGGTATATAAGTACAATTCATAAGCATGTACATAAAAACTCCTAAATAAACATGCCAAAAATAAACATACTTAATGCAGATGTCCAATTTTCCCAAAAATCACTAAAGAATAAAAAAATAAACTCGAAAAATAAAAATGTTGGTAAAATTCTGATACATCTTTATGTACTCTAACCAAATTTTCCTTTTAACGTCACTGTTTTGGCCACCCTATATCTTGCTTATCTTGGTCAATATTTTGCTATAAAAATATTGAATACTTATTCATTTTCTTACTTCTGTTGTTACTACTTATGTATTTATTCATATATTTTGCGACGACTCGACGTCCCTTACACGTGCGAGTCCTGACTTGTTCATTTCATCACTAAAACAGTTCAGTGTTTTATCTAATCATTCACATTCTTTTAGGAAATCACCCACAGAGTTATGATTGTAACATCTCGCCTGAATTAATCATTTTCCTTAGAGATTTGATCAAATTACGGTTTTCGTTATTTCCTGCCACATAGCTATACTTAGTCTGGCCATAAATACCGTTACAAGTAAAAAGAAACAAAATATTACATTTGAATTTGGAATCTGTCATTTTTATATGATTGTTCATTGTGTTTTCTCATTTTGGCGCCAATACATTGTACAACATTTTGCGATATTAAAATTGGAGTGGGGCGATAAAGAGAACCGAATCGCTGTGATTGCCTTATACAAAGTACGTATGGAGCCAAATGCAATTTTTAAAACCCTCCATATGCTTGGTATTAGTCAAATGTTTGTGTACTGGACTATTAATAGGTATGTACAATGAGACCTCCTCTGTTTGTGACAGAAAAAGATGTGGCCGTCCACCTAGTTAGTGTTCGTACGAAAAAGCAGTAACGGAAAGAATTCGAAGAAATCCTGTCCGAAAGCAAAAGATTTTATCTCGGGAGATGAAGATATCACCTAGAACCATGTCGAGTATTTTAAAAGATGACTTAGGACTTGCAGCCTATAAGAGACGCACTGGTCATTTCTTAACTGATAATTTAAAAAAGAATAGGGTGGTAAAATCGAAACAACTACTGAAGCGGTACGAAAAGGGAGGTCACAGAAAAATTTTGTTTACGGATGAGAAATTTTTTACAATTGTGCAATATTTTAACAAACAAAATGACCGTATTTATGCTCAAAGCTCTAAAGAAGCTTCTCAATTTGACGACAGAGTGCAACGTGGGCATTATCCGTCTTCAGTGATGGTTTGGTGGGGTGTTAGCTATGAAGGAGTGACTGAGCCATATTTTTGTGAAAAAGGTATCAAAACATCGGCACAAGTGTATCAAGATACCATTATTGAGAAGGTAGTTAAGCCCCTTAACAACACCATGTTTAATAACCAAGAATGGTCCTTCCAGCAAGACGGCGCCGGGTCATAAAGCTCGGTCCACGCAGTCTTGGTTGGAAACGAACGTTTCAGACTTCATCAGAGCTGAAGACTGGCCGTCGTCTAGTGCCGATCTTAATCCGCTGGATTATGATTTATGGTCAGTTTTAGAAAGTACGGCTTGCTCTAAACGCCATGATAATTTGGAGTCCCTAAAACAATTCATACGATTGGCAGTGAAGAATTTTCCCATGGAAAGAGTGCGTGCTTCTATTGATAACTGGCCTCAACCTTTAAAGGACTGTATTGTAGCCATTGGAGACCACTTCGAATGAGCTTTTTATATTTTAAATTGTTTTATAGTTATATATTAAACTAACACACTATAAAACTTATAAATGTTATTTGCAATAGAAAAATAATAATTCTTTGTTACAATATTTATGGCATAGATATAGGTAGATATCTAAAATGCAGTAGTGAAATCGGTAAAAAATTAAAAGGCTTCGTCATATATGTAAGTAATTGAAAGATGGCAATATTTTCAGTCCACATACAAACATATGAATATGTAGGGTGTTGTGGAACACATTTTAGTAATCATAACGATGTTTCTTTTTTTTCCTTTTTTAATTTTTTTATTCCAGGAGTTCAGCAGACAGGCAGACGGCCCACTTGATGGAAAGCGGTTACCATCACCTATGGACATTTGCAACACCAAAGGTGCTACAAATGCGCTGATGCTCTTTTAAGGGAGACTGGAATCTGGTCACTAATGCCGGAACACAACTCAAGGTTATTATGGCAACATACTTTAGACCAGGGGTGGTAACCATCCAGTAGGGCAAATGCCCTACCACCTGGCTGTGGGTTGTTTTGTCGCCTCTTACGACAGGTCGCCCGGCCGCAGGAAATTGTATTCTTTCTCCGTTCCTACACGGATACTACTAAATAATTATTAATTTAAATCAATAGATGTAGATATTTGCTTCCAAAGTCGTGAAACGATCATCATCGACACCTCTTGTATCTCTTGCACTAAAATGTATGGGAAAAAATGTGGAAAACTAGATGGTAGAGCTAAAACAATCAACGAAAATTGCTTTAAACAAGATTAGCAATTTTTAGATAATTGCTAATAAGTTGAAAAGTATTTTCGGCTAGAAAGTGGGGTCTGCAACCAAATGGTAAAAGCGTTAAATATTTCTCCGTACTAGGAAATCCTTGACAAAAGGGTTTGGTTGACTTTTATTTTCACTGACTTCAGTCTGTATTCGTATTTTTGGTCCAGTACGTTTGCTGCGGCCCATCGAATCGTGTGCCAACTTTGGCCGCTCTCTGCAACATAATATTGTAATAATATAATAATTTATTTATTACCAGACAACACACATATACACAGATAAACACACAATAATGTAATATTAATATTATTATAGTAATATTTTTGTTCTTATATCTGTTAGTAATTAATGACTAGCACTGATTTGGTCCTCTTAATACAGGACCAAATCAGTGGGCAGTCAAATTACATATGTAACATACGTACAAAAGTCACTCTAAATTACATAACCAAGCACTATTTAGTTAATTGATTTATGACTGGGAAAAGAAGAAAAATTTGCTTATTTATTACAAGTATAAAATGAAGGCATGAATGCCAATGGTACCTACCAACGGCAAGGATATGTTTTGAATTGAATATAACCGCTTCTACGCCTCTAAATAAACAATAAAAAAATCGTATGATTCTAAAATCTTTTCGTGGCGGAAATTCAAAGTAGAACGATGGATGGCTTTGCTTTAGTACAATATTATTTCTACAGTAAAATTAGCATCACAGACATCAGAAAAAGCTAGTTGTCGATGCAACACATTTTGAATGTATGGTTGAGGAGCATCCAGTAATTGTTGCACATTAATCTCCGTTCCTGGTTGCAAAAACAAAGCATTTGTTATTGAAGATATTGTCATTCGATAACCAAAACTGTTGTCGTGATTTATACCGATTCAAAATGGTACATTATACAGAACGAAATGCATGATCGTTCAACGATGGGTTTATGCTTAATTCAGGACGACCTGCGTTGATGTTACGGATTATTTTTATTGCGTACTGCGGCCCTAACTCTCACCTAACCGAATTTATCGACCACTGTTGGGTGTCATAATCAACAAATATTATGGATAGACTAAGAGCCCGTAGGAGTCAGGTTTACGTCATAACATAAGGGCTTAAGATTTTTCTGCGCATGCACGCTACCACATTTATGAAGAATTGGCTATTATGAACGTTGAGTTGTAAGAGGCTGACAGGGAGTAGACAAAGAAGATGTATAAAATTCTAACTTTGGAACTATGACTTGGAACATTCCAAAACATTCAAAATGCTAGAACTTTTTAAGTTTTAATTTTAGGATGCCGTAGCCCAATGACACAGACTAAAAGGTTAAAGCTCCTCAACTCTACGGAGAACTTAAAACTGAATAGTATAGCAATCAAAAATTCAATACTACCGCTATGTTATAATTGGGCGAGTACTAACAAGAGGGCATTGTAACCTTTTTCATCGGTAGACAAAAACTTATATACATTGCATATCCCTAAGTTCAGTCAGTTACGCATTGTGTTATGGGTAATATATAAAGGACCATTCTGGGGTCGATCTTAACATTCTGACTTTTAACAAATAACGGAAAGTTCGTTTACGATATTTACCTTACCAGGAATCGAACCTAGGACTTCTGTGTTCCAGTGAGCCAAACGACCAAAGGGTTAGATCACTTGACTACAGAATACAGAGGCCGTCTAAATTTTCATTATTAACTATAAAAATCAATAAACGTATAATAGGTATAACACGTTAAATATATAATATTACCATGGAAGAATAGTATTCTTTTTCCAAGATATTACATATACGGTATTTGATTGAAGGTACCAGACGCATGCATGTATAATTTATCAAAGTCTAGATTTCCTGTTCAATAAATAGAAAATCTAGCAAGAAATTGATAGACAACAGTAGGTACCACATAAATTTCCGTAAATGTTTTCAAGAGTTGATAAATCTACATGTTCCAGCAGACAGATGTGTCGATGAAAAGTTTGACGGTATAGCAACCGGACTAAAAAATTGTGTTCAATGTTATGCGTTATAAAATATTAATGGAGCATCTGCCGGAGTGTCGAGGTGTCATCGGCGCGGCGAGACGCGGCCGCCGCATATGCAATGGCGTCTCGGGGCCACCATCCGCAGCCAAATCGATGCTAATCCCTCACACACTGCATAATGCGTTGTTTTGACGGGTCAAGTGTCTTCTTGTTGAATCATAATTTGTTACTGCTTCAATAAGTAAGTATTTAATGTCTTACTATACAATTAGTACGTTTTAATCCATCTCGGAATCAACTACAACACTCAAGTTATTGCACTTAAAAATAAAATTTGTAACTACTCTTAAAATAGCAATACGGGATACTGGTTTTTTTTTGCTGAATATATATGTAGTATCTGTAATTATTTTAAAATAAACAATAAGTTAATTAATAAAATAGACAGTCAATAAGCAAATAAGGAAAACAAAATGAAATAGCAGTTAAGTTGTATAAGAAAGTGATTTTTATATATCAAGAATCAAGCAAAAGCAAATCAACATAAGCTGTATAGTTATGATTTTTAAGATTAACAACATAAATAGCTAAATATGAAATACGAGTGGCATATAAAACAAAAAATAAATGAATAAAACATTCTTGTACTCATACTCTGGCTAGTGTTATTATAATAAAGAAAAAAGTAAAGAAATTAGCTGTAAAAATATGCAAGGAAAATGTTTTTATTAATAAAATACATATTGTTATTACAATGTGAAAATATCACTTTGGAAATGCTTTGCTGTTAAATACAACAATACTCAATTGGGTAATATCATCCCTTATACAATGTAATGATTCCCACGCTCCCACGAGGGTCAGTAGTGAGACAATATTGTGTGCGGCAGTGGCTGCGGCCCCACTGTGCCCAGCATCTGTTCCCTGTCGTGGGAGTGCGTGCGGAAACGGATCGCACCAGCAGCGCCAACAATAACACACAAATCAACGGAGCGGCCGTAACAGGTCGCCCTGACTCACCCCTCTGGATGCTGTGGGAACCACTCAATTAATAATATGATTCGCAAAATCCCTAGTCGTATACAAGGAAACATTTTGCTCGGCTCTCAAGAGCTATGTGGGGTTGCATTGTAGGGATATTCCAATAATTGAAGCTGCATACATGCTTACCGGAAAGAGTTCACTTAAAAAAACAAAAAAATACATAATAAATAAATGTGAAAATGATTTTATTTGAATTACCTATTTCTTTTTTATGGCATTGGGTGTATAGCGATTATACTGTAATGAAATTCGGCATTGACTTTCCAAAATGGGGTCGGAAGTAGGATAAATACATACTTTTTATTCCGGAAAATTAGACAGTTTCTCTAGGATGCGTATATGAAGTTCACGCTAGCCGAGCCGCAAGCATAAAGCAGTTTGACAAATATTATTGGTGTTACCAGCAGCTATACCAGCTTAAACTCGAAGACTTCTGGGTAAATACACAATTTTTCAATAGTGTAAATATTAATCATATCATCCAGTAGTCGGCGATTTTGACAATATAGTAATAGAAAACTTGGGGCCCTGGACCCTGGAACCTAAGTTTCTATAATATATTAAATCTGTTGGGAGTGTTGTGTTTGTAAAATGCGTTTAAACATTTAAAAAAGTCAGAGGGGCTGATTAGGACCAGCAGGTTTTGAAAACCTAACTGTTAGAGAATCACATGAAAACTAGGGAACGGATTTAAATGAAACTCGACATAGAGCTAGCTCATATGCCGGATCAACATTTAGGATACTTGTATCCCTATAAATGACGTCGATCCCATAGAATAGAAAAATATAGTGAAAAAGATAGTGGTCTCCTATTATATTAACGTTGTCGTTGCAATTCATTAACAAATACGTCGTCATCATGGCAACGCGAACAAAGTTTCGCTGAATAATCATACTACAAGTTACAAAATTGCTATCTCATTATTCAGTGAAAGTATTAATTATGTTTTCGTATAATTAGTATATTACCAATTTTAATATATTAGATGAATAATGTATTGAGTTACCCCCATGTGTGTACTGTTGAGTCGTGACCCCTGGCTGAGCAGCGGGCAGGGTGCGGTCACCACCTGACGGCGGTGATGAGCCCTGCGTGACTGCGCACCAAAACATTTTCCCGACGTCTGTCATTTGATTTAGTAAACTATACTCGAAGTGGATGGTTTACTTTACAATCAAAGATCTTAAAAAGTAATAGGTAAAAATTATTTTGATATATGAACAATTTTAAGCATTATAAAAAACATACAATTACAAGCTTATTTGCTGTAGCAGTCCAAAAACTTTTTCGACTTTATTAATAGTAAAAACACTATTAAGATAAACGAAAATTATATATGTATTTATACTAGGCAGTAACTTTATTTTACACATGTAATATAAAAACATATAGTAATAAATAACAAATGCTACATTTAATGACATCATCGGTCGGTCTCTTGTCACCGCCGGGGCACTAGGTGTTTTCAAACCAAATGGGTTGTGCCGCGACGATGGCAAGAGACCAGACGGAATGTCGTTGGTGCCATGGAAGATGGGACGCCCCTTAATATGGGACCCAAACATCCAGAGCTGCTGCCGCACACCAGGAGGCCCTGAAGCGCCGCAAATATGTGTGCATTGGTAATGGGTACATATTTGTGGCTTTCGGGGTTAAAATCCTGAGGCCGTGGGGGCCTGGAGTTCATAAGTTGTATCGAGGCCTTCTCAACGCATTTAATTGAGGTCTTGCGTGACCAAAAGGCTGGCTTGTACCTAGGACAACGCATTAGCGGTGTGTTTTTTTGGAAATGCGGCCAGCATTTTGGGCACGCTCCCCGCCGACAGCGATCTGGAGTCTATTTTTTACTTATAGATTATGTTATTTTGTAAGTTATATTTATAATATAGTTTAACTTTAGTTTGTATTAATTTATTTAGAACTTCATTTATTTTTAATAGATTTTATTTTATTGTAAATAGGTTTGCGTTTGACCACGATCACGTCCAGTGCCGGACGATGATGCGGTCGAAAATGGAGCCCGCTTACCTAGATAGTACCTATTCACACGAGACTTGAAGATTCCCGGATTGTACTTTTCTGGAAACACGGACACTGGTAGTGCATTCCACAGATAACAAAGAAACTAAGTCTAGACAATTGCCCAGCAAAACATAGAAGTGAGTCGAAGGCAACCTGATTTGAAGTAATATAATGAATAACACACCAGGGAAAATTCCCGCGGGATTTCCGAAATATAAAGCATTGCATCACTTGAAAAAGGACTTAATTCGTTCGTTTCGTTTTAGTGAAATCGTATCGAAATCAGCTAATATTTATGCAATCTAACTAATTTGTACTATAGCCGGCGAAGTTCCCGCGGGACTCCCGGGACATAAATTATTGGAGAATTTAAAAAAGAATGTAAGCTATTGTTTTAGTGGAAACTGTGTCGGAATAACCTAATTTTTATGCATCCGAAAAACTTCAAACCGCTCCCGTGAAAATCACCGCGGGATTCCCGGGAAAAAATCACACATTTTATTATATAAAATTTGCTATCAATCAGTGAAAAAACACATTGGTTGTTTTTTAATTTGGTCATTTTAAATAATTCCCAAAAAAAATCCCGGGGGATTCCCAGGATAAAAAGTAGCGCAGATTTTAAGCCTAGGAATTTGCTGTCGATTACCGAAAACTACATCGAAATACACCCTGTAGTTTTTACATAAATCCTGCACAAACAGACAAGAAATAAAAAAATATGATTGTGCGTGTGTGTTCCACGTGTATTCCAGTTGTTTTTTAAATAGGTTCAACGGCATATATAGAATTTTATAATATTATATTATATATTATATTAGATTTACTTGTGTTTGAGAAGTAAAAATTAAAGTAATAAATGTCATTTAATGTTATATTTACATACCTAGTGCACAACACGCTTCTTTTTCGTACTCCTTTTTCATTTCGTAAAACTGTATTGTTGGTATGATGGACAGTGAATGCGGTTAACCTACTTACCATAAAACTTAAAATTGAAAAGTCATATTCGTTCAAATGTAATTTAAATTACATATCCCGCAATTTTGTTTTATTCTTGTTCAAAAAATATTATTTTAAAGTACCCGCAGTATAATGAATATATTTGTATACATAAGTATTGTTCCAGACCATAAGTTTTCGATTGTATCGCACGCGTGCCACGCGCATATGTCGGTAGTCGCGTGTCCGCTTAATAAGCTCTTAATGAAATTAACGACTGTTGCGATGTGCCATACTGATGGTCATCACATGATCAACAAAAGTTACAATCACAAATGTTTTCATATTATTATTGATAAATTTACTATTTTTACTGTGTACATATTTTAGAAGCAAATAGTTATGCCACGTGTTGTATTCTTATAATCTATTACATATAATCGAATACAATGACAGAAAATTTATGTGTATTGTATTCTACTCCATAGTCCCTCAAGACTATAAGTAGAATACTGAGCCAAGATTACCGTCTTCTATGGGAAAGGTGCCCAGAAGGCTGGCTACGTTTCCTCGCTGGATCGCCATGCTGATCCGTTGAAGAGCCCTCTGATCAGCTGAAGAGTCAATGACTCGTTTCGATAATTTTTGGTAGAGGCTCCTGGCCTCAGGACCCCACGGTCCAAGCGTCTCGACAGCAAACGGCACAAATATATAACTTTCAGTGAGGGTTGCATATTTGCGCCGCTTGAGCGATTCAGCTGTTTCCGCCGCTAAACCGGCTGATCTAGACGTGTTTGGTAAATGGGATGCAGCCAACGTGTCTACGCAAGTAGCATCCCACACCAAAGGCTTGCCACGCTGCCAGGGAATTAGAGTCATTCCGTTGGGAAGCCTACCATCGTCACGTGCAATACCGTTCGGCTCCAATAAAGCCCACAAATAAAGCACGTTAGCGGTGGCAAGTGCCCTCCGTAAGACATCAATCAAGGCAGCGTGGCGTGACCATCTGCCGGCACTGCGGCGGCAAGAAAGACCGTGGTATCCCGGGCCGATTATCTCTGTTCCACAGACGCATGTGTGTGGTGCACATATGTGAGAACCCAAGCGCAGATTTATAGTGAAAGAAAAGGAAGTATTATCCATTAATATACCTATGTTTGGGGAGGGGATAGATTGGAGCCAGAAACCAGACTCTTTGCGGGAAACGGAAAGGATGCTGGCACGTCCTGTAGAGTTAGTGGAATTTAAAAGTTCGGTATTTAATCCTCTACAAATAGGTATCATCCCAGCATCGTTGCGAATTCTGGATCGTGGGAATGTCTTCACCAGGACAGATCATTTTCCAGGCGTTTAGTGCTTCATTTAAGAACGATGATGTTATACGATAATGATGTTGTGCCACGTTAATTCACCGGCCTAATAGTCTAAACTAATAAGTCTGCTAGTATAGTCTATTAGCTAATTAATTAAGTCAAAAACGCTTTAGTCCTTAAATGCACTCGTGTAACACACCGATGGGAATTCCGGGTCTGCTATACTTAGGCAATTCTCGGACTTAATTGATAAAACATCGAGATATCGAAATAAAAGACATGTCTAAACCACTAAGCCGTTTTGGACTAGAGTGGTGAGTATTCTGCTTATTTCCCCTAAAAAAGGGCAGGTCCAAGCCCTACATTATAGGCTAACATTTTTCTTGTACTACAGAATACACTTTTTCTCAAACGTCATCCACACAGGCCTGGTTCCTATATCTTACCAACTGTTCATTTATGTTACGTAAATGACTATGAATCATATAGTCAAATTCAACCGATGGTAGGGCAAGTGAATGAATACTAAGATATAGAAAACGGCCAATAGATCCAGTAGTTTAAGAGAAAAATGGTTGACGTACAAAGAAAGATGGAAGGACGGATATAATGAGATGTATATATGCTTGCTATGCCATATCATCTGTGTAGGAACGGAGAAAGAATACAATTTCCTGTGGTCAAGTGGCGTGTCGTAAGAGGCGATAAAACAACTAATAACTAGGTGGTAGGGTACTTGCCCCCTTGGATGGCTACCACCCCTGGTCTAAAGTATGCCGCCATAACAACAATGAGTTGTGTTTCGGCATTAGTGGTCTGGTTCCAGTTTCCCTTTAGAGAGCGGCAGCACGTTGATAGCACCTTTGGTATTACAAATGTCTATAGGTGATGGTAACCGCTTTCCATCAGGTGGGCCGTATGCCTGTCTGCTGAACTCATGCAACAAAACAATGAAGCCTAATCGCAAAAGAAAAGAGTAATAAAATTCTAGTTGGTTATTCTTTCGAGCTTAGTAGGTGAATGTTTTATCATTATAAGTATAAAATCTAATTTTCATTTCAAGTTTTCGTACTTATGCTAATTTATAGTCGTGTAGACTTTGTGGCCAAAGCACCTACGTTTGAATCAAATGACGTTGTATCGAATCCTGGCGGCTGGCTATGCATCGGGCAGTCTTTCTGTATTGCATGCATGCATGCATATAACTTGCTATAGGTATATAATTACCACGTGGTAATAATGAAGTAAAACATTACGAAGAAACTTACCTTTCGTCATTACTATCTTTTGTGCTTTGCACTAGCGTGACGGGTGTAACGTTCCACTGAAATGGCATTGGGACATTTTTGTATTGCTATTATTACCGTCAGTGTCTCAGCAAAATGTTTACCTTTTCTAATATAACTTTCCGTTTTTTTACACTAAAGGCCACGAAGTATTACGGTGTTAGAGTACAAAGTTACCTTTGTTAAATTTATCAGTACCTATTTATTGAAGGGTTCTTTCTATATCATGTATAACCCCTCTCAAGATATTTGTCAGAAATTAACACGTGCGCTTACGTAAATACACGAACGCTAATATTCAAATTGCGTATTTCTGTAATCAGTAAATATCACATTGATATGGGCGATAATTATAATAAAACTGTCAGGTGGGCAATCCAATTAAATTAATTTACAATTATGTCACTGTCGTTTGAAAATCTTAGTTTAATGTAAACAGTGTTACCCAGCGCAATATTTAAGTTGCCTGAAATATAATATATTTTATTTTAATTTGACTGGCAAACACACATTGTATACCTATCTAATACCAAATTTACCCAATTAAATACTTTACGCCATTATTCTGAGCCCGCCTCACTAACACTTAGAGCAGGAAATGAATTAAGACCCTTTGTTTATTTATGAACCAAGTCGGCTTACTCTCAAAACACTACTAGCCCATATAGCCCGTCTATAACATTCTTAACTATAAGCAACATCAAAAGTACCTTCAGCCTTCGGCATGGCACAGCCGGAAGGACATCAGCACTAACCTGAATGCAAACCTCGTTTACTGAAAATGCGAAAATATTCTCAAAACTTTTATATGATCTGTAAGTAATTGTAAGTACTACTGTTGCTTTAATAGTCTTTGTTGCTTTTTTTATACTTTTATTCTACGCAGCATTGAAAAAATATGTAAGATATCGTTTTAGTGAAATCTGTGTCGGATTATGCTAATTTTTAAGCACCCGAACAACTACAAACCGTTCTCATGAAAATTCCCGCGGGATTCCCGGAATAAAAATATCATAGACTTTATTATATAAAATTTGCTATCGATCAGTGAAAAAATCACTTGAAATAGATTTTTTTTTAATCTGGCTACTTTAAATCATTCCCAGAAAAAATGATTACCAGGCTAAAAAGTAGCGCAGATTTTAAGTTTAAGAATTAGCTGTCGATCAGTGAAAACCGCGTCGAAATCGGCCCAGTGGTTTTACGTGAATCCCGAACAAACAGACAGGAAATCTAAAATTGCATCCATGGTTTATATTGCGTTATAAGGACGTGCTCGTCATCTAACTGCAAGTGATATAAAACTGACAAAATGGGAGGAGCTTGCTATGGAAAGGACTTCTTGGCGATCCATAATCTTTAAAAAAGTCAAGGCTTTCGAAAAGAAGCGCTTAGAAGATCTGGATACCAAACGTCAAAATGCAAAGAGCGACCCAAGCCCTCCTATAGCTATACGTACAATGCCGCTGGCCAACTATATTGTGCGATATGTGGCCGGGAATTTAAAAATAAATTCGGTCTGGCCAGCCACATTAGGGCCCACAGGCGGCGAAATAATGACATTTGAGGGGTCGCCGTTACCGAAATCGGTAAGGAGGACTATATATATATTCACATTCATTCACAATTAATTTTCAATTTCAATAAACCCACAAACACTTATAATGCCTAATTATTCGCTATTATTTAAATAATATATTGCTAATATTATTTATGTAAATTACTTAGACTTGTATACAACTATTACATAAACATTATTATCCTTATTATTTACGAAACAAATAACTGGATAACGGGGCCATGCACGCCTGGTTGTAACTCCTGATTTTAAATGTTATTCTTTTCGGCGCGACCGTTGTTTTCTCGGATATTAATTTTAAAGTAGACAATTAAAAACTAGCTCGTAATTAATTAATTACAGTCATCTATTTGTTAGTTATTCCTTTGTGGTATGATTGATCTTTGTACGCATAAGTCATATTGCAACACAGGGGAAGTATACCTGATATGTATGTATGTAGAAAGATACTCGTGAAAATGAATAGACTTGTGTGGGTTGTTATTAGTTTAAATGATGAGCCTTATAATTTTATTTTGTCTTTCGCCTTATATATTTTGTGTACGAGGTTTTGGATCGCAACCTCTAGTGCGTACCTCTCGTTTAAAGAGCAGGCAGGCGATACAGGTTACATTATATTAAATTTTTATGTATTTGCTCCCGGAAAATTCACTTCATTTTATATTTCAAACTATCCCATCGCCCGTCTATCTGCAAACTACATAAATAACAAAAAAGACAAAATGACAAGACGAAATGGACTAAATAGAGAAAAATGATAAAACCTATCCTATATTCCGGGATAACCTTTACACAAATCTATCCAATTACCCGGGATGAAAAGTATCTCTTGGCCTCGGTATTAAAATTACACATGTACCGAATTCCAGCCAAATTGGTCCAATAGTCTTATCATAAAACGATAACAAACAGAGAAACCAATATATTTTTATTCCAGAAACTATCCCATTTTTCGGGATAAAAAGTATCCTATGTTCATCTTCGGCATCGAATTTATATACTGAATTTCAGCCAAATCGGTCCAGTAGTTCTTCGATGAAAATGGAATAGATTAACACACAGAGTTACTTTCGCATTTATTATTTCGCATTAATAGGGATATTATATCAGTTTTAGATACTTTCATCCGTGCAGGAACGGAGAAAGAATACAATTTCCTGCGGCCGGGCGGCCTGTCGTAAGAGGCGACAAAACAACCCACAGCCAGGTGATATGGCATTTGCCCGACTGGATGGCTACTACCCTTGGTCTAAAGCATGTTAAGCAATCAGTTATATAAGTAAACTTTAAAGCGATACGTTTATTAAATAAACGAAGAATATTCATTTAGACTCTGCTCTTATCGGAAATTATTTGAAACTTCTACAGCAGATTCGGTTGTGGTTACAAATTGAATTTTATTTCGGATATCCGATTAAGTTAAGTGATAAATAACCGATAAATATCCGATTAAGTTAATTTTTTTATATAAGTAACATAGAGTTACTAGGCAGTATTATTGACGCGGCGTAGCCGCGGGGAAAACGCTGTTTGCAGGTAAATTAAATGTAGTAAGTAAATGTAAAATAGTTATGTAGCAGGAACAGAACGTTACTCAACTCTGAATATTATTGTAGGGTAAAGAGTGAAATAAATATAGGTAGATGGTTGTATGGAGCAGATCATATTGCTTTGTCAATAATTCATCGGAAGTTCTCGGCAGGTGTGTTAATAGATAGCCTGTAGGAAAGCATCATACAAATAGTATAGGCCTTCTGTTATCGCCACAACGCCCACATTGAAATCTTTGTAAAGTCCGCCGCCATCGACACATGTACCTGTGCAAATAAAATCAAGTTGTATGAGCGACGGTACTTGGACTCCGGATGTGAGGACCTCAAATGTAAATCATATTTACCTAACCGAGCGCGCATATAACACGTGTCGAGTACATAGATGCTCAGGTAAAGGGGGAGCGTACAGCTGTTTTCACAAGAACTACATTACATCACGTTTGCGCAACTCTTACGAAGTCCTAAATGCGGTGTCATATTTATATTTCAGAACGGTGTTAATTTGAGTAAGGGATACAAAAATCGATGTAGTTTTTAAAGATATATTATAACATTTTATCAGCAAATTTTTAATCCCACGACAAACCGTACGTGCACAATAAATTGTCACCACGGTTACGTTACAAATTATAAAGAAAATTGCTAATCTGCGTTAGCTGACAGAATGATTGATTTTTTACAAAAATTATCGATTATGAAGCCAAAGATTGACTATTCCGTTGTCGAAATAGTATATTATGTAGTACCAAGGTATAAGTGTACAATTATAATAACAGACCCTAGTGGTCTCTGTTAATAGTTATTGATTGTTTATATTATTTGATATAAGTTACGCAAACGTGGTGAGATAGGTACATTCAGATAAGAGGAGCTCAACTTAGGCCCTGAACTCGGCTAACCTAATTGACAAGCGGCGCCCGCGCACGCGCACACATCATCGATCAAGTTGACCACCTCACAATCGGGTTACGAAATGTACATTCGTATAGATATTGATCCTGTACAATTACCGTAACAGCCGGAGCTTGCTGACTTACACAGTTACAGCTTATTATTTCCTGATCAACTTGTTTGAGATCGACTAAAATCAAAGATATTTATGTCACTTTCGTATTATTTTTGATTTAATAAGTAAAATACTGTTGAACTTATTGTACGCGATATGTTTTATCCAACTCTGTCATTGATGTATTAACAGCTATTATTTGGATTTCAGATTTCTACTACCTACTATAATACCAATATATACTAATATTATAAAGAGAATGTAATGTTTATTGTAAACTAGATTTTTTTATAATTGTAGTTATGACCACGTATTTATGTTTCAAACACAAATGTTTTTTTTGTTAATGAATTAATATAAATAAAAGATACGATTTATATTTGTATATGTGCGTAACGAATAAACTCTAAAACTACTGGATCGAATTCAAAAATTTTTCGCCATTAAAATGCTACATTAACCCAGATTAATACAGACTATATTTATTACCAGAAAAAATTAGGGATCTTCTAAACTTCAATTATGTAACCCAAAGATGTAAAAAAATGAGTGTTTGAGTAGGTTCAGGGATGGTTTAAATTCATAATTAGACTCGGTAGGTGGCGCTAGAATCGGGTTCTAGATTTTTATTTCTTCAGGTCAGAGCAACGTCTGCCGGAGCGATAGTTAGAGATAAAAGAAAAGATTTTTGATGTGACACTTCTTCAGAGAAACTCGATGAAACGAAAAAGCGACATTAGAAAGAGAAACACACAAGTCTATAGGACCATATCTGCGAGAGAATACTAGTACTACTAGGTCTATGAGTTTTATTGTGCAGCACAGGTTAAAGAGTCAATAGGACCGAAGATTAAACATAAATCCAAATTGAACGAAAATAAAACTGATAATAATATTTTTACACCAAAACAGTGAAAAATTGAAAGTGAGACTTAAGTTTATTTTGAATATAAATTTATTATTAATTGAATATTATAATATGTTGACGGATGTAGGCTAAACGAATTATATTTATATTAATAAAAGTTAGAGAAGAATTGTCAGTGATTATATTCTCTGATGTTTCACCTCTACTGCGTGTGAACTGCACACACACACGATTTTTAATTATTTTTTTATTTGACACTGCTATGACAGGTTATTTCGCACGATAAGTATTAAATTCCTATGTCGATTTTTTAACAGAGTTTAATAGAATGATTCGTTTTTAATCTTCTTGTAACCAGTTAGCAATTGTTCGCGTAACAGTTCTAATTTGTTACTGAGATATATCAGCGTCAGAACTGGTCACTGTTTCCGCAATTTTGCACGAGTTGCAAACAATGGAACAAGTGGCACTACAGTGTGCTCGTTGCGGGCGTTCGAACATTTCCATAGTACTCCAAAGGACCGCTCAGTAGAGCCATTTATCATATATCACGCATCAGGATTACTAGTTCCAATCCCAGAAAATATTGTAAATAGGTAAGTCAAAATTAACAGACGTACTTTTTGTAAGCTAACAGAATTTCGCAACGTTATAGATTTTGTTCGAGTTTACCTACTTATGCCGTCACAAGTAGGTACAAGCAAAAGGAATCATGATATTTTAAAAGACAGATGATAAAATGTTACTTTAACGCCTGTTCTTTATAGTATGTAAAAATATTAGAATTTATTGTAACATGTGGCCGCATAGAATTCGAACACAGTATAAATGTTCCGTTTTGGACAGGTAAAAAGAGCATTACTGATGCTATTACTAGAGACTTTACTTCTTCATGAGATAGTCAATGCACGGTAATTGTATACGCAAAAACAGAATTTTTAAGCACTATTAAATCTATTACCACAGAAGCTGCACGAAAGTAAGGAATTTTCCGCAATTAAAAAGAAACTATTATATATCGATTGATCAACATTTTAGATGGTTTGAGTTACAGAGGGATAATTAAATTTTATTTATATGGTATACTAGCATTGCCAGTGACACCAAAAAAACATGACAAAAGTGCCATACTTTTTGCAATAATCGTCCAAAAAATATCCTAAGTGTTGATCTGGGCTGTAATCTAGCTGTGTCAAGTGTTATTTAAATCCCTTCAGCAGTTTTCCCCTGATACTCAGGGCGGTGATATACAAACAAAAATTCTAAAAGTTGCCTTTTTGCAACCGAATTAGCCTCTATGATTTATTTTCATTTTTAAATTAATTGTACAAACTAGACACCTCTAGCAGATTAATTAAATTATTATTTATATGGTTATGTATATGTCTAAAAATTTCAGCAAACAGGTTGATAAAATATTGGAGAGAAGAAGAATGCAATATTGCCGAAAAAAATCGGCTTGGCATACCATGTAGTGAGATATGATGAAAACCAGTGCATTTAATCACGTGCCTGATTGTATACATTCATTTTGAAAATTATTACGATATTTCATAACTAGTTAAAAAAAATCAAAAGTTAGTTACATATGGCCAATTAAATAAACTCCCCACTTTAAATTTTCAAAAATGAAGGGTAGGAAATGTTGGTATGTTAACCTGTTTGAATTTACAAACAATTTTTAATAATAACTATTAATTTGAATACAAACTTTAAAAAAAAACAAGGAATCGGCTTCAACAGTAACTAAAAAGTAAAAACAATGTTATTTTCTACAACATTTTCAACTCGGTGCCATGTAAAACAATAAAAATTACTACATATTGATAGAACAAAAAAATATTGAATAATATATTTACTAATTTTTATGTTTTACGTTTCATCTATTTCAAGATATTGTAGACAATATTTATTTTTTGCTATTTAGTTACTTTTCAAGTTGGTATCTTATTTGCTATTTTTTATAATAAAACCAACCCTTAATGACAAGAGGCACGTTGATAACACCTCTGGCGTTGTTAGTATCCATATGGAACAGTACCTAACTTTCTTCTATCAGGTGGGTCCACGTCATGTCCGTTGTACTCCCGAAACAAAATTACAGATGAAACCGGGTGATAGAGATGTGTATAGTATTATTTATTTAATAGATGTAAATATATGTCATGCGTTTTTGTGCGAGCAACAACTGATTTCTCCTCAAAAATTCCTATAACAATTTGTTAACACAATATCGTTTTTGTATTCTAACATTAATTCAGAACATAATACGTATTATCATATCATTGATTTATTATTCGAAACGAAATCCTAAAATTTAATAAATGTTTTGGTGTTATTTGTAATGCGAATTGCATATCATTTTTTTATATTATTATATATTACGTGCTACAAAAGATTCGATCACTAAATTATTAGAATTACTTTATAAACTAACTACTAAACATAAAGTTATAGTTCTATATAAATTAATATAAACTAAAATTAAACTATACTATAAATATAACTAACTCTATACTTGCAAAATAGCATAACCTATAAGTAAAAACTAGACTCCAGATCGCTCAACTTTTAATTGTTTTCTATTTTATAATGATTTATCTATTTTATAATATAAAATATCTTTTTTATTTAAATAACACTTATTAACTATTTAATGCACATGTTATTAAAGTAAATAATAATATTTATAGTAGAATTTATTAATGCACTATATTAATTATGATGTCATAATTTATTTGACACTGAGAGTACCTAAAGGTTTGTTGGACTTCTTGCGTAGCATAAAGAGATAATCTATGGTCTACCCGTAGGCCGAAAGCCGACAGGGGCGCAAACGCAAGTGAGTCTATACTTGCAGGTTGTTTCTATTCAATAATATTTTTGTTGTCAAAACGATTAGCTATGCAAACCAGCCCCAATTAAGGTTATCTAAACAAAGTCTTTAGGTGTGATGTAATAAGTAAATTTGATTGGCTTCATTTTTATTTGGGTTGTTTTATTACGTAAACAGTTTAGAAGATTTATTATTGAAAAAAGTTTATCAGGATATACGTCTTATTAGGTAGAACTTGGGCGCTGTTAAATGTTGCCTAGTGAGAGCATCCGTTGAGAAATGGACAGTAGAACAATCGAACGCTGGCGCCCGTACCTAATCCTTTGCGATTCGATCTGCACTGGTTTGGCTGGTGCAAAGCTCGAACTGCTAGCGTTTTGCTATTTATATATATTATAAATTAATTATAAAATAAACAGTTATTGATATAATACAAACGGCTGGTTCATATCTACACACACACACTTGTTATTGAAGATATTTATCTTTATTTTCAAATTTATTTTACGGTCTTTTGGACGAACGACCATATCAGTCTGTAAAGACAAAAACTCACATAACATGCAAAATCACTTATTTTATGCTTTTAACGCTAAAGCGTAAAACTAACTTTGCCTCTATAGACAAGGGTTCGGCTAAAATAGAATGAAAAATTTTAAAGTCCAGCAAGTTTAAGTCTCTCCTTAGTCGCTGTCTCTCATTATTAGATCTGGTGCATTCTACTAGAATATTATATATGTCCTCTCTTTTATTACACGTCTCAAAATTGAGGCTTTTTGTCTTTTTCATGAGGAAAACAAATGTCTTCAGCGGCATTTGTCCCACACGCACACGATGAGCGACAACAACTAAGAAGCGGCCCTGGTAACTCTCACTGGACCATGATATATGAGGAGGCCCACTCCGAAATATTTTGTACCATATATTTTTAGTCTTCGATCGTTCATTAAATATTCTTTTCCAATATTGTGAAGTTCAATTTTAGATTGCGACAAAATTTCGAAATGTATACTGTCGGACCTACTGTGCAAGAATTGCGAGCTAAACGGTCAGTCTCTCCGTTTCCAAATATTCCTACATGTGATGGAATCCATTGAAATTTCAGAGACACTTTCATTTCATATATTACTTACAACTTCCTCAAAACTGTCTAAGCTAGCGGTGCATCTCTTTTACAAGAGGCACATCGAGCTATGTGTTGCAATGCATTTTTGTTTTATTTTTAAAGAGATTGGATAAGAAAGTGGCTCAGATATAGCAAATAACTCCGTCGACATTATAATTTTTTCATAAAAGTTTCGTTTTTGCCATTTGACCACGGAACTCTAAAAAGGAAATGTTTTAAATTATGTCTTGTATAATTATATACGTTGGATAGTGACTTTGCTCTTGCTAAAGCCCCAAAATTAAAACATTAATTCCTTATGTCCTCGAACATGACAGCTTCCTTAGAGAGGGAGCTTACTTTTAGTTTATTTTTGTGAAAAAGTAATTAAACGGTTTTATTTTTCAAATTCAAATTAATTTTCTTTTTAACTACCAACGTACTATAAACAGGCAAAATATGTAAACGGCCCACCTGATAGAAAGTGGTTCCCGTTGCTTGTGGGTATTTACAACAACATAAATAATCCTATGTCATAGCGGAGACGCAAAATATAAAAGTTGACTAATTCTTATAACGTAGACCGTATTGCGGTACGTGGTATTGCTAACAATAGTTTTCTACACGCAATGCTTTCGTAATGTAAGAACATCATTATTTCCCGTCACTGACAGCGAAGATATATAACTGAAGATGTTAACAGGCGGACACTTCTTGTTACACGTAAATTGTATATAATTATACTCACTTTGCTCTCAATGTGATTCTGGTTTATGATTGATTCCGAAACAATAACTGTGCTAGAGCTATCCATCTACGTGGCTTTGTCGCGTAAATTGCGAATCCGTATCCCGTCAAAACTATAGTATTTCTCTGGATAAAAATATCATTATGATAATTTCAGTTCACGTTTAACAACGTCAATCAATCCCATGTTCTTTATTGCGCAGTTGGCAAACAGGCAGAGGGCTTAGCTCGTGTAAAGCGGTTACCGTCATGAATAGGAGGCTGCAACATCAGGGGCGAAGCCAACGCGTTGCCGGACTTTTAGGATGAGGTAAAGAGGATGGCATACGGGGATGAGATAAAGAGATAAGACACGAGGAATGAGATAGAGGAGATGGGATATGGGATTGGAATAGGGTAGATGGGATAGGGGGAAGTGATGTGGGCTATCTGAACTTTCGCTCATCGCACGAAACACGATTAGTTCAATGCTAACCGTTTCACGTCGATATTCTGTGAGAGCGGGGTAGCACACCTAGCCAGCTAGCCCAAAGAGCTAATATCAACATAATGACTCCAGTACGTCCAGTATTTTGTAAGTGGCTCTACCACATACAAAATTTTACACATATATATAGGTATATAGTCGTGTTATTGCTGAAAGCAAGCACACAGGCAGAGGGCCCGCTTATTAAAGAGATCACTGTTGCCTAAGACATTTGCATAAACACACACTAATGCGTTGCGGGTCTCAAGGAATTTTTAGGTTTTTCCATAACACGAAGGGAAATTTTTAACATTAAATATTAGAAATAATAATCTATCTATATATTATAAAATTCTAAACATACCGTGTCTGTACATTAAAGCTATTAAACAAACAACTGGAAGAGACTATATAAACGATGGAGAACACGATGCAATTTTTTTTAGATTTCTTGTCTGTTTGACGGTCTGTCTGTTTGTTCGGGATTCACGTAAAAACTACTAAGCCGATTTGGATTCGATTTTCGGTGATGGACAGCTATTCTTGGAGTTGAACTCTGCATTACTTTTTATCCCGGGAATCCGCGGGAATTGTTTAAAGGCAAGATTTAAAAAAATCGAAATCCAATGCGATTTTTTTTACTGATCGATATCAAATTTAATGTAATAAAATGTGTGATGTTTTTTATCCCTGGAGCGGTTTGTAGTTGTACGGGAGCGTAAAAATTAGCTTCTTCCGACACAGATTTCACTAAAACGACAGCTTATAATCCTTTTCTAATACTGTAATATTGTGTCTTAGAATTTTAAGTCAAGCGTGAACGAAGTCGTGGGCATATCAAGTTGAAAATAAAATATATGTTTGGAAGACATGTAAACTGTATTTCAAATCGATACTATTACATAAATATAACTACATATATTGTTAGATGAGTTTGGATTTTGTATGTTTGTTTGTTATTTTTTTCGGCTTTGGAGATGATGCTATATGATTATTTTACTTCAATAAATACATAATACTTTCGATAACATCGACACATGCATGATATTTATTATGTCGCAAAATAAGACTGGTTATGCGGACTTGGGATCTGAACTATGTGCGAGCGAAGCCGAGTGCCAATTACTAGTTCGTATATACTTTTGTTAGCATTGACCAAGTGACCTGAAGATGAAAACACAATAGTTAGCATTGTGAGAATTCTAAGCAATCACCTAAGCTATAAATTCAAGGATAAATGGTAACCAATTCACCTTTCTGGGTTTATAAATGTATGATTTGATTGCAATACACTTTGACTGAACAATAAAATAAACAGGTTTACTTTATAATTATAAAGGTATCAAAATGAAAGATATAACAATAAAATAATTCGTTGAGCCGTTTTGGAGCCTATTCGCTATTTCTCAGACAGACAGGTTAAAATTCTAAAAACGGTCACTCATGATCCTGTGTTCTATTAATATCTGTTTTCACTTCAATTTTGGCTTTTATTTTCAAATTACAGACACTTCAATATTATTATAAATTTTTTTTTTCAGAGAGAAGTGGATAAAGGTTTTTACTTTCAAGTATTATCATCTCATAAGAAATTTCAATACATAGTTTCCAAAATTATATTTAAAATGCAATGTGCCAATTCACTATTTGTAATATTTAAGGCCATAAAAGTCCACTGCTGGGCTGTGCCCGTATATATCTATGTGATGAGATGGTATACACGCGGAGGTTTTCACATAACGATAATCTTGTGTTTAGTTTTCTTCATGATGTTTTCCGACACCGAGAGCATACTCGTATGTCATATATATAGATATAGAGAGCAATCAAAAGTTTCTTAAGCGGTGTATGCTACGGCCAGGATTTAAACTCAAGTCATTAGAACGAGACTCTGGTGTTTTAACTACTATGTCTATTTGAAATGGATTGTTTAATGGCCGGCTCCTATATATTCTATACCCTAATAGCAGTTCATTTGCCTTTTTATCGCTTAAAATTTGACATAAGCTCCATACAACTTATATAAAAATTCAACCAATGGCAAGATAAGTAATGAATAGTAAGATGTAGTTACTGGCCGTAAAAAGCCATGTCATGAAATTTGTTCGAGGTTAGCAACGCATTGACAATACCCCCGGTGTTATAAACGTTCATAGGCGACGGTAACCACTTTCCATCAGGTACTTCGGACAATAAAAAATGGAAAAGTTAATTGCCTGACGTTAGTCGTTGGTATTGGATCAACAATCGACAGATACTGCCTGTAAACACGTCGTCTGTATCGCAACAATCTATTTATAATCACCGGCCGGCGAGACCACTGTGTGCTAAATGTCTGATATTTACGATTACGAGCAAGAGACGCCGGCAACAGTGGTGTTGATGTATTATTATCGATATCGGTTTGTTTTTTTCATTCATATCTTATTTATCATATTTTTAATGTGTCCAAGTTATTTTGACAGTTCACTTTAATCAAACTAAATGTCTAAAAAAGGTAAAAGTAAATTGGACAAAAAAGATATAAAATACTACAGATGCTACCTATAGTTATAGTACACTTGTATTATACAATAATTTTATTAATGCTGATTAATAAGACAATTAGGTACGATATTTGACAAAAAATGAAAACTAGTTTTGTCTGAACTATGTAAATAATTAAAAGCTCCTTTTGTATTTAATATAACTTATTTTTCTGTTTCCTCTTGTTTTGTCAATACAATTATTTATGAAATATGACTATTAATATTTATTGTACTTTCATAATTGCAGACCACGCTTAATACATAATCATTTTGCCATTATTTGAGTATGTAAATTATTTTCAAACTCGTTGAACTCTTTTTGATGGGATACAAAACTAGGACATTGAAATAGATTAATATGAGTTTTCATCACACTCGTACGTTACAAGGTGAGTCAACTTAGAAATAAATGAATTACATACTATCTTTTTAATTTATTACAAATTATTATTGTAATTAATTACAATAACTTTAAAATGGACCGTAGGCATGTTTTTTTCTTTCTTATGAAATGCATATATTTTATATTCCTAAACCGAGCAAGTTACGCTTGTGTCATGGGTTATATATTTTATCCGTGCAGGAACGGAGAAAGAATACAATTTCCTGCGGCCGGGCGGCCTGTCGTAAGAGGCGACAAAACAACCCACAGCCAGGTGGTAGGGCATTTGTCCGACTGGATGGCTGCCACCCCTGGTCTAAAGTATGTCGCCATAACAACCTTGAGTTGTGTTCCGGCATTAGTGACCAGGTTCCAGTTTCCCTTAAGAGAGCAGCAGCGCATTTGTAGCATCTTTGGTGTTGCAAATGTCCATAGGTGATGGTAACCGCTTTCCATCGAGTGGGCCGTCTGCCTGTCTGCTGAACTCCAGCAATAAAAAAAAATAAAAAAAACAAAAAACAATCCTAGTTCTAATCTGACAGCCAGATGAGACTTAATGACAGAGTTTGGTTACATCAAGGTAAATATCCATATATGACCTGTTTAATGATTATTAAAATATCTAAGAACGGCGTCGATGTTGCAAACATGCATAGGCGACGGTGACTACTTTGAATCAGGTGTGTCGTCTGTTTGTATGCTTCAGGCGATACCAAATCTATCGATATATTTTATATCCTTGCAGGTAGGATGGCCAAGCACTAGCCTCGCAACGATTAGCGCACCCGCGGCTGAGCGGCGCGCGCGCACGTGCGCGGCCAGCCGGTGAGTAAGCTCGCGCTCCCACCGCACACACATAGCTATTCACGTCTAAGTTGGTACGTGAAGGACAGAATCCTTGCCTGCGGTACCTTTTGGGTGCAATTTCGCCAGGCTCACGCTACGTGATATGCAAATAAAACGTTGTTGTACCACTGTGCCCTACTACTACTATCTTTATATTGTCACGCAACCAAAGTAAACAACCAGTTTGATCTCTAGTTATTTTTAAGAACCTGTAACTCTAGTTATTTTTAATGTAAAATATTTTATTTAAAAGTTATTGAGTCATATCTTGTATAAAAGTTCTATTACAATAGATCGTAAATAAAGATTTTCTTAATCAAATTCAAAAGTTTTTATTCAAAATATAATTCTGATAAGCAAAACTTTTCAAGAACATCAATTAATTAAAATTGTAACTACTTCTTATGCTGGGGCTTCATCTGCTTTAGTGTCAAAGATTTAGTAGGGTATGGTCGAATGCGTCTTATTTAAAACGTTAAAAATAACGTCGTTAACGCATAGGCACATTAGTGTGTACACTGTTTTTCCTTAAAAGATCATTTTCGTACATTACAAACAGGATTTTTGCAATGAATTACACTATTTAACGATATTTAAATGTCTTAGACAACTTAAGCTACATCTGAAGTTAGATATTACAGTAGAAAATGTTTTATATTATTCTCTAAAGACACAACATTTTTTTTTTTTTTTGTAAATTTGTTAATTATAAACTGTATATATTATTATTATATATTTTAGTTTTCATTTTGTTTAGTGATTGTAAATAACATAATAATAACAATCCCTAAATGGCCCAGTGCTGGGCTCGGGCCTCCCGTTATAGGGGAATGGACAGTATACCCGCCACGCTTGTCCAAGGCGGCTTGGCAGGTTTGACCCGTCGGATATCTCGACGTCCAGGTTGCATCACGTTGTTTTCCTTCACCGTGTTTAGCACATGGTAATTGTAACAATATGCATATTAGGACAAACAACTACTTTGAGTTTGGGACGCGTCTGCTAGCCATTACGCTACCACGACTACGAAACCCAATTTTTTTAATGAAACATTAACAGTGTCGCATCTTAAATTACATCTTTAATACATCGCCATATCTGGGTGAAACGGCCAAAATCTTTAACATTATCCCAGATGCAGCCTTTACACTATGTATAACATTTTGCAACGTGTTATCGTTTTTAATGAGAAGAAGCGGAAAGAAACTACATAGAAACACCCCTAACTAAGATTTCTACAAGACCTTTTTCGAAAACTTAATGGAATTGCAGCATTATAAAGAAATTTTAGCCTTATAATAAAAATCGAAATTTCAACGGGTTTGTTCAAGTTAAAAATACGATTGCGATTCGTTTTACCACTTGTCCGTTGAAGTTTCACTTCTACTATGTATCTCAGCACACATTTCAAATTTTCGCAGGTTTACTGCAAATTATGATTTGGTTTGGTTAGGTACATTTTAATGAATGCATTTATTATTTAAACATATTTTATTTTATCAAACAAAAAAACTGGATTCGATCCGGAACCAAAAAACGCATCCATAGTATACTCTTAAATTATGCCGCTCCTCCACGCGGCCGTAACGCTTTTTCGTGACAGAAAAATCCTAAGACTATATTGAAGTTTCACTTAAAAAAAAACGCAAAAGGAATCTCCATAAATTCCTAATTATAAGCCTAGTTATAATAAAAATAACTATTCACTACAAGTAAAATAAACCTGGAACGAGGAGCTTTGCAAATGAAATTTATTTTTCATCAATCCTACAGCCGATATTCTTTTATTAAAATAAAGCATAAGCATACTCTACACTAGTGTATGACTTAAAAAGAGTTTAAGCAACGTATTTTGTAATTTACTTGTATATTTGTTGTAGGAAAAATCTAGTACATTATTCGAAATATTTTTAAAGGAACGAAATCTTCGAAATCTTTTACCAATCCTCAAGAAGAAGCAAAATATTTTTTGTAATATAAATCTTCGGCCTTATCTTGAATACGATCTTCTGCTTTTTATGCTTAACTGAATATTTTACTTACGAGGATTATTAATATTGGATATATGTCGTACGAATTTAAGTTGCAAATATCTTAATTTTCCAAGAATCATTAAATTTTAATTTATAGACTTTAGCGAAATGTTATTTTTCAATCGTAGCAAAAAATGCAGAGAATATAAAGCCGTTCATATTTATAGATTTAACTAACATATACTTTGGAAAAAGTAAGAAAACTCTGATTGAAATTCAAAGTTAATATTGTTATCAAAGTCAAGAGGCAAGTTAAGTTAATCAATATGCAGGCATGAACTTTGTTCACGGTTCTACCTAAATAATAAGTGATCCTTACCGAAATCAGGTGGGCCCAATGGCAGCTGTTCAAAGCCGTTACAATTTAAAAGTAACAATCACAATGAATCAATGGTTCATAGAAAAACTGATGCGTAGTATGTGTGTGATTTTAAAGACGCACTGTGTTTGGCGATGCTCACCTGCGCGTGCGCACGTGCACATCTGGACGACAGACGCAGGGAGACTGTGACGTCACTGTCGCTAAACGTATACGCATAATTTTCACTAACAACGATCAAAACAAATTTTATGTGCAAGTTGAATGAACAATTATTATTTACCGAGACGCGTTTAAATTATTTAAATTTGTGCTATCTACCTATATTCGCCAATGTTATGACTATAACATATGTTTTTAGTTAATTATTTATATACACATATTATTTAACGCTAACATAATTTTATATAAAACATAATATTGAATTGCTTAACAATGGTTTGTTTATTTTTATGGTTCCGTAGCCATTATAGCAAAAATGGAATTCTTATATTTTAGTTATGAACTTTTGTCAGTCTATCCATCTGTCTTTGAATAGACTGGCCAAATAAAGATGAGAATGATAGGGGTGCCATTTTCGAAAACTTATCTAAGCTCTAAAGTTTAGATAAATTTTCGAAATTGACGCCCAAATATTACAAATAATTTTTAGTATTACGTCAAACATCATGCAAGTATCAAATTGCTTTATTTACATATCAACATAACTTATGACGTTTACTTTATAATAATGATTAGAATTTTGTAAGCAAGAGTTTTAACACCTTGTCATAGTTAATACAGTAATTATTATGTTAAAAGAAGCGAAATGAACCATTACAAACCTGTCATGTCGGCGGCTCTTCGGTAAATATTCTCAAATTATGTCGAAAAGATTTTTAGTTTAAATTCCGCTGACATCCTTGGTAGAGTTTAAAAATCACTATAACTATTTCCATTTCTTTATTTTATCGATGACAGTTCTAATTTTATAGTTATAGTAGTGTTGTGACCAAATAAATAATGATATCGATCGCATATATTTATTATGTTTTGAACAAAGACAAATACAACAAAAACATTCAAATATATTTTTTCAAGCTGGGAACACTCAATGGACCACCGCCATTTTGTGTTTCTTTTAATCTGTCACTCGCAAAAAGACGGTCGTGCTATATAGTCACTACATTTCTGTTCGCTGAGTTTTTTCACTTTGTCCATACGTTACGTTGTGTATTTTGTGTTCCTCCGTATTGATTGCTGTCCAGCGGTCAAATATCAAAATGCCTAAAGGATCTGTTCTGAAAAGGCAGACGAGAGAATTGGTTATCAAGGTTCGTAATTACTTTGAAGCAGAGTATCAAAATGGTGCCCCGCTATTACCACTGTCGCAAGTGCGAGAGCGTGTGGCGGCCGCATTCGGAATTAGTGGACCTACTGTTTCAAAAATTACTACTGAAGCGTACGGTACAAGCGGCATGCAGGAAAATAAGCTTCGTACGCCGAAGAGAAAACGCCAACC
Source organism: Dendrolimus kikuchii (assembly GCA_019925095.2). Taxonomy (NCBI): domain Eukaryota; kingdom Metazoa; phylum Arthropoda; class Insecta; order Lepidoptera; family Lasiocampidae; genus Dendrolimus; species Dendrolimus kikuchii. The sequence goes on from CM034390.1 coordinate 13,450,894, forward strand.
ACGTCGTGTGACATCGGTTGACAACTTCGACGCTGACGCTATTCACCGTCATATATATGACTATTACTTGCGCAAAGAAATTCCAACACTTAAAAAACTTGTTGTTTCTTTACATGAATGTGATTTGTTCCATGGCCAAAAATCGTCATTAAGCTTGGTTTTGAAAGAAATTGGATTTTCTTATAAAAAATCGGAAAAACGTAAAATATTGATGGAGCATCACGACGTTGCTATAGCTCGCTGCGAATTTTTGATCGAAGCCAAAAAGATATCAGATTGGTCAAATGTTATTTTCACTAACGAGACTTGGTTAAATGCAAACCACAGAGTATCTAAGAACTGGACTGACGACACCGCCGCTGTCAGTGTTCAGTGCCAATGGGAAAAGGTGATCGCCTTATCATATGCCATGCAGGTTCTACGAAAGGATTCGTGTCAAATGCTTTACTGGCCTTTAAATCCAAGAAAACAGTGGACTACCACGAAGAAATGAACGCGGAGATTTACGAAGTGCTTGTGTCGAACACACTATTCCATCATAAGGATATTCACACGTATACATGGAGAATGAATGATCAGAAAAGTATGATTGATCTGATTTTAATTGATAGTCGCCTCCGAAACACAATAATGGATACAAGAGCCTACAGAGGCCCCACTCTTGAAACGGACCACTACCTGGTGATAAGCCGGTTTGTGGGCCTTTTCAAGAAGTGGAGGCACTGGCGAGTGCGTACCAATTTCGGGGAGCTTGAAAGAATAAAGTGTGAAAAATTGGAAGATGTTAGTGTAAGGAGTATGTATGCGCGCCTAGTCGAAGAAAGGCTTGCAAAAGCGGACTTCTCCGACTTAGATGTGGATAATGACTGGGATAGTATGAAGGAAAGTATAGTGGAAAGCGCAAAAGAAGCATGTGGATGCGCGAAGAGGCACATAACAACGAAAGGTGATGAATGGTGGGACGCGGATGTTAAATCCAGCGTAGAGAGAAAGAGAAAAGCCTGGCTGGATTATGTTGCTTCCTTGCAACAGAATGACAGTATGAAAGAGATGAAGAAAGAAATTTATCGCCTCTGCAAGAATGAAACCAAAGCTTTAGTGAAAGAGAAGCGTGAAAGAATAAAATTGAAAGAAGAAGAGAAGCTGACGGAGAACTTCGAGGCGAATACCAAACTCTTTTGGAGAGAGGTTAAGAAGTCTCGGGGTTGTTCGTCAGCTTCCAGAATGGAAAGAATAAAATCTAAAGCAGGGGACGTTCTTGCTAACCCACAAGAGGTATTAGCGCGATGGAGTGAATATTTTAGAGAAATGTATGATGATATCCCGGATGCTGGCACCACGACTGAGTCTGTAACCGACTCCGAGGAGTCAGCATCCGAGATCACTTTGGAAGAGATCGAATGGTCGATAAGAAGTCTGAAAAATGGAAAGGCAGTAGGAATCGATAGTGTGTCTGCTGAGATGATCAAATATGGTGGAACCTGCGTCCGGGACGCTTTCCTCTCCTTATGCAACTTGTGCTGGAGGACGGGAAAGGTTCCCAAGGACTGGAGGCGCGCTGTCATCGTGCCCTTGTATAAAGGCAAGGGGTCACGTATGGAGTGCGCCAGCTACATCAGTTTGATCAGCACAGCATCTAAAGTGTATGCGAAGATTATTGAAAAGAGAATGAGAGTTGTATCCGATGGATTACTGTGGGATGCACAAGGTGGTTTCAGAAATGGAAGGGGATGTATGGATCAAGTTTTCTCTCTCCGCAATATCGTAGAGAAGCAGCTGGCTATGGGCCGGAAGGTTTTCTGCGGTTTTGTGGATCTAGAGAAAGCATTTGACAGGGTTGTGCGGAAGGACCTCTGGGACATATTGCCCGGATATGGGATTAATGGCCAATTGATGCGTGCTGTGCAGTCCACTTACGAGGGCTGTATGGCATGCGTGCGAGTGGAAGGCAGCCTGTCGCCCTGGTTTGACGTCAATATTGGCGTTCGCCAGGGCTGCGTGCTGTCGGCTTTGTTGTTCATCCTATATCTGGACGATTGTCTCCAGAGAATAAGATTGATGGATGTTGGGGTGCGGATGAGTGATCTAGTTGTAAGCACCTTGCTTTATGCGGATGATGCCGTGCTTTTAGCCGAATCGCCATCAGAACTGCAAACACTAGTCACAATGATGAAAGATGACTGTCAGGCGAGAGGCTTACATTTGAATGCGAAGAAAACAAAGGTTATGGTGTTTGAAAGAGAAGAAACCAGAACGAATGCAAGGATAATGGTCGATGATGTTATGCTGGACCAAGTGAATGAGTTTGTATATCTTGGATGTGCTTTTAGCAGGGATGGAAGGTACACCGCTGATATAGAAAGAAGAGTGAATTTGGGGAATAGTTTAAATGGAGCGTTAGGTAAACTTCTAGGCGCTAAGAACCTCAGTCAGAAGGCCCAGCTCGCCGTACACAACGCGGTGCTGGTACCTACGCTCACGTATGGAAGCGAGAGTTGGGTATGGAAGAAAGAGCATGAAAGTAGAGTAAACGCGGTCGAGATGCGAGCACTGCGCAAAATCTGCGGAGTGACGCTCGCGGACCGCGTTCGTAATACCGAAGTAAGAAAGAGAGTTGGTCTGAAAGAGAGTGTCGGGGTGAAGGTAAGGAAAGGAATGCTCCGGTGGTTCGGGCATGTGGAAAGAATGCATGACGAAAGAATGACTAAACAGATATACAATGCAAAAGTGGATGGATGCAGAAGTCGTGGAAGGCCACGACACACCTTCCATGATCAAATTGATCGTGTACTAGCAGAAGGTGATGTCAGGAGCCTTAAGAACAGACGAGCTTGCATGACAAGAGTTATGAATGTCAAAGAGGCAAGTGAGGTGTGTAAGAATAAGCCTAAATGGCACTCTGTTGTTCGTGCCTACCCCGCGAGGGAACTGGCGTGAAGTTATGTATGTATGTATGTAAATAAATAAAGAATCAACATATTATAATTACATCTTGTAATGAAATGTAATATTAGTTAATAAATTTGTACAAAATTATCCGGCAATAGTTTAGTTTCTTACACTTTGTAAAAAAATATCGTGTCTGTTATCGTGTTACGTTTATCGATAGCTCCATCCCTATCAGTTTCTCGGACTCTGCTATGACCTTGTACGTGCGTAAGCGTCATATTTTTATTAAATAGTGTATACATAATGTAAAAAATATCCTCGTTCAAGTTTCCACAGGAGCTGTCATCGAGAAAATAAAGAAATGGAAATAGTAATACTTGTGTGAAACTTAGTACTGTTATATCTTTCTTTAGTTATTTTTGGCGGATTTTAGCCTTGCTAAAGCTTAAATTTGCTTTGCATGTAACATTGACATCGACTACGGATAAGATAGAATAATGCCAGAAGGCAAAAACGTTCATGTTCTAGACATGATGGCCAGGCGTAATTTTTCAAAGAAAGTACTTTATTTCTCAATAAGATATAGTTTACATAGCGTCACACAATGATATAGTAAAAATGTTTTTTTTTTCAATATACATACTTCAATAGACTAACGATAACCCACCCCACACGGTTATTGTTAGTCAGATCTTGAAAAATCAGGTCAATATTTTTTACTGACGTTTTATTTAAGTTAATATTTAATAGGTAGCGCGATCTTTCAAAGTCATGAAATTCTGTCCCTTCTCTAACTTTTGAAATACAAAGTGGAAATTTCTGAAAAAATACGTTATGGAGTTTCAAAAATATTTTTAACAAATTTTAGTTTGAACAATATCCGTATAACAGTTTTTGAGATATAATGGGGTTTGATTCAATTCTTTGTGGATCCGTATCGAAATCGTGAACACAATGAATATTTGTTATCTCTACGGAACTCTTCATAGTTCATGAATTACCCGGAGTCGGTCGATTTTTTTAATAAAATGGATATGAATTTTCAGATGTTTATTTTGTTTTGATATTTTAAATAGAATAATCATGAGTTTCAGCTAAATGTGCTTGTTCATTTGCATAATAATACATTCTATGTTGATAAAAGGGCAATAGACTATTACGACCGAAAATCTATAATGAAGATGAGAAGTACAGCATTCATGAAAGTATTTCTATCATAGATATTTAAATCTGATTATTTTTGGTTAACGTGCCATTACCTGACTCTAAGTACGGGAGTTAAAACTTAGCCATATGTTCAATTGTAAGAGGTAAATTCGATATATTATTCGAAGTAATTTTTTAGTGGGTTGCTTAATTAAATTCGTGCTAGACCAGTGAATTCTCGTTAGACACGGCCATCAAATTTATGTTCCCATTTACCCTCGCTTACAAATTTGGGGTTAGAATTCTTTTATCATTAAGTAATATAAAACGCGTACAAACGAGTTAAAGATGATACAGTAGTTTATTTTTTAATACTAGACTTTTATATCCGATTGTGGCCGTGTAAAAATATCGACTTTACTCCCAGAAACTTTTGCGATTTGGTCTCTGGTTATTAAGGCACAATAAATATATTATATCTAATACTATGTACCAAATTATCACATTAAGGGCTGATTTTTTAATCACCAGATGAAAGTTATTAATTGAATAAAGTATAACATGGAAAAAATAGAATTGAATGGTTTCACTTTTGAATTTACTCAGCTTATAATTTATTTAACTGATAACTTTTATCTGACGATTGAAAACTCGGCCATAAATTAATAACTAGTACAATGAAGGCAACTTATATTGTATTCTACCTAGAATTCCTTAAGACTGTAAGTAGAATACTGAGCTTAGATCATCGAAGTCAATGAATAGGGTTCCCAAACGGCTGGCTGGATCGCCGTACTGGTCCGTTGTCCGAGGTGGGAACCAGTCCTCTGATTACCCGAAGAGTCAATGAGTCGTTTTGATAGATCTTGGTAGAGGCTCATGCCCTCAGGACCCCACGGTCCAAGCTAATGATATATATTATATCTAATTACGTGACCAAAGGTATGTGAGTAGGTTTATACTCCAAGATCTTATAAAATGAGAACAAACTATATGTCATATTTTTTTTATCAAGTTTGAATTGAGCAGTGCTGTGGTTCGAGATCAGAATTTTCTAGATTACGTTTTCATATTTTGATATTCATAAAGGGTACTCTATAGTTACACCTAATACTTAATCGTAGTTGGTAAAATAATTATATAACCTTTAAGGTATATTTTTTGTGCACGTTTGGAACACACCTTTATTTCTATAACCGTTACTAGTTAGCGCGACCTATTGTTGAAAGGGTACGGATTGAAGAATTAACGTATCAGAAGTTTTGTGTTAAATGTTTGTTTAGTGAAATGCTTTCAATGAAATATAACCCGTTATTATGTAATCCTCTCATTAGCGAACAAAAAAGTATTTCGATAACAAAGATGAAATAAAAAAATTCACACGAGTCGTATGGTTTCGTAATCGGTCCATTTCAAATCGTCAGGGGAGTGCGATTAAATGTGAACCGATCATTCACATCTTTATTGAAATGAAATGATACCCATTCATTATTGTTTCGTTATTAAGTATAATTATTTTAAGAAAGGGAGAGCTGTAATTTAAAATTATCTTAGACTTTATGGGATGTAAAGACGTGGATTTGAATTCTAGGAGGGAGGATTGGACTTTATAATTATTACATGCCAAATGTGAAAGAAAAGCCTTTAAGTAAAGGTGAAACTTGCTTATCGAGGTAACCTATGTATGAAACCCGCCTGGGATAAAGAGGAAGGGTGTATAGGACGTTTAAAAATGGAGAGGCCCAATAGCCGAGCAATGGGATGTTTATGGGCTGATATTATTATATAGGTATATGGGATATATTACTGTAGAAATTTTTTATGGCAATCAAGCATGGTCTGTGGTTAAGCAACATGTGTACATGCTGCATGTCTCGGAGATGCATATGCTGCAGGTGATGTCAGATGTGTGGAATGACACGGACGGAACCACATCAGAAACTTCGGCTTGAGCAGTAGCCTTTATGTACCTGCCGTAACAGATAGACTTTGAGAGAATTGCATATCTTCGTACGGCCATATTTCATGAAGACCGGCAAGCTACGTAGGAAAGTAATGTCTAGCAAAGCTGTCTGCGTCTGTACTTGATACAGATTAAGACTCAAGAAATGTTGGCTTCACATTTTTAATAATAATCGGCGTGTCAATGTTGTCACAATTAGGGATGTCGAAGACTATACACAGTGCAATAGGTAAGCAAACCATAAGCTCCGAAACGGACGCAAAAGGGGTTTAAGGCTAGAGCGATGATGTCCTCACCGCCACCGTATATGAAGTCTCATCTTCAATAATATATCTTCAAAACTTGTTAAACATAATGCTCGTTAATGTTATTTTAATTCAGCAAACTGGCTCTAATTTGTATAAGAAATTCTTATTAACAAAAAACAAAAAAATAAGCTCACTTTGTATAGTTTGATAATGGCCCGCATCGGCCACTTACATAAAAGATAGTGCTTTTATTTCTGCCTAAGGAATTGTTAAGCGAGGGCTGCAAGTTTTCTATCTTGGTTAATAAATAGAGGACCATGAGTTAAAACGTTTATATCGTTTCAAGTTTTAGTGAGAGTGACAAAATATAATGAAAAAATGAATATTATGTTACGGAATTGATAAAAATACCAATAACCTGTCCCATTGACGGACCTCCCTGTTTCAGGGGAAAACACAATATACTTGCCACGCCTGTCTAAGCTTAATTAGCGGGTTTCAGACATGTATTAATTTGATGTGCAGGATTCTTTAGAATGTTTTTCCGTTACGTAATACGTTAGCCACTAAGTTATGACGTATGAGAAGCGAGAATTTTTATTACTAGCATGTACCAACGAAACTTTGTCTGAGGTGCTATGACGAAGGAGTGTCTGTTTTTGCATTGCAACGGCGGACCAAACACAATTCGAGCGTAAAACCACCATCTCTTTGGCTATGTTCGTCTATCGGAAATCACGTCATTTATTGGGATAAAATATATCCTAAGTGTTGGCTCGGGATATTAGCTAGCTCTGTGTCGAGTTTAATATAAATCCATTAAGTAGTTTTCACGTAATGCTCTAACAGACAGGTAAAATTTTTAAATATTATATTTTATGAAAAAGCGTGCCTGAGTTGTTTTTGCTCATTCTTAAATTTATTATAGAAACCCGACACCCCCAACAAATTTATGGTAGTGCCGATAGATTACAAATAATTAAAAAATATATAGTCTTTATAATTTAATTAAAAATTAATTTGGTAAGCTACACTACACTAAAATTAATTATTCGATATATCTAATACTGTGAAACTTTTGACGGGAAAACTAAATACAACTAAATCACTAAGTTTAAATACGAACATTGCATTCCATTTGAATCTTATTAATAAGTTTATTAACTACTAATGACTTAAATCTTTGTTTCGATGAATTAAAAATGTCTATGTCACTAAAATCTTTGTTGTAGGTATTTGTACAACGACGTAGATATTCATTTTGTCCGTAGTTAGTTTTGGAAACAGGGGTAGCAAACAGTTTGAGTGAGGAAGAATTACGAGGGTAACGCTGTGGTACATAGATATTATAATTTAATTAAAAATTAATTTAGCTTTAAACATTGTGTTTTGATTTTTTTTCAAGAGTTTAGCAGACGGGCAGACGGCCCACCTAATGGGAAGCGGTTATCATGGCCTATGGACATTTGTAACACCAATGGTCCTACCAATGTGCTGCCGCTCTCTAAAGGGAGACTGGTGATTTCACTTCTGGGAGATTTCACTTCGTGATTAAAATCATTGATACAATTTATTTGTTTATTTATTTATATAAAATATTTAAAAGATATATATTATTAGATGCTTGAGTGTCCTAGTCAATCGATATTTATACATATAATATACTTATGTACGTACGTATGTATAACCACATGGATATCTAGAGTTCTTTAATGACTACAGTGCAAAGTGTGCAAAGTATGATCGGTTTTGATCATCTTTAACTATCTTAATTATTCTTTTACTTTTTAGGTACTGTAACTGTGAGGATAGCTACAGGATATCTTCTTGGTTTTTTCTAGGTAAGCGTGTCTCAACCTCGACCACATTATCACTTAACATAAAATCGAGTTAGCCGTCAAATGCGAACCTAGTTTAATGGTGGGGCTTCATCTGGAACAATGATAGAATTACAGGCTTTAGGCCGTTTCACGCAGAAGTGGCGTTGAGTGTTGTGGCGTTATTTATTTTTGTGGGATATTGTTATTAATTGTAAATGATAATTGACGTATATACACTAATGTGGATATTCGATTACTGCGTTATTTTTAAAGCTTTAAATAAAACACATTCGGCCACATTCAATATATTTGATAGTATTGCAGGTGTGGCCGCACCTTAATGCAAATAAGTGTATCTAATGATAAACTAATAAGAGAAAAGAAAAGCACAGGCGCAGGATGTCAGTCGGTGCGACGAACGTGGCGTGGCGGCGGCGTGTCCCGATAAAGCGTGCGCGAAGGTAGCGCTAAGTGACGAGTCAATTGCGCCCACGCATACAGGTTGTTTGGTGAATTGGATCGGCACGGTAATTTTCAGTTAATGATTCATTGTATACATTTCTGAAAATGTTCAAAAACTGAATTATCCGTTGTTTAAATAAAACTACTTTTTAACGGCTAGTAATTGTAATGTTTATTTGATTATTTTTAATTTAAAGTCTAAGTAAATCAGTAACCGTGAAAACGTACCTAATTACTAAACTTAAAAAATACTGTTTTTAGAATATAAACCATAGTAGAAGACACTAATGAATGTAGATTCATCTACATAGCTTCAGTTATCGATGTACAGATGTCAAGATCATTACAGGTGGAAATGCATCGTCTCCGCATAACCCTATGTGAAACAGGCGTGATAATCTATGTATGTGTATAAACCATACAAAAACATATATTTATATGTTCTTATACTTTCGATATTCCCCTTGAATTCGGATATTTTTACCCATTACTACTCGTACCTATATATGTTTTTTAGAATGCTTTATATAATATCAGCCCATAAGCTTCACCCCACAATTGGGTAAAGTCCTTTCCTTCTCAAGGGATCTTGTCTAAGGCAAATTAGGGGGTTTCATACACCGTATATCTCAATATGCAGGTTTCCTTACATTTTCCTTCACCGTTAACACATGGTAATTGTAACAATATGTATAGTAGGTAAGACAGACTGGCCAAGCTGTATAAGCCTCCCGGCCGGGATTCAGTAGTTATTATTAAACCCGAATGCGTTTAATGCTTAAGCTTCGGGCAGTTATTTAATATTAAAATGAAATATTATTACCAAGAGTTTCAAGGATTGTACTTATTTAAGTTTATAACAGTACGTAAATAAATTCTTAAAAAAAGGAACTTCGTCATTTCAGGAAGAACTAAATCTTCTATTATGTTCCTAAAACATTGTGCCGTCATATAATTTTTGAATATTGATTCGTTGAAATCAATTCAAATGCGATTACCTATTTAATGCTCTTACAGCAGCAAAGAAGCCGCCTTTCCAGTGTAAAAGCTCTAATGCAGAGTCTATGTTTGCGGATAGCTCAGGGCTATCGCTTTAGTCTGGCCGCCGCTACTACTGCAGAATTATAAATAATCGATAGTCTTTATAATGCTGTTTTATACTATGGTAGTAAAAGGCTCTCGATATAGGCCGTCCCACCACCGTCTTTGGATAAGATATACCTGCTTAACCTAAAACTTATTTTGCTGACCGATAAGCGTGCCTTATTTCTTTTCTGAATCAATTACAGTGTAATTCTGGGATATTAATTGCATGAAATGACCTTCTTGTTTCTAAATGAAGCTAAATATTTAATTTATTATTTAGGTATATTAGTTAATTAACTTAAATACTTTTTTTTTAAACGATTTGAATTTCATTTTAGAAATTTATTTTAGTACGGTTTATTATAGCCGTATTCAGAGTTAAATAATGTTCCAGTATGTAACATAACTTGAAAGTAATACGAAATATTGACTTAACCAAAATTATAAAACTAAAGTAATTATTACAATTAAATATTAATACATAATTACCTGGTATATATATACTATGGTAACATTCTCTTATTTTTCGCATTACTTTCACAATCAGACAATATATGTATGTATAATAAATTGTGAAAATAAAAAAACTTAGTATGTATTTTAAAAATCTGGGTACATCTAAATTTATCCACAACCTGCATCGTAAGATTAGCTTAGATTGTCCTGTAAGTTAGGTTGCCTGGAAGAGATCGCTCTAAGCAATAAGGCCGTCTAGTCTTGTACCTAAAAATACTGTAATCAATGTATTTTGTCTGTTATTTTGGTGAGCAATAAAGTGTTGCCTATCTATCTATGTTTTAAACACCCGAAAACATAATGCACCTGAATTCCTATTGAAATCTATAGATATAGGGTTTATTCAGATGTTGTACACCTACCTATATTTTAATCAGCTTTTCTTTCGAATTTTTAAGCTTTCTATTGTTCACCCTCAATGTTATAAAACGGATTATTGGTATAATTGGATATTTTAGACTTATAACTGCAAATCATTAAGGTTATCTGTGTATCTACTATTTAGAGATACGGGTGAAGTTACACCTGAAAAATAATATAATTATTATGAAGCATTTAGCTGTCACGATAACTTTTGAATGGTGCGATGCAACTTACGTGTTTGAATGACTTGAACAATAGGTATCAGGTATATGCTTTGTGTAACATTTTGGCATGTAATATAAAGAACCACGTTAAAACAATTGAGCGCAAAAGAGGTCTTTGAGCAGTCATTATTTCACGACGTGTTGATAGGCAAAGTATTGTGCTGGTCTGAGGCATAGTATTCATTAATTGAAAACCGTCTGCAACACGGCGTGTGGCAATGTGCTGGCGAACCACAATTATCTCGTCACAATTCTGAGATCAATCAAACCATATCAAGTTATGTGGGTCATTAATTACTGTAAACAGTAATTACTTTAATTACTCTTGGCAGTCTTTGTGTAAAGTCGTGAAGTCGCTGCACGCCTTCGAAGGTCAGATTGCCGTCTAATGCAAAGAGGAGACTAGAAAGGAAATCTCAGACAATCAAATGAAATATGTACAGATTTGAAAATATAGAGAATACTCTTATTTTGAGAACTCGATATTTCGTTTTATTCAAATAATAGTTACAATTTTGTATTTATCTAATTAGAAAATATAGTATGAAAATTTAAATTATTTATTCTCTGTATGGAAATATGATTCTATGAGTCTATGGAAATATGATCGATAAAATGTGATCCTATCATTGCGGTATAACTTACGTACTAGTACATATAACTCAATGGATCCTATGAAGTTCTCGTTTAGTGTGGATGACCTACGTCGAACTATCACCAGGCATACCTCGTGATAGTTTTCACAACATATGTAATAGGTATATTATAACAACTTAGTTGAAAGAAATATTGGATATATTAAATTTATTATGCTCTTTTTAATTAATTTATTTTGTAGCAGCAGTTAATTCTGAATTCCGTACAAAGATATCAGTACTATAACAGTGCGACATCCATTTGTCCCGGGGTACGGTTGAAAACCAGCGACAGACTTATATTTGGCATTTCCTACACTGCATTCACTTGGTAGGCCTACCATCACATGACATATTGTTTGTTAGGTATTTAGTGAGTTATATTTCTTTTCTGATGTTTCCCAATGTATCCAAACAATTGTTTTTTCTTTCTATATATGTGTGCACACTATTCGTTCATAAGACGTATAGCGTGGCGAGCGGCGACATCGAATGCGCAAGGCGTGCATACGCTGGTTGCGCTGCGCCCGCGCCGCGCCGGTGTGCGCTGGTGCTGTCAAAAGCACCCCGTCAGGTGATCTTTGGGTCCGTGACTCAACAGTTATACTAACGAACCGGTGCGCTGTGCGGCCACGGCGCGTGCTTCATTGTGTCGTATTATCTATCATTATCTCGCTTAGCCTAGATACAGACGTATTCAATAACGCATGTAGCAATTTAAAATGTAAAACAATAAACTTTTAATAAAGAGAATGCTTACAACAACTTCTTGTATTGGACTGGATTAATAAGTTGTGCAACATCGGCCGCTGTGTCATGAAAGGTTGCCACAAACGTTCCTACGGGTCAATGTTAGAGCATTTATCGATACTATTGTCAATTCATTGTTTAGCAAAAAATCGATTGTATCGGATCATATGCAATTAACCATTGAGTAAACGAGTTGGAATCGTGTAAGGGTGAGACGCATTTATATTGAATTTCTTTTATTTAAAACTAGTTTTCATACAAGTAATTATTATTAGTTCCAGCCAAGACAGAAATCACAGTAATAGGTACACGCTAACGCACCCGCTCGAATAGATACAGTGGCTGAACAAGGCTCTAGCAGGTGGGTATAAATCACCGACAGATTAGAGATACTCACCTAGTTGGCCGAGTTAAACGTTTGCGGCCCATGATTAATTCCATTATGTTCACTTTATGATACTTATCTTTAGTTATTATGTTTCATTAGCGTTGTAAACTATCTACACCATAAAAACCATCTATCAAGGTGTAAAGTGGAATCATCGATGGTTTCTGAGGTACAAGGCGTCTATACAGTCTATTTATTAAAGGCACATCAATCCTGCTTTATAGCACCTGCCCAAGATATCCAATCATAACATATGAGGTGTGAGGGCATTATCATGAATTTAATCAGTGTTATATTTATTATTGCTTCACTTTCCTTTTTAAGGATACTTTATAAATATATATTTAACTACTGAATTTTTATACACGGTCTGCGTCGATGATCATTCGCTAAGTTGAGTACAAATTTCACAGATCTACTCTCGGAAACAGCGACATTTGAATTGAAAGTATATCGGCCCGCAAAATATTGGTCCAGCATTAATCTACCTTTCAACTTCCGATCGAGTAAACGATGAACCGAAAACGTTTGTCACGATTCGGAGATTAATAATTTGTTTTTATACGATGTCGCAGTTGGCATCAAGAGCAACGATGTGGCTTTTTCACAGCACGGCTCGTGTATCAGTACCGGTACTGAGAAGGAGGCTAAGTTCAGCATCACGATGTTGCTACTCAACTTTCGACTGGGCTTGTCGATTAAGAATCACTTGCGACAACAACAGTGACCGGAATTATCGAGGTGGCCCTTGGCATTAATGGACTATGATTTCGTAGTATTGTGTTAGTATCATATAAATCAGTGGGCAACGACAAAACATATTTACCTAAGAAGCTAAAAATTATCAATTTTATTAGACACAGTCATTGTACAAAACATCCTTTTACAAATAAATGTTCTTAGGTTATACTTTATCTTCTGTTTCAATCAGAATAATTTTGAAAGCAATAGGAATGTTATATCATTTGCAAAATATTTCACAAACGTAAAACGTACCACGGTTAACTTAAGGCGGGTTTATAGGTTTTACACATGAGATTCCTGATGATTTTTGATCAAGATGTTTTCTTTCACTGTCAGCACGTGGTTATTAGTCATAATTATATTAGGGCAGAAAGTATCTAAGAGTAAGCGGCCGGAGCATGCTCTCCACCAAGATTCGAATTCGCATGACTGAAATAAGACCTTAAGCCACTGAGCCATCACGAATTATTATATAGGATGGTATAATATAGTGCAGCAGAAAGTACGTGGTAATCGGTATATCATTATTTACTAGAAACTTTTATCTACATGCCTGTTAAATCAGCAACGTGATGGCATTTTTTGCCATATAAACAACTGTAAAACGAGTAGCCTCTTCTTAATGAGCTTAACGTGGAACGGGTTAAGGCGACCGCACGTGGATAACCAGCGCGGTCGGCGGAACATCAAAGCAACCACTCGGTTAAACCAATTGCGTGCCAGCGCGCGCGCAACTACAACGTGTAATTATACGGTTATAGGGCGCACCCCCGCACTGGGCGCCCCGTCACAGGCCACGGGCCCCTTCATCGCCCGCACTGTCAAAAAAACAAACATCTGTTGAACCACAACCAGGATAACGCCCGCTGGGTCAGTAATTGACCGACAACACAATGTTTTACAAATTAAACTTTTTTTACAATATAATGATTATTAGATGTAGGTCAATCAACATATTAATGTGTGTGTTACATATATAATTTGAGTCTTATATTGAGTTGTTATAGTACGCATGTTATTATTTTTTTTATATCTTTAATTACATTGACAAATCAGAGTGCAAAAAATTGTATTATGCTATCCTTGCTTTTTCATCGTCGCCACCTTCTCCGTCATGGGCTAGGACAGAGACCTTATTTTCTTTTCAAAACTTGAGAGGTAACAAATGATTATGTTCTTATATTATTTCATTTTTTTTATTGCAGGAGATCAGCAGACAAGCAGACGGCCCACTTGATGGAAAGCGGTTACCATCGCCTACGGACATTTGCAACACCAAAGTTGCTACAAATGCGCTGCTGCTCTCTTAAGGGAGACTGGAACCTGGTCACTAATGCCGGAACACAACTCAAGGTTGTTATGGCGACATACTTTAGACTAGTGGTGGTAGCCATCCAGTCGGGCAAATGCCCTACCACCCGGCTGTGGGTTGTTAAGTCGCCTCTTACGACAGGCCTCCCGGCCGCAGGAGATTGTATTCTTTCTCCGTTCCTGCACGGATTATACTATTTACTTCCATATATTATACCTATTTCTACTAGTTAACATACACATTTCTTTACAAGTTAATATTAGGGTTACATTATTTATAATTTAAATAACTTAATGCTAGTTCTACATAATACAACTATATGTGTATACCGATATTGTTATCAGTTCCTATGCTTATAATTATTATGCTTTCAACTCAAAATAGAGGAATCAGTAAAATCATGTTGGTCCATAAAAGGCAAATTACTTTATACACCTGTAACGGTATACGTAGACCTATCTTAATATACATAATATATACGCCTTTTCCTATTGTAACGAAATAGTAGTTAATAAGTGGGCGTTTGCGTTATAAATTATTTTTCAAGTAAACCTAAGCATATCTGAAAACTATATCATAAATCGTATAAACAGTCGATAAGCTATTAATTATTAAGAAAACAAATAAATAATAAATTTATGTAAGTTACAATTATAAAACCTTTGTTATAAAACTATTGACAATTCCTCGTGTAAAAAATGCTCTCTTTTTTGTAACGACTCAGCGGCTATAGCATTTATGATATTAATAGCATAATTTAAATCAATTTCCGCCGTACGGACTAACCCTTTTAGTCAGGGCGTTACAAGCATTCATTATTTTCATAATAGTGTGTAATCGTCTTTGGGATCTCTGTCTCGCGGTCGCCCAGCTGCCATTCTGAGGTGATTTTGTTGGTTCCGTCATGCAACAGGTTATCCACCGTAGTAATTACAAAATAGATTCTTTGATACGGTCAACATCAATCGTTAATTAGATTATTAAGTATTCTTATGCTTACTTTTTGTAGGATATGTTCAAATAAAAGCAATTTTTTCCAATACATTAGATAATTTCATACATACATACATAACTTCACGCCAGTTCCCTTGCGGGGTAGGCACGAACAACAGAGCGCCAGATAATTTCATATTATATATTTATGTTGGCTTATAGGCAAACTGGCAAATGGGTCCATTTAATGGAAAGTGGCTACCGTCGCCTATGGACATCTGCAACTCTAAGGGAGCCGATGCGTTGCCTATCTCGTTGAGACTACATATCTGTTTACGCCTTTTTTGAACAGCCTCATATTGTAGCGCTATGTGAAAATCGCTAGAGGGAGCTCATTCCATAGCTTGCTTACGTATGACATAAAGGAACGAGCGCCACGTATAGTGGATAACTTCCAGGTGTCAAGGAAGTGTGGATGACTCCCAGTCGCCGGCGAGCAATGCGGTGGTAAAATGGTGACATAGTTTCCAAACAAAATAGGTTCTCAGAACACTCCCAGACAGACAGTAGAACGCGCTTAGAGCGCCAACGTCTCTTCTGAGACTTAAAGGTTCTAAACCGTCTGTAAGTTCGGGATCATCGACAATCCGGACCGCTCGGCGCTGCAAGGAGTCAAGTGGGACCAGCTGGTACTGAGGTGCCCCATCCCAGAGATGGGAGCAGTACTCCACATGGACACGGACTTGGGCCTTATATAATAAAAGCCTATATCCCGCTATAAAGTACCGCTTAGCCATGTTGAGCACCCCAAGCTTTTTTGAAGCGATTTTCACTTTGCTCTCCAAATGACCCCAAAATTGCATCTCGCTCGAAGTGTTGATGACTAGGATCCCGATAGAGTAGGAGATCTTGAGGAGAGTGCCCTGGAACTGTGGCGCTAACAACACTTTTCTCTGCTAATTTCTTTTATTTTTTAAAGCTCAAAGTTGAGGTGCTCTAATAACCGATTGACTTTAAACTAATAAGCAAAAATTAATATTTTCTACATCTTTTAAGTCGGTGCATTTTGTTAAAAAAATATTTTCTACTTTTCAATCGCTTGAATAAGTTTAGAATTAATATTTTAAGCGCTTGTAGAAATTGTACTACTGGCACGAGTATACAAAGTTACCCTTCGAAGAGTATACGCGCCCGTCGCTCTTCAACAAGGGTTGCTCTCGATTTCCCTGGGATCCACTCATCAGATCCTGACTTGGTGACAATGACACAACCTCAGAAGTAAACTCTTCCGAATAAAGAAAAAACTTGAAAATCCGTTGAAAACAAACGTATAAAAAACATACTGTTGAATTGAGAACTTCCTCCTCTTGGAACGGTTAAAAGTTATTATTTAGACATGTGAAGTCAGTAGCTAAATTTCCAGTTAACTGCTGAGTGTTTAGGTTTGTAGGTGTGTGCCTTATATTAGGAAATATACATTAAAATGGAATTGCAATTGATGAATTCGGAGGTACTGTGACAGAGATAAAAAAATGTTTTAACTAAGTCCATAATATAAAGTTGAAAAATAAATACAACAAAAGACCTTTTGAAGAAACTGGTATTTCTTAAACAAACGTTTACAAAGCAATTTAAATCAGGTGGCTGTAATAGACAATACAATTTTAAAGTTTAGAGACCACGTTATGCTTAAATTATTATAACAACAATGAATTACTTCGTTTTTATTGTTTTAGCCTGAAAGTTCCGTTCTCAACCATACAAAAGCCATAGCTGCGGATGTAGTACAGGTGGCGCACAGATTTCTGGTCTGAGAAATATTTTTTTAGAAGCTAGTAAACAGACAGACGGCCCATTTAATGGAAAATCGTCACCGTCGCCTATAGATGCTTGCAACACCAGGGGCGAAGCCAACGCGTTGCCAGCCTTTTAAATGAGATAGAGGGAAAGAGATAAGAGGGATGGAATAGAGAAAATAGGCTAGTACAGATGGGTTAGAAGTATCTATCAGACAGAAGGAATAGGATATAAGAAAGAAATAGGAGGCTGGGATAGAGAATATGGGATACCTAAGGGGAGAACGAAGCGAGCCATCGGAACTCCCTTATCGCACGAAACACGAATAGCTGAGGAGTAACCGTTTCTTAACGCGAGAGCGTGGTATCACACCGTCCGAGCCGGCCTTAAGAGCTGTAATCAAGATTTCAGCATCGCTCTACCACGTTACGTCGTTTCGGACTATTATCCAATTATCATAGTTTCAAGTTTCAAATATTTACTCTCGGGAAATCTGTTCAAAGACATTGTAAATAAGAAACCAATTAGGATCTAATAATAATAAACAATATTTCGTTTCCAAAAGTAATTAATAATAGTCCAAAAACAATAATAAGATGACACAGTAACATCGATGGCGGTCACAACTATTATCATCTTTTACGTAGATAAAGCTATTAATAATTCTTCAACCATCAATCACGATGAGGTCAAAGCTGTACGCGGAAACGAATGTTCCCTCTTAGCAGTTTTTTATTAATTGTTTTTACATTAGATGCCATTAAGCATAGTAGTGTACCGGGTACCGGGCACCGGCCTACGTTGGTGGGCGCCGGAGTGACACGCACCAACGGATTATTTCGACGGACTATTTATAAATGCGAGGCTCGCAGACACGGATTGCGGTCGCTGGAATCTGCTCCTTTGTCATTGGTACAACCTGTTCTCTCCGCGATCTGAACTCACGGCGAGCACAATGTAATGTAACGGGCCACCTGATTAACCGCCATTCCGTCCGGGTATGCAGATATCGAGCACTACGCGCCGCCACGCCGCCATGCCGCACCATGCCACGCCGATCACTGATCATATTAATTTCAAATGATAGATTGCTTTTATAGCGTTAATACCTCGTTATTGATATAGATAACAGCCCAAAGGTAAGTGAACTTTCTATAGGAATAAATTAAAGGAAACAAATGAAATGGGAGCGCGGTTTTAGCGTAACATTCACAGATGTCGGCTGTGGGAACCAGCGTGCAAGTGCACTAATTTTTTATAAGCGATCATAACGTCACACACATAACTGAAGCATTTCTTTTGCCTTGTGTATTTTTTGTTCCGGTTTTTTTATCGTTAACTCAGTAGCAGGTGGACGGAACAACTATTTCACACGATCTTATTTTAAGAGTGATTATTGTAATCGATTTCTGTAACTTGCTTTTATTAACGTTTTATGGAGAGTCGATTTTAATAAATTCAGTGTAATTTATTTGAATTTCCTTTTGATAGATCAAAGCGGTTATTAGCATTTATAAATATTAATAAATAGATTCTTATTGAGAGTGAATCTATTATGCTCTCTTTTCTATAACAGTTTATCTATTGTGCGTTTGTTAATTTAAATAATAAAAAGTACTGTTTCTATGTAACGTGAGATAAAAGCCCTGAATATAATTCTTTCAATATGTATCGCCAACAAAAAATAGGGCACCTTTCGCAACATCCGCTAACAATTCTCACGAGACAGGTAGTTGCTTCCGTTGAATCTTCCATTGATGGCGAGTAGCAATAATAATTATAACAATTGTGTAAAGTAATCCTCGCGTGATATTTATTTTTAAAGTTATCTCTACATTCCTAAGAATTTCATACTCACATTTACGAGTATGTATCAGTATAGATTCATAAATATATATATAAATGTGAAAGTAATTTATCACAACTATTTGTTTTATTTCTTTTTTACGGACTTTATAATAAGTACATATATAAATCGATTGCTATGAAATTTGGAATGCGAGAGAACTTAAGATATTTTTATCTTGGAAAATAGGTAGATTTACATTTTTTTTACAAATCAGCAGCCATATACGTATAATCATAGTGTATATTCCCAAGTTAAACGAATTATTTTTGTGTTATAAAAAATACACAAAGGGCAACTTTGCGTCTGATTTCAGAGATCCAGGTTTAGAGTATGCCGCCATAACAACCTTGAGTTGTGTTCCGGCATTAGTGGCCAGGTCCCAGTCTCCCCTAAGAGAGTAGCAGCGCATTTGGTGTTAACCTTTGTTGGTGCAAATGTCCATAAGCGATGGTAACTGCTTTCCATCGGGTGGGCAGTTTGCCTGTCTGTTGAACTCATGCAATAAAAAAAACTTCAGTAAACCATACAATCTAGCCTGTAAGGGCTAATTAGTCATTTAATTTTAAACGAATATTAAAATATTAATAATCATATACATAATTTATGTAAAATTCTTTACAAATTTGATTCATGATTCCATTCAGTTGCATTCGTAAATATTCATGTCGTCCTAATCGTTTAAAATTCAATGACCAATCACTTACACCTTGTTCCGATTACTGGTTCAACAAAGTCGATCTTGTGACGTACTTTTAACCCTCCATCTGTATTCAGAATCTTTTGTGCTACAAGAGAAATGAACGAGAAAAAATCTTGTTCCCAAACGTATCGTGAGAAACCGTCGAATATGTGCAGCCCTGCATTCATTGAGCGACGCGATCAATCTGGGGTAAATATCATATTACAAGGGAACCACAGGCTACTTTCCTTCTTACAGGTGAATGGCATTCGTTGGTCTTTTTCTTTTTATCACTATCAGACGTTTTAAACAAAAGGCAAGTAAAAAGTACTTCACAGAGAGGTGCATGTATGAAGAGATTAATTATGATTGATGAACTGAAAAGTGTGTGTTAAGATCGTAGCAAGTGGAGATCTACCGTCTTTGCCTAGTCCTATGGAAATGGGGATCAACTTTAATAATTTTGATTTTGACACCAATTTGACTCAGCAGACACTTATCTCATGGGCCATAAAATAACTAGGACTGTTGGGGACGTTCAAGTGGCTTTGATAGGAAGGCCTTTAATCAACAGGCTCTTTTGACAATGTAATCGTAATGTGGTCTGACACCAAGTGACGCTTATTCCTGTACGCATTAAAGGAAGGAACCTATATTATTATTACGGTTTGTTTTGGGAATTGAAATAAAACCTTTGATAACTTTCATCTTTAATTAGATGAAATAATCGATTTCATTGTTGCTGGACATTTTATGCTTTATATATTGTTTTTATGATACCAGTGCGGAAAGTGCAACTCGTTTTTTGTCAAACGAGTTGCCGGATGTAAGCCCGAGACGAAGTCGAGGCTTTACTAAAGTCTCACGTTTGTAAAACCAACAACTGCACGTGTGTCATACAGTCTCTTTTAACACATTTGCAAGAAAATAATAAAATAGGTAATGAAACAAACATAAAGCAAACATCAGTTGGAAATTCGCAACAATCTTTGATGTTTCTAATATGAAAATGGCTCGCATTTCCAGATGGAGCACGTGCGCGCGCTGTAAATTAAAATTCCATCTTTCGTCTCCTTTTCTCTATAATATTAAAGTAAGACAAATGTATTAATGAAATGATCTTCCAAGGAGGTTCGATTATACAACTTATTTATTTTCGTAATCCCCTTGGTGGAATTCTTATTTTTTTCACCCAAGTACTTACTATTTTACCGCACGTTCCATTGTATAATGCGTATTTTTTAACTTGCGAAGAATATATACAGGCTTCGTAAATGAATTTTTTGAGCAAATGTGTTGACATAAGACTTATTAAATAAGTAAATGTTTTCATGCATTATTAACGGTACGTGTATTTAAATGAATATGTATACAAATATACTATGATTAGTTTATTAGTATATTGTTGCGTTGCGCCTTACGATCGGAGTATCGCCGGATCCGTAACGGCTCTGCTGGTATCGCGCATCGCCACTGAGTCGCGTTGACAGTTGCCTAGCCTGACTCATGCTTCGTCTATACAGATATTTGTAAGCTATCTTCAGTTGTACAGTAAAACGATAAACGAATGGTCTGCCAACGCATTGTAGTTAACTCTAAGTCAATGCAAAAGATTTTGAACTTATGTTAACATAATGTTAACAAACGAGATAAAATATATCCTGATATTTAAAATAATGTTTAGGGGCGGAATATCATACACAGATTTGAATACAAAAAAATGATATAAAAAAGGACTTGCATTTATTGTTATTATAAAGTCTATAATTGGTTAGAAATGCGCTACTAAAGTAAAAAAAAACGCTCCCCTGTAACTTTTGTCATAATTCGAAAAGAAAGTTGTGCAAAATGATATTAACAAGATAACAATTTCAGTTCCAAGGAACACCCCTTACCACGTCAAAGAATATTGGGATCCACATTTCAAAAGATGTACATATAGTTCAGGGGCCGTTGTCAACGCACTACCGCGCTGCTCGCCATCGGCTGGGCCTTCATTCTCTCTTCCTTGAGTCGCTTCGCTCACGTACGCAGCGTTTCTCAAGAATGTTTTAACAAATAATATGGGTTTTTTTTAATGTGTCATAAATTTTTTCGAGGCCGCCAGCTCGTTGGTGACATCTCTGATGTTGCAAGCGTCTAAAAGCGATGATGATCGCTTTCCATCAGCTTGGCCTTCAGCCTATCTGCTTTACTCTAGCTTTATATAAAAAACCTTGTAGCCATAAAGGTATAATTTACATGATCGAGGCTTGTAAAGATGCTCAAGATCTTGAAGCTGGGAATTGACGACACGTGATTGATCTATAAGATGATAAATTGGTTAACTGAACACTTTATTGTATTAGCGTTTCGCCATGCGTAACCTCAATAAGCATAATGTCACTCGGCATTCATAACGGCATCATAATTAAAATATTATTTAAATCAGTTTTGACATGGATTTTAAATAAATATTTCATTGCGCTTAACTCTAGAATAATAGAAAATATTCTGCTTATTTTGTTACAGATATAAACATGTGCGTTTTCTGTTTATTCACAGTTCGTGCCCACGTTTATTGTCTATGTGCTAGAGACTCCTTTTTATTGAATCGAAAGTAACAATTGGCAGGCAGTCGTAACGAAGGCGGTTGCTGTAGCCCACCCACTTTAGATGATTTCTGATCGGACAACTTTCTAGGCTTTTTTGTTCAAATTCAAAGGGTAATCTGACATGCACGAATGATTTGCGACAATTGTCAATCATATACGTACTTTACTGATAAACCTCGATACGTATAAGTGCCTAAATACTTATGCAAATTTGACAATGTAAGCGTCACTTTTAGAAAGTTGCAAGAAAATTCTGTTCATTGAAAGCGTATGGAAGTGAATTCGATGAGGAACTTTGTGGCATGGTATGTGTTCTCAGGGCTCTCAGATAAGATGGCCATGCTACGTAGAGACTGGCCGCGAGAGACGCGCGGGCGTCGCGTCGCCTGTCACAAACAAACGCTCCTGTTTGACAGATACGATCTGCGCCCGCGCGCCGCCAACTGTCAGCGCTCTACTCTATTGTGACAGCCATTAACTGTGCCAAAAAGAAATGTAATTACAATTAACCGGTTACATATTTAGTCCACTAACTGCATTATTTAGAACTGCGTCTCACATTTAAATTTTGACAGGATTAGGTACAGGGAATTTTTTTAACAAAATGTAAGTACGTGGTATGTGAACCCAAATTGGAATTCTGTATTAATTTTTTGTGATTTTTGTTTGTCTCTCGAGCACTACACGCAGCTTTTAAATTATTCTATCGGCAGCAAGAATGAAGAATACATTTTGGAGAGTCCGCAAATGCACTAGTAATAATATCGAAATTCTTCACATGGCAATCTAAATGTCCCACAGAATTTAGATATGAAATTAATAGCAATAGCGATAGTAAGCTTTAGCTTGCCTCAATTTATTGAAGGCAACATAGGACTTATCCACAATCAAATATAACTTTTGCCATATTAAATATCACTCTAGCGCAAAACCAGAAAGCCAACCCTATAATAATTATGATTACATGAAGCAATATCTGATTTACGTTGTATAATAATAACAATGTAATTAATTGAATTTCGATACAAAAAGTGAACAAACAAAAATAATCAAGATAAAAGTGAAAACAACCCATACATACCTTTTATTAATATTGTAAACCATTTGTAAGTAATTGTTGTATATGTATACAATTAAATGCATCAACAACAGGTTCTCAATTTGAATAAAACACGTTTAGGTTTATCTTAGAATCGAATAAGCTCCGTTAGCCTGTTATTTATGAATTGATCGACTGTTGTCCGCTGGTGACGAAAGCAGACCACTTCGTGATCAACGGTGCTCCCAAATCAGACTAAACACGGTTGTCTCAAACTCAGGTACTTCATCGAAACAATTGGTTAAGGACTTATCCACATCGGAATGTTAGTTTCTTTTTATTAAATTTGATGTGAAAATGTTTCACGAGCGAACTTTGTGATGCAAGAATTAGAAGCGGATGAGCTTTGATAATTAGCTTATTGATAACAAAATCAAACTACATATATGCTTTGACTCAAATATTTAAAATAACATTTATTTACATTACAGCTTTCAACTGAATGCATTGTATAAAATTTGGATCCGTATCTTGCGGAAAATATTCAATTTATGGTGAAAAAAATATACATGAAATGTTATAATAACATTGCCACTTTGCTCATTCCTTATCAACGCTGTTAAAAAGAAAAAAACAGATATTGAAACTTTTAAACAAAGTTACTTTTATATTTACTATATTGTGTAAAAAATGGTGAAATCCAAATGTTGATTATAG
Organism: Dendrolimus kikuchii; assembly: GCA_019925095.2. Classification (NCBI taxonomy): domain Eukaryota; kingdom Metazoa; phylum Arthropoda; class Insecta; order Lepidoptera; family Lasiocampidae; genus Dendrolimus; species Dendrolimus kikuchii. Next base: position 13,475,048 of record CM034390.1, read on the forward strand.
ATGTACTTTCTACTTCAAAACTATATTTTACTATCATGTCGTAAATACAATTTTGAAGTAGTGAGGTAGTCTACATTATTGCTGATCATATGATATCTCAGCAGTCTTTATCTTTACTGCCTTTCTATCTTTGTTCATGTTTGCTTTCTATCTATATGTCAATTGATACAAAATATATGCACCTGAGATGGAATCTATTGTTCATTTATCAATTGAAGTTATGGAGTGGTTCTATACCGTCCACAGACACTGTCAAAATAATTTAAATCTTATAAAGTTCGGTTTTTATCCTAATGCTAAATTATGGAATATATACAATAAGCGCAAGCAAGGTACTCCAGTTGTTTGTTTTCGAATTCTGCTTCATTCCACTTCTCAGCAAGATTTTCAACATTCTGTCATATGACATCATTTCCATGCACATAATTTCTTACGACGTGGAGCCGTTAGCCAGTAGTCTTCGAAATAAGTTTTTTTTAAGGAGGAGAGTGTCATTAGGGGTGTTATAAGCCTCAAACATTCAATTAGAACAAATATATAAATAAATACCAATACAGTTACTTCCTTACAGATTCAAAGTAATTTGCTTTTCTTATTGGAATTTTATAAAATGTTACAAACAAAATTTGATTCCATTTAAAATAGAATATACCTAAGTAGTTTATTGTATGAAAACACAAACTAAGACGCTTAGGTAGGCAATGGTAGAGCGATTGAATATAACTTTAAAAGCAATCTCCGACGGGGGATATGATACTTCTAAGGTTTATAAAATTGAGAAGGCTCCCGTTTAGCCATGACTGTTAAAGCTGATATTATAAGCACTAATTAGCATTAATCGTGTTCACAAATGACTTAAGGTTTGTATATAGGCCAACGACAGTTTGGGAAGAGCCTCGAACCGCTCCTCGCGTCCAGGGGTTACATGCGGGGAGCGGGCAATATCAAAGCGGCCGGCAAATGGAGTATTTATTACAGAGCCTATCAAGTGAAAAACCTAGATGCGATTTCTCTTACACTGAATATTTGAAACTACAACTACTAATAAAGACTATTATAAACCAACTTCAAAAAAGGAGCAAGTGTGTCGTGTAAAAAATTTTTTTTAGTATGTTCAGCCAATGATCTTATAATAACTAAATATTTGTAAGCGATTTTGATGATTCTTTTAGAGTTCAATTCACAAACGTTCGAAATGGTCCTACACAAATTTTATTTCTATCGAAGTTTGAATTGTGAAGATATAGTAGAAAATCCTTGAAATCAGGCATAAATGCTAAATTTTACGTTTTTTAACTGACTTAAAAAAAGGAGGAAGGTCTCAATCTGCCGTGTAACAATTTTTTTATGTATGTTCAACCATAACTTGGTTGTTAATTAACCGATTTTGATAATCTTTTTGCGTTCAATTTAGCATATCAAAATAGTCCCATAAAATGCTTATTACTATCAGACTTTGTGATCCAAAGATGTAGCAGGAAAATCTTTGAAATTAAACAGAAACATGAAATTTTTGCGATTTTTCAGCCATAACATTTTTGTTTCTGCATTAGTTTTTCTCATGTTTTGCGTTAGATTCTGTATAATCCCATCTCATATCCCATATAAATTTTATTGGTATTAGATTTTGGATTCTGGAGATATAGGAATAAATCCTTAAAATCGAGTAGAAAACTTGGTATTGATTGACGTCTGTAATTTTTGTGTTTCGTAACCAATTTTGACGATTCTTTTTGCATTGGATTCAGAGTAGCTACACAGAACACTTATGAAATCCGTCGTATTTAGAAAACGTCGACGATTGTAGGTGCAGTTCAAACGACAATGCTGCCTGGTGAAACAAGACGAGTATAATTATCCACCAATCGGACTTCTAAAACAACGGAGAAGTATAGGTTGGGGGATGCGGCCGAAGGTCGCGTCGAGTTGGGTTTTTGTAAACTAAAATGCACGACCCGCGCCGCGGAAATGGCCGGCGAGTGTCAGAACCGGCTAATATACATTTATGTACTGACCAATATGTGCTAGAGAAATTTTGTTTGCGTTACCATGATAACGATGTGTTTGTTAGTGAAAAGCGACGGCACTTATTTGAGGGTCATAAGTACATATTATTTAGCTTCGAGTTGCACTCAACAACGTTTTCCAAATACGCTTCTGTATTTGGAATTAGCTATATGAATATAGCTTACGTTTCCGCATTCGAGAAGCTACCTTATTACGGATACCGTATATGTAACTTAAAAGTGTAAAATAAAAACCTTCTAAAAAAAACCGACTTCGAGAGTAGGTAACTAAAAAGCAAAAAAAATTCTGTATCTTGATGTCGGTGCCAAGAAAACCATAAACATTACCATATACATTGCAACAACAACAAAATATTGCAAAATATAGTAATTTTTATGGTTTACTTGACACCGACGTTAAGATGTTATAGAAAATTATTTATTTGCTTTCTATTTACTCTTGAAGTTGGTTTCCTATTTTATTAGAATTTTTTATTACAAATAAATGCTATTACAATTTTGATTCCTAATAATTAAAATATATTATTAGTTAAAAAATTATAACTATTATTAAAAAATTTAATTACTTGTTTTAATGTAGTTATTTTATTAACACATATCTTAATATACCAAGGAGGAACATTGATCACTTTAGGGCGTAGATTAGTAAATAAGGTCAAGTAGGGAGTAAATAAAACCATATTACGAAAATAAAGAAAGTTTTACACATAATTTCACAAAGTTTGTTAGGTTAGGTTTATTCACAGTTCTTATGAACACAGCCAAATATAACAAGTCCAAATCGTATGGCAGAAGATCATAATAAGATAAAGAGCGCAAAGTTTGTTGAGGAGAGATTTCCGTCCGTCTATACTATAATAACGTTTTGATCCTAGTTGAAACGCAACTTACTCTGATTCATCAGGCTAATCTTAAATAATAGGTCTTTAGTTATGAAATTATCGTTCTGCAGTACTGACCGTTTTAAATCAAAATAATATTTGTTTGGCTAAGAATTCTAATTTCAAATTAATTTTATTTTAATAACATAGAATTCTTTATCAAAATTAATCGTTTGTTTATTGATTAGCGTTATGTTTACATCGCATTTGAATATTTTTCGTCATATCATCAATTATGGAATATGAGTATCGTCGTGGCAGCAATGCGGCACAAGCAGCACGGAACATAACGACGATTACGGAGCGAACACTACAAACGAACGCACCACCTATTATTGGTTTGCCCACTTTCGTTGTGGAAATTGCGACGTAAAATTAACCTCGTGGTCATCGGTAGTCTTTGGTATCGACCAATCGATCATTATCGAATGACGAATAAAAGGCGATCGTGGAAGCTGATGATACTCGATCTACGGCTGAATTAGCAGCAGATTTTGACGTTAGCTTCAAACCAATATTGGTCCATTTGCGTCAAAATAGCAAGGTAAAAAAGCTTGACAACTGGTCGCCCCACGAACTCAATGATCACCCGCGCAAAATACGCGTCGAGACGTGCTTTGCACTGCTCAACAGGTACCCAAACGAAGGACTTTTGAACAGCATTGTTACCTGTGACGAAAAATGGATTCTGTTTGACAATCGCAAACGCGCAGCAAGTTGGTTAGATCCTAGTTCAGCTGCTAAATAATGCTAGAAAAGTAATGGTCACTGATTGGTGGCCTAGCGCCGGTGTGATTCATCACAGCTTCTTACCAAAGGGCATGGGCATTACTGCAGCTGTATATTGTGGAGAACTGAACACAGTGATGGAGAAGCTCGCACGTTTCCAATCAGCTTTGGTCAATTGCTCGTCTTCGTTGCTCCCGCACGACAACGCGCGGCCTCATACTGCACAGCAAACGGTCTTCAAGTTACAGGAGCTGGGGCTGAAACCTCTCCGTCATCCGCCATACTCACTAGACCTTGCACCTACAGAGTTTACTTTCTTCACAAATTGGATAATTTCTTGGCGGGAAAAATTCAATGCTCGAGTGGGAGTACAAAATGCTTTTGAAGAATTTGTTGCCTCTGTCCCGTACAGCTGATTTCTTCAAGAAGAGCATAAATAAACTGCCACTGCATTGGCAAAAATGCATCGATTGCATGGATGATTACTTTGATTAAAAAAATAAAAAATTACGTTAACTTATTTTATAAAAAAATGCACTTAGATTCTTTACATGAATATTTATTTAACAATACTAAACACTTGAAGGTGTAATTTCACGGAACCAATAGTAATTAATACAAAGTAGTAGAATTGTCCGATTTAAATGATGAAAAATAAAGTCAAATAAAAGCTTAATCATTTCAAAAGGATTGTTTGTAACAGCCGTGACAACCTAAAGAAACACTACTAAATTGGAACTTGGTTTTATTCATGTCAAGGACTTTCTACCCCAAAGCTTCGTGCTTTCCAATTCCTATTAAACACTTATGCCGGATTTCTATATCTTCCTGTCTTTTCTAAAGCCGACATTAGTCTGTTCATTTTTGTTTTTCAATTTGGATGAATCAACCAAAGAGATTCATATAAACTGCAGTCATTCAATGTCATTGAGTAGTACTGTTCGTGTCCTTTTAGTTTTGAGCTTTTTAAACAAAATATTTCAATTTGGTTATTCTGTGTAGTATCAACATTACCACGGTAAAAATAAACTGACATTACTTGTTACGAGTTACAGGACTCGAATTAAAATGCTGTTGGAATAATTATAGAGTTTGTTAGAACTATACCAACACGTATAACACAGGTACAAATATAACCGAACGCAACAAGTCCAAACGTAATGCAGAAGATCGTAATTCAATAACACACACAAAGTCCGTCACTAAATAGATTAGAATTAAAATGTACACAAGTCTTTTTTCATTCGTGGTTATCGCTTGACTGCCTCATCTCTCCATTGGGGCATTGCTTTATACTGCACAGATGCAATATGTCTGCCCGGCCGCGTGACCGAATTTCTTAGAATCAGTTTGTATTTTTAAATCCGAGACACCTGGCAGTGATCACAATACAACAATAAGCCGTAAAAGATTACAATACACAATAGGCTGTTTTTTTAAACAAAAGAAGTCCAAATGCCAAAAACATGTGTTTCTACAAGTTTGCAGGTGTGAATTTGTCTTTGTCGGCACCAAGGTCGTAACAATATAATAATTACAGCCCATAAACGTCTCACTGCTGGGCTCGGGCCTCCCATTTTTTTTTCATTGCAGGAGATCAGCAGACAGGCAGACGGCCCACTTGATGGAAAGCGGTTGCCATCGCCTATGGACATTTGCAACACCAAAGTTGCTACAAATGCGCTGCTGCTCTCTTAAGGGAAACTGGAACCTGGTCACTAATGCCGGAACACAACTTGAAGGAACATACTTTAGACCACAGTTGGTAGCCATCCAGTAGGGCATTTCCCTAACCACCTGGCTGTGGGTTGTTAAGTCGCCTCTTACGACAGGCCGCCCGGCCGCAGGAAATTGTATTCTTTCTCCGTTCCTGCACGGATAAGAGGGTTCCCCTATAGGATTTTATAGGAGAACGGACAGTATACCCACCAGGCTTGTCCAAGGTGGATTGACGGGTTTGACATATCAGTTAGCTCGATGTGCAGATTTCATCACGATGTTTTTCTTAACCGTTCGCACGTGGTAATTATAACAATATGTATAATTAGGTCAGAATACTGCCTAAGTGGTGCATGCTGTCTGGCCATGATTTGAACACACGACCTTTGAGTTTGAGACGCCTGCTGCTGCAACTACGCTACCACGGATTCATTATTTGTATGGAGTTTATGTCAGATTTTAACCACTTGGCCCGATTTTTCTTTGACCACATAATAGTTATTCATAAGATAAAACACAACATGGGAAAATTCAAAATGATCGTTGCATATAACAGTTAAAATATTATTTGTCTTTTGAATTTAGTCGGGTTATAATTTATTCCACTGATAACTTTTATTTGATGATTGAAAAATTGGCTCTTAGACTCTAAGGCAAATGATGTACACAATAAGATATAGGAATTGGATTGTATAATTCAAATAAATGTTAGTCTCGCACGTACGAGTGTCGTGGATGTTAATGCCGATACGTGCTGGCTCAAATGTTTTCTCGTGCATAGGTTACGGAAAAAATACGAAGTGTAACATTGTGTGAGGGGTAGTTCGCGCACGGTCAGCGATTTACATTCCTCACGACTTCAGGTCGGCATGTCATGTCGGGTCGGGTTCATTTCCATTATGTAACCGCATAAAAAATCATGACAAAAGAAATCATTAGTTCACAGGAACTGATCTTTAAAAGTACATTTAAGATCGATGCTATCGAATTATTAGATTTGACTAGTATTAGAGACAAATGCAAGAAAATATTAGGTCTTTCTTTACATATAAAATTGGCGTTTTGTAAGGGAGGAACATAAAGTCGATTTAAAAAAAATATAATATATTTATTTAATCAAAGTATGTACCATTGCTATCTATGCACTTCTGCCATCTCATAGGTAGTTCATTGATCCCTTTACTAAAAAAACCATTCGGACGGGAATCAATAAAATCTTTGAAAGCGCTTTGGACTGCCCCATCGGAGTTGAATTTTTTCCCTTGTAAGAAGTTATCCAAATTTCGAAAAAAATGGTAATCTGTTGGAGCAAGGTCCGGGGAGTACGGCGGATGTCTTAGACATTCCAATTGAAGCTCCTCTAATTTGTTAGCCGTCTGTTGTGCAGTGTGAGGTCTAGCGTTGCCCTGAAGCAGCAGTGGCCTAGAGCGATTGACCAGCCTCGGTTGTTTAGTAGCTAGCTTTTCCATCATGGTTTGCAGTTGCAGATACAGACATCCGCCGTAATCGTCTGGCCAAATTTAAGAAAGCTGTAATGAACGACACCGGCACTAGTTCACCAAACGTTCACAAGTAATTTTTTTTGAGTCAATTTTCGCTTGGGGCTGGATTTGGCTGGTTCGCCAGGGTTCAGCCATTGCGATGAGCGTTTCCGATTATCGTACAAGATCCACTTTTCATCACAGGTAATGATTCAATTTAAAATCCCTTCATTGTTGTACCGGTTGAGTAATGTAACGCAGCAGTCGACGCGCGTTTGTCGGTTTGCTGTACTCAATTCATGAGATACCCACCTTTCAAGCTTTTTCACCTTCCCAATTTGCTTCAAGTGGATTAAAACAGTTTTATCACTAACACCGCAGCCTGCAGCTCTCTCGGACGTGGTTTGCGATGGATCCGCTTCCACAATAGCCTTCAATTCTGCGTTATCAACTTTGGTCTCCGACCGTCTACGGGGCTTGTTCTGCAGGTCGAAATTTCCAGAACGAAAACGTTGGAACCAAAAACGCACTGTGTTTTCTTTTGCGACACTGCCGCTATACACATCATTAATCCTTCGAGCTGTTTCGGCAGCACTGGTGCCACGATGGAACTCGTACTCGTAAATAATGCGATATTTCAAGTATTCCATTTTGTAAACTGAGTGACGTAAAGAAAAAAACCAAAAGAGGAAAAAACAAATGAATTACGGTTTTTAAAACACAAAATCATAAGTAAATAGCTGTATAAATTTGAAATTGGAATTCCTTACCAAAGAGGAGATATTTGAGATCATAGTGGCCAGTACGACAAAACGCCAACTTCATATGTAGGGACCTAATATTAATTGCAGTTAAAACAGAAAATTAGCATGTTTAAAAAAAAAATGATCGCTATTGGATGAATTATTTATTATTTTAAACACATCATTTAGACCACGTTTTTTGTTACTAATTAGTGTTTTTTGATAGGTTTAATACTTTATTTTTGATGCGATATTGTTATTAATTGTCGTTGACCGTAAACATTGACAGATTTCAAGTTATACTTATACACTAATGTAGACAAACATTAACGGAGTTACTTTAATAAGAGCATTTAGCCAAAGCCACTAGCAGTAACGTTATTCCAAATGGAGCCGCAACATTAGAAAAATTGAGACAAATTATGTTTTAAGTAATAGAGCGTCAAAACACAATAGCCTAACGTAGCCTGTGCCGCCACTTTGTCACATAGAATACCATAATTGAAACGAAAAAACAGCTCCTTGTATTCCATTCTGAATAAACTTAGAGTGCGAGAAAAAAAAGTTAAACAAAGAACAGCAACAAATCATATAGGTATCGTATTCTATTTATAAGTATCTTGTTATTCAAATAAAAACAAATATTAATCATAATATTATTTTCATCGCCCCTGATAGGCCATGGGCGTAAGAGAAATGAAAGAACCGGCAAGACGGTTGTTACGTTATGTCTGGCTATTGTTCAAGTTTATTGGCTGTGTCCAGATAAGTGAGCTATTAGCTCGCGACAAATTTGGCAATCGATCTGAAGTCCCTTACTGTTCGTACAATATTAACGATCTGTCGTTTAAGCTGTTGCCCCCGGCTAGGTGGGTTGCGTTATATCCGCCAAACTTCGTGTGTGGTATTTTGGTGTAATTAATGGTTTTTATTATTTTATAAGAATTTTCCTGAAGAATCGATTATAATAGCAATAACACGTTCCAAGCGGTTTACGTATGTATGACTAAAAATATTCTGGTATTTAGTTTGAATAAACACTGAATTTGAATAACAAAAAAATCCATGCAGTGAAAAGTTATCCCAATGTTGAGATAACTTTTTATTGTATGGAGAAGATATTGAATCATTTTGGTTGAAAGGTACAAAAATGGAACAACACGACGGTATTCAATGACAATGAATGATTCAAGCTTATATTTATATTGGTCACTAGGATATGCCCGTAACTTCGTCCACGTTTGAGTTGAAATTCCCACGGGATTCCTGGACACAAAATACTGCAGCATTTAAAAAAGAATGTAAGCTATCGTTTTAGTGAAAACTGTGTCGGAATAAGCTAATTTTTATGCACCCGAACAATTTCAAACAACAAAAAACGGGATAAAAAAATTCACACATTTTATTATATAAAATTTGCTGTCCAGCAGTGAAAAATCACATTGGATTTTTTTAATTTGGCCCTTTTAAGTAAATTCCAGAAAAATTCCCGCGGGATTCCCAGGTTAAAAAGTAGCGCAGATTTTAAATCTAAGAATTTGCTATCAATCGCATCACAAACAGCAAACAGATAAACAAACGGACAATCAGACAAGAAATCTAAAAAAATGCATCGTGTTCTCGATTGTTTATATAGTCTATTTTAGTTTTTTTAATAGCTTTAATGTACAGACACGATATTTTTAGAATTTTATAACACATATTATACAGATTTTAGTTGATTTATCCAAATACAAAGACAAATGAGCCCTCTGATATCGGTTTAATACAAAACTGCGAAAGCAGCCGTCTTAGGCCCCTGTAGAAAGCTCTAGGAAACGACTATGCTGCAATACAAAACAATAATTACGTAAAGCGATATACAGACGTATTTTTTTAAATGTCAAACTGAAAACATTAATAATTAAGGCATTTTTTTATTTACTAATGAGGTATTAATTAGAAGTCAATGAATTCAATTCATACGCCATAATAATATTTATTATCATTAAATGACACGCATTGTATTTGACCTTCGTTTGTTTATTATTGTTTAGAACTTCAAACTGTGAATCATGTTGATTTTGTAATAAAAAAATATGCAAGAAAAAATACACATACTAATAAAATATTACGTAAGTGTTATTCTAACTACGAGTTTATATTTAATTTGTGTTCGTACTTTGCTTTTAGCTCTATAACTTATTAACATAGTAATCGATAAAAGAATGCTCCAGGTGAGGCTCGAACTCACAACCCCGGCATTGCTCACGAACACTGTCTTATAAGTACCGTGCGCTAACCAATTGCGCCACTGGAGCGACGATAGCCTTGTCGAAATTACGATATCAATGCTGGCGCCCCCCTCCCGCTTCGTCTCGGCGCCTCCCATCCTCGCCCAACATCGAGGAAATTCTGTACGAGAATTAGTAGGTATGTCCATGTATGACTAATATCATTGTGTTGACCCATTAAATGACTAATCAACTTGACAATCATTGTAGTGTATGTTAATTTTCTTTATTTGACGATAACAGTTAACTAATTAAACTATAAAATTGTGACTAAATAATATTTAAAATGTATGAAAAAAAAAGTACCTACACAGTATTTATGATTAGAGAAGACATAGTCAACCTTTTTGTTATACGGGACACATAGCCATATAAGATAAGGTGACGAAAGCCGCAATATGAATTTATTTGAATGTTAATAAAAAACGTAAATCAAAACATAAAAAATGGTTGGCGGTACGCGTAAACCGAAGGGTTCCGTAGAGCTGATAAAAGTTTTCATTAGTTGGCAACGGAACTATAAAAAGCATTCAAAAATGCCGTGTCTCAAAAGTATCATTTATGGATAATAGAGTAATAAATATATTTAGTTGACTTTCTTAATACGTTTAACGAAAACAACCAACTAATTAGGATACCAGGCCGGCCACTCATAAAAGCTCGGGCCGCAGGTTGATTATACCGGAACTAGAGACTGAAAAAGAATCTAATTATTGCTTAGTAAAAATATGTAGCTCTGATAACCTCTTAAATCCTACAAGAATAGATGGCGCTACATCTACTCATTTAAAAAGTCATATTTTGACTGATTTGGTATAAAAATGTATCTATATATATAAAAATCAATTACTGTTCGTTAGTCTCGCTAAACCTCGAGAACGGCTGGACTGATTTGGCTAATTTTGGTTTTGAATTATTTGTGGAAGTCCAGGGAAGGTTTAAAAGGTGAGGACATATGAAAAAAATGCTTGGAATATAGTAAAAACAACAATTTCGCTTTCCCTTAGAAACTATTCCTACCTGTCAAACATTTGATGTTCGTCCCGTCGTTTAGAAATCAACGTCTTTTATTTATTGATTCTGAGGCGGTACGAACTTTGCCGGGTCAGCTAGTTTTAAATAATAACATGCCATAAAACAAGAGATCTAACTATGGCGCCATCCAGTCATGTATTTAAATACTTTTAAACCGACTTCCAAAAGGAGGAGGTTCTCAAATAGTTTTTTTAATACCTATATTACTCGATTTCTCCGTCAATTGTTGACCGATTTTCATATTTTTTTTAAATCGTATGGTTATACTCCCAAATTCGTCCTATTGTCACCATGACAGGATCTGATGAATCGATTCCTAGAAATAAGAAAAACTTACGAAAATTGATAACCGACTTCTTCGTAACACGATATTTCCGTCAATTGTAAATCGATTTTCTTTTTTACTCGTAAGTGTATATTCCCTAGGTAGCCACATGGTAATCAAGTCAAGATCTGATAAGTGGATCCCAGGGAAATCGAGAATAATCCTTATTAAAGAAAGCCGTGCACCTAAATTCTTAAAAAAAATATATATGCGTGTAGATTTTCTACATTTAATTTTCTACAGGTGCTTAATTGTTTTAAATGATATGTCCTATAATTGTAGACTGACGGCCTTACTTATAATTATCTCGTTAAGAAACGATATTAGGCATCTCTTAAGTAAGAGAATCAGAATTAGACCCTAATCAATGAATATCTTTTTTTTGACTTATAAACGTGTAGTACCTGTTGTTTACCTAAGAGGAGTACAGATAAACGAAATTTGAATGATTAACGTAGGTTGTACCCAAAATATTCGACTAAAGAGGAGTTTATGGGTAAGATTTTCCTAATTAGTTGCTGAGCAGTTTCTTTACATTTAAGAAACGATTATAAGTAAGGTTTAAAAGCACATTGAAGAGCATATACACCGAGGAGTGAGATGGCAAATTTGTATACGCGTGCTAGTTGTACAATTTCTACAGGTGCTTAATATATTATTTCTAAAAATATTGAAGTATTTGCGTATTTAAAAAGTGAATAATATATTTTTTTAACAAAAACAAAAGTTTATACTAAAAACCCAAAAATAAATATTTAACCGACTTCTTTCTACAACATCTTGAAGTCGGTGTCAAATAAAACATAAAAATAACTGTATTTCGTAAAGTTGTTGTTCTTTTATGTTTAGTTTGGCATCCACTTCAAGATGTTGTAGAAAGAAGTCGGTTAAATATTTCTTTTTTGTTTTTTCGTGTGAAGACGGTTTTGTTTTTAAGTTACATTATAATAATCTCCTTCTATATTAGTTACTACGTGGTTCCGTTTTAAAAATTCAAAATTCAACAAATAAACATAATCATTTAAAAGCTTATAAAAGGGTGAAAATACAAATACTATATATATATATATATATATATATATATATATATATATATACATATGTATGTATGTATGTATGTATGTTTATATATAAAATATACCTGAAATTGGTCTACTTTTTTTCATATGTTTGCTTGTAGGCAAACTGGCAAACGGACCACCTGGTGATAGGTGACTACCGTCCCCCATGAACATCTGCAACACTAAGGGAGCTTCGAGCATCAAAACTCAAACGAAAAATACAATACAATTTTACTTTAAGTACCATATATTATTATTTTTAGAACGAATGTAATATTATTTTTGCTTCCTTTATTAAATATTTTAAAGATGTTTTGTAAACTTAACAATGCGTATGTCAGTTTGCACAGTTTAAGTGTGCCTAATTTCATTTGTTTAACTAGTAGTTCCCGCGAAAATCATCTATATATACCTACATATTATGTAGATGGACAATATGGACAGACCAAAGTGAGATTATAGGCGGTCTCTCAGCCTTTAGCAAGCCGAAAGTGTTTTTTTTAAATGCATATATGGTAATTATAACCGTTATGGCTGGTGTTTGTGGATGATCAGTAACAATATTTTTTTAAATAATTACATCGTGTAATTGTATAAAAATCAAAATTATAGTTTTTATGTTTATTTCAAACTTCCGCACAGCTACTTTATCTGGTGCTAGGTATCTTCAAGTTTTAGATTAATTGTATAAAATACTGAACATGAACAATTTTAATAATAACATACAAGAGGCAATATAATACGTTCGGGTTAACAGTAACTATTGTACTCATCTCAAATAAAACCAAAATCCAACGATGTTATTTCATCGTATTGAGTGCCATAAAGAATTAAGACATTATAATAGAATCATTAATTAAAAAATAAATTAAACTGCCAGTTGATATATATTAAAATTGTTATTAGAATAATCCATTGCTGTATGAGTGGGAGAGGTTATTATGATAAAATGTATGAAGAAGAGGAGTGACAGAAGCGCCGCTTCTGGTATAAAACACGCGCGAGATGTCGGGCGTGCCCGTTGCTCCCGGCCATTCGATTAGCGTCTAACGTAAGTGATATGTTAATGGTCTATCGAATTATATAATATTTTATCATTTCTGACCCCCATTTCAAGGGGAATATGATTCCCGACGGCCATATGCAGCATTGAGCGAGTACTTATAAATTTTATATCTACTATGTGCTGCCTTTAACCATCGCACTTGCTATTTTATACTAATATAATAAACGAATAAAACACGTTTTAGTCTGAATCAGAATTATGAATCCTTAGATCGCTGGTTCATATCTGGTTCGAAGGACCAATCTGTGGAGAGAACGTAAAATGAATATATTATAACTTGGACACGCGAATTTTCTTATAATATTAATATTTATTTTAAAACGATACGTTTACCAACAAAGAGAAATTTAGAGTGAAGGAAAAATAAACGAAGTACTAAAATGTTAAATAATAAAAAGGAAACTATCTAAAGAGGTGGATTCCAACAACAACAACAACAACTATAATATTAAAATAAATATTTTTTAAGCTTTACACAAAATAAGCTTTCGTTCATATTGCATTTCGTAAACTATAAATTAATTCATGTAATATAGCACATACAATTTCTGTAAAAATCTACGTAAAATCAAAATAAATGGTAATGATATAATACAAATATGTAGTGAATACATTACCTAGATGTTTTAATTATAAATATCCAATCAACCGAATTGTAGGGCTTTAACGCATGCTACCTAAAATTGACATTTCACTAAACATTTGACATTTTCTACACAATCATGCAGTTATTAGTTAGAATTAATAAACATAATTTAAAATATTACTAATATATATTTATCAAAATGTAGACATCTAAATACTCCAAAACGAACGGAAATCTAACGGACACTGTGGATTCTTTTCCATACATAGGTACATACAATGGTTCCGCTACTGCTTGTGTAAACTGGCTGATTAATTATTAATCGAATATTAATTATTAGTATTAGGTTGGGGAAAAAGTTCCTTCGCATTTTATATAAAAATTCAAAAGGTTTTTTTTATAAAGTTTATTTACATTTGACTAAAGTATGCAGGTGCCATTTTGTTGGATAACTTTTTGCCATCTTGTAGGTAGGGACGTGATCCCATTGCTATAAAAATTTTGGGGCTTCTGATCAAAAAACTGCGACAAGTGGTTTTGGCAGTCCTCTCGTGATGTTAACCTAACACTGCCTAAGGAATTCTGCAGAGACCGAAACAGGTGAAAATCTGAAGGTGCAAGATCAGGACTATACGGCGGATGCATTAACACCTCCGAGCCAAACTCTCGTAATTTTTGCTGAGTGGCTAAAGATGTGTGAGGTCTAGCGTTATCATGGTGAAAAACCACACCCCTTCTGTTGATTAATTCCGGCCGCTTTCTCTCAACTTTTTGCTTTAATCTCATCAGTTGTTCGCAGTACAGTTCAGAATCGATGGTCCTGCCTGGCGGTCACAGCTCATAATGAATAATGCCCTTCCAATCCCACTATACACACAGCATCACCTTGTTGCGAGTTAACTCGGGTTTCGCCACAGTCTGTGAAGCCTGACCGGTCTTTGACCACGAACTTTTTCGCACGTTCTTGTCATACGTGATCCACTTTTTATCACCAGTTATCTGCTTCTTCAAAAATGGTTCGGTTTCATTACGTCGTAATAAAGAATCACAAATGAGTACACACACGGTTCATTAGGTTTCTTTCAGTGAGCTCATGAGGCACCCAAATATCGAACTTTTTTGTGTACCCAGTTTTTTTCAAATGTGCCAAAACCGTTTTGTGGTCAATTCCCAGTTCTCCAGCTACATCGTAACTACTAATATGCCGATCTTGCTCTACTTTTTCAAAAATGGCATCAATTTTGTCCGTAACAGGGCGACCAGAGCGACGTGCATCTTTGATATCAAAATTTCCGGATTGGAAACGTTTAAACCAAATTTGCGCCACTCTCACAGATACTGCATTAGGTCCATAAACATCACAAAATTTTTTCGCGGCTTGTGTTGCATTTTTACCTTTTTTATAGTAAAGTTTAAAATGTATCGAATTTCTTCATTAAATTCACTGATTTTAACAATAAGAACAACAAATGTGTGATTTTCACATTTTCCTAATTCAAATTTGGAATTGTCTTCTTTAAAATTAAAACTTTTTAATGATACCAAAACCAGCCAGATACAAATGGTATAGCCAAAGAGATCTTATTACAAGTTCATACATACTATATGCGAAAAGACTTTTTCTCCAACCTATTATAATTGAACATTTAACAATTCAAACAATAAAAATTCAAAACTTTTTTTGAATTACCCTACGGTGTGAAAGACCTTCTTTGGACGTAGGTATTTACTTACGGGGCATAATTCATTGTTCTTCGATTACCTATGTATGTATATTAGTTAAAAAAATATTTTTGAACGGTCAAGAGAAATTGAATTAGTATCTTTTGCGTATTGCATTAGTTAATTTTTGGACGTGATTGGTTGGCAGTGAGTGGAAATATCAAGCGGCGGCAAAGTGACTGATCAGGTCGATTGAACAGGACAATTGCCCTTAATGAAAGTAATTAACACGACGCGATCGGCCGATATCGATAGTGGCTAGGAGGCACGCTGCTCTACGCAGTGTAACCGCCTTCCAATGCCGACATTACAATATGCGCCTAAATCAACCTACACTCGCTTTAATTAGAAAATAAATAGCTACTAACTAAATTATAAATACACTGACAGACAAATAAAGACATACAAATATGGTAAACATTGCTTTGGTAATATTTGAAAGACGATATTGCATCATTGGACTCATGGGAAAGTTATTATGTTCAAATGGAGAGATGAACAGATGTTTCAATAGGATTCAATAGGATATGACTTTTTTCCATGTAGAAGGCTCTGTACGAAATTAAACGCTGCCAACCATATTCATGAGAAGGACAAACGGGTATGTCTCAAAAGGAGAGCTTTCACTTTTCTTGTGCGAGTGTTACATTTGGACAGGTATCTAATGAAAGGTGCACCGAACTTCATTGAACATTAAGATTTTTTATATTAAGAAATATTTTGTCCGTTTCAATGGAATAAGTTTAAATGAGAAATATCCTCTTCAATCGTGAACCAAAAAGACTTTTGCTGCGCTATGTTATACATAGGTAATAATATCACGAAGAAGAATAATAGGAACTAGCGCTCGCCCTGAAGTCGAAATTCAACCGTAAGATGAAGACAGGGATGAACGACGTAAAGTAAACTTTCGTTCGTTAAGGATTCCGTTTTTAACTAAATGTCTATGAAACCTGAAAAATGTGGAAAAGCGATTTAATATTAACAACAGTTATTCGTCTATCTATGTATCTCATTCTAATACCCGCGTCATATTCTATCGCTTTATTTTTAAACAATTATATAATTTAACGTATTTATAAACGCATTATGTAAAAAACATCTTTCTACACTACTTCTTCGTATACTTTAATGTAAAATATCGCATTCATCCAAAGGCGCAAGATTTCCCTTTGCGTATTAGGTAGACAACAGAGACTGGGTGGTTTCAGGGAAAAGAAACTTATAAACACTCTTACATTTTTGCTGCTATTGACCAGAAGTCACTAACACAGTCATTAACACACTCATTAACACTTTCATTTATCGTTTCATATTTATAACATATAGGTTTATATTATCAGCATCAAAACTAATGCAAAAAGCGTCTAGTGAAATCGAGCGAACAAACCATGAAGAGCATTACGTTAAAATACTCGGATTATCGTCCCTAGTATATTTCTTCCATGATAATAATACATAATTTATTTGGAAGTCAGGGCAAATGCACCCACCTTTATTTACTTATAAATATTTCCAGTATCAAGATGAGTGTAGATCAAGGTTAGGGCTGCATTTATCTTTTATGGGTAGTGTAAATCAAGAACAAATTTATCGATAAAATGGTATAAAGCTAACAGTACGACTTGTTGGTATATTTGTTTATGATATTTTACAGATATCTATGTATATGTAAATATCCAGAATAAATAATGCCTATCTCGTTTGAATTATTCAAGGTTGTTTTGCTGCCATGTCTCAGGCGATCGAAATTCAGGAAGTGAAGCTATATTATTCGGTTCAGTTTATACCTGGGATTATTTGCTATGACACCTAAGTGAACTTTAGGAACAGCTTGTATATCTATGTACATACATTTATGTTATTTGGAGTGGAAAGTTTAGGTCCGTATGGCCTTTTGACAAATAGTTTTTCTAAATTGCGTTCATATTTACAAAATATTTTTATGTTACTATCGAGTGCAGCAACATAGCCACGCCTTTTTTCTGGACACGCTTTACGTTCTTTCTTTTTGGACAACTGAATAACAGCGACTTCTTCTTACAAGCTTTTATTTAACTTGCAATGGATGTATGTATGTATGTAAGTTCGGGTGGAATCTTGCAAGTTAAATTTGATCAAGTTCCCGGTTTCCGATTGAGATGAAATTTTGGACGCATATGTATATCGCGTGACAATGCAATAATATGGTACCATGGAGCTGATTTGATGATGGAGTCGAAAGGTGGTCGGAAGGTGGCCATAGGCACTCCTGTACTAAACAAGATAGACCCGTCATGTTTGGGCTCGTTTTACTTGTCTTGGCTAGCACTCTGCTGTTACATGATATCCAGGATCTCGAAAGCTTGTATTTAAAAACCTTTTTAAAAAGGCTTATTTCATAAAGGTCATATCAAAGTTATGTATAGGCTCGACAAAAAAGGATTATGCACATCACATTCAGCGTGCGATTATGACTATATTTTTTTAATATATTTAATCGCATGAGTTTTATGAGTAATATCCTATGCACCCCATATAATATTTCAGCATTTTTTTTTGCACGGACGAAATTAATCCCTGAAATCAATCAAAAATGACATTCTCCTATTATAGGTGTATTAATGTACTCTGTGAATGAAATGAAATCGTGAATCTATAAATATGACTTTTATATGACAGTTGTATTAATTGTCACAATGATGATGTAAGTTGGCATAATGATTGTCAAATTAATTGATTACAACAGCTGCCAACGACCTCAAAAATACATTATACATCACATTATCAAGGTTGTGCTGAACACGTCAAACACACATTAATGAGAATATGTCAGCTCTCTAGTTCGTAAGATATCCCAAAAAAAGTCACGTGTGCTAAAAACTCAAAGCCTTTTTTGAAGGTTGTTTTAAATAGACGCTTAGTTACAAAGCCTAAAAAGATAATAATATTAATTAATTGACCATGTATTCAAGATATTTATTACGCATATTTTTTGTCGAGGTTAACATAGGTATAAATTTGAAATTGAGTTTGTTTGAATATTTGTTTGTATATTTTTTTAAACCTTGGGTTACCTGATTATCATGGAATATGATGAAATACAAATAATTTTAGAAAATAAAAATATTTTATTAAAAAAAACCAGTTTATTATCGGGATCTTCTTATAAACAATGCTTTATATAAACTGTAATTCTGTTTTATGTGGTTTCGATAATGATATTTTTAAATACAACCAATGACTATGACTGTGATCGAATCCGCGTGAAAAATCATACCAATTATAGTTCCCGGCACGTTTCTTGAGCGGTCACTTTGACCTTTACATCGTGAAATTTCGGTTCTTTTTCGAAATATGAGGCATTATGCCTTTCGAGTAAAGGGACAAAAACATAATGTTATCGATATGTTGATAAATCCCATCACATCGGCTAATATACCGTCAACCGCTCAAGATCCGTGCCGGGAACTATAAATAAATATGAAAACTATTACAGTTGTATATATTGTAAATTAATTAAAATTTATCAACTGTTTGGGTTCTTAAGATTTTATGAATATATTCTGTAATAACTGTTCGTTAACTGGGTTGAAGTCTTCCGATGTACCTGGCAGACTTTAAAGAGCACCCTTATAAAATCAATGCAAAGAAAATCAAGTAATAAGATCTAGTTCGGCTAGTTGGCATAAAGGAATTCCACGTCAAGCGATGAATGAATCGGAGCATCATTCTCAAACGGGCATAATATCGTTTTGTTTGCTCGCATGTTCATATTGAAAAAGCGCGTCTGGTCTCAGGTGCACACCTGTTAAGGCGCCGAGGCCGGGCCGTGCGGTGCCGATTGTGATTCAACATTACAACTGCAGGTAACAAATAAAGTTCGCACAAATAGCTGCAATAATGCTTTATCTACCTGTACTCATTTTAAATTTTTCAAAGCAAATGCACAATAACAAAAAAATAAGAGAAGATTAATCAACTTTTTGAACTTTCACTTTACGTAGACAAATTAATAAGTATGTATATATATTTTTACTGAAATATATGAACAACTGGGTCAGCATATTCCTTTTTAAATTATATGCGAATTTATACATTTTAAATAAAGATTAATTTCCTATGAATCTATATACTTATTTGATCTATGTATATCTTTCAATGTGTAATTATATATGTATATTAGTATTTCAGTAAGTTACGACAAGAACAAAGTACAATGTACGAAGTAAGAAAGAGAGTTGGTCTGAAAGAGAGTGTCGGGGTGAAGGTAAGGAAAGGAATGCTCCGGTGGTTCGGGCATGTGAAAAGAATGTATGATGAAAGAATGACTAAACAGATATACAATGCAAAAGTGGATGGATGCAAAAGTCGTGGAAGGCCACGACATACCTTCCATGCTCAAATTTATCGTGTACTAGCAGAAGGTGATGTCAGGAGCCTTAAGAACAGACGAGCGTGCATGACAAGAGTTATGAATGTCAAAGAAGCAAGTGAGGTGTGTAAGAATAAGCCTGAATGGCTCTCTGTTGTTCGTGCCTACCACACAAGGGAACTGGCGTGAAGTTATGTATGTATGTATGTATGTACGACAAGAACAATGCAAAAGAATAATAACATAATTCGCATGTAAGAATACTAAAATATAATTTGTTGTAGCAAAACATATACTTGTCATCGACGATTAAAATAACTTGATTTATAATTTCGTATAACTTTGAGACAACTAAATAAAAAAAAAAGTAAGATAACATATTTGCATCAGAAATTTTGCTTTAAAGTATGTATGTGTTGTTTAATATTTAATTTCCCTTACCATCTGAAAGTAAATAAAACACAAAATGCTTTATAATGCGTAGGCTGTTGTGGCGTACTCGGTTATGCACGATCCGGGTTTCAATTTATGCCCATATGCGGCATCGACGTAGTATGCTGCAGACGGTATACAGATTCAGATATGCTAAGAACGTGTTGATCTGTTCGTTTGAGCGGGCGCACTGGGTGCTGCCGGCACTCAGGTCTGTAGGCGTTAACACTGAAATTCGGCCATAGATATCGAATATTTAATACAATCCAAACTTTCTAGAAAATGCACTTCAGGGAAATAGCCTATAATCTTTTCACAAAACCCAAGGCGTAAATACCAAACATAACACCTTTATTCAAAAACCAAATACGCGTAAATGCTGTGTTGTTGATTTTATCCACATTCCACTCCGTTGTACAATACGCATAAAGGCATGGTGCAGAATTCCATTAAACTTTTTGAATGCGTATAAAAGGTTATAGAAAAAAATTCACTCTCCGCTAGTGTTTTTTTTCCTCTTTGAAAAATAATCTTTCTGTTAGACTTAAACCGCAGCATGAGAACGATTCTGTTTCTTTTATTACTCTAATGAATTTATGTTAAAAATTAACTGAATAAATTGTCTTTTATATCGCGAAGGTAAAATTTTTGGTGAACTCGAATTACATATTACATAATTATATCATATCATGTAAAAATCGTTTTTAATAAAGAACATGAAAAATACATTCTTAAAATAACTATTTTTAAAAAACTAAAGTACACTGAGTACTGCACAGTACAGTAGGTACAATATGACATACTGCCCACCTGATGAAAAGTAGTTAGCGTCGTCTATGGACTTTCGCAATTTTTGGAAATATTCTTTAAGTTAATTATTCCTTATTATGAGTGCGGTCGTATAAATTATTGGATAAACTACGTCTACGTCCATAAGACGTGCGGATGTCATCCAAACGAGATAAGCCTCACAACCTGTCCGTTCTTATCGATGTACAGCGAAGTTTGGTCAAACGTTCCTATGCAAATATAATCATGATATATTTTTTAGTGAAGTGGGCTTCATGTGCATACTTATACGTGGAAGTACAACATTTAAGATAAGCATAATCTTAACTTACATAATGTGTATCCGGCACATACGGAGTCGTTTTTAGGGTTTCACGGCGAAAACGGAATCCTTCTAAATTAGATATGTTATAATTATGATATATAGACAAAATTTATCAAGAAAAGTTTTGTGTGGTGTTTTAAATTGCAAAAGAAAATTTGGGTAAGTGCTTACCAGTCCGCGCAATATAAAAGGTACCGTAGAGGCAATAAACGTCGACTGATTTCGTGATTTGACTAATGGACCATAAAATAATATTTTATCGCAACTACCCCATATTTCAAAAATCACTCAACCAATATTATTCAAACTAATTTTTGTTGAAAGCATTTTGGAAACTCTATAACGTCCATTTTTTCAAAATTATTAACTTTGTAGTTCAAAAGTAAGACGGTAACTCTAAAGTATACCGTCATGTATTTTCAAAATTTATTAATGATTTTGGAAAATAAATTTCAAGACACAGTTACACATAGATAGATAAATAACACTTTATTATACACCAATACGAAAGAGAAAAGAAAGAAAGAATAAATTTATTTGAAGAAATAGCGACATACTTACATTGCTAACATGTATCCTAAAAATAAAAACATATTTTGAGAATTTGTACGCCGCATTTTCCGCAAACAAGGTTTGCACTCAGCTTATTGCTGTGCCGGCTTAATATCCGACACAACGCTGATTTTCAGTGCAAACCTTCCTTTTGAAGTAATACTAAAACGACCCGAATATTTGAATGAGTTTAACTTAAAACTATTTCATTTGCAAATTATAATATATATGTACATAGAAGAAACAGTGTAAATATATTGTTAACATTATGATTTAAATAATAAAACAATATATATATATATATATATATATATATATATATATATATATATATATGTATATGTACATACATACATGCATATATATATACATATACATATATATAACTTATACTTGTCTATGTTGTAACCTGATTGTATGTATTGTATATTACGCATAAAAACATATATCAACTCACGCTACATTGATCTGTATTCAATTTTATATGCAAGGACTTGTACTCATATCAAGGTAAGTTACTAACTTTATATATTTCTCAAATACTTTAGTTATTCAAAGGCTTATCAATGAATATATAGGATCTTCTTTTTGTAATCTAAGTAAATGTCTTTTATAATGGATCTTAAACGAATTTATCGATTTCAGGTCTCTGATGGGTGGAGGAATATCGTTCCAGCAATGAGTGGCAGCATACTTGAAACAGCCTCTGAAAGCAGCTGTTTTGTGCTTCGCTGTTATTAGAGGTTTTGTAACAGCTCGTGGGATACCGTATTGTGACTTATCCCTCCTCCAGTCTATTTTATTGTAGAGATATTTAGGGTATTGCGAAGTGATCACACCAAATAGCATACAAGATAAGTGTAACTTTCTTCTAGCTGTCATCTTTAGTATATTATTTTTGTTTAAATATGGAGTAATATGGTTTCTTCTTGGTATATCAAAACAGTAACGGGCACAAGCATTTTGTATACGCTGTATTAAACGCTCCGTTCTCGATAAAAGGCAAGGCCCATACACTGTATCGCAGTAATTTAACTTAGAAATAACTAAACTCTCTACTAATCTTTTTCTTATTTCCACATTAATGTATCCTCTAATTGCATATAATATTCTTAATCTATAAAAACAATTTTTCATTATATTACTAATGTGCTTTTCAAAACGAAGTTCAGAGTCAATGGTCAGGCCTAGACTATGTGCGGTGTCCACAATTTCAATTTGTTCATTTGGATTTTAATTATAGGAATAGCGTTCTTTATTGTTATAACCTGTTGTTTACTTCCTAGTATCATAAAATGAAAAAATGAACTTAGTTATGTACATACAAAGGGCGGTCTTATCGCTAAAGACTAACGAACTACTTAATTTTTAGTAATCCCTATTAATATTATAAATGCGAAAGTAACTCTGTCTGCCTGTCTGTTCCGTTTTCACGTAAAAACTACTGGACCGATTTGACTGCAACTCAATATATATATATATATATATATATATATATATATATATATATATATATATATATTTATTATATATATATATATATATATATATATATATATATATATATTTATTATATATATATATATATATATATATATATATATATGTATATATATATTTTTTTTCTTCGATATATATATATTTTCGATGCCAAGAATGAACATAGGAGTTTCCGGGATAAAAACATATTTGTCTTTCTGTTTGTTATGCTTTTACGGAACACTACTGGACCGATTTAGTTGAAATTCGGTATACATGTAATTTTAATACCGAGGGTGGACAAGATATACCTTTTATCCCGGATAATGGGATAGATGTTGGGATAGATTGTCCGGATTGTCCGAGTTGTCCAATTTATCCGAGTTGTCCAATTTGTCCGAGTTGTTCGATTTGTCCGATTTGTCCGAGTTGCCCGAGTTGTCCGATTTGTCCGAGTTGTACGATTTGTCCGATTTGTCCGAGTTGTCCAATTTGTCCGAGTTGTCCAATTTCTTCCGTTTGTCCCATTTGTCCCAGTTGTCTGAATTGTCCGATTTGCCCGTTTTTTCCGATTTGTCCGAGTTGTCCGATATGTACTTTTTGTCCGATTTTTCCGATTTAGAAAGAAAAAAAGAAGAAATAAAGACTTTATTTGCAATAATAGCGACGTGATTACATTCCTTATATATTTTTGTACACAGAGCATATTTTGAGAATTTGTACGCCGCATTTTCAGCAAACAAGGTTCGCACTCAGCATATTGCTGTACCGGAAGTATATCCGACACAACGCTGATTTTCAGTGCAAACCTTTCTTTTGGCGTAAGACCAAAAAGACCCAATTTTGTTAATAAAATAATAAATAATAATAATAATTAATAAAACGAATTCTATTTTGTAATATTTAATACGTAAAACAAATAAATAAATTAATACGTTGATTGATTTGTTCGATTTGTCCGTTTTGTTCTTTTTGTCCTTTTTATCGTTTATGTAATTGTCATAGATGGGGGATAAATAAATAATGCTAGGACGGTTTGAAGTAAAGGTTGAAAGTTTGGATAAGACCAATCATTTCTCATGTTTATAGATATAAACATTCATCATCTATAACAAATGCGATAGTAACTCGATATGTCTTTCCGTTAAATTTTCTCGGAAAACTACTAGGAATACTGGATCGGTCTTGCTGTAATTTTGTTTAAATGTAGTTTTAATACCGAAAATGGTCATAAATACTTTTCATGCCCGGAGATGGGATAGTTTGCGATATAAAATGAAATTAAACTTCCGAGTGCAAATAGCACTAACGTATATAGTAGCGATGCGGGATGGTCGACGAGAAGACTTGACGAAGCTTACCGAATACTGCCCAGTTCAACTGAATCCTCCTATTGGCTTCCTCCTCGAAGTTGTGTCTGTCTATCTGTATTTTCTGTCCAAGGTAGACATATTCCACCACAACTTCCAGAGGGGCTCCATCGACGTTTATCGGTCACGGTTCATTGAAAATGACTTTCGTCTTATCGAAATTTATGCCAAGGCCGACTCGTCGGGAAGATTAATTTAAGCTGTCCAGCATTTCGGCAAGTTCCTCCAAAATCTTTGCAAAGACAACGATATCGTCGGCGAAACGGAGATGAGAGATGCGGCAATTCTTTGCAGGGATTAATAGTTTTTTAAACTGACGGTGGTGAAGTCTACAAATAAAATGATAAGTTTATACAGTGCATTTAAGTAAATACATTATTTATTAATAATCAAGAATCTGGAATAAAATATCACGATAAAACTGTTTCGCCTGTATGAAAGTATATTATAGTTACCAATAGTTGGAGTTCCGTAATTGGAAGATACACAATACGATCAGGAAAACGAACCAAGTTGCGAAGGTCGCGTGGAGTGTGTCAATAATGAGTTTCTTCCGGTCGTAGTTTGGCACGTGCGGGAACAGGAAACGGTTATTTGCCTGAAATTCACCCTCAGCTCTCACTTCTCACGGTGGCTGTTCATTATTAAATTATTTTTGTTATTGTTTTGTTAATATTCTCACTGTACAATACTAGGATATACCCGTGACTTCGTCCACGCTTGACTTGAAATTCCCGCGGGATTCCCGGGACACAAAGTATCGCAGCATTTAAAAAAGAATGTAAGCTATCGTTTTAGTGAAAACTGTGTCGGAATAAGCTAATTTTGATGCATCCGAACAACTTCAAACTGCTCTTGGGAAAATTGCCTTTGGATTGGATTCTCGAGATAAAAAATATCATACATTTTATTACATTAAATTTGCTATCGGTTATTTAAAAAAATCACAGTAGAATTGGATTTATTTTTAATCTAGCCATTTTGAATCATGTCCAAAAAAAATCCGGGATAAACAGTAACGCATAGCTTAAGTCTAAGAATTAGCTGTCGATCAGCGAAAACCGCATCGAAATCGGCCCAGAGTTTTTACGTGTGTCCGAACAAACAAACAAGAAATCTAAAAAAATTGCATCATATTCTTCATCGTTTATATAACTATAGTATATGCCAGTTTTTTTATAGCTTTAATGTACAGACACGGCATGTTTAGAATTTTGTTATATCATAATATTATATCAACATGTATAAGAGTTTTATGCATAGCTCATTGTTAGTGCCCAATTTTATATGTTTAAAAGATAATTTAGAATTTGTCTAGATGTGTATGTGTGTGTGTGTATTATTTACTTAACATTATTTTAGTATCAAATTCTTCTAAGTTGTCGTAGCTTAGTGATCAAGACACACGTATTGCATTTGGGTTACATGCACACACAAATGACAGCATGTACGTTTTAGGTAGTTTTTTTTACTTAATATAGGTACATATTAATACAATTAACATGTACTAGTGACTAAAAAATGATTATTCTATAAAATTCAATATGTACATACTTTTAAATATGATCCAATAATACAAAGATACACGAATGAAACCGGAAACGTAGAATACGAAATCCACAAATGTAACCTACAATATAGAAATGACTACAACAAACTTTTCTGTGTGATAAACATCTACTTTAAGAAGGCGAAGAAAAAAATTAATTCGTGAATTCCTTAAGTTATTGGCACAAAAAGGGAAAATTTAAGACATGCCAACTCAGACAATACGCAGTGGTGTTAATCTTGCCACGATCAATAAACTCTCTGATTACACATTCATGAAATACTTTGTGGCTTGTTCCGTCGCTACATGCCTGTCTGCCTACTTGTGTCGCCTTTTTATTTTGTAACAGGAAAATGTAAAATAAATTATAAGACACCATTTTTGTCATTGCGCGTCGTCTGGTTATAAATAAATATCATCGAAAAATGGTAGAAAAGTTGCTAAACCTGACAAAATCAAAATCAATGTCAAAACCAAAATCCTAGCGTTAAATGCCTGTTGCGTCCGAAGTATCTATTTCAGAGCCCGGAGTACGCTGTCTTCTTTTCTACTCCCTGTCTTCGGCGATATTCATTTATATAGAAATGAAAATATTTAAGTAGGTATATGACCGTATGTAAGTATGTATAATAAAAAGATAATATTAATCAATAAACATCCCATATGTGGGCTAGGGTCTCCCCGTTTTTGGAGACTGGATAGTTAAACCCCCACGCTTGTCTAAGATATATTGGCAGGTTTCACATATAATCTAGATGTGTAGGTTCCCTCGCGATGTTTTCCTTTACCGTCATCACTTGGTAGGAACAATAAGCACTTTAGACCAGAAAACAGCCTAAGTCATTTTCCACAGTCAGGATTAGAATCCACATTGTTTATTGCAAATGCGAATACATTAGCCACTAAGCTGGCAGCTTAGAAATGGAGTATTTTCGATTAATTGCTTTTTTATGGTTCCACGATAAAATGAAGAAGACGGTAAACATTGTTACATTCACGGAACACTTCATAGATCGTAGAATACCAAAATACTTGCTTTATGTTCTAAAAATAACTTAATTGTCAATAAAACTACGTTTTAACGGTTTTAAGCGCAGTAATTTAATTGTTTTTTCCCGACGTTTCGGCCTCTTTTCAGTGGCCGTAATCACGGAAGACAGAGATATTATATAAAATTATTAGAGCTCGGTATTTTCCCGAAGACTTTCTTGCGCCGCTTCTCTCTTCAAGCCACAACATGTTGCGAAATGGTGGTAAATTACATTAGGCTCCCATAGAGTAAATAATAACTGTAAATAAAAATTAAAATGGGCAAGTCGACGGTAGGCTAAATCAAAACTTTAACATTGCTCATTGACACTTGATATCGTTGCCTTCCTTGATCACGGTTACTGAAAAGTGGCCGAAACTCGGAATAAAAATCAAATAAAATACCGCGCTGAAAACCTTTAAAACGTAGTTTTATTATGTGTACTAGTCGCGAATTTACGAAAAAAACTTTATGGTTGTTTGTTAAATAAACTAGTTTTTATTAACAATAAGTAGCACTAACTTTCATAGGTAATGTATTCTTACTGTGACGAAATTCGTTACGATTGGGAGGCATATGGGTCAGCAGACGTATAAACGGCGGCCAACTGATCCAGATAACTATAAAAAAAACACCAGCTGACCGTTTCCTATGCCGAGAAACACTTAATTATTAACGGGAAGGTTGGGCGAGGTGACACGGATGAAATTGGCACATCTGTCATACTGCTCGCGCGCTAACCGGTGACTACCATATGTGTTGTATTTAAACCGACCTGATAAAATGTATCGATCGTCTAATTTAATTTTTAATTAATTTGTTCATTAACCTTTTGCCGGTAAGTAACGTATGTAGTTTTAATTCCAAATCCAACACCCAATTAGGTACTACGATTGTATTAAGAGTAATTTCATATTACTTATAAATATTTTTTTTGTGATTATGATTAATTAATAATAAATAACAACAGCCCATAAACGTCCCACTGTTAGACTTAGGCCTCACAAATGCATGTTTTCCCGGAAAATATTCGAACTCACGTCGTTTCAGTTTAGGACGCTAGTGCGTTAACCAGTAAGCCCTATGAATATAATAAATTGACAGTCTCCTGGTGGTTTTAAAATAAATGCAAAAATTGAACTGAAAATGCGGCCTATATGATGTCTAATCACCGACGACTGTTTTTACAATTTTTGTCTGACAATTTGTATGGAAGTTTATCTTAAATAGGTTCTAAAACACCTTTATAGATTTCAATGATAATTTTAAGGATTCAATTAAGTCTAATATACCTATAGTTCAAAAGATATGAATATAAATGTCCAATTCCCGCACGAAAGAAGTGTTGTGTAGAGCTAGTTATAAATAAAATCATAAATAATTACGTATACAAATATATATACAATGTAAATACGTTAATTTTGACTACGCTCTAAATGTTTTAAATATCGCTGATTAACCGCCGACCGACGACCTGTGCACGGTCGCCGGTAGGCGCTGGATGAGGAAAACAGAGGACAGGGATGAGTGGCGCCGTCTTGGGGATGCCTACGTCCAGCAGTGGACTACGAATGGCTGACGACGAACCGCCATTGGAAGTTACTTCCTATTGTTTTTAGGTAGAATAGTTTGAATGTAATTTTAATTGTAATTTACGTCTATAACGAATTAAATGACATCCACTGTATAAGCTTGGCACTTAAGGTGGGTATTCGAAGTACATACTAATTGATGTATCTTGATATATAAAAATGAATGTTTGTCTGTATGTCCTTTATAGAATCGTAAACTATACATTGGATCATGTGATGATCTTTAGCAAAGTTGTTGTGCATGGGCCAAAGAAGGTTTCTGAGTTGGTTCACAATTGGACCCGGTAGGTGGCGCTGCTGTCGGTATATCGATTTGAAGCTTTTCCGGGCAGGACAGGGCGTCTGCCGGGACAGCTAGTATACATATAAAACCAAGTAATATCACTTGTTAAAAAGTTAATAAATTAATTTAAAGATATGCATCAAAATGTAATCATAAACATTGAATCAGTGATTCAACAAAATAAAAGCTTTATTTTGTAAGGACATGAATGAACCGAATAAGCCTTTATTCAAATGCTTGTCCACGAAATGTGAGGACGATCTCACGCCGTAGCACCATAGTAGATTTGACATCTAAACATGTTCTCCATAGTATTTCAAATGACACTTTTTGGGCCTTCGTCGCTTATTTGAAGCCGGTGACCATAAATGATATAATCTCCAGAGTTATTTTATCGTTTTAGAACTTCACAATAGCCTACTAACTTCCTTTTCTTTGGTCACATAAATGCTTTTAATCGGATAGCTGTGTTAATATTCAAATTCTGACTTACAACATTGTCGCTTTGTTACAGATAATAGATAAGATACAAAGCTTGACTCAACTAACTCAATCGTCAGGTATCTCAGTAAGGTACCTACAGTTGTGTGATGTAATGATCTTTATGATTGTGCTATACATATCAGAAGCACCAAAGTTCATAGTTTGGCTTTATTTAGGGACATATACACAGATACAGTACAAGCTGTGGCCGTGATTTCATTCGCGCATAATTGACATATTTATCTTTTGACAATCTTTATAGCTTATGTGTTATCTATACTAATATTATAAAGCTGAAGAGTTTGTTTGTTTGTTTAAACGCGCTAATCTCAGAAACCGCTGGTCCGATTTGAAAAATTCTTTTAGTGTTGAATAGTACATTTATCGAGGAAGGCTATAGGCTATATTATATTTTCAAAAAAATTAGGGATCCTTACTAAAAGTCCAATAATGTAACCCAAGGTGTAAAAAAATGACCCGAAAAATCCTTATACGGCGTGCGCTGCGAAAACTATTGATTATAGAACAAAACAATGTACTACCACTTTGCAGAACATATAATTGTCTCCAAAAAATATCGCGTAACCATATGTCTAACTATTGTAGTTATCTCACAATAAGTGTTTTCTTTTATTTTTTTAAATAATTAAAATGCCGTCGCTTCGAAAACTCTTTATTTTGTACCTTGGTATTAATCCTTATCAAAATAAATTACTCCATATTCAAGACGAATTCAATAACTTTCTAGAACTTTTTGATTTATTCAATTCGGACGTTTCATTCAAAAGATATCGCAATATTTAAAATGTAAGTATTAGTGTAGTAGCCAAATATACTAATATATTGTTTGATTGAACGCGCTAATCTCAGGAACTACTGGTCTGATTTGAAAAATTCTTTCAGTGTTGGATAGCCCATTTATCGAGGAAGGCTATAGGCTATATATCATCACGCTAAGACCAATAGGAGCGGAGTACCAATGAAGAATGTTTTAAAATCGGAGGGTTTTGAAAGCAAATTCCACGTAGACAACGTCGCGGGCACAGCTAGTTCTGATATAATAAGCTATATTAGATGTAGTAGTAGGTTTTGCGTAAAAGAGTCCTCGCATGCTTCTTATTGAAAATGTAACGAACAGGCTCAGAAGATGCACAAGGAGTAGATAAAGAGATTTAGTAAGTACATTACTCGTTATTACAGGACAACACAAAATAAAATCTAAAGAGAAATAAAAATAAATATAGGCTTTAATCATTTTTTGTCAATATTCATAATTGTCAATATTCCTGAAAAATGGTGTTTTTGGGTTATTTACGTGAAAAAATTACAATTATTATGATTAGTTTTGTTCCAATAAACTGAAAACCACTGTATTAAAGTAATCTATTGCTTAAATCTATGAGTAGATTTTGTAATTACGGTGAAAAATCAGGGTGAGCTCTATTTTGTTTTAAATAGTATATGATCCAAATATCTGTCTCACGTAGTGTTTATGTTTTCTGTAAACCTATGCTGAAAATTATTTTGGTTAAGCAACAATAATGTTAATAATTAGTATACATATGTACCACACCTGTAGACAAATTGTATTGTTCAATAGCTCAATGTACACCTCACACGGCCCCGAGATCACCGACCGTTCCAAGACACAGCTGCTCGCCATTGAGAACTCCAAACAGTGAACACAATGAGAGCTATTCAAACGTTAAAAACAAAAATGGCGTTCGATAGACAGCAGCAGTACATTGAATTAACTTGAGGGCGGAACAATACTTACACCGATATCTTTGCCTACTTTCTTTTGGAGAAAGACAACAAAGTTCCTTCTTGTAAGGACGCTGACAGCGAGCTATGACACAAAGACGGCGGTCGCCCGCACCGCACCTCGCAGCGCAGAGCGCACAAAGGTCAGCTCGGTTCGAGATCACCTTACATCTCTCGGAGTTGCTGTGTGCCGTGTGCCGCCCGCGCCTCAGCTACGCCCGCGCTATCCACTGTACATCGTGAGCTCTTGTATTTCGGCATATACTTTTGTGACTCGACAACGACGAGCATTATCGCGCGATCAGGGAGCGGAGATGCTCCTCATAATGCGTTCAGATAAACCCGCTTTTGTCGTGTGCTCTCTATAACAAGAAGAATATTCCATGAAAGGAGAACGCAGCGCAACAGGTACATGCCCCTGCGATCCCATATCTGCCAGCAAAGGTGAAATATGTGATTCTAGCTTTTCAATGGTTTGCTATTGAACATTTGAAAGAGGAATATCATATTTTGATAATAGAATAATTTATTTGTTTAAAGCAAGTTTGTTATGAAAGTAATACCACGAAATTAAATGTATTTATTAGATGGTCAATGGATCAAAATAATTGCAGTGAGTAGGCGCATGCGCCACCAACTACGTCACATTTAGAAGCACTAAGTTAAACAATCACTGCTGACTCATGATACCGGTTACAAAGACAGCTGAAATTATCTTTGTCTTGCTTATGTCCGAGACAGAACGCCATGTACAAGCGACAGGGCAAATACAAAATTGTTTTATCTTAAAGACATTATTATCACTCAAACGTAAGTTAGTAATAGATCGTTATGATTCAATTTTCTTAGATTGGACTTTTATACATACTAATTGTGTACTACATCACTCTTTCTAGACAACTTTCATATTGATTCCGAACTCTTTCTATTGTAAACAACTGGTGATTTTCATTGAGAATGTCTTGTGGTTGCTATTTCGGGACAAAAGTATCCTACGTTTATTTCACTTATCGAGAAGTGCATATAATTATGCCAATTTTAATATTATAATATTATTTTATATTCATGATAACTATTCCGCACTACTTGTATAAACTTAGAACTCTTGTTCAGCGGAAACTATCTCATTCTCCAGGTTCATAAAAAACCTTCCATATTTATCTTTGTGATATACTATATATATGTATAGGCACTAGGTACCAAATCTCATGACAATCGATTATTTCGAAAGCCTTGAAGAAAGTTCAAATAACGTCATGATCATATATATTATACAAAAATTTAGTTTGCGTATATTTATAAAAATATCAACACTAAAAATTAGTCAATGGACTGACTTTAAATTTTTACATAAAGTTGAATTGTAGTAAAAGTTAGAGTTTACTGCGTCCGCATTTATTTTTTATAAAGAAATGCATCTAAAGAACAGCTCAGTCATAAAAGAGGAATACGATTATTTACTATTTTAATAATTAATTTCAGATTGAGCTCCAGAAAAGCGTGGCCGGGATTAGTTAAATAAATAAATATACATAAAAATTCCCTATCACCGTGTTTGACCGCGATGAACTCCGAAACTACTCAACCGATTTTGGTGTTTTTTTTCGTTTTGCTAAATTTGTTCCAACTTAGGATATAGGATAGGTTTCATTTTGATTTATAATAAAAAAAAATGCATTTTTTTTTAAACCGAAAGGTCGGTAAATTTGAGTTCTGCTGTCAACTGAGTTACATAAGCATCAAATAGATGGCGCCATACTTTAAGTCCCACCCTTTCATATTTAATATATATAAATATAAATATAAATGATTCGTAGAGATGTATGTACGCGCATAACTTGACAACGATAACGACTTTACCGATTTTGATGGCATTTTTGTATGTATTTAAGGGGGTCCGGATGCTTTAGTTTCACCATTGAAACCGGTAGGCGGCGCTGGGATTGGGTTCTAGGAACCTCCTAATCTCCTGCACCTATTTTGATGACTTTTTGGGTATTTGAATGGGCCCCCGGATAGTTTAGATTCACAATTAGTACCCGTAGAAGGCACTAGAATAGGGTCTTAGATTTTTATTTGTTCCGGGCAGGACAACGTCTGCCGGGACCGATACTATAATAGAGATAATAATATAATGGAACGGGATTAAGAAAGCGTAGCAAATTGTGCAAAACGTATTAGCTTGTAGAACAGTTTTATGTTCGCGGTGTGTGGTGTGGTGCAGCGTACCTGCGGCGTGCAATGTAGAGCATGCTCATGAGATAGAGCGGCCCACCCAGTGCGGCTGATCCTGATCCAACAAAGGCAACGCGACCGTGAAGTGAACGCATTCACGCAATCCGCAAAGCAACCCTAATAAGTTATCTTACAACCCACTCCTTTTTCTGCTGGACAGTGTCTTACATAAATACTATTTAATATTTTTCATCTAGTTCATCAGTTAATTACTGCCTACTACTAATAAGTAACTACCTACTAATACTTTTATTAAATCCCAATGCGTGGAGCTGTACATCTTATACGTCATATTTAGACGTTGTTAAAATCTTTCGCTATATGGTAAGCTAATAAATATAGGTGAATGTAAATCGAATAACAATAAACTGTACTGTGACTAATAAAGTAAGGTTTTCGTTTACTCTCTTAAAATTATTACTTATTCCGAAGAACGATCAAATTCTAATTAGGAATGCTAGAGAATTAATTTACTTTTATTACAAGTTTTACGAAAACGTTCCGAAATCTATGCCCTTTTCTTCCCAACATAACCATTCACTCTCTTTATATTTTGATATCAGTATCAGGATTCAATATTATTGTTTATACACATTTTTGGGCTGATAGCTACATAATGTAATAATATCAATTATTATTATTGTTTCGTTATCATCTCCTTGTAGCCGACAAGGTCTCCAACATTTACGATAGTACCTAAATTTATTAAATTCAAGACATCATTAGGGCTGGTAAATCAGAAAACAAAAATGCATTTAAAATTTTAAAATCCACCCATCCATCCATCAAACATAAAATCACATGTTTTGATCATTATCTAATTATGTTGTGCATAAAATTAACCATGTACATACCTGAAGATATTGATCTAATTAACGTTTAATGGCGTTCTGCAGGCATGTTGTCAAAGACATTCTGTAATGATTAAATGTGACATGCATAGCAGAACAAGCAGGTACTAAGTAATGCCTAATGGCCTCAATATTAACATTTCTTAATGTCCCTGCTCCATCCGAGGTACCTAATGTTAGAGTTCGTGATAGTGTGAAAATGCGACTTACTTATAGTGTTAAAAATTAACGCGTTTTATTAACGCTATAAGTAAAAGTTAAAAAATAACTGCGTATTTTACCGATTGTATAACGGGTAGTTTTACGAGGAACTATTCAGAATGGTACCCTTCGTTTTACCATCGACTGGGTGTTCATCCGCATTTCCTCGAGCAACGTTTACGAGTAGGCAACATTTCTCATGAAAGTTTTCCTTGCGTACCCTGCGGATTTGGAATGAGGTCCCAGCTGACGTTTTCCCACAGCGCTACGATATGGAGTTTTTTAAAAAGGGTCTCATAAAATTTCTTCGAAACCGAAAGCGCATTCGCAGTGACGACGATAACCGCTTACCATCAGGTGGGTCGTCAGGCTGTATGCTGTACTCCAGCTATAAAAAATACATGTCAAAAAACCCATTACACTCCTGGCTGCATCATTATATCAGCGTGACATAGTCACTAGCACTAACAGTATCCCGGGTATAGCAGGGGACATAAGAGAAATAAATGCAACAGTGTTTCATTAATACCTAACGATGTTCGTTCGTTACTAATTAATTATAAAAACGAATATATATAATATTTGTTTATTCTTCTTCTTCTTCTTCTATAGTTCTTTTCCCTTTTATTCTTAAGCCTGCAAGATATTAAATGAACACACATATAAAGGATAAACTTCCTGTTTTAATCTCTAAAATGTTAATAATTTAAATATGTTAATGATTAAGATTTCGTATTAAATTTTGCACTTATTGGAAATAATAGACATAACATTTTTTGAACTAAACATTACTTATTGGAATATATCTTTATTGCCAAAAAAAGGCAAACATGCAGACTGCCTACCTGGCGAAAAGTGGATATTATTATTATCTCCTATTAATGACTGCAACATTAGGGGCATTGGCAGCACGTTGCCGGCATATAAAAGTTATTAGCTATTAAGTTTCTGCGACGTGGGTTTTATAAGAAATTGCTGATCAACAATAATTAAAACATAGCCGCACTAAAAGATAATAAAAAAGACGGATACGCTTTCATTCAATCTTCATCTTCATCGTTCGGTCATTCCTGAGCCACATTGTAGAAAGATAAGAGTGATTTTAAGATTTCTTTTCATTGTGTTGATATTTTTTACGATTGTAGTGGATTTAGTTATTTTAAATGAATTAATCGTGTGGTGTAAATATTTTCATATTATTTATTGTTGAAATTAATTCACATAAATCTTATTATTATTATCTCTATATTTAAGATTTCTCGTCTTCTAGATAGAATTTAGGGCTTAAGTATACCGTTTTGTAATAGGAAAATATACCACTTTTTAAAAGCCATATCTCAAGTCATTACATTTCTTTGGTCAATCAAAAGTCCCCGTCTCCTTTATGGTGGATCATCATTGATTGCAATGGCTAGCTGTGGCCGAGCATCGATTATCGCGTTGCGCAAGAGCGCAAATAGTTCGATTTGAAGACACGCGGTCGCACTGCGCAGGCGCACCGCTGGCCGTGCCCGATGTGGCCACTGTGCAAATCGGTCCAATTATGCAAGTGGTTCGATTAGAAAATGAGATGGCCTGTGCGATATTTGAACCCGATTGATTTTGTTACGCAATTTGTGCCGGAACAATGACAGTCGTCTAATCCATTATATTGTTTAATAAGTCTACTGTAAGATGACTCGACCGACTATTGGAGGGAGAATATAATCAAATTATATTAAATATTTATGCAATAAAATAGATGTTATTTTATTATATTGAATAAAAATAATAACCAGAAAATCACACACACACACACATTATATATCCTTAACTAGGATTCGAGTCGGGACCTCTGTGTTCCAGTGAACTACGCGTTTCGTCGCCTAAACTAACAGACCATAAAATCAGTACAAATAAATTAATATTTTATTACCAACATTGCAACATACTGAATTAAAAGAAGTGAAACATCATTAATGTTACTATAATTATATTGACATTCATAGTGCTTTTTTAATTCTTATATTAGTCATTCGATGTCATTCATATAAGTTAAAACTTAAATTTACTTTAAATACATATATATATATATATATATATATATATATATATATATATATATATGTATATATATATATATGTATATATATGTATATATATATGTATGTATATATATATATATATATATATATATATATTTACAGAGTTACTTTTATTTTAGCACAAGTAAAAGTAGCTCTGTCTATGTGTTACCTTTTCACGGGTTTTCGATTATAATAATGAAGCTTTTAAAAATATCCTTTTAAAAGTAATAGAAATGTATTAAAAATACCACATTACACAATATTACAATGTAATCTAAAAAGACTAATAAGTAATTTAAATATAACCTAAATTAACTAAAAGTATTTAACTAAGAATGTGTCCATTAGCACTTTTCTTATTGTCTCTATTAAGGGGAGGACACTTTGTTCATATCATTACCTACTTGACTAAAGATTCATTTGTGATTAAACGTCGATTTTCAAAATATTTATGATTTTTTTAAGCGCTCTTCTATTATTCAAAAGTTTCTACAGTGGCGGAATAAGAAAGTTGCCAGTGTTCAAATTGATTCATTTAACCTTCCGCAAGCACATGTTACCTTTTCTAACTAAGTCACAGAACAGACTTCCAGAGAGAATTATGTTTATCTGTTTGACAATAAAGATTAAACTTACTTAGATCAAAATTGTTTGATTTTCTATCTTGTCTAATAGGTTGTTCAGAAATGTAAAACCTTTTTATTGGTTTTAATATAAGCGTAGTGATTATATCCTCTTCGCTTCTTGTTGTTAATTTCAGCGACTGTCACTGCCAACATTTGCAATCTCAATCTTTAATCTCTAATCCAAAATCGATATTTTCAATCCATTTCCTACTTTTGTGATTTCAATATTCGATCCACAGATCGTTTCGTCGATCCGTTTTACGAATCCATCGTTGGGAGGGCGATCCGGCATTTTTGGATTGCCACTTGTATGAAAGTGACAGCTACGCGTTTTCAATAAACGATCTTTAATTTTGACAGATCCGTTTTTGACCTCAATCGATCTTTATTTGCGATCCCCCGATATTGAGAGATTCTTGTGTAATAATGGAGTTATTTGCGAGTGATGGTGATAGTGATTGAAATGTTACTTCAATTATGGGATTTGGATAGTAGTGACGGCGAACTAGAAAGAGCAGAGTCCTCAAAAATAAACTTCTTGCAGTTTAGAATAAACAAAACATCCGTTGAAATGGTTTTGAACGAAATAATGCCATTTGTTAGTGAAATCGAGGCGGTAAAGTGTTTTAATAATATTTAGATTGCTTTATACATTAGATGACCTAAAATAATATTCAATTCTATTTTTAGAAACAACGGCTGTCCACCATTGCATCAACTTTTACTTAACTCTACGATTTTATGCATTGGGGACAATGCTAAATTCAGTGGCTGATTTTGTTGGTGTATCCCTATCAGCGGTATGTAGGATAGTGGCAGATATATTTGCTGCTATTGCTAGATTGTATGGCAAATATACTGTTCTGGACTACAGACAAATTTTATAATATCACTCGGTTTTCTAGAGTATATGGTGCCATTCATTGAAACTGAACTCAAATTAAGAGGTTGGCAATATTATATTGTCACTTCTATTTCAAATATATAACACAATTTTTACTGACTTGCTTGCACCTTTGTTAAACCCATCAACTACACAAGAAATCAGATACAATGAGGCCCACATAAAAACTAGAAATACAATTGAAAGGTAAAACTAACACTTAAGATTATTAGGTACTCATATTGCTTACCACAGGTGGGTACTTCCTTTACTGTTACCATTTGACCTATGCTTTATGTACATGTAAGAATTTTTACAACTATACATATAATAAAACTGTAGAGGTCGAATTTCTGTACAATGAGAAAAAATGCTATAAACCGAGTCAGGGGATGTAAGAAGTGAAATAGAACAAATTTAGATTTTTGTATGGTGGTAGCTTATATCCCTGGTCAACATATAGGATAGTTTTTATCTCAAAAAATTAAAAAGTTCCCGTGGGATAGTTAAAAAACCGCACCACACAGACGAAGTCGCAGGCATCAGCTAGTTTAAAATATATTTCTATTTAAAATGTAAACATTCTTACATGTACAGGAAACATAGGTCAAATGGAAGCAGTAAAGAAAGTACCCACTTGTTTACTAGTACGAAATAGCATTTCTTTTTTAATTTGAAAAATATATTTCTTTGTACAGGTGTTTGGAAACATTGCTTCCCAGTAATATCACTGACAATGCGATTGTCCTGAGAAAATATAACAAAGGTTATAATAGCTACAGCAGTTCTTCGCATCATTTGTAGGACCTAGTATTGAGGAAGTGGTCCCTGAAGTAGAGTTGTCGTGAGAAAGTTACTGTGACATCAGAAAATTTGGAAAATAATGTTATTCATAGAATAGATACAATTTCAAATTATTTTTAATAATACACATATATATTATACCTGCCTCTAAATATATATTATGTGTGTATAATATATTGAAATAAAAAGTTGCCTGTGTTAATGGAGATTGTAAGCTATGTTTGTACTACTGCTACACTTTACTGAAAATTCTTTCACCCATTTTGTGTTATTGACAAATAAATACTCACACAAACAAACTTTCACATTTATTTATATTTATAGGATTTGTAAATTGTTTAAAGTTCATGTAAATATGTGTTGTGATGATGGCTATTACTTAAATTATGCTAGATTTAAATGGAAT
The DNA here is from genome assembly GCA_019925095.2 of Dendrolimus kikuchii. Classification (NCBI taxonomy): domain Eukaryota; kingdom Metazoa; phylum Arthropoda; class Insecta; order Lepidoptera; family Lasiocampidae; genus Dendrolimus; species Dendrolimus kikuchii. The sequence goes on from CM034390.1 coordinate 13,514,770, forward strand.
AATGTCCAGGAAATAAAATATACAGATCATACTATAACATTGTTTAATTTCAACATAAAAGGTACATCATTACATATTATTAAAAACTTTTTTAATGTAGGTAATTCTAATAGCTACATTTAGGTTACTTACTATTAATATTTACATTCACATTATACACACAAACTTAAAATTAAAATATACAAATGTAAAACATCCTAGAACTTATTTTTTTTTAAATTAAAAACTAAATGAATTAATATGACTAAAACAAACAATTTTATACATTTTCTGCCTTCAAATTCCTTATCTCTAATTTTACTTGTCATTCTCTAATTTAATATTTTCAACCATACTCTAATAATTTTTTCTTGACTATATAATATTCTATAGCTTTATTTCTGGCTTCACAACCATCGTCACTTTTTATCCTCCTGCGTTTGGCACCTGTGAAAACAAAATGTGATATAATAATCTGCATTTAAATATAATTAAATTCCTTCTAGAATTATATTTTATATGTAGTTTACAGAATCTTAATGTCATTGACATCTGCAATAGTTGTAAAATTGAGTCATTGAGGCTACTATATGTATGTACTCAGTGTGCGAATTTCAATACACAGGGGGGGAATCAGACCTAGGATATCTAAGTTGTGACTCAAATGTAATAACACTTGTCCACAATAACTTATATTCTTACTAAACAGGGTTATTTAGTAGAACTTTAACAACCGCCCAACCAGGACAAACTTACTTGCACCATACTTAACAATATCTTATCTATAATTATTAACAAATATGTTGTTTTAAAAAAGTAATAAAACACACTTGTCCTTGTGGTTGTGTATTTAATTAATTTTATCACAGAAAATTGTTATTTATTCATAAATATGATGGGTAATTCAATAGATATTTAGTTACATAATGTTTACTTACCATTAAATTCTCCATTTTCTAGTTTTTCTTGCTACAAAACAAACTTTAAACTACCTAAATATCTAATACTTGCTTACAAAAACAACAACATTTTAATAATATCAAATTGACTGGCGTGAAGTTTATTTTTCTTAAGATGCTGTTCCGTTCCTATTCAAAGGTTTGAGTTACAGAAGAACAGAACGTGTGCTAAAATGTTTAATAAATCCCCTAAGGTTATTTATAAAATATATATTAATAAATATAAAAAATATTATGTTTATTCGTGAAATATACTACTTTGAATGTAAAAATTATCATCAAAATCTAAAGAACTCCTAACTAAAACTGCGTGAAACGAAACGTCCGGGAGGACACAAATTTATGACCAATCCCTTTTTTTTTGTGAGATTTTATAACCAGATGTTATATTGAAACGAGGATTTTGGATCGATCGATGGATTGGTTAAAATCTGGATAGATAACCATTTTAGGATTGAGATTGAATATTGAAAGCCGCCGTTAAGTCGATTGATTATATTTTAAAAGTAAAGTAAAACTTGTAAGCAATATTTTTTAAAGCCCAACCTCAGGTATATGGATATTGCTTTATGGTGGGGCCCTACCTGGGATAATGTTACAGATATAAGCCGTTTCACGCGGATGTGGCGGTGGGTGTAATGCGTTATTTGTAATGCGATATTGTTTTGAATTGTTAATGACGTTAAATATTAACAGATAAAGTACATATGTATATACACTAACGTGGCTGTTCGATGACGGCGTTATTTTTAATCGACTTCAAAAAAGAGTATATTTTTTTGTATGTTCGTTACTCGATTTCTGCGTTAATTGTGTGACTTACAAAATTTTTACTTTAATCGAAAGGTTATATTCCCGAATTGGTCCCATTGTCACCATGTCAGAATCTTATGAGTGGATTTCAAGGAATTAGAGAAACTTACTAAAATTACTAACCAACTTCTTCGTAATACGATATCTCCGTCAATTGTAAACCGATTTTCAAATTCTTTTCTTTACTCGGTAAGTGTATACCTCTTGAGGAGGACTACTCCCATGGTTACCAAGTGTAACAGCCTTGCAGAGATTTTGTTAAGAAAGTACCAAATATACCAAATATTGACTATTTGGGCAGGGTTTCCCCTTTATTATTGTTCATTGCTTACTGTGCTGTGTGAATAGTCATATCAAAGCCTGAACAATAATAAAGGGGACACCCTGCCCAAATAGTTAATATTCGGTATATTTGGTACTTTCTTACCCAAATCTCTGCAAGGCTGTTACACATGTAAAGAGTCTGATGAGTGGATCGGATCCCAGGGCTATCAAGCATAACCATTATTAAAGAACTCCGTGGCCTAAAGACTAAATAGCCTGTCATTTATACATGTAACAAATTTATATAATTATGAATGCATATTTCTTATTCAAATATTTTTTATTTTATTCCATTTCTAAAGTCATGATTTTGTCTAATGGTATAGAAATATAATCTTTAATAGAGTAAGTAGGCCTTATTCATCACAAACATGTCTAATTTATATTTTTATTTGTCACACATTTAATGTTTTTAACAAACGGAGGAAGTTTATTTCTAGTAGAAAAGTATATTTCAGTATGGGATATAGTATTCAAATACGCAAGCATGACGGTCGCGAATTTGGCACCCTACATGTTGACACTATCTGTCACGTTTGAACTTCCACGATATTGTAAATTGGCCTTAGCTAGCTCATAGATGTGTCCATGATTAATTTATAAATCTTTATTTTTGACTATACACTGTAGGCCTTGTGGCGTGTCGGCGGCCGCGCCCGTGTTTGTCTCATGTGAACACCATAATCTCCGGTCCACTGATTTTTATAATCACTCGGTGGTATTGTTTTGAGCTCCATTATAATGTTCAAAGTGCTTCTTCGATAAATTTAGTTGTCGTTGAGAAATATTATGTTGATTGAGCAGAACAGGATACCTACTTAATTTCCTGAGCTTTCATAAGTGATGTTATCTGAACCATGACACGGCTGTATTGGAAATTTATATTCGCTGAATACACCTTACATTTTATACTGAGCTTATCATTCTGAGGTTATGCGATCTCAGTATTTAAGCCATAGTTTGAGAAGTTCGGTGCTCTAATTGAGTCGTTTATAGTCTTTGTATGTAACGCAAATGTTAAACGGATCAATGAAATTGACTCAAGTTAGCTGAAAGACAGAGTACTGAAAAGACATAACGATATGTTATTGAATGATTTAACTTTATGATTATATGGATCACTTTAGTCGATTCATCCAAATTAAAAACCAGAAATAAACCGTCTAACATCAGCTTATGGTAAAGAACTGGTGAGTTATTGTGAAATTTCTAATTCTGAGGGATATCCTATGCCTGAGGCAATGAGATGGCAAGCAACCAATATTAGTATGCAAAATCAAAACTAGAAAATACAAATGTCTATTGAATAACGTAACTCTGAAAAGCTCCTAAATCCTGTTTAATTAGATGTGCTATGAGTAAATCATTTTTCTCTCGTTTTTTAGATTAAGGCTTGGTCTATCAATCACTGAATGAAAGTAATTCAAAAGATAAAAAAAGATGTAAAGATTTTGAATTACGATTGTATTATTTCACTTCTCATAAAATTTCCATATCGGGGGTCTTAAATGGAAACCGATTTTTAAGAAGTAAACTCCAAAAGCAACTTTATTTTTTGTAAATGACAGTTGTATAAATACTGACAGCGCAATAGTTTTATTTTGGTATTCAGTCGGGATATCATTTTATTGACCGTTAAGTTTTTTTATGAGAAGAAGAATAAGAGAATATAATATAACAACACCGTCGTGCCCTAAACTATATTACTCTATTTATAAATGAGTAAAATACTGAAAGTCGTTATAAGTTTCTTTTAAACTTTTTAGTAATTTGTACAAAATATTTTTAATAATAAAGCGTTAAAAAGCGAGAGAAAAATAAATAACGTCATCATCATCGGCGTCATCTTATCATGTGTTTAAGAGATTTTTTAAATTATGTAGGAGATTGTCGTTCCTAAACTTCCTATTACTGTTTTTCAATAGTAGTAGTTATTATCGATATCCTTACACATGAAAGGTCTCACAGACCTTTTTTTGTTTAGGGAATCGTTACAATGGTGACTATTGCGACTGTAGCTATACTGTGTCGACTAATGTGATATGCTTAATGATTCTTCTTTAATAAGCATATAAGATTCTGAATATGGATTATGTGTGTAGTTGGATTTTTTTTAGATTTCTTGTCTGTTTATCTGTTTGTCTATTCGTTCGGGATTCACGGATTTTTTCTGGGAATGATATAAATGGCCAGATTAAAAAAAAACCAATTCCAATAATGAAATGTGTGATCATTTTTATCCCGGGAATCCCGCGAGAAATTTCCCGGGAGCGGCTTGAAGTTGTTCGGATGCATAAAAATTAGCTTATGCTGACACAGGTTTCACTAAAACGATAGCTTACATTCTTTTTTAAATGCTGCGATATTTCGTCTCTCGGAAATTCCGTGGGAGTATCAAGTCAAGCATGGACGAAGTCGCAGGCATATTTTAGTTATATATATATATAAACCAAATTTCATGGATTTATTAAGTAATTAGGTAAACTTCGGATTAGGACATAGAAGAAGCTATGTATTATCTATGGTAAAAAGTATCCCATATTCTACTCGTTATTTAAAGTAGTTTAGTATTAACAAATTTCAATCCCAAAGCCGTGATGAAATATACAAACAACCAAAGTAAATCACTTTCATATTCAGATATATATACTGTTTATAGCATGCCACTGTAGAAATGGTTCCACTATTCGCACAGAATCCAGAATGATGGATTCACTTAGCTTATCAGCGAGGACAGGCGATGTGAGCGAGGAGAAAGGTAAGGGTGACAGTACTAATTGACAGGTCGGCAAGCGCAGGACACTTGACGCACGTGCGAGAGGGATCTCGGGTCCCCGTACTAAGCAGGATGTCTTTAAATAGACTAAATGCCTTTGTGAAGGCATGCCCTCCGAAGGGTGGCGGCATCCGGCCCCGATCGCACACACGATTCGCTTCTAAAGAGGAAACTTATAAATAACTTCTTCAATTATTCTGAGCCATTCAACTATAAACAAGAAATGCATATGAGTCATGGTGAGTGAATTCTCAATGGGTTTATACGTTTATACGACTGTTATACGCACAGTGCGTTACCGTACTGCTGAAGTTTCAAACAGTGTTGACCTCTGCAGCGCGCATCGCTTGGAAATTCACTGCCAATGCGAAAATAATGCAGACCGTGCAAATACTTATAAATTCGTTGCATCATCGAAGTAATCGCAATTACACGATTTCAATATTTTAGATAGTAATTCCGAGAATCTGATTTGAAAAAGTGTTACAATTAAATTAAAAAACCGGGATATATTCAATTCACACTGGAATTGGTCGTTTCAGTCGCGATATTTGTCTCATAAACTACCCCGTTTTTAGGATAAAAAGTAACCTATTTTTCACCGGGTCACGCCCTAGGCCGAGAATGTGAAACTAAAATTCTAAGGCACATTTATATAATATTATGAGTATGAAAAACAACAAATAAGTAGTTATTATTGCACTTTACGTAAACGAGAGGTGAAGTATTTTATAACGTTACAAAGCCAATATAGGAACCTACTCATCCGCAACAGCCTTCACATCTGTGACATAGCAGCAACTGCAGAAGAGTCGCCTACGTTTGTACGATCACGATTTTCGGAAACCGACTAGTTACCTGCTAGGCCCTAGTAGACGAGGTAGACCTAACAAATGCTGGCCTCACGACGTGAAGGGTTACATGCTGAAGACCGGGTGAAGTGGAGAAGTAAAAATATGAAATCGAATTGAAAGAACCGAACGCACCCAATATTTAACGCTAAGCGCTGTTTGCTAAAACTCCATTATATCTTCGACAAGTAAATATATAACATTTTCTGTATTTATAAAAAAGAGCCAGAGATAGATAAATATGAAGTAAAATAATTGTTAGGTAAACGTATACTGCTCACATCTATGGGCCGTAGCAGCCGCTTACCAGACTGACCCCCTCGACTTCATCCAGCGTGGCGCCGTTAGTATCGTCGATCCCATAGTAACAGGCGGTTTATAATCAGTTATCCTTCGAAGAGACTGAGTTCCTTTGCATATTTTACCGCCTGTACAACGAGGAGAGTTCCGAGGAATTGTTTGATCTGCTGCCAATGCCTCACTTTTACAACTGCCCGCCATTGATGGGATGTTCATCCCCATTTCCTAGGGCTCACACGCTCTACCACGTAACCGTTCTCTAGAACATTTATTCCGCGTACAACGATGATCTGAAGGGAACTTCCCGCCGCGGTTTTTCCTTTGCGCTATGACATGGGGTTTTTTAAGAAGGGCCTTATAAAATTACTTAGAGGTTGGCAACGCGTTGGCGACACCCCTGGTATTGCAAACATCTATAGACGACGGTAACCACTTTCCATCAGGCGGGCTGTCTGGCCTGTTTGCCTGCTTCAGGCAATTTAAAAAAAACGCGTGGGATGTTTCCTCATTTTCTTTTTAAACAGCGATAACATATTGCGAAGCGGTGTAAATGTATATAGGTAGAATAGGGAGTACTTGAATTTTAAGTTATATCTATGATTTTCAAAACATGCCTCTAGTAGAACTCAATTTGAATAAAAACTTGAATTTGAATAAGATGATGTTGATGAGGTTAAGAATTCTGTCGCCATTGATACTTAAATCTATACCAATCATCAAACTTCGACAAGTCGCCTACAAATAAACGTATTTCTGATTTTACCATTATTATTTGTCTTCATCCTGTATCATTAAGTGTAAGGCGCAATAGAATCCGGTCTTCATTGAATAGATTCGTAATATGAAGGTAATCTTTATATTAAGTACATAGTTCTTGCACGTGTTTCGAAGCTTGGGTGTCTCGAGATAGCTGCCAGGTGAAGGCGAGTAAAAGATGAACCAATAAGGACGTACCTGCGTAAGCGCACTACAAACAAGTGTTTCCGGTCAGGGACTTCTTTATATCCGGTTCGTTTGCGCAAGCTCTTTGAAATCTCAATGTAAAGCTAAAATTATTATGTGTATTAATATATTACACTAGCTGTGCCCGCGACGTCGTCCGCGTGGAATTTGCTTTCAAAACCCTCCGATTTTGAAACATTCTTCATTGGTGCTCCGCTCCTATTGGTATTAGCGTGATGATATATAGCCTATAGCCTTCCTCGATAAAAGGGCTATCCAACACTGAAAGAATTTTTCAAATCGGACAAGCAGTTCCTGAGATTAGCGTGTTTAAACAAACAAACTCTTCAGCTTTATAATATTAGCATAGATTTAACATTAAATTTGAAAGGAGTTTCGTGTGATAAAAGGGGTTGACCTGTATTTAGGGAAACGGATCAGCGTTGCCATACAACGTGGAAATACAGCCAGCATTTTGGGAACGCTCCCCACCGACAACGATCTGGACTACAATTTTTACGTGTAAGGTTATAGTACTTTTTAATCTTAATGTTATTTTTTTTAATGTAGTTTAATATTTAAGGTAGTTTAGTTTATCATTATATTATTTTGTATAAGTATGTTAAGTTTTCTATAAATGAAAGGATAATAAAATACATATTAAATAAATTATTTTATTTATGTGTCCGCCACTTCATTCAGACGGGACTTAATCTTAACACGGACGATTTACAATAATTGGAATTACAAAATTTACAATGGTCTACTAACGACGAATAGTTGCTAACAAATTACTCAGAAAAAACATGGTGTGCCATAAAATTTTACAATATTTGTAGTTGTGACAATTTTCCCAGTATCCTGTTTATATATATATATATATATATATATATATATATATATATATATATATATATATATATATATATATATATATATATATATATATATATATATATATATATATATATATATATATATATATATTATTCTTTATTGTAGTATAGGTTCGCGTTTGACCACAATCTTGCCTTATGTGGGGCGAAGATATGGTCTAGGATGGAGCACGCTTGCCTAGAAGGTACCTATATATATATATATATATATATATATATATATTGTATATGTTGTCGTTTAAGAGTTATGCTGACATTAAAAGGGCCAACCAAATTGAATCATATTAGTTGAAAGGCTGAAAGGACAGAAGTTCAATTAATAGTATTGAATGTTTCAAATGTATATTTATAGCGATGAATTTTGTTGATTCATCCAAATTAAAAAACAAAAATCCGTCTAATATCGACTTTGGTAGTATAGTCAGGTGGAAACAGCATACGCCATGCGCTCTAGAGACTGAAGAAAGCATGGTCCTGGGGCGTCTTTCAAATTAATCACAAAAGAACACAATAAGTACAAGTTTTGCAGGTGACAACTTCGAATGAATAGCGCTGATTACACTCCTATTTGATAATGCCCTAATATATTCGGCTAACGTGTTTCAATTTCAATTATATATGTAATTAAACTAAAATATTATGGTGTTGTAATTAAACTAAAATATTATGGTGGAACGTGAAGGGTGATGTTTTTCTGTGCAGTTTTGTTTTTAAAAACTTATTAGTTTACTTAACAATAAATTATAGTTTAGGAGTATAGTATATATGTAGGTATAATATAATAGGATTATTTTAAACGTTCATACGCTCAATCAAATCCATTCGACCGTCCTATGATATGAAACATTTCGATACGTACTATACGGCAGCTGCGTTGTACGTATAGAAATTAATTTTACATTCACCTTTCTTTTCTGCGGCCAGCTAGACGGCGACTGCGGCTAACCGCATAGTGCATATGAGCGCTAAAACGCATATTCATCTATACTAAACATTGGCTAGACCTAGAATCAGTGCGAAGGCATACGTAAAAAAGAAGAAACTTAAGCTTTTGGGACCTTACCCCGACTGGAGAACGTATTCTAGGATTAGTATTGTATTCATATTGATTGGCATAGCATTAAAAGTTTGTTTGATTTTTCACATCACCATATTAAACTTATTCATAGTACAAATTGAAAATTATAAAAAGGTGTACTAGTAAAATAGTAGTATGTATTACTTTGTATTTTGGTCAAGTTATGATATAATTCAGGGATAACTTTTATCTCATGAATAAAATAACGTTACAATCACGCTTAGATTACAATACTTATCCTATATTATGTATATTTATAACTAATTATTATTTATATTGACCATACTCATATCTTATTAATTTATTTTGTAAAATTCATTTAATATTATTTATCAATAAAAACATATTATAAGTAACCTAAAATCATACAAATTATATTTGATTGATATTTATGCAAATAAAAGCGAACAATTCCAGATGCCACGCGAAGTAAAAATTATATTATAACGTTTATACATATTTCCGTTTCCGTTATTTTGTTGTCAGAGCACGCGCCTTTGCATTACATCTTTTAATAATAATTACACCTCTACACTTACCATAGCGTCACCCTTCTTATTTTATGTTTAACTATATCCCGTGGCTTCATCCGTATTTCTATCATACAAACCATTGCCCAGACCTATCGCGTAGCTAACCTCGCACCTGTGTTGATCTCGTTTCGCGTACTTGTCTACGTTTCATCAATTCAGTTGATGTTTATTGCTATTATGTACTTTACTTCTTTTGATCGTAATTATATTTTTGTTTTAACGTGGTAAAGCCAGGCCGGAATTATTATCCTGATTACAGCCCTTAGGACTGACTTGATTAGGGTGACACCACGATCTTACAGAATATCGGCGCGAAACGGTTAGTCTTGAGCTAATCGTGTTTCGTACGATCAGTTAGAGTTCCGATGGCCCAAATCCCATCCCCGTATTGCATTCCCCTGCCCCATTCTCTATACCATTGCTTCTGTAAAATTCCTCTATTCTATCCTTCTTGTCCCATCCCGTCTATCCCATACTAAAGGTTGGCAATGCGTTGGTTGTGCCCCTGGTGTTGCAAACGGTAACCACTTACCATTAGATGGGCTGTCTGCTTCTTTGCCAGCTTCGCAAAAAGATAATAGTTATTGCTGAAATACAAATGTATGTAAGTAATTAATTACCTTGAATATGCTCAGTTTGGTATATTATAATAAAAAAACACCTTTTAAATTTTATTGGGTTTACTTAACGTAAAAAGATTTATTTTTACCTTACGTTAAAATTATTTAAATCAGTCTGATTAGTTCAAAATACGTAAAAAAATCATCAGGTTTATTATGTTTGTAAATACCTATATAATGTAAGTCTGTAATTTCCATCCTTGTTAAATATGAACTTCCACTATTATGGCAGCTTTCATGTCACGTTTTACGGAAACAAGAGATCTCATATTACGTAAGAAACAAATAGCCGTGTCACCTCTGCTGCAACCGGAATTTAACGCGAGGGTATAATGATGGTAGCCATACTGTTTTATAAACATATATTTAACTTGTAAGTTTGTTAGATCGTTTGTTTAGGTCAAATCTTACTAGCTGAGTTAGATACAATACCTTTAGACTTAAGACTTTATAAACGCCATAAATAAACAATATAAAATAAAATAAAATGTTATGAGAACTGGATGTGTATGTGCGCTCATAACGTATCCCACAGTTGAAGCAAATCAAGTCGCCGCCAAGTGGCAATGCATAAGTGTATTCCGATTTAGTGCCGCTCCTGCAGGAACCCTATTGTCTTCGATATCATTAAGCCTATTATGTTTGCTTATTCAAGCGTACAGTTATCGTTTGTTATTGTAGCTTCGATCAGTGGCTGACATCTTCATAATGATTTTCAATAATCATTGTTTTCCAAGTCACAAACAATAGCTGTAATCACAATGCTAATAATAACCTCGGCACTGTTATAATTTGCTTAAGCAGAATCGAAAGCAACATCAGGGTTTATGCACGTAGGTAGTGGAAAGAAAGTGGGTGAGGTGATACTTTCTATTGTTCCAGACCATTCTTATTAATTAATTGCATACAGATATCTAACATTAGCATATGCTTTTATACTTATCTTATCAGCAACTATACTCGTATGTATGAATTTAATTCATGACAACTTGGCGTAGGTACCTATGCTTTGCGGATTATACATGACTTTCTACTAAGTGTAATAACAATGGCAATGAGTTCTTTCACCATAAAGTCAAAAATTTTGTAATGATATTTTTATTTAACACATATTTTTAGAACAAAACATTTCACTCTTTTGTTTAAAGCGATGATCATAATATTAATTATTATAAACTAATAGCATGACTATAATTTAACTTAAATAAACCTTATTAATTATGACCTATTAGTTATATCTATTATTATTATTATTCTTCTGTCTGTAAAATATAGGTATACTTTTTCAATATTGCAAGTATCGTAAACATTATTTCAAAATTAATATGAATAGACAATTCATATTACGTTAAACTAATTGAGTTCACTGAACTTGCTCGATTTTTAAAGTAAGTTTTGCTTTTTCTACAAAAAAATATGCATAAGTTGGGATTCAAATTTCATAATACATTTGTAACGAATGTAATATAATAAAATACTAGCGGTTCCGGCAGACGTTCTCCTGCCCCGAAAAAATATAAATCTAGCACCCGATTCGAGTACCATTTACTGGGTCTAATTGTGGATCTAAATTATAAACCTTTCCGGGACCCACTCAAATACATGCTAAAAATTTAATTAAAATGGGTCCAGAGGTTTAGGAGTATCTTAGAACCCAAATCCAGCAGCACCTACAAGTTCCAATTTTGAATGACATATAATAATTTCGTTTATATCACGCAAAGTACATAAAGAGGTCAATGGCAAAACATAAAAGAAAATGTTATATAATAAAACATTTGTTTACAATGTAATTCGAAACTGTAGCAAGTTGCGAAAACGTTAATAATATATAAAATTTCCTAATTAAAAATGCAAAATGTAGGTGTAATGCGGGGCAATATCCTCTTTGTAGTCATAGACATGATTCTGCAACAATATAATGCATTAAGTTTTCGATGTCAACACCTTATTTGATATTTACTTTGCTCCGCAGTTTCACCCGAGTTCGTCGATACTCATTGTCCGGATAACTCTGACTACGTGCCCCTGTCGCCATACCCGTGTCGTCTGTCTTTGTTCGTACTTTACGTACTTGCCTATAATTTGTGAGACTTGTTGAATTATTCAGTTACTTCACACCCGTTGATTATTGCGTGAATATTGTCTATAACAGTCATCAATAACCGAAATATCTCATCTAAAAAGATTTTTCAAATCAAACTGATTGTGTCAATGATTGACGTGAAAACTGAACAAACAAAAAACAAGTTTACCATTACATTATACATATGTATTATTATTGATGTCAATAATGCTGCTTCCAGAAAATGTCTATATTTTTTGTCTATTTGTGTTTAGTTGTTTAAATTATAGCCCTAGCTGGTTATAACAAAATGTTATTTCTTGGAATTCGAATTCTAACGGTAAGAAACGGAGGTTTTAACAAGAATAACAATAGATAATTTCACTTTTATTAATATTGAGTTAGAGTAAGTTTGAAGGCTTCTTTAAAAACCTTAATGTAGATATAAAACAAATAACAACTAAGACACAATACTGTCAATATTTCACAATATTGAACTTAAATAGTTAAAGACTTTCATCACAAAGACAGCAGCATGGCATACTTTTTATTCTAACAATAACTTACCTAAACTATAATGACGAAGTAAATGTTTTTGTTTACAAATTATATAATTTAAATATTATCTCAAAGTAAAACCCAGTCTGGGTTTTACTTTGAGATAATATTTAAAATAATCGGTTAATCGATATTTAGATACAAATATTATAAAACGTATAATAAGAAAAATTGTAATTCAAGGTATGAAAGAAAGAATTACGTTAGTTAGAATATTACGTATCTCTACCAAATGAAAAAATCTTCATTAAAGCATAATTTTCCTGTTTTATTTTTCGCAAGGCGGTAAACGTACCTATAGATGGAATATATACTACTTCCTTTCACTGTAAATTAAATTTTACGAAGTTTGTCATAACTTTTTAAGAACTTCTCGAAGGAGCACTTATTGTTCATAAAAAGGGAACGATGATTTCACCATGAAACGAGGAAAGAAATAACAACTACGTCTTCATTATTTTGGCGACAAAAAAGTTAATGTACACACTAAAAATATTATTTCTGTATTTAGACCACTTATCATAAACTATAGTGTCCACTTATTCCTATAATTAGCCCTTAACCATATTGTCTTTGATGACTTTATGTTCTATGGATATTAGGGTTAAATCCTGGTTGTATGTGGATTTATTTTTTATTGTAGGAGTTCAGCAGACCGACAGACAGCCCACTTGATGGAAAACGATTACCATCGGCTATGGACATTTGCAACACTAAAGGTGCTACAAATGCGCTGCTGTTCTCTTAAGGGAAACTGAATATCCACTTTGGAGCTCATAGTCTGCTTTCTTAATGTTTGTCTCTGTTCCGCGAGGTATTTGGCATCCCTTATTATATTATAAAGTAGAGACAGGTAACGGATGTGACATGCGACAAAGTAATACCAATGAAATTAAAAAGACTGACATATAAATCTGTCATACAACCGGTCATGTTATCGGGTCCGAATGGTGGGCCACTAAAGTGATAGACCACAAACGTCTCCACTCAGCTGAGATGAGAATGCTGAAACGCATGCACACATCCATCTCTACATTCTTCTCTCAATGTAACATCATAGTGTTACAAGAATGGATAATGCGAGAAATGACTATCTTTGAAAGTTGCACCCGTGACTGATAAATTGAGAGGAAGAAGGTTAAGGTGGTTTCAGCAAGAGGGTTGAAAGTCAAATGACAAAAAGAATATTAAACTGCAAGATTGATGGGTACAAATGTAAAGGTAGACTAAAATGAGATGGATGGATTGTGTGAAGGATGACTTGATGATTTGTGGTGTGACAGAGGTCGTATGTCCGGGTAGAGGAGTATGGAAGGAAAAGACATTGCGCCGACCCCATATAGTTGGGAGAAGGTGAAAGAAAAGTGAGATTATATTATTAGACGCATTAACACGTATATCTCACGACACCAAGCCAGCATTTATGTAGCCTTCTCGTTTCACTTGCAACTGCCGGAGCCGACATGAATAAACATTTGTTCCACACATAACTAGCCAGTTTCCGGAAAATATGGTTTACGCTAGTTACGTGGATGTTACTAGGGTAAAACGCATTTTATGTATTGAAGAAAATCGTACCATAAGTCAATAACCACTAAATTTCAAAAGATGATGGAAGAATCTACCTAATTTTTAATACGGTCAATATAGACAAAAAAGCACAAGTGTCATATTACGTTTTAAGTTTAAGCTACGTCAAAGTGATTTACCTTTCTTTGGCACTTAAAATTCGAAGGCTATTAAATCGAACGAGATTTCGACGAAGACGATGGCCCGTAAAAGTTTTGCAAGAGTCAGTCGTAACCCATTTTGGTTAAACTTGCCGTGACGCGTCGTGCTTTTGCACGAAGCGAGCGGAGAAAATGGGGTGACGGGCATCGCCGAAAACAACAATGAGGTACTGTTACCATAATGACACTTTATGAGCAGAAATATCGGGCTGCGGCCGAACACGACACATCGATGGCCACGGCCACGGTGCATGTATGTATACATAGTATGTACGTGGTAAGCTCATTGTTTCCGCATTGTGCCGCCACCAGTATGTATTTCAGCTGCGGGGACGATGTTGATGTCTCTCAGACAAAGGCACCTATCGCTCGATTCACCCAAGCTGACCTTCAAAGGCATATTTATGCCATTGAAGCAGTCTTCTATGCTTACAGTAAGCTGTAAGACTGCTAAATTCAGCATTTAATGATTGTATATAAATGTAAATATGTGTATTTAAAATTCTAAAACTATCCTCATTCCTAACTGAAAATGTTTAAAGAAATAATTCCAAGTAAGCAGAGTTAGATTTTGACTATAGAAATATATTAAAACAGGCTAGTGAATTGTAACAACACAAGTTTCTAGACTTATGATGTAACTTTTGCTCTTCTGAATAAATGTGATTTCTGTTTTTATGCTTAACCGTTACCGTCAGTCAAGATGTTTTAAGGTTATAAGCAAAAAGCGTGTTCATGCTGCAACGATTGCTTATAGACTGTAATGATTTGAGACCACATAAGCAGGTCTCGCCGGGCGGTCTATAACATGACACGTATCGACATAACTTTACAGAAGGACCACAGCGTCGCTGGCTCACCGTTCAACGCACGCAAACTGACGTTGTGTAGCTTACATGATACATATTGAAAACATGATAGCAGGTCACCGAGCCCTGCGCACTAGGCTACAAATTTGATTATTATAGGAATGTTTATGAAATTATAACGTTTGGAAAAGATATTCTGAGAGAAAATGCGAAGAATGTGAAGAGTCTTTATTTGGATGATTGTTTGTTGCTTCTTCGTGAACTTGGGTTTTGTTGCCCGTTCGGTTGGGTTGCATTTGCCCGTCTGGATGGCTACCACCCCTGGTCTAGAGCACGCTACCATAACAACCTTGAGTTGTTTTTCGGCATTAGTTTAGGTTCCAATTCCATTTACAAGTTAGGCAGCACGTTGGCTGCACTTTTAGTGTTGCAAATTGGAACTAGTAATCTTTATTGGAACTAGAAACTGACCCTCTAAAATTAAAATAATTCTAGTAATTTGACCAAATATCATTATATATCAGTGAACACAAAACGTACCTATTTAGTGAGTTCTACATAAACAATACACAAATAATGAATACATAAGAGTGTAAATAGCGCGCGCGGGCCAGGTGCGAGGAGCAATCTCGGCAGTTGTCGTTGCGCACGCGCACCCTCACTGCGCTTTTAATAAATTTCAATACACAAAAAATCTATCAAAAGACGGCGACTCCAAATAAACCGGTGCACTATGTTCGGGTGCAACCGTGCAACGCTCCTCTGGCGCAGATCGCTCGCCCTCCGTTAACAAAACGCTGTTTGTTGGGTGTGCAAACAAGTTTTGATTAAAATGAAAAGGTGTCCCGGAACGGGTGTGGCCGCCGCTTGCTAAGTAATCACATTTTATTTGATACACAAAAGCCCTATCAAGTTAGACCACTCATTGCACAGTTTATTAACAAACTAAATTATATGAAAATATAAATCAATTGTTACTAACCCGATATACACGGTCTCTTGAAATATTTTTAAAACCTATCTAATAAATGTTACCATACATGAAAAGTTTACAAATAGTGATTGAAAATCAGATGTCGTTGTTCTTAATAGGTTTATCAAAGGTTACCGTAACTGCCTTTAAGATAACATGCGCTCCATAATTTTGTACAGATAAAACGGTACCGTTATTCGTAATTTATGATTGTATTAATAATCCTGTTGCGAGTGATATATATAGTGTACATACTTGTAGGGTCTTCCGTCTACTGAGCGTTGGACGCAGCTGCCTTCGCTACGACCCCAGGTCTTCATCCCCTTCATACCATAATACTATAAATACACCGTAGGTAAGAAAATGTAAAAAAAATGAGTTTTTAAAAGATTTTTTACAGCATCGGACTGTGGGAACCGTTAGATCTTGCAAAATTATTCTTTCCTTAAGCGGGTGAAAAACGTGCAAGCAAGTACACGTATTCATGGTTTGACGACCTTCTTTGCTTCTCAAACCTCGTGTACTTAAAGAGACACGCTAGTGAAAATGTCATCGTACATCATTTATTGTATCCTATCGAGATGATCTTTGTGTTTAAATTACTTAAACGGTTTGAACTCTGCGAGACTAGAATTATCCTCAGCTCAAGAAGTGTATATTTAAAAAATTAGAAATTCAAGTGTGGAAAATGGTTATTTCTTTGTCCTTCTTCACGATCCAGCAAATGAAACAATAAGTTTTGTAGTAAATGAAGTATTAAATTGTTCAGCCTCTATTAAAAATATTCCTTGCGATTTAATGTCTGACATTGGAGTGTACAAGTTCCTTTAATTATATTTAATAATATTATTACAGATATTATACCATCTACTATATAATAATATGTATACAGCAGTCTTACACGCTATATAAGGTCCACTACGATGGCACACCAATCTGAGGTGTTGCAATAAAATCGTCATGTCGCAAATAAATCCAAGATTATCTCTGCTTTCCCTTCTGCTTTTAAAAAATAATATACAATTTCAATGTGTCACATGTCTGCACATCATACATATTCATAGGTATAAATGATATTAACATCATAATATGTTTAAAAAACTCATTCTTCCCCGCGGCTTTGTGATTAATTATATAAAATAGTCGCAATAACAACAAAATTACGAGATATCTCCTAAATGAGAAAGGATTTTTTAACTTGTATAGTAGTTTAAATATTTTAAACTAGCACAATTAATTGTAAATATGTTAGAGATAAATTTGGATTTGTTTAATGATTATAAAACGTCTTATACTATTGCAGACATTTTTTTTTGAGGTGGGGGAAATGCATTTTGCACACCACCGGGTCCTTTACTAGGGATTAGACCAAAGCGACGAGAGGTGAGACCACGAATGAGCACCAGAGTCAAATCGCCGGATTGTGTGGAGACTCGACTACTCAATGCTCCACTAAACCCACCCTCCTCCCATGTGCCGCGCGCTTATGGCAGGAAGAGCATGAGACTTAGAACGTAGTTACGCCCACGCTGATCCTAGCGCATCAGTGCTTGAGAATGCCTCGGGAAAGGCAAAGTCACTTCTTCTACAGGGATGAAGACTCCTCTGCTCCCTAGATGCTAGAGGGCCCCTGCAGCGGTATTCCGGGAGGAGATCTTGCACATATCTGCGTCTCCGGGACCCCGACTGACGTCGGTACCCGCGAAACGCGTGCGTACCTTTCTCCCTTTCTCATTCCGCGGCCTCCTTTTCAGACATGACAGTCTCGCAGAAATTGTCCGCACCCACCCAGTGATCGCCGCTATGCAGCATGGCTTGCACCAAATTGCCCAGCGAATCGATCCGATCTACGAGGGTCTCGAGTTCAAATCTCTGCGGTATATTCAGATACTTATCGAAGCACCCATGCCCGGTAAGTATCTGCGTCATCCTGAAGGTCGATATTATTACAGACATAAGCCAAGTCTGTCTTACATGACATGACCATTCTAAATTCGTAAACGTTGGTAGAGGTTGGCGCTGAATAATTAAACCTCCGTGTTACACTTGTCTTAAAAGCTTAGAATAACTGATGTTGAGTCAATTCATGTAGCGACGTATATTAAGTAAGATAGCAAGATTTTATATTATCGTTAACGAGTATTCCAAAATATGTTGTGAGAGTGAAATGGGCCGTATTTTAAAAATTCCACCAAAACATTTCATTATTTGTGCAAGCTGCCAGAATTTGGGTCCTGTTTATAAATATATGATCAATATCCGGGTAAATTTCAGTCTTTCGTATTCGAGTACATACAGTATTAATACCAAAAACAAGACATTTTAAAGCGCGTGCTCTAGATAGAAAATATTGCAGATGATAAAATTAATATTGTCATCAAAACCACACTTTAATTGATCGAGTAGTTTTAAGTGAATTTTGGACACAGAGAAATTGGAAAACAGATAATTTAAAAAAAATGTTTTTTTTCTACTATCAAATACAAAGTTTATCATAAGTAGTTTTTTGAGACATTTTTAATGTAGGGACATTGTATTTTTCTATATTATGTATTTATATATAATATTGATAACTAGCTATACCTGGGACCTTAATCGCGCAGAAATAGAAATATTTACATTCATACCTTTTGAAACTTGCAAGAAGTCAAAATTAACACCAAAATTCATGATAAAATTTTTGATTTAGTACCTAAATCTTTGATTAAAATCCATTATGTCCTTTTACAAGCTACGTCCGCGGTTTCACTCGCGTGGTGTTGGAAAATCGTTATTTATTGAATAATTCACACTATATCTTTATAAATTATAGCCTATGTGTTATACTGATGTGTAAGCTATATTACTGTAAAGTTTCATCAAAATCTATTTAGTATTTTTTGCGTGAAAAAGTAACAAACATAAATCCATACATCCATTCTTACAAACTTTCGCGTTTATAATATTTATAGGGATAGAGATTATAGAGAAGAGATATAGAGATTTAAATTTTTAGTTAGCCTATTGTTCTAATTTATAGTAAACATTTTTACAACCAACAAATATTGGTGCAATCTAATGCCAGTTGTGTTGATTACTTTTGACTAAATATTGTATTCGCAACTCTTTAATTCAAAATTGAAAGCATCTCTTTCAAAATAAATGTTTGATTGTGATAGTCACCTATTCTTTAGTTTTAAATAAGGATAGATAAACTTACTCCAGTGCCCTTGCATATTAAGTATTGACATAAATAGGCAGTTATTAATATAGTACATAGCAACTGTGTGCGTAAACAATACGAGAAGTATGTAAGAAGGCTGCAAAAGGGAATGCGAGGGGTGAAAGGTGGCCGGTGCGCGTTGTCGCGGCGGCGCGGTGACGCACCGGCCGCGCTCGTAGCGTGTGCCGAAATCTCAGCTGTTTAGCTGTTACCGCTTGCCAATGCGCCTTATACAGGCTGATTATTTATATAATTTTATAATTAAACTTTTTTGTAATACGTACAATATTATAACACTTTAATGTTATAAATGTGAAAGTTTTAGATGTTTAGATGCATGTTAGTTGCTGGATGCTTGAATGGATGAACGAATCTGGATGAAATTTGACATAGAGATAGATTATAGGAATAACACAAAGGGTACTTTTAACCAGCAAAAAAATACGGTTCCTGTGGTATTCTATTAACATTAACGTGAGCGAGGATGCGGGAAAAAATTTGTGCAATATTTCGAGGGACAAAAAATATCTAAGTTTAAGGCTTGACTGCTGATTTTACAGCTTAAATGAGAAGAACAAAACTGATTTAGGATATCTACATATAGCATTGCTATACAACGTGGCAACGCCGCCAGCCTTCTGGGAACGTTCCCAGTAAGTGACAGTGGTTTGGGACCAATAACTTATCTTTAGATATTTTCACCGTTTTTTATTTAGTTTTAGTTTTTATATAGCATAGTTTGTAGTTTATTTTAAGTTTATAATTATTGTAGTTTTATTAATATTTATGATGTAAATAAAATCTATGTTAATAAAAAATAAATAAAAAGTTTAACGGACATTTATTATTATATATTTTTAAATTTCCGAAAAATGTAAAATTTATATAAATACATACTAAAATATAAAGTTAAAATGTGTGTTTGTTTCTTTAATCACTCTTTACAGTTTGTGAATGAACTAAATATGAATAGAAATGTGTTATATACGTAATTTCAATAATTAAGGCTGGTGTACATATATATACATTTAACCGGTGTTTAGACATATATTTTTAGTGATTATTATATTTTAACTATGGGTTAATTGTCTATGCACACCAGCTTAAATTGGATAATTCTTGCGTGATAGGGATGCAAAAATTTTATGTTTATGAAATCGAATTATCCCTATTAATATTATAAATACGAAACTAACTCTGTCTGTCTATCTGTCTGTTACGCTTTCACGAAAAAACTACTGGATAGATTTGGCTGAAACTCAGTGTATGTATATTTTCGATACCCAGGATATATAGGATATTTTTTAACCTGAAAAATGGTATAGTTTCCGGGATAAAAATATATTTGTCTCTCTATTTATTATCCTTTTATGGAAAGATTATTAGAGCGATTTGGCTGATATTCGATATATATGTAAGTTCAATATGTAGGATAAATATAGGATACTTTTCATTCCGGAAAAGGATAGATTTTGGGACAGATTTATGTAAAGGTTATCCCGGAATATATGATAGGTTTTGTGATTTTGTCATTTTTGTCTATTTTGTCCATTTGTCCATTTCTGACATTTCTGTCAACATAAAAAAAGAACAACAAATTTACAAAATATAGTGTGTTTTGTGTTTTACTTGACACTGAATTCCAGATGTTGTAGAAAGAAGTGGGTTAAATATTTATTTCTTGGTTTTTAGTGTGAAGTCGGTTTTATTTTTGTTATTTTTTTTTGTCAACGGTAATGTTTTGTTCCTTGTCACTTTGTCTCCCCACAAAACGATATAAGTTTGCGCCAACGAAGCCAAATGCAAAGCCATAGTAAAAGTTTATTCCTCAAAGTTTTAAAGATTTAAGAACACGCTTATTATAGCTCAATCCATCTGTATTAAAAGTGTTTATAAAAGCGTTGAATGCCCCTGCCTGCTTTATATAGAAAATTCTACAGCTATGCCATTATTTAAAATTAAACTACTCACCTACCTGCAAGTCGAGCTGATGCTTTAATAAAAGCTTAACTCCAACCGGTATTATTACACACTTTGAACCTTGACGAGGGGTAAAAATATAAGAGTTAAATAATTTATAACTTAAACTCTGACGTCGCAAGGTTCAACTTTAGCCTCGCTGTACAATTTTGACAACGACTGAAATGTCTGTAGTACCTCAATGGCGAAAAGAGTACATTTCTTGATGGAAAGTTGTTCTTACGCCGTTGCGGTATTGAATGGCATAACAATGAATGGGGGAGACCCTAATAATGTCGCTTGAGTCGAAAGGGATCATGTTGTGAACATTACTTGGTGTACCCATACAGTTCTGTTGGCAGTTAAATCGTTTTCAATATTTGGTGGTGGAGTCCGTGCAGATGTGCGATTCGGGTACAGACATGTGATTCTGCACACGCAGCCAGCTGCCGGCATAGCTGTGCACTGATTCAATACAATGAAGGATCGGACTCCACTCGTGGGTGCCTCGGCTTTGTATAACATTTCATGTGAAGGTAAGCCGGCAAACAATGATACAAATCCACATAACTAAAATTATTATTATGATAGGCAAAGCTCAGGTGCTCGTGAACTCTTCGTTGTCGATTTACTTTATTACTGAAGTCGGAATCATCTGACGCCAATAGGTTGTCGTGTAAACGCTCGACATAAAACCTAGTACTTTAATAAAACATGAATAAAGGAGTTTTATGCTAGACATGAGCGGAAAGACCATGCCCTCATATTCATAATTGATATCCTACAATAAAATTTACAGTCAACTCACCTGAGATCCTTTTTATCATTTTACAAAATGCCGAAGTAGCTTTAATGCTTACATTTTGTACAAGCGTAACAAGTTATGACGTCATTTCATTAGCCACTCAAACAGTCTATTGATTATTGTTTAAACAGTAATTACAATTAATTTTATAATGATGTTTTAAAAATAAGATGACAGCAAGGCATTTTAGTCCCCCCATTTTTATGTAAACATTGTATATAGTCTGTTAAAGTAACATAACCTATTCAATTTTATGATGGCCTCTTTTCCTGTGCGAACTGTGATTGCAAATCCCTAGCCAAAGGAACCTTACAAGCCATATACACACGACTGACTCGGAAATTAGAGCTCCAATAATTACACTACATATCTGTCGTTGTAACCGAAATCGGTTTTGACAATATTTATATTAGACTTTCAACGTGGTTTTGTACTCACATAACACGTATTTATACCAATTAAAATGCCTGTCTGTTATTTAGAAATAAATGCCAAATGTTAAGTGTAATTTGTAAACCTCTATTTAATTTCATACTATGCTCGATTATAAATGACCGATTTTATATTTCGGCTTGTCGGTTTATCTGAAAGTTGTCTCGATTAGGTTTCGTAACGGGTCATCCGATGTCAATGAAACTTTAAGCGATTATTATAAAATAGGATTTCTATCTTTGCATGTGTTTATTCCTAATTCAATGTCTTCCACTGTTCAGAAGATATGAATACATCCCGGAAACGTAGTGCTCTAATGTGAACAAAATGAAGTAATACTAAATTCAAGTTGTTGACAGCTTAGTAGCTAATACATCTGTATCTCCTTCAAATGACGTGGGTTCGAATCCAGGTCTAAAAGCATGCAACTTACGCACTATTCTGATAATCATATTAATATAATATCTACGACATGCACATCAAGGTTAGCGATGTGTGAAACATGGCTAATCTGCCTTCAAGAAAGGTGGCGAGTATGCCATTCATTCCTCAGAAATAGGAATACCGTGTCCAGCAGTGACATCTTTAGAGGTTTTAATATTGTAATACTAAATTAAAGAAGAAACGTTAAAATCTCCATTACACCTAACAATTCAAAAATATTATCTATAATTATTTCAAATTACATGAACCCATAATAATTTATGTACATATAAAATATACTATGTAAGAGCAGTGATTTAAATGCATACGAGAAATTAACCGCCAATTGTGCGACATTCAGCCTGGACTGGTATATCGCGCACCACCTGCCCGCGGCGCCCCTGTCCATCGCTATTTCCGCCATAGCGCACGTCCCCTTGCGCAGGCGCAGCTCGTGCCGCGACCGTTACGCACGCGCCCCTGCCCCCGCGACATCGCACCTGGCCGACGAGGCCGCGCTGAGCCACCGTGCAGCCGCACACCACACCCTGCCTCAAACAACACTTGCGCGATCATCGCACAGATCACACCCTAAGTGATAACTATTTTTAAAACACATAGACGGCACCACGGGAGACGCCATACATAATATACACATATATCCATTTACCAGAAGATTTGAGACGTTTCTATATTTATACTTCGTATATTAAACATACAAAGGTATACGTTTAAGTGGTTAATTTTAGTTGTATGAGACTAATGATTCATATTTTAAAAATAAAATTAAGGAAAACTTGTTTTTAAATAAGGATTAATGTCTATTTAGTTATTTGAAAAATACACAATAAACCTTTATTAACCGATTCATTAAAAGTAGTAGTAGTAAATATTTTCAATAATTTAATTATGATAAATATCGATAAGACAAAGTTAACGAATTTATTTTGACTGTTATTATCAGTATGTCATTCAATTCGATACTATGATTTGCCTAACTTATTTGTCATCAACCATCTTCCGGTGGTATATATTTACATTTCCCAGGCGTGAATTGAGATAACGAGTTCATTCACAAGATCCCGAGTTAATTAGGTAATGAATGACCGTTTGTTTATTTGTTATATCATAAGTGAATAATGACCACAGCCTTACTCATCGCGATGAAAAGTTTATTACACTGCAATAACATGCTAACAAATATTTTGTTTTTAATATTAACATTAGCTGACGTTTCATTTAAGTAATTAGACATTGTAAATCTTTCTATGAAATAATAATACAAATACACAATACATTAATCACATCTAAGTTTATGCACCACCTACATCGCTCGATTAGCTTAGAGTTAGGTTGCCTAGAAAATATAGTTTTATACAAAGTGTTGTCTATAAATATTGTTAAGTTTTTTAATTTAGTAAGTAATGTAGATATAGCCAACCTTACTACTATACCGAATGAATTTTTAAGTAGGCCTTCAAGGCCAAATCCTAAACTATACGAAATAACGAAAAATAATCAAAGGAATGTCGAGGCGGATTTTAATGAAAACTAAAGTGTAGCATTACATTTTCGAGAAATGAATTACCCTTTTCAGGAATCGAATAGGACTGATTTTGATTATTACATATTCTGTATGTATGTATACCAAATCATAATGTAGCTTGTCAGGGTCAATTTCTGTAAAGGAATATCAAACGGCAAACCAAGGGAAAGGTTTGTTTTTGAACAAAATATTCTATTTTCCATACATTAATTAAACCTCAGCTCATTTTATTTAATATGTTCAAAAATAACCCTTTCCCTTGATTTGCCGTTTGACATTCCCTCATAGAAATTGATCTTTATAAGCTACACTATGATTTGATACAATAACACATGTGAGTTTATTTTTTCAGTCGTCCGATTCAATTCTTAACAAGGGTAATTGATTTTTCAAAAATGTTATGATACCACTTTAGTTTTCATCAAAATCGCCATCGAGACTCCTCTAAATGTTTTTCGCTATTTAGCCTAGTTTAGGATTTGGCCCTGAAGGCCAACTTGAAAAATTCACACTATACAAGTTAAAGTTGTAAAAGTAATTTGTTTGGGTATTTACTTTTGTTCCTTTTTCATGATTCGAAATATAATCCCTTTCTTATTATAATATGGCAAATATTGTAAACATGTGTGTTCTTTCATTGGGTTCTTCTGCTATGGCCAATAGAGGCGACGAGGAGGTTGGGGGCTTGAGAAAAACCTCTTTGCCTATGCTTCAACTAGGCTTTCAAGAACCCGTCAGTGGTGGGGTTCGGATTCGTTGGAGCCTTTTTGCGCTCTCAATGACTCTCATTGTCCAATTATCAGTGTCCGATGGCGTTGACGGACTTTAGGTTGACTTCGTCTGTGGCTTAGTTGACTATTCATTGGCATTCGATGGCCATCTCGGTCTTTGAATAGCCATGTGTGTCTTTTGGTGACCTATCATTGACTTTGTCGAGCTCGTAACATCACACTGATGTATGGATGTATGCATGTATTTTATTTTCGATCATGAGAATGAGTGAACAAAGAATAGGTTCTTTTTTGAAATTGGGATATTTCTTGCGAGTAGAATTTTCTAGCAAATATATGAAATAAAGATAAATCAATTTCAAATACAATTGAAATTTGCTCTGCTTCCGCATATACACAGCTGTTAATACCTTGTGTTTTAAAACAAATTAATCATGCTATCCAGTGTCTCAAGTCATGACCACGTTTGTGATTGTGAGTCATGTGCATTTCTCCATACGTGATTTTTAGCACTGTGAAATAAGAAATCTTTTCGATTATTGTACCTGAACAATCAGATGTGACAAAGCAATTATAATTTAATATAATATTATTATCTGTACTTCCGCTCTACAACAATGTCTTTGTTCAATTACTTAAAACTTCCATTATGTATTTTGTAAACTATCTATACATGTATAGATATTAGTGGCCAAATTCAAGGTGCTCGCGAATGCACCCTGTACCCTGTTCGTGAACAAATGAACTTGCTTCGTGAGAAAACCTAAATTGCCCAGCGAACATTTTGACCTGTGGGAATTAATGCCGGCTTAACAAAAAAGTATAACAAAGAACTTATGGACGCTATATTTCCGCGTTACCAAGGGGTTGCTAACGTATCTTGTTTGGTTTGATACACACAAGGAAGTCTTATTGTCAACGATTTGCACGGAGAACAGAAAACTAGTTCCCAATATTTCCGGTTCTAAACAGCATTATTATTGTTAACAGAAGTTGCAAAGTTTTCTTGTGAAGAAATTATGTGAGAACATAAGTAATTCTTGAGCGCGTTTTACAATTCCCCTTTAAACATATTCATTAGTTTAAAGCTGAATATCGCCATTTATGAGAGTTCGAACGTAAATAATTTCTGTACATTAGTCTGAATTAAATTACCTACGTGACCATTTCTAAACTAGAAACAAACTGGCGTCAATTATCTAAAAACCTAAACACAAATAACATACTTTGTAACGAAATGAATGCAGATGTAGATAAACGAGTACGGATTTGTAAAGATAACGGAGAAATAATAAGTAGGTACGTATTCGGCACGAACAAACGTGTCAATTGATTTGATATTAAAAAACAGTTATTTTACTGCAGCTTGCACTTGCACGATGAAATGGGTGCGTTTTATCTACATTTAATGTTGGAAAATACGACTTTAGTTAATTTTTTTCATTACTTTAGTTAGTAAAGGAAACAGCCCATTGATGGAAAGTGTTCATAATCAACACTAGTAGATAGTAAGAGTTCCTAGTACCTAATACACATAATTATGAAGTACCAATTACCGTATTCCATATATATCCCCATTTACGTAACCTTGTTAGTTATATGTTTGTATAACAACGATAAGCTTATGTAACTGAAGGCTATGTGTCATCAAAATCTAGAAGGAAGATGATGCGTCACAGGAAGGAGGGCAAGGTCAATACAAACAATATGTTCGCTCCGTATATCAATCACATTTAATAATATGTAACTAATAATCATGTGTCATCGAAGTCTCAAATAACATACCTTTTACGAATAGTTCACAAATAGGTCACAAATCATATTTCAATAGGTATTAGGCTTACTAGGGCGTTTCGGGCGGATTCGCTCGCGAATAATCCAGTTCCGTAATTCACGAGAACATAATAAAAAAAAATAAAGAAAAAACACCAACTCATATAAACCATTTTTCATATATTTATAAGCGTGAAGAAAAATAGTAGAAAAATTCAAATATCAGAAAGTTTAAAGTCATTTTTACATTTATGTTCGAGTAGGAATGCAAAATATTTATGTGGTCATCGACTTTTGTCAGTATTTAAATTTTACTATAAACAATGTATAGTAGGAAGTATTAGAATGTTTGGCATCTATTACGGCACTAAGCTAATTTACATATCACATATAAAAAGTCAGGCCCATGTAGGGATATACAACGATTTTTTAATTGTATGGACTGACCTAGTTGTATAATTTAAAAATTAGTTTCATCTAATATAATTTCAGCTATAGATACTTTATTACAAATATCGTATTAGTAAAGAATTTTATGTTTTAAATATTTTAATTATTAATTAACAAACAATGAGTTATTTGACGCCCGCTTTAAAATGTTGATTCAGTAAATGTTGTTAAGTAATATTTCTGGAGGAATTAAAATTCTAATTGAAACTAAGCAAGTACTTACGGTAAATAGTAAAATAATTATACAAATAAAAAATATATGGTGAAAATTAGGAGAGTGAGTTACTGACGTTGAGGCTGGGATGGGCATATTCTAGTGATCTGATGAGAGGCAGCGGTTGACGCGGTTGTGCCGGGTGCGGAGGCGCAGGTGCCGCGGCCGCCCCGCGCCTCTGCCGGGCCGCCATTGGCCGGAGCCCCGCGCCCTCCGCCGATTGGGTACGGCGCACGTGCGAGGTTTGTCCGCCGCCACCTGGTCGCGGAGCTGACGGGGCGCACTTTATAAGCAGCAACCTTCCCTCGCCGCACCACTCGAGCTTCGGACGCCGACGAGAGCGCGTGCACGTTAATCGCGTACTGAAACTTTACGGTCATTCACAATACGAAGTGATTCCGTGATGCCAGGACTACTTTTACATCAGTGATATAGTGAAATTGTTTGAGAACTTAATTATAGAGACTGCACTTATAGTGTTTGTGAATATTGTGCAAGATGCTTGTGGAGGACTTTCAAACTTCTCGCGCTATGATGACGAAGAAATATGCGCATTGTCCGCTGAAGAAGCGACCGGTGTTGGTGCGGGAGGAGCGGCCGGCGACGCCGCCCACTACACCGCCTCACCCCGCCCATCACGCCACACGACTTTACTATGATTATCATTGTAAGTAGCATCATTTGTATCTTACATTGTTTCTGTATTATATATATAAAAAAACATGAAAGTAATGTCTTGTTGAATTAAATTTTAAACAAAATAGTCGTTATAAATTAATGCAAGATATGCATGCATGCATAAAGTAATATTTACAGATTTTTAATGAAAAAAAATAATCAGAAATATTTAGTTTGTTTGGAAAAAAAATTAACCCGTTGTTTTTTTTTTGTTACCAGGTGACACGGAAAATGAGGAACCAGAAAATCTTAGTACTAAACCAGAAGACCTTTCTAGAACTGGAAATTATCCGAGCAAAGCTTCTTCACCTATTTCTACAACAATGACAACGGTGAAGACTGAGCCTCACGAATGGTCACACCAACAGCTGGAGTATTTGGCTGCCTGTCGAGCTCGTCTTGAACCTGTGCCAACGGAAATTGCTCGCCCTACCCCTCAGTATCCATACCTGCCCACATTATACCCGCCTTACCCCATAGAAGAACTATATCCTACAGCGCCTTCGCTTTCGCCACCTGCGCACCCCCAATTTTACACACGATATTCCCCGGCTTCACCTCCTTCATCGTGCTCTCCGCCACCGTGCCCAGAAGACTTACGTTCACCAGGGTCTGTTTCTTCTGACTCAGGAGTATCAGTTACCGGCGCACGTCGTCCTCGCTATCAATGCCCGGACTGTGCAAAATCATATTCTACCTACTCTGGTCTATCTAAACATCAGCAATATCACTGTGCAGCAGCCGAAGGTAGTCTAGCCCGAAAATCCTTTAGCTGCAAATACTGCGCGAAGGTATACACATCGTTGGGTGCGCTCAAGATGCATATTCGCACCCATACTTTGCCTTGCAAATGCCATTTGTGTGGAAAAGCGTTCTCAAGGCCGTGGCTGCTGCAAGGGCACATCCGCACCCACACTGGAGAGAAGCCTTTCTCGTGTCATCATTGCCGTCGTGCCTTTGCAGATCGATCAAACTTAAGAGCACATTTACAGACTCATTCAGATGTTAAGAAGTACTCTTGCACGGGGTGTGGAAAGACCTTTTCCCGTATGTCTTTGTTGAGTAAACACTTGGAGAGCGGATGCGGCAGTTCTGTTGTGGCTGGTTACGAGTATCGTCCGGAAGGAGTTCCAGCAGCGCACGCGCAAGCCCACCAGCCGATCCCTCCGCCCACTACCGTGCACGCCTATTGAGAAGACTGACTGCACAGAATACCCGATCTCGATATTCTACATCATTAACCATAAACAGTTACTTTCGTTGCTATCGCGAAATTTAAATTATTACTGTAAATATGTTTTAATGAGTGTTTTTTTATTATATCAATATTATTATTAGGGACCAACGTGTTAATTTAGTTGTAGATGTGTAAGGTGTAGTTTAGTTTAGATAAGATATTATTTTAAGTCGCACTACTGCGACGCCACTAGTCATATGGCATTTGCCGGGTGTCATACACTTTTTCAAATCTTTATTTGTATCCTAAGCCATGTACAAAGTGCCTTAAATATAAATGATTAATATATTCGTTGACGAAAGTGTAATAATGTCTTTAGAAGCTATAATTATTGTCATTAAAATAGATCTATTTGATGAGGCTACTTATTATGCCAGTTGCCGTAATACGTTCCTTTTTGTTACCTCCAAGTACGAAAATAAAATCAAACAGAATTAAAATTGAACTTTTATTTTATTTTTCTGCTAAAATTGTTGGTAAGTAACTTATTGAATTATTGACAGAAAAAATATATATTTCACGTAGGTACGTAGTAACTAGTTAACTACCGTTATGTAAATAATATTAGAATTTACCAGTCAAAATATTCACTTGAACATACTTTGTTCATAATTTCTTCATAGTTATAACAATAGGTCTAATAGTTAACCATTGTTATAATTAAAACCCTGGATAAATTTATTCACGATTTATAGAACTTTTTACCGGTCCTGCCTAAACCTATATGAAAAAACTTACATACATACATACATAACTTCACGCCAGTTCCCTTGCGGGGTAGGCACGAACAACAGAGCGCCATTTAGGCTTATTCTTACACACCTCACTTGCTTCTTTGACATGAAAAAACTTAATATCAATATATACATAAATAAAAATGTTATAATAATAAAATGTTTTAATAAGGATATACAAAAAGCTAAACATTCAAAACGTATTTTGAATAGTTACCCATTCATATTTTAATTGACACTGTCGAACAAGAGTTATAAATTCTACAGAACAAGTTTTTATCAGTCTTATCTTCACTTTGCATTTTTTTCAGTCCGTAAGCCAATGAATTAGTCATATTAATAAACATTAATGTTTTTCGCATTTCGTTGCAATAGTTAAGCCGCGATATAGGTACACCGAAAATAAGCACAGTTAGTTTATCGACGAGACAATAGCTAAGAGCACCGGTCTAATGTGGGTCGAACGTAGACAGTGGGCGCCATGGTGCACGGCGCATGCCGGCGGTCACCCGGCCACGAGGTCACCACCCGGGGCATGCTCCCGCCTCTATTCCTTGTAATACTACAGGATCTCTTCTACAGCAGATTCCTATATCTCACTATCCAGTCGCTTGAATTACTATTTTTTTAAATTTTACACAAATTCCATACAAGTAATATCAATTTTATTCTAATAAAGTAAGATGTCCTTCATAAGAGCGTACTACGCTTTAGACATTTAAAGACATTCTTATTTATATCGAGTTATTGAACTGCGTCTCTGAAACTCGAATAAAAGTCTCATTGGTTGATTCGGATCCGACATCCCTAGGAGAAAGAGTGGCTCTACTCTCTACATTTGTTCAAGATGTATTGATAGGTTATACATATTATCAATATAATATATTTGATGGACAAGTTGTTTGTATTATTTTCGTTTACCGTTAGCGATTGGTAAGTTATACAATACGTCCATTGAACCAAAAAAACTGCCTAATAACATTCTTTGCCAGTTTTACCTCGGCTGAACTGTTGCCATGAGAGGGGGATGAATTTAATGATGGCCACCATAGGGCGACACAAAGCACTAATTGAGAACGGGCGACGGGTAATATAAAGCCCGAGGGGAAGGATTCCGGCGGGCCGGGATCGGTGGTTTGCGGCGGCCTACGCTATCTTACTGCCGTTTCGCAACGTGTTATGGCTGGGAGAGAAGAAACGGCGAAAGAAACTTCCCAGCAACACGCCTAGTCTATCCTGTGGGGGGGCTATGTCTCCTAGCGTCCCTCGCAGGGACGTGGAGAGATCTTGATTGGCGGCGCCTGAGACGCCGCCGTCTGTGTCTGTCTGTCCGTGCCTGCCAGCCTGCCGTCCTAACCGCGGGCGGGCTGATCCGGGCCAGCCGTTTTGTGATAACGTCGACCCTGTCCGTGAGGACGTTACGCGGTCGTCGCACGAGAGCCTTTCGCCGAGGCTTATAATCGGACGCGGACACGACGAGTGGATTACGATGGTGCGGCGCGAGATCGAAATACTTACGCGAGAGCGACGTAATGTAGTTTTTGATGGAGGGAAGCTCCAGATCGCGGTGGAGGTCGACGTTACGCATATAGAGGGGAGCACCGACGGCTCTGCGCATGAATTTGTTTTGCACGATTTGCAATTTGGTAACCAAAATCAAAAAACAGAGATAACATGAATGATAAACACAAAGTTTTTATCATTTGACTATGGAATCTTAAAAAATCACTTAAATGTCTGCAATTGAATTTTCATTCTTATCTATATACCTTACCTTACCAGAAATTGATCCGTTTATTTAAAATATTATAATACTCTTTATGTTATGTACTCAAAGTTTGAGATTGGCTGCAAATAATCATTTTAGAATCATCGAAGAGCGATGTCGCGTCGCCGCCCACTCAGTGTCGACCGTGGAGTTCACCATGGATAGCCATAGCTTAGCAGGCGCTTGCGAAGGCCTTCCTGCCTGTTGTCGCCAGATTTGCGATTTATCGCCTTGACTCGCGCCCTGTCGCACCAAGATGCACAATTGACGCTAACGTATATTGTCATATACCCAATACATTCAGCACACCCACACAAGCAGGGTTGCGGGGGTGTATAGTACGGTCTCTTAAATAATATTGGTCTTTAGAATTATTTTGAAAACTTTTATTTCCAGAAATTGCTTGAATAACAAACAATCTTAAGCAAACTACTTTATAAATCATAATTACTGTAATACTTTATAAGTAAATTAAATTGTCTACCTTTTTGTGTTAGCGTCTATTTACCTGTATTACTTAATAATTAATTTATTCAATTATACTCAATTATACAAATTTTTGGATTATTTTTTATACCAAATTCTATAATATAATTAATATTTAGCTACTATAACAAAAAAAAACTATTCTTATAAAATAATCTATAAACGTGAAAAAAATATATACAAAGTTCTTTATAGAAATAAAAGCATTGAGGTCGGTGAACGATGATTCAGCATCATTTGAACGACATTGCCATTATTCCGTCGTATACGCCAGTCTCTTTTCTTACACCATCTCCTATTCATTTAGGGTTGGCACAATAGGTCTTTTCCTTCCATATTCTTCTATTCTGAGACACATCCTCTGTCACGCCACAAATCATCATGTTCACACAATCCATCAATCTCTTTTTCGGTCTACCTTTATATTTGTAGCCGTCAATCTTGGCTCAACGTTCGGATCCATATAACATGACCGGTCGTATGACAGATTTATGTATCTGACCTTTTAGTTTAAGTGACATTAGTTTTTTGCATGTCACTTCGGTTATCTGTCTGTAGCTATGCTACATTTATTCTTCTTCTTATATCTTCTATCTTCTTCATAGCGTCGTCTAATCAACCTTTCTATTTTAATATACCTAAAGCACGATCTTCTAGGCAGAGCTGCTCGCAATATGCCAGGCAACTGAGCACATATTGAATAGCAGCCTGACCTCGGTGGCTGTGCTCAGCGATTCCAAGTCTTCGCTCGACTTGATCTGCAATGTGGACACGCTCCACCCGCTCGGCTTCGGTACTCGTCAGAATCTAGCGAAGCTGATGGGTGCAACTCCCGGTTGTTATGACGAGCAGGCTAGGCAAGCGGCGACGCAGCAATGAATCCAGGTTTAAATTGGCACGGAGGATTCACGGCTAACATGCATAGATTTAAATTAAGGAATAGTCTGACATGCTTGTGCGAGTTCGGAGCAGATGAGTCCATCCAACACCAATTATTAGAGTGTCCGGCAAACGACCGGCCCTGGTGCGACCTCGAGACCGTTACATAAACCAAGATCACAGAGGTTGCTATATTTGATTAGATTAAGATCAATCATCGAAGATCGGGTAAGGACTCGAGGCCACACCTGGAGCGGATCTGTATGCGTTTTGACAAGGGGGCCTGTAAAACGCAATGGTATGAGTCAATGGGGAGTCTCGTCATGTTCGAAATCCCACATATAAGAAAGCTGTAATGAAAATGAAGATGTAGAGTAAATAGAAGTTGAACCTTCTACTTGAAAAGAATTAAATATCTATGCAACAAATAGATATATGTTAAAATAGTAAATAAGATAAGAACATAGAAGATACAAGACATAGATAACAATAAGTAACAGAAGAACTTAGAAGAAGAATAGTAAATACTATTTTTAAGACAAAAATGAAAGTCTAAATAAGAACCCTGACTATGTCAGAGGTGACACTTGGCATGAAGAGCCATTTAAATACCTTCCTATTTTGAAAAGAACGATCTCACGCTTATTCATAACTAATGATACAAAAAGATGCTTTAAAACAAGATGTGGGGTTATTATTGAATTACAGTAATTATCGAAGACAGATCCAAAACCGCGAAAAAATTATAGTGAAGTCTTACACGTTAACTCACTATCGCAACTATAGATCATGGAGTAAAAAGGTCGGCAAGTAAACACTTACGGTCTTAGTCAAATTGAGTCAGAGTAAGTTTATAGGCTTCATTAAGAACTTTAAAGAAGCCTACAAACTTACTCTAATTCAATATTAGTAAGACCTTTACAAAGCAGTTACAATATCATAAAAATGTTACAATAAGGAGGCGGGTAATATTATTCTATAAAATTATAGTCTCCAAAACTTAATTATACTAATTTACTGTTACTAATTCACCAATAAAAATGTCAATGCGCCATTATTTAGCAATAAATTTCGCCAAACATGTTCTTGTGACAACTATAAGTGGACATTACGAGCTAGGCACTTAATTGCAAGCGAAACGAGCTAAACATAATATATTGATATGTAATACTGGTGATACATTGTAATGATTATAATTATTTTAAACTACAGGGCAACATGTTCAAACGATGACATTATGTAAATGTTTCAAGTACTCATAAAATATTAGCCCGTATACATCTCACCTTTAACCTCGCGCCTTCTGCATTTCCACTTATTTTAGAAGAATGTAAATAATACCCATCGTAGGTTGGCGCGTATCATACACACGTCGATTATTGGACGTTTAGTTTTTCTGAACCTCATGATGTTTTGTGTGTATTCTTCCCAGCTAAAATTCCAAAAGGACGCATTAGTTTTAGCATTACAAGGATATCAAGATTTATGTAAAGTAATCTTAAAAGCAAAAATAAAAAATGGGAGAGTGAGTAATAGTAATTAAAGAAATAAGTTGATTTTCCTTCGAAAGATTTCGTTGAAAATATTAAATATCGTATATATGAAGGCATTATAAATCCATACTCTGTCATATCAAGAGTGGGCAAATAATTTATTGAAAGGTGCGCATTGAAATCACGTTTATTTGTGCGGCTGCGCCGACACCCGACGTTACAAATCACGCTTATCGCCGCGACTCGACTTGTCCATTGCCGCCGCCAGCTCTAAATCTAGGCGCATCTAGACCGATATTCACCTTCGTCCACGCTCTGATCTCTTCGACGAAAAGGAACACGAAACGGTAGTTCAAAAACATTAAGGTTACATAACTTAACAAATTGGCTCACCTCATAAACAAAATACATTCTAGTCATTATCTATTGAAAATCTCCGCACTACATTAATAATGTTTCTAGTTTAAAAGATATAAATAATTAAATATAACAATAACAAAAGCTCTTCTCGAACGAGGTCGAATTAGTGTCGAAACCCGTTTGCGTTATCTATAAGGAGATCGCTTATAACTAATAGAAAAGTTCAAAGTTCTATTAGACTATTAGGTGTGAACTCTAATTGGTACCGCATATCGGCGATCGATATCGGATTAGATAATCACGATGCAAATAGGAACAGAATTAATTAATGAGAATGCATTGGATTGGCCGGAATGGTCGTACGCAGTACGAGGACGCAGCGCACGCGCCGGCCCGACCACCCGAGCTCGCCGCTGGCCAATCGCCGGTCGCACGCATTTGCCCCGTGCGCCAGCCACGTCTTCACCGGCCACCACTAATTGGCATTCGTGTAGGCTGACGCGAATGTTCTCTGTTTGTTAATGCGTGCTGACTACCTGTACTTACCAACTTAATCCTCAATACTAAAACTACGGTACCCGTTTGTATAAAATAACATGTTTGATGTTACTTACTATTTATTCACTTGCCCTATTTGGTACAAACTTGACATTACTTGTATGGAGCTTATGTTAAATTTTAAGTAAGGCAAATGAACGGTTAGTAAAATATAAGATCAAAATATCAAATAATTATTTTTCCTCGTTTCACTTCTTAAATTCAAATAGACATACATACGAATACTCGTACATATAACGATGTATGTACGAGTATGAAGTTCAAGATAATACAGACTGAAAGGTCACGCACTTTCTTTTACCTTATCTAATAATATCAAGCAGCATTAAAGCAACAGCATTAAAGTGTTGGCAAGTGAAGCATTTGTAATAAAGCAAAAAAGATCAAGTAAAAAAATACAAGATTCACAACTACTATATTATTATTGCTATGATTTGTCGATAAGGAGCTTACCAACCAGCAATATAAGATTTCGTAATTACCGAATAAAATCACGACACTCATAAATAATTTTATAGAAAAATATTGGAGTATTAAAGGCGCTTGAAACGTGCACTTGCCTGACAGGGTCGGAGGTTAACTGTTGCGATTGTCATCTTATTAGATAACTTTCTTATTAGTGACTGACACGACAGTAACGCTTAATTTTAAAATATGTCTTAGTAGATCTCAAGGCCAACAATTGTGTGCTTTTTATAACTCGAGCTTTCCACGTGGCTTCGCTTGCGTAATATTTGATCATTATTCCGTGTCACCTGTCCCATTTTCCGGAATGAAACTATAAGTGATCAAATTTCAAGATAATCGTTGTATCTAAGAAGGATCTTGTCAATTCCAACCCTTATTTCGCGGAAATTTCACATAGATAGATAGATAACACTTTATTGTACACCATTACAGAAAACTTATGAACTAGTATTATTCTAATTGTGTACAAAGGGCGGTCTTATCGCTAAAAAGCGATTTCTTTCATACAACCCGTACCATTTTTCGCGACAAAAAGTATCCTATATAATATTCTGCCGTGCAGGAACGGCCTGTGGTAAGAGGTGTCGAAACAACTCAAAGCCAGGTGGTAGGATATTTGCCCATCTAGATGGCTACCACCCCTGGTCTAGAGCATATCGCCATAACAGCCTTGAGTTGTGTTCCGGCATTAGTGACCAGGTTCCAGTCCTCCTTTAGAGAGCGGCAGCGCATTCGGCCTTTGGTGTTACAAATGTCCATTGGCGATGGTAACCGCTTTCCATAAGGTGGGCCATCTGCCTGTCTGCTGAACTCAAGCAATCATTCCTGTTGTTAAAACTTTATGTACTATCATCATTTTTTTATACTGTCACGAATTTGGTTTATGCATCCATTCAAATAAAGTCACCTTCCAATTTATACATCAGTAATGTTATTTCACACACAGTGAAGGGTTCCGTAGAGGTGATATATACCATTAGAAAATTGTCGTTTGCTATAGAACTATAAACATGCTTTTAATCATAAAAATATTATATCTCAAACATAAATTAATGTCCTCACACTAATTTTTGTTCAAGGTATTTTTTAAATATCCTATAGTTTGATTTAGCTCATATGACAATTAGAGAGAACATGCACACACGCAGTGTTTACGTCGTTAGAATTAATTTAAATAAACAAATAATTAACGAACCTCAGCAAAACGTAAGCGATGCCACCTCACGAAGCAAGGCGATCAGTCTTTTAGGAACGTTCCATACTGACAGCGATCACTAGATTTTATTAGTACTATAATACAATTGATATACCCTCGGAACAGGGTACATATTTTAACCCCTTGGGAGTGGAGGCGCTGAGTCTGTTGGGGCCAAGTACCCACGGGCTTTTTAAAAATATTAAAAAACGGTTGATCAACACCACAGGCGATCGGAAGGCTGGCGCTTACCACGCGCAGAGAATTAGTGTCTGTATTCAGCGAGGTAATGCTGCTAGCCTTCTAGGTACATTGCCCCACGACAGCGGTTTGGTCAGGCTGGACTGAACTTAGTTTATAATATTCTAGTGTATATATGTGCTAGATTTTTTTGTTTTAAATTATATGTTTTAGTTTTATTTTACATAGTAAATAACGGAGAAAAATTGTTTCCGAAATTTATCATGCCAGAAATCGAACCCGGAACCTCTGCGTTGCAGCGAGGTACGCTAGTAAAGGCTTAGCCCACTCAACCACAGAGGCCATCTTTTTAGAATATACTTTGAGGTTTTCTTATTGTTATTTATATTTATAATATTATAAAATTCTAAACACGCCGTGTCTGTATTAAAGCTATTAAAAAAAAACAACTGGAATAGACTCTATAAATGATGGGGAACACGATGCAATTTATATAGATTTCTTGTCTGTTTGTCTGGTTGTTTGGCTGATCGATAGCTAAATATATATATAAAACAACTAGGATACGCCCGTGACTTCGTCCACGGTTGACTTGAAAATCCCGCGGGATTCCCGGGGCACGAAGTATCGCAGCAATTTAAAAAAAGAATGAAAGCTATCGTTTTAGCGGAGACTGTCGGGATAAGCTAATTTTTATGCATCCCAACTTCAAACCGCTCCCGGGAAAATTTTGGTGGGTCTCTTGGGATAAAAAACATCACACGTTTTATTACATTAAATTTTCTATCGATGAGTAAAAAAACACATTGGAATTCGATTTTTTTTAATCTGACCGTTTTAAAGCAATCCCAGAAAAATTCCTGCGGGGTTCCCAGGATAAAAAGTAGCACAGAGTTTAAGTCTAAGAATTAGCTATCGACCAGCGAAAACTGCATCGAGGTCGGCTTAGTCGTCTTTACATGAATCCTGAACAAACAGACAAGAAATCTAAAAAAATAGCATCATGTCTCGATTGTTTTTATAGTCTATTCCAGTTTTTTTTAATTAGCTTTATGTACAGACACGGGATGTTTGGAATTTTCTATTATTATAGATTGTTTTGTATAGTGTGGAGCAGAAACCTTTATTGTTACATGATAGGAAATGTGTTAAATTTAGAAGATTGCAAGTTGTATTGGATGATCCTTGAACTTGGTACGTTACTCACCCACGTACTGTCATACCTAAATGGACACCAGTGCTTTTCCTTCCTATGTTGTATTGTTATAACTTGCTTTCTACTTTGGTATATCAATATTATTACTTTATCGCCTTTATTTCTTTCATTTGCACTGCATCTATGATATTGCATAAAAGCAGTGATGTAAAAAGAACTTTTTTAGAACACTTTTATCATACGCTCTTTACCGTCGTCTGTTTTTCCTGAAGACTACAATCTAGATGTCTTCAAGTCTCGCGTGAACAGGTATCTTCTAGGTAAGCGTGCTCCACCTTAGACGGCATTTCCGCCTGACATCAGGCGCAATCTCAGTCAAACGCGAACCTAGTCATAATAAAAAAAAGAAGAAGAATGTTATTTGGATGTATGCTTGGATAATATTTGGAATCTAACTAAAGCGTACTTCTCATTTGGAGCATCAACTTTCTATATCGGGGTTTGCTTTTCTACTCTTTCGTCTTCACTTCGCATGGTCTTCGGCATCCTTTTTCCTCGTGAAACTACTGACACATATTATAGGTATAACAAACACCCCGCAGCATTAAGCTAGCATTTCGTTAGCCTACGCCTACCACCGTGATCTGATGGAGGTGGCTGAAAAGACATTTGACTTTTTCGGATTGTCGGGGAATTATCTTTGAAAACATATCACTTTTCATCTGAAAATATAGATAGTATATCTTAAACAAAATATATACAATGTCACTAATGAAATGGTCGTATAGTTTTATGACAAAATAATAAGTTAATAAAATATATACATGAAGTTAACCAAATATGTATAGAAATAAAAAAAAATAACTGAAAACTTCAAATGC
Source organism: Dendrolimus kikuchii (assembly GCA_019925095.2). Classification (NCBI taxonomy): domain Eukaryota; kingdom Metazoa; phylum Arthropoda; class Insecta; order Lepidoptera; family Lasiocampidae; genus Dendrolimus; species Dendrolimus kikuchii. The sequence goes on from CM034390.1 coordinate 13,554,605, forward strand.
CTGTCGTGAAAATTTTGTTTTTCTGAATTAACTGAACAATTAAAATTAATTAATGACGCTGTTTGTTTAGATAAACTATTTGTTTCCCACCCAATTAGCCGAGTTTCATTAAACCTAGCCATGCTGACATAAACAAATCCCTTGCAATTTATCTGCTATGTCATGGACATAAAGACTGGTGCAGAAGCGGGAATCATTTTGATAATCCGAAACTACAATAATAATTAATTATTCAAACCCTATTTACTACATGAGTATAAAAGACATCAACGCGTGATAACTTAGACGAGGTATAACCAAAGTTTTTGAAAACTTATTAATCCACTGTTTTAATTTCTGTAAATGCCGCTTTCTTTTATGAAAATAAAAGAAATATATATAGTTTTATCTATAGATGATTTTCTAGTTGTGGCCACCACTTTGTTTGGATGGGATTAGACGTTCATATTAAAATCTTTTTTATTTCGTAAAATGTTTATTGAAATCTGTTCAGCCCTTTTGAAACTTGTGCCAGATAAACTTGCAAACAGACTGATAAACGACAATTAAAATCTACAATTTCCAATTATTCTAGAATTACGGATAGACATTTCAATTATACTAGTTATTAACATTATACCAGTTTTTTCCCGCATTAATGGAGATTTTGTCAATCATTTATAATTAAATAACTATATTACACCTGTATAACGACCATTTTTCTATCCCTCGAGAATAGTATATAGGTAGTACTTTTTTTCTGAATGAAGCGTACTTTATTTCATTTTCTGTGCTCTTAAATTCATAAACTCATTTATTCATAACTGTGTTACAAGTCAGGGTTAACATGTATTATTATTAGTAAATTTTCAACTATTCACATTTACATAATTTGTCATCAATATTATAATCCATGAATTCTTTCAAGCTATAAGTGTGCCCGATTAGCCACTTCTTAAATCAGCAAGTAATTGCATTTAAACTGCCGGAAAGTATGATTTTGTTCAGTAGTTTATTATATATAGTCGGACCGTGTTAGCGTTTAGATTTTTCCAATCGCCTCGACGACGGTGCAATCCTATCTCTGTTCCGAGTCTGATATGAATGTATGTCGCTATGCTTTGCATCCATGGAATCATTAATCCTGACGTATAGGGCTACTTGAAATACTTACTTAAATACTTAAGAACCAGTATGCAAAATGTCATGATTAAAGATCGAGTAGTTAAGTCATAACAGTTTAACAAACTCATCATTCGCATTTATAATATTAGTGTTGATAGAAGATAAATGTTATTGATTCATTAGATCCGTTGTCTTATATACATATTATTGTACTTCGTACAAACTTTTTTACTATAAACAAAATTTTAACGGAAATGCGTAGGTTGATCATTTCATGACTCACGACTTTAGAATGTGAACTTGTATAATAAACACTTGAAGTCGAAGCAGGGCACTCAACTGTTCACCACACAATTTTAATTACGCATTGACATCTTGTTATTACAATAATTACAATATTGCTCGTCCCGAAAATAGTATTTATTAGACATCAATTATGTGAGCTTCGAGATGTAAAACGGGAACTATTTTGAATTTGTGATACAAACTATCCCCTGTTTATCCCGTCGTTGTAGTCAACCAATGGTTTGTCAGTACTGGACGTAGGTCTGTCTAAGTATGCGCAACTTCTCCCTGTCATATTCTCATCAAGCTCCCACGGGCGACCTTGCGCAGATCGGCGGTCCATCGGGATGGTAGGTGTCCTAAACTGTTTGCCGAGATGCATTTTTCACTCCAGGATTGTTACTATTTACCCCATTTACCGAAAATATGTAAATAAAAAAATGTGCAGTTCACACGCAGTAGAAGTGAAACTTCAGAAAATATACTCACAAATACTTCTTCTCAACTTTTATAAATATAAATATAATTCCTTTAGCCTACATCCGTCAACATATTATAATTCAAGGAATTAAATCTAAATTACACTTTAAATCTCTAGCATAAAGTTCAAAATTCAATGTACTGTTTCGCACAATTTCCTTTGATCTACGTATAAAAGATAATCTGCCTTAACTATATACAGATAAAGCTAAAATTCATATTGAAAATTAATACTAACGGGTAAAAAGAAATGTGTTTTATTACGAATTAAATAAAGTTGCATTTTATGTGTTTATCTCCTTTTAGTGTCACTTTTCGTTTAATCGATTTTCAAATCACAACGATTCTAAAGAAGTTTCACTTTAAAAAGCACCTGTGGCACCAAAGCAAGCAAAAAGATTTTTAGTCTCCTTGAATTACTTATTCACTGATGTTTCTCTGTCTAAATTTTATAAGTAACCAGTTATTTGTTCATTCCTCATCGCTTTGTATTGGTAGCATTTATGGCCGGTCTTTAGGAAAGTCACACGAATCAGCTTCATTTCTTCATTATCATTATAAATAAATTACCGAAAGAACGTTATTGTTACTCACACTTTTTTGTGTTTAAAAATAAATCGCTTTGTAAATTTGAATAAACTCGTGACCTTGATAAATAAACTGTACCATTCCGACTATATATCATGACTACCCGCTTTAAAAAAATATATAATCAAACATAAATTTTACAACAATAAATTGGTTTGGACTGGTGTGCAAAATGCAGTTGAATATCTATCGTATTTGGAACTTCGGCCATTTCTCTATAAGTAAAATCTAAACTCTTTTGAGAAATAAATGTTTTGAATTTTGGAACCGTCCTAATAGAAAATCTACGTGAGTTTGTTAGTGCGTATGTTGATTTTGTTGGTACATACATACATAACTTCACGCCAGTTCCCTTGCGGGGTAGGCACTAACGACAGAGCGCCATTCAGGCTTATTCTTACACACCTCACTTGCTTCTTTGACATTTTGTTGGTATATGTTTATAATATCGGGCCGAAGAGTCTGTTGCAATTGTCATTTCAACCACCAATGTAGCGTTTTCCAGTGAAGCCAGTATTTGTATTTAACAACAAAACAAAAAACTACGTGTAGTATAAGTAACTGGCATAATCAAATAATTGTAAATCTATCACGTGTTCATAACATTATTAATTGTAACCATATAATAGACCTAATTGTATTGTTAAAATTAATATTTACTTTTAATCAAGATCATATAGAGAACTGAGCATAACTTACAAATTTAGAAATGGTACTTCATAGATAACATATTGTTTCGACGATAAATGCATATGCATGATTAGCAGAATGTCTTTTTTATCAGCTAATGTTCAATAATTACGAACATCTTATAGGATTTGTTGTAATATCTTTCTATTGTTGCAACTGTTTAAGACTTATATTTCAGCAGACTGTAACTTGCTTAGCTGGTGTATGCGCGTATATCTATATAAAATGAAAACTGCACTTCCCTTGGAGTATATTTTGTATTAATTAAATACCATATAATATTTCACATCAACAGTTCAATAGCAACTGGCAATATTATTAGACACATGGTTTTATTATAAAATAATTAGGCTTCCATACAGCCAGTGTCTATGTAGGTTTCCTACAGCAACTTGCAGGGAATTTCGGGGAATTCTTGTTTGTGTTCTTTAGAGCTTTTACATTGTATCCGAATGTTGAATTGATAGACATTAACTGCTTGAAGATTGTAGGGCAGTTGCGTTTCAATCATACAGGTAGAAGGATATCAGTTGAAGTGGAAACTGTAATCTTATTACGACGAAGTGCATGTTTAGAGGTATCGATTTATTTATAATAATTTTTTTATTGCAAATCTGGCAAACAAATAGACGGCCTAGCTCATCGAAAATGATTACCATCGCCTCTAGTCGTTTGCAACACCAGGGACGAAGCTAACATTCTGCCATCCTTTAGAAAGGGATAAAGAGGATGGGATTAGACAGGAGGAATGAGATAGGAGATGGGATATGGCATTTTTTAATTGCCTTCTCCTCCATTATGAATTAAAATGGAGATTTTTTATTTTCTTTTCGTTTTGATTTCTTTTCTTTTTTCTCTCTGGGGATAAATAAGGGGGCGTTGTCTTTTGTTTCACTTTTCTTTTCTTTCTTATTTACCAAAACCTAATACTATTACAATTTTCTTATTACTAGTACAATATTTATGTCTAAATTAACTTTTTGTGCTTTTTATCATTTTTGTTACTTATTTCTATTTCATTTCCTGTAAAATAAATATATTATCACACTATTTCTCATCTATTTATTTAAACAAATTCAGGATATGGAATTGGTATGGGGGATGCGATAAGGAAAAATGGATAAAGGGAGGGAGCCATCCGAAGTATTACTCATCGCACGAAACACGATTAGCTCAAGGCTAATCGTTTCACGCCGATATTCTGTAAGAGCGTGGTATCACACCGACCGAACCGGCCCAAAGACCTGTAATCAGGATGTAATAACTCCTGTATGGCTTTACCACTTACAAATTGGATTTAATAATAATATAAAGATTTATTGAAACCAAAATTACATTTACATTTCGTCTTAAAAATTGTACTTGTTATATATCTATCTGTTTTTGTAACTACTGTAAATATAATTAAATTTATAATCTGCCCGATTGGTTAAACTCCTGCTCTACATAACAATGTATGTGTTAAATCTAAACGAAAATAGGATATAGTATGTTACGTCACGTACGTGAATTAAATATAAATTCGTAGATGGGACAGAGAAAAACTGGAAAAACTTTGATGACTGATATGAACACAAATAACATAACTGCATAATTTTGATTGATGAAAATGGGATAGTTTCTGCAGGATACGAATCCTCAGTCGAGTGAAGCTGCGTGAAAAGCTTCAGTACTTAATATTTATTTTGATATCAGATGGTGTCACAGCGCGGGCGTCGATATAATACAACATTGATGTGCATAAAAATTAACAGATGTGTAACGGTACCGCGCGTAGGAGGCGCACGAGCTCCTCACGGGGTGTCCTCGTCTGAACCGCGATGGCCCGAACCGATGACAGTCAAATATTTTCATGTCAACGTTCTAGCAAAAACGCTTTATCGCGCTCTTTTCTATTGTTAGAATTAAATTGATAAACTGTTTCGGGGGTTGCTGAACTTTATTTATAGATATAACCCCAAATCTATAATACACATACAGGTTAATTTTTGAAATGTACTTCAGGGTCTTATCACATGTGCAAAATGTGAAATTATATGAAATATCGCAAAACACTAAATCAAGCCCCGGAGCCGATTTCGATTTGGAACCCAAGCCAGAAATCAAATCAGTTGATTTTAAATAAAAAAACACATAAACCTATATTAGGTACTACATCACACACCATTTCATATTCCGGTACAAAAGATTATCTTTACAAGCAAAGTCAATTCCTGACTATGATAATAAAATTTTCATACATCTAACGATACCGCTTTAGTTTTCATCAAAATCGATCCCGAGGTTCCTTTGGGATTTTTCAATATTACTTACATTAGGTTCCGGATTTGTTTATTTTGTTTAATTATAACTCAAGACAGTATATATACACAGTATTATCTATTGACTTTATCAACATGATTTAAGAAGGATTATCAATAGAAATGTAACGAGCGAAAACGTAACAAGAAAGTTACACAATTAATGTTAACTTTTTTACTTTCATTTTATATTGTGTATCTGGTCTGCTGGAATATTAAAAACTTAATCATATCAATTAAATTGCAACCGCTCACTACAAGATGAGATTGTTTCACGTGCGCTTTTATAGGGAGAAATCAGCACGAAGATATACACTCATCATTAAGCGCCATTCGTTAAAACTTACAGACAGTAAAATCTGTAACACGCAACGTAATAAATGCAATAACAATGAATAAAATGGCAATAATAGCAGGTGAAATCGCGACAGGTCCGGGTCTTGGGTCGTCGTCCGTAATTATAAATAAAATACGGCAACAGAGCGCCCGCGTCGCCGTCGCGCCGCCGTTATTCGCCCCCGCGTAACCTGCGCCTGCGCTGCGACAGCCTCGCCGCATCGGGCAACCACGCAGCACCTCGCACCGAGCCGCACTGCACTGCCTACTTCACAGCACTATCTTATGTTACATTTTCAGAACACAATAGACCATTATTGTAACATACATGGTTTTAGACTAACATGCTTTATTAATACCAAATCCGAACCCGTGGACCACACTTCTATTACTTAACATTTAAAAAACAAAATGTTAGTCGTTTTGTTTTATGATACCGTATGAATGTTTTATTGTTACATTTCTGTAGATGTAAAACTATTGTGTTTTATTGAGCTAGAAAAAAGGCAACTGAATTAGTCTCTTAAAGGACTAATCGTAAAAATAGTTAACGTATTGCACATGAAATTAGTTATAATAGCATTTTTAATACTAGAACTTTCATTATTTTGGCTTTTTCACGCAGCTTCGCTTGCATAAACTTTGATTCTATATACTAGAAAACGGGGTATTTTTTGTTATGTTATCTTTCGGGATAAAATTACATATAGACACGGGAAACTATAAACGCCACATTTAAAACAAGTAGCCATTTAATACAGACGCTTACGCTCACCTAAGTCGGTATATTCCAAATTTCATGATAACCACTTCATTTCCAAGACGATGAAGAAGAACAAATAATCAACATCAAAATAATGAGATTTAGATTTAAAAAATTTACATTACGTTTTCCTTCTTTTACATTAAACGAAAACAGACATTTACCTACACTATTAGAGATGAATAGACGTACCATCAACTTAGAGGTGAATTAACTAACTGTCGCTCCTAACATTTATAACAGACGAGATCAGAAGATGACTCCATTTACGTACCTGTTTTTATTGCATGAGTTCGGAAGACAGGCAGACGGCCCACCTGATGGATAGCGGTTACCATCGCCTATGGATATTTGTAACACCAAAAGTGCTACCAATGTGCTGCCGCTGTTTAAAGGGAGACTGGAACCTGGCCATTAATATCGGAACACAACTCAGGTTGTTATGGCAGCATACTCTAAAACAGGGGTGTTAGCCCAGACGGCCATATACCCTACCACCTGGCTGTGGATTGTTTTGTCACCTCTTGCGACAGGCCGCACGGCCACAGGAAATTGTATTCTTACTCCGTTCCTGCACGGAGAAAATAAAATATTATATACTAAAATACTATATCGGCATATTTACTTCTTCTGCCTTTGAAAGTGTTTAAATAGAGTTTTCTGCGAGGTTGCTATGTCCCAGAAGGAGACTGCCGAAAGAAGAAGGGAGGAGGATGAGCAAGCGGACCCCTGTCGCAGACGGCGAACAGGGGTTCACAGGCGGCGCTTTGCTCATCTCCTTTCGATAACATAGTGGGACTGGGAGGTTGGGGGACCCTCCCGACGAGCCACACCCAGTGCCGTGGGGTGTTCTAGTCTCAAGGACACCCCTCCTTGTCGGCTTGCATCGAGGTTTCACGGCAGTCATGCCCATGGTTACGGTCTCGTGGCGCCCCACCATAATGCGGAGGGACGCTGGAAGGTTTAGTGGGTAGCCGGGCGGTCGGTGCTTGCAAGCTCTAATGTTGAAGCTTTTATGCAAAACCAGCAGCCGGGAGTCCCACATACTCCTTGGTGGCATCCCTCGGGGCCTGGGGATATGCGCAAATGCATTCCCCCAGTGTTGAAAAAAACAAAAACAAAAGGGAACATATTCAAAAGTGTCGAGAGGAAAAAGGGAAATATGCCACAATTTTAATACTAGTTTTATACATTGTGATAAAAACATTTAATTATACATGATTGGAGAATTTTAATAATCAATTTTACAACAAACGTTATTGTTCAGTTGAATAAGTACCTACTCCATAACAAGTATACTACTATTGTCAAATGATTATTATTTAACTGCGTATGCTAATAATGCTTAAAGTGTATTCCTATTAATATAATATTACTATGCATGAAACTACTTATAATTACGATGATACTATACTTTGTTTTAATTACACGCTTCGTTTTCACGTTCGTTTCTAATGCGTGGTTGGCTTATCTTCATCCGAGGCCAACTGTCGTCCACATGATCAACGGTTGGGGAAGTGTTAGCTCCAATATTGTAAAAAGTGGTAATGTTATGAGGATGGGGGTAGAGGGTGTTGGGCGGCGAACCGTGGAGCACTGCGCATGGGCACGCGCCACCACACATACTCAGCACGTGACCCGAACATTGATATACCAAGTAACAATACATATATTGTGTCATGTTTGAATTGTATCGGTGGAAGTTTCGTTGCAATTTGCATCAAAATTGTCCCTTAAGTTATGTTACTGTTTACCCAAAAAATATGGGCTAGCATTTCCCATAGGAAATTCGGCCTCCAACCCTTAGATCTATGAAAACCTTTAGGTTATGGTAATGGTGATTAAGCTTAGATGAAAAATATTATGTCATCATATTAATAGTTAAGATAGAATTGGAAAATAATTACCTATTAGTCAAATTTCATACTCGTTTATCATTTTATTGCATCTATCTAAAACCCCGAGAGCAACAACTGCCGAGTCATTGAATCATTAAAATCAAATGATAATTGTATATGTATGTATGTGTTGACAGAAAAAGAATTAAGTACTTTTCAAAAACTTCTTCAACATACAGCTTGATACCAAAATATAACTTAGTACTAAAGTGTTTCTCGACAATAATATACGGGAATTTGTATGGTATAAAATTACAAGATGAAGAAGCATCCAGATCTATAACATAATTTGACGAAGCCAATATACTTTTATAGTTTGTAAATTGTTTGATTGATTACTCAGAGTCGTTCTAGATTACAATGTAAAAGATTGCTAACAAAATTACAAGTTATGTAATGCCTTTTGTGCGATTTCTGTTAACCTTTGGCTGAATGAAAAAAGCGTAGGCGATCTAGTTGTTGGCTCACCATCCTCACAACATATCGATTGTAATTTTTACAATATATCCTACAAACTTTCTACATCCGTTTAAAAACATGAATACTATCCAATTGATAAACAAGAAAGCTAGCGAGAATGGATGGGTGTTTGTTACTCTTTCAAGAAAAAGCTACTTAAATCGATTTTTGTGAAATTGTATAGTAATATAGTTTGTAAATCAAAATAGTATATAGGCTCTAATTTATAAAGTCATTGTTTAAATTGTCCAAAATAATTTTAGTAATAACATGCTACTTAATACTTCTCGTGTTTAATTCTACTACTTCCACAAATTAATGGACATAGTTAAATAGGACTAATCATTACGCTGATTTATTTTGGTGTCACACGTCTTGTTTTCTCCTATCGTTTGACATTCTGAAAGTAACAGGTGGAATTTCTAAGCCGTTAAAAACAGTACCCGCATCATACCAACGGCATGCTTTGCTAGCTTATCGATTTTATAGTACTTAATTTTTTCAAAAACTATTTTTGTGTAAATAACAGCAGGATTAAAATGTGGTTCCGGCGAAACGGTTATTTAGCATAATTATAATATTATTTCATTAACGTCTCACTGATGGCTTAGACTTCCCAATTGTTTCCGAAAAGAAAAATTGTGTTCACTACATTTGTTTCAGGCAGACTTGGAGCGCCATAGACATCGAAAAGCTTAATCCAAGGTTACCTGGCGATTTTTTCGTTCACCGTTAGTATACATATGTGGTAAATATAATAAAACTATATTCAGCAAGCTGTGATTTGAATCAACGTTATTAAATAGTTACTTTAGGACTTAAACCAATGTAAAAAAGCATATTAGCAATAATGTTAGATTCAGGGCTGGCTATTATGATGAAATTAAATTCGTTATGAATTAAACAAGACTTATGAATCGAGTAGTGTCATCGTAGTGTAGTCATAGCAACAGAACAATATGTAGTGGAAATGAGGATGTCAGGTGTGTGTTGTGTCACGGTCAGTGGGCCTGGTGACCGCTGACAGCGACGGCAAGTGCAGGCACCGCGGGCCCAGCCATGGTTGAGCTGAGCGTGCCGGCGGTTAGCAGTTGGAGGCACGCGCGGCGCACACGACAGGTGGACGTCACGCGCCGTTACATCCCACACTTGGAGCTACAACACTATTACATACTACCCCAGTAGTTCTAACCCGTAAACATATAATACATCACCATTTGCATTTTTTAACTAATTTTTCTGTAGGTATTTTTGCAAAAACGGAGATTTACAAAATCATCACGCCCGCCCGTTCATCCATCTTCGTATGTCACTGTCTTTTTTCTCGAAATCTACTGGGTCTATATGAACAATTAGTACTAATATGTAACTATATTTCCTATACAATGCTGTAGTTAAATGTCAAAATAAGGGTGACCCTTAGGTATACATATAAACAAATGTTGACAATTATTTCTAAATGTCGTTTAGGCTATCGTTCTTCAGTTCTTGAACAATCATATCAATGTTTTCCAATGACTTTTTTATTTAAGTCATTAGACAGAGAGATATCCGAATTCAAAATCCTGAAAATTGTGCCCCTTTTACCCACTCTATCTTTTTAACTATGAAGTAAAATTTTAAAAACCAATGTGGTGGAATTTAAAAAACAGGTTCCTACTATTAACGCAAATTTGATTGAACAAGTTTGATTAAGTAGTTTTCAATGTCTCGGGTATTTTCGGTTAAATGTTTTTTTATGGATCCGTGGTCAAATAATGCAATCAGTGAACGTTTGTTATATTTTCGAAACTCCTGATTGTGCGCGATCTGCCACGCCCTTGCCAGATTTATAAAATTTGCATGAACAACGATTCTCATCTTAAGACGATGAAAAGGGTTACAAGATCATCGTCGCTTACAAACTAAAATATTTAAGACCTCTTAAATGTCAATCGTGCAAGTTTCGCAAAAATATCACCTAAGTAGTCCAAACGTGATGTAGTGACGAACGTTAATGAGTGAAATATTTTAAAGTAATTTTTAATACCGGTAATATCCATCTGTCGATGTAACCTGGACACGACCGAGCCAAATTGTCCGGAATCAGACATCGAGATCACGCGCTCTAAATTTACAACTTTATGGCCGTTATTATTATTGATGACATGCCATAAATATCGGGACAATGCATAATTAACTCATCAAATTTATTATGACCATTACGACTTATATGAACTACGACATTACAGACTTTAGAGCTTGAATGTATTCAATTACACTTTAAGGCCCATGGAGTTTTAGTGGGAACCTGAAGAGTGTTGTTTTGCCGTGCAGTTTTATTTTCAAGATATTATGTAAAATTTAAGTTTAATTCTGGGGCTTCATCTTCGTTACTGTTTAAATTTTAGACTATAGCCAAATGCATCTTAAACAGTTAAAAAATAACGTCGTTAACGCATAGGCACATTAGTGTATGTAACATACGTTATCTGTCAAAACTAACAATGTCGCATTTCATATAATGCATTCAACCCGTCGCTATATTATTGTCTGCGTGAAAAGGCTTAAATTTTTAACAGTAACGCAGATGAAGCCCCCGCATTATACTAACGATAGTTGCAAGACATTGATTGTGTTATACAAGAATTGTGTGAATTAATTCCCCAAGTTGTGAAACTTGCAACACTATGGATGATTTGTATCATATATTGATAGGATGTGTCCAGAATGACACTTTTAGACAAAATTGTGGAGTCAATTTAAGGCTATTAGGTCAAATTAATAGTATTCTAACAGACCCATCTTCGTATGACGCCAGAATTCTATATAAACTGGTAGATATAAGAAATCAATGATTAGATACTATGTTTTGTTACACTACGTAATTGTACTTACCAGGGCAGCATGGTCGCTTAAGCGACAAAGCCCTCTAATTTTTATCCGTGCAGGAACGGAGAAAGAATACAATTTCCTGCGGCCGGGCGGCCTGTCGTAAGTGGCGACTAAACAACCCACAGCCAGGTGGTAGGGTATTTGCTCGACTGGATGGCGACCACCCCTGGTCTGGAGTATGCCGCCATAACAAACTTGTGTTATGTTCCGGCATTAGTGACCAGGTTCCAGTTCCTTTAAGAGAGCAGCAGCGCATTTGTAGCACCTTTGATGTTGCAAATGTCCATAGACGATGGTAACCGCTTTCCATCAAGTGGGCCGTCTGCTGAAATCCTGCAATAAACAAAAAAATAATATTTATGAATAAAAAAAAAGAATTATGTGTCTGTGTAGAAAATCTTAATTATATAGTGAAATTTAACTTTTGATCTTGTTATATGAACTCCGTTTTTTACCATCTGTCACAGGCCTACAGGTTTGTTTGAGGCTGAAATGGGGGGGGGGGAGCTATTTAAGGGCCCGGCATTTATCTGATGCCTAAGTGCTTGACGATTATTTTATAATAAATGTATACCTATTTATCGATACCTTACACTGGCTAAATATACAAACCATATAATGCCTACTCCTTGTTTCGGATGGCCTTATTTCTAAATCTAAAGGGACTCCTACAAATAACGATACTTTTGCATCTTTCATGATTTGTTTAATGGTCGTTGCAAATATTCATGCCCAATCATGATCGATTTTAAGACTTGCTCAAGTACGTGTTTGGATTGCGGTATCATGTCCGGGGCCCTTATCTTACCATCTTAAATTTTCAGATTAAGATCCTGCTACAGAGATTTTGAATTCCACGCACCGAAAAAGCTTTTAAAAACTCATTACATCACCGTTATGGGCCGATAAGAGCGTGAAATTTTGGTAATTGGTAATATTATAGTGCTTTTTTGGATTCGTTTTACATTTATTATTATTGGGTTTTTCGAAATTAAAACAGGAAAATTAATACTTTTTTCATAAAATAATCACTATATCTTTGAATTTATTTAAAATTCAGGATTGTAAGTGTTGTGATTTTTTTAAATTATTTATAAGAGTATGTATTTTTAAGAGAATTTAATATATTGAAATAATATTGCGGTATTCATATTGTTACGTCGAAAGGCCACATATGCACGTTTCGAAAAATTTGCCTTTCATTATACATTGTTTTTTCTTTACGAACATTCTAAGGAAATTTCTTTACATGTTTAAATAATTTTGATACACTCTATTTTTACTGCTTGCAGGTGGCATTCAGGTAATTCTCCTTGCTGTTCTTCACAATATAAGCGTTTCTCTTCGCGTATTATGCAAACAAATATCGTCAGCTCGAAGAGAGTAGTTATATCTTACCTGCGAGGTAAATCATTGCCGAAAGAATTTGGACCAGGAGTCCTCTTAGGACTTAGTGCGCGCTTGACGGTATGGATTTATTGTTAAGGGATTTGTTATATCTTTAGTTGTTAATAAGCGCTGTGAACAAAGTATGTCATTGTGATCTTTCAATTCGCATTCGATTGAACCCCCGTTATACATAACAATATTATTATCAAACCGATGATTTCATTATTTATTATGTTGATAGCAACAGCAACATTTAATGTATTTTGTTGTTTTATAAAAATCGATATAACTTTAATAATTTAAAGGCTTTAATAATATTGTAATATTAAAAATTCTAATCATCATTAAACCTGTCCTTCTTAATACTAGTGAAGTTTAGCCTGTGCATGAATGACACAAGCAGGAGTTATGTGTCACAGAGATGGTAATGCTGCGAAGTTTCTTCCTGATGTGAACTACTGCAACCGCGATAGCCTTCACGTCCATGATGTTCAGATAAAATCAAGAGCCAACTAAGATGGTACGGCTACATTTTATGGAATCAGCAAAATTAAATGTAGTAAACAAGTGTCTAGTCATGATCATGAAGCACCGGTAAAAGTCCGGTAAAGTGTTCAGAAATATTAGCTAGCTAGACTTGAATAGTCACACTGAGAGATGTCAAAGACTGTGTGAAGCGCTCTAAGCTTTTAAGCGAATGCAAGGATTTAATGCTGGGACGCTTAAGTGTATAGTAAAAAAAATGTATACTGGGACACATATTAGAAGTGAAACTTCAACTAACAAGTGACAAAACGAATCGCAACAAAATTTTAACTTGAAGTTTTACGGGCAGATTTTCAAATTGGACAAGTACATTACCAATCTGCCCGTAATACTTCAAATTAAAATTTTGTTGCGATTCATTTTGTCACTTGTCAGTTGAAGTTTTTCTACTTGACCGTTGCGATTCGTTTTTCCACTTATCCGTTGCCTTTCGTTTTTCCACTTGTCCGCTGCGATTCGTTTTTCCACTCATCCGTTGCCATTAGTTTTTCAACTTGTGCGTTGCGATTCGTTTTTCCACTTGTCCGTTGAAGTTTCACTTCTAATATGTGTCCCAGCACATATTTTGATTTTTCACAGGTTTACTGCCAATTATGATTTGGTTAGGTTAGGTACATTTTAATTAATGCATTTTTTATTTAAACATATTTTATTTTATCAAACAAAAAACTGAATTCGATCCGGAACCAAAAAAACATCCATAGTCTACTCTAAAATTGTTTATTGATTTTTTTTACACATATCACAAATAAAGGCAGTGATGCCCAGCCACGTGGAGAGCAGAGTTATAGTTCGATACAAACTTAAGTTTGCCTCCATTAATGGCGGCTCGGAACATCTCACTTTCCGATGCGCAGAACGCGATTTTAGGTATTAGAGGGACGAGGTCGTCGGAGGACGAGGTATATGTCTCTCTCGCTCGCTTTCTCGTTTGCGGGACTTCCCCGGCGCTCGGCTCACCAGGCCTGCCACTAGCGCTTTCGAAGCTAGATGTAGATAGCGCTTTTTAGGGCAACTTAGCTCCCAATTTTATTAAACAACTTCCAGCGCAAAATCTTACGCTTTTTATAATATGCAAATATCTAATTAGTTTTATAATAAATATATATGAATATCTATACTAATATTATAAAGAGGAAAGATAAGATTGTTTTTTGTTTGCAAGAAGAGGCTCCGAAACTACTGAACCGATTTGAAAATTTTTTTCGCTGTTGGCAAGCTACACTATTCCCGGGTGACATAGGCTATATTATATTTACAATAAAATTAGTGATCCTTACTAAAACTCCAATAATGTAACCCAAGGTGTAAAAAAATACCTAAAATCGCATGCGCTGCGAAAACTATTGATGATTGAATAAAATAATGTACTACGACTTTGCAGAACACATGATTATTTACAAAAAGCGTCGCAACAGCATATGTCTAACTATTATAGTTATGCCACAATAAGTGTTCTTTTCTTTTAAAAATTTAATTAATATGCGGCCACTAGAAAAGGCTCTTTATTTATATCTTGGTATTCATCCTTATCAAAATAAATTACTTCATATTCAAGACTGCTTCAATAGCTTTACATAACTTTTTGAATTATTCAATTTGGACATCCCATTCGAAAGATTTTTTTTTATTGCAGCAATTCAGCAGAAAGGCAGACGGCCCACTTGATGGAAAGCAGTTACCATCGCCTATGGACATTTGCAAAGATATCATGAGTTTAAAAATGTAAGTATTAGAACACGCGGCCGTGACGTTTTCGTGAATGAAAAATCGTAAGACCCCGTCTATATAGAAGTTTCACTTCAAAAAACATAATCTCTTAAGTTCACTAGCTGAAATAGCTATGTCATATAACTTGTATAACTAATTTGATAATGCATTTTGTACTACATATATTTTGAGCCGATCGCAGACACCACATCCGATGTAAATAACCCAGAGTAATAACCCAAAATTTTATTGATATAGATAACAGTATTCTAATTCCCTAACTTCTTAACACAGAATAACAGTATACATTTTGCAGGTCCATCTTTGTATTACATTACAAGGTATTTCTGTATTTTACTTAAATACTAAATTGGGTAAGTGGTGAGCAACCGCCCGTACCGCTATCCATTACGTTATAATCAATCATCGCGCTCCTCCGTATTCCAATCTGCGTTTGCGCCGCTTTTGGCCATGCGAGGCTTTCGACACGGGCGCAATCAATATAGCAGATAAGTGAGATAAGATCCGACGTAGCTATAGCGCACATCATCCATAAACCCCGTGTTCAGTTTTCAACATTCAAGCACTTCATTCGAAGAACACGTATCACGCTGTTTGTTTATAACTTTATAAATTACTACCGTTTACCCCACGGCTGCGGCGTGGCTTAAACCCTAGGCAGTAGCTTTATTTTACTTACATCAAGACTTAATTTGGTTTTTTATATAAGATATAAACCGTAAGTGAAAATTTTCTAACTGATGGCGACAATCGCTTAAAAATCCGTTACGTGGTATAGGAGGAGTTAGGGGTATGTACACAAAAACAGACACGAAAAGCGACTTTGTTTTGTACTATGTAACAAAGATAAAGAAGCGTGAATAACTTGAGTAAATTAAGTTGACTAAAAGATGTGGCTAGAAACAGGAACTTCATAATATTTATAAAATTATGATGTAAAAAAAACCAGGACTATGAGCCAAACTATAGACTATGAGCATTTCCCATAGTAAATATTTGATATTGCGCGTACACATCGGTGCGATTGTACTGTGTTCGTGCCCGGCTGGACCAGTGTGTGTGTGTACTTCCGTTGGTCAATCGTGCGTCATCAACGATAAGTAATTTATTTGGCTAAAGGAAGTTTTATTCTGTAAATGTTTAGACCTAAACTTTACAGTTTCTTGTTCAATTCACTACAATTACAAAGAAACTAAGTCAGTATATAGGTAGTGTAGACAATTGCACAGTAAAATATAAAGAAAAATCACAGCCACCCTGATTTGAAGTACCTAGTAATACGTAACGAATGACATGTGGGCAACCGGACAACGTATTTGTTACTGAATTACAGCGATGGTTGTCTAAATCGCGATTGCAGCATCATCTTTTTTACTAAACCGATATTCCATGGAAACGATGTGATTTAGTGGTACAAAAAGTATCCGTACTGTAGTAAAAAGCAAATTCGACCTTCCGCACTAACTACCTCGACATACTCTGAATTATTTCTATCTAGGGATGTCTGGAAGACATGATTTTTAGCGATAAGACCGCCCATTATACTCGTAAGTAAAATATTTATAAACTGTTTTTACTTTTAAACATTTTGAGTTCGCTCCTAAGATTATTTTATTATTGAAATATCAGGATTTTAAATTAAAATATTTTATTATACCTATAGATTGATAGGGCTAACTCGAAAGAGATTGCTTTAAGCAAAAACGCCACCCCTTGCAGTTAGCAACAGTTATAGTATACAAGATAAAAAAAGTATAAAAGTATATAAAAGTCGTGGAAGGCCACGACACACCTTCCATGATCAAATTGATCGTGTACTAGCGGAGGGTGATGTCAGGAGCCTTAAGAACAGACGAGTGTGCATGACAAGAGTTATGAATGTCAAAGAAGCAAGTGAGGTGTGTAAGAATGGGCCTAAATGGCGCTCTGTTGTTCGTGCCTACCCCGCAAGGGAACTGGCGTGAAGTTATGTATGTATGTATGTATGTAAGATAAAAAAAATCGATTTTATATTGGTAGTCATAGTATGAAAAGGTTCACCAGTTTTCAAATTGATTCTTTTAACGTTCCGCGAGCACATCTTACCTTTTCAAACTAAATCACAGAACAGACTGTTCCAAAGAAGGTTATGTTTAACGGTTTGACAATAAATTTTAAAGTTACTTAGATCAAAGTTGTTTGATTATCTACCTTGTCTAAGAAGATTGTTTAAAGATGTAAAACTTTTTTGTTTTAATATTTATGATAAGCGTAATGATTATGTCCTCTTTATTTCTGATGATTAAAACTATTGTTAATCTCAGTGTCTATCATTGTTAATAAAATAAGATTTAACACATTTGTGTTGTGTGGTGGCGATGGCATGCGCATAATAATGCATGGCAGTAGCGCGTGCACAGTGTTATATGAAGTGCCCTTACAAAGACTTAAGTGTTGATGTGCCGGAGTGGAATCATTTATTATTTTATCTTACGATTGTATCTTGGTTTTGATTCGATTCGTGTTGCGAGCAGACAAGACTTGATGTTCTTAATATATTCGAACGTGTTTTTAGCGGACAGGTACTCGTGTTTATTTAATTCAGACCTTTGAGTTAACTGAAATGTTCATTTAAATAAAGCATAAAGACATAGAATGAATGTAATACATTGTAACTTGTAACTTACCTGAACGTAAGCTACAATTAACTCAGAAACTCGAAACAGTACTCAGAAAGCACTGTGTCTTAATAGACAACAAAAATTGTAAACTTCGCACAAAAATTATAAGAGCAAAAAAAAATTATATTTTTGAGTGATTGATTGATAGATTGTAACTTGAAGAAAAATGTTCGAAAAGTAAATTTAAAAAAGCAAACTGTAGCTCCAAGTTTTTAATTTTTTCCGAGAATTTTTGGGAAGACCGAGAAATAAAAACCTTTTTTTTGTTGTTCTTTTTGGTCTATGGACTTGGACTTCTTTTGTGAGTTAACCTCTGTAGAGGTCTCTGATAGACTAGATAACTTATTTATCTAGCTTTAATCTCTTTTTGTAAGGACCTCGATACGAGCACTTTTCGCTAAGATATCGGTCTCTGAATGGAAAACGATCATTTTGCCTTTGGTTATCAATGCAATAGAATACAAGTTCGGAGTGGGTTTCGGAAACTTGAATAAATTTTCTACGAGGATTGGTTATTGATTCTTCGAAAAAAACTTTTTTCCATTCATTAAATAAATTTGAAAAAGCAACAAAAAAGGGCTATTGGTAGTTTTTTGGAAAACAAAGCGCCTAATCAAAAATATCGAGGAAACCTAATATTAAGTGTGTTTTTTACAATTCAATATATGCTCAAAATCCCTACAAAGAGTTTTAATTCAATCCAACCAGCCGTTTTTGGTCCCACTCGGTTGCATTTTCAAAAAATTAAAAGAGCAAGATTATTGCTCTGAAAAGCTAATAATCTTTATCAAAATGATAGCAACAGCAATCCCTCTATACTAAATAAAGAAAGATGAAAGTTATATTTACATATTAGATAAACT
Source organism: Dendrolimus kikuchii (assembly GCA_019925095.2). Taxonomy (NCBI): domain Eukaryota; kingdom Metazoa; phylum Arthropoda; class Insecta; order Lepidoptera; family Lasiocampidae; genus Dendrolimus; species Dendrolimus kikuchii. The sequence goes on from CM034390.1 coordinate 13,573,571, forward strand.
AGCATACTACTTCCAAAAGGTAGACCACCGTTGGCTTAGCTTTCTATATGAGCCTAATATTGCAATAACATCAAGCACCTGTCTGATATGGTAGCCTATGAATAGGTTCGTTAGACGATTTAATGTTGTCCCATTACGTCAAATGGTCATGACATCGTTTCTTTAAGCAAAGGAGTGAACGCACATCATGCTGTGCGATCGTCATTTATGTCGAAGCAAGCATGCGGGCACAGGTGCGCACGCGCCAACACGCCGCTCTCTCACTTCGTGGAGGTAGCCCGCACAATTTACGCGTATCGGCGCGTCCCGTTCTCCACCTGTATTGCTAAATACTCAATACCATCCCTGTGCCGTCAGTCTAAAAATAATTGGCCCAGCATGTGTTGTCGATTAACACTTAAAAAGGGTGTCAAAAAACGGATTGATCTTAATCTTTATATTCGACGTCCCTTTTTTGCGCCGTTTTTAGAATTATAGAACAATATTGCTTTTCGAGCTCCAAAATGACCTGTGCTGCAAAATATAATATTCATCCGAATGAGATAATTATATGCCTGCCTATTAAATTACAATGCGAAATGTTGTTTGTAGTCGATTAGTAATGGAAACTATCCATTAATGAGCGACATGAGACGGCTGCTATCGTCGGCAATAAGTTACACGGGCATTAGTAAGCCAGGAACTAATTGCGGAGGCGGACCGATTTCCCAGCCGAAGTAGTGCCGAAGCAATTAATATTTGCAACGTGATCGACTATTTGAGAGAGTCCTCTTCGATTTATTTATATGTTAGTAAATAATCTAAAGTAAACATAGTAAAAGTAATTTAAGATGATGTACGTAACTATACAGATCGTCTTCGTCTTATATTTTGCAAAATTTAAAACAATATTTTACTAACCGCCATACATTGTTATAATGTAGAGTGAAAAATCCTGTTAAGATTCAAAATGGTAATAAAACTTGAAAAGCACTTTAAATGGAAAGCTTTAAGTAAGTTTTTGCGAATTGGGACATTTTGGGTTTACACACTTTTAGTGTGTCAAATAGAAAAACTGTCAAAACTCATTACTGTGCCTGGACTAAGCACTCGGCCAATTTATAAACAACAAATTGGCCAAGTGCTTAGTCCAGGCACAGTAATAAGTTTTTCACGAGTACAATCCTATTTTTATTGACACCTATAGTCAATTTAATACTATAAACCGCAAATTGCAATTTTTTTATCATAATTCTGTTTGTTAACTATTCACACTTTTCGACCTCCACGTGAAGCCTTTATTTATAAAATAATTTAAACTTAAAAGAAGAAACAGGAAATAGGATGATGAGATGACTTGACACATTATTTAAATTGAAACAGGTTGGTATGTCCGATTTTTTTCTCCACTATTGAATTGTTTTGCCAGTTTGGTGTATTTATATTATCTAAGTTTTTGCACTTACAAAAAATATATTGCACCATATGGGGTCTTTCCGTCAGTGTTTCGAGCATTTAATGAAAAACGGCACGAAAACATATGGCCAATTAATTTGTACCAACTTCACCAAATGATAAAATGGTATCAAACTAGAAAAGTGAGATAAAATGTTAATTAATGTACTTGTACTTTGGAGCCAGTGAGCGTAATTAAAATATGTTAAATTCATTGTAGTACTTAGGTACTTTTCAGATTTCGTTTTGCGTATGGGCTTAAAATCGTATCATCCGGTGTTGCTTATGTTGACATGAAGCACATATCAGACTACATTTTTACTGTCTTCATTCCCATATTCTTTATAAAGTTCCTTATCACAGGTTACTCGGCGGATAGGAGCTAGACGACAAAAAGTGTTAGCGAAAAAAAAAATTCGCTGTGTTGAAAAATGAAGGTAATTACCCTTATTACTTACCTATACAATTTCTTGAATGGCCTTCGATGGTCTCCAATGGCCTTTGGTCGCTTCCGATGGCCTCCGATGGCCTTCTATGGTCTTCGAAGCTTTGTTCCAACCAGATGCTCCAAAGATTCCTCATTAGTTTTTTTTTAATAAATTAATGTATTATTGTTTGACCATTTCATAGTGTAAAGTTTGTTATTGCTATTCAAGAACGTTGTGCCTAGAATGTACACTACTTAGAGTCAATGCAAGTTTTTAATACTATTTTCAATTTAATGATTTTAATTTAGTGTAATGATGGAATAAACAAATAGATAGACACATCTTTCATAATCTATGAAATCAGGCCAAAAACTTGCCACTGTTAAACCTAGATATTCCTAATTTAAAGGGAACGGACGGTATGCCCGCCACCACTGTCTCATGCTGAATTTCTATGTCTTACTATCCATTCTTTTACCTTATCATTATTGATAGAAACCATTACTTTAACCCTCAATTACATATTGATACGATAACCAATCCTATTTTTTAGTTTTTTTCGTGGTTTTACAAAACTAATGTGTAGCGGCCTATAGAACAGATACAACTTCTGCATATAAAATTTAATGTATACTAACTAAAAAAAATTCCTAAAAAAAAATACTATGACATACAAGACAGATGAACAATCGGACCCTGAAAATAATCTCTTTCAATGTATTTAAAATATTTTGTAATAATTTAAAATAATAATTCTTAAGTTAAATCACTGTTGTTAAATTTTTCCCTATTCAAAAGTGCAAATGAATATATTATGTGTGGTAAGTCACAACCTGCTCCAAAGCGAGTTTCTCGACGCGCTGAGGCGACCATCTGGTGGGCGAGGGTATTTTTTTTATTTTCCAAACGTGTCGTCTTGAATTCTCGTTTTTTGCACTGGCTGGCGCTCGCTCCTTTTATTTTTTTATATTACCGAGTTGCAGTTAACAGGTGGCTGGATGTGTGCAGGTGAGACCTGAGATTTTTACGCGAATCAGGTTTACCACAATGTGAAATATGCTTATCAGTGCCTGCTATATTATTTTACACGTAAAAGCATTTCCTCTTTATTTTATCTTATAGAAATGAACTTTTGAGGTATTTTACAGTATACATAAAGGATTATGTAAGTACTGTCTTTAAATTTAAACCAGATAATGAATATCATTATCTTACCTACTATTTAGGTATTTACATACAATATTTAGTCTTGAACTGCAGCTCCGTGGAAGCTGTACTCTATGCGTTCTAAAAAAATATGTAATAAAAATAATTGCTTTCAATACAAATATTAATCACTATCTATTGAACAATAAGCTAATGCATTGGGATTAACAGGTATTAGTGTGAACTTATGTGAAAGCTTGAAAAATTGGGCCTATTACAGAGAGCGCTCTCAATAGGCCTCGCGGACCTGCACCGTTAGACTCCAGATCACGACACGACGCGACGGATTATTTGAGAACACAAAGAGATCGAGTGCTGAGAGAGGGACGGGCACAATCACTCATAGCGTTGCGTTTGTCATAGAGAGCCGTGCGACAACGCGGCCGCCGCGCGACCCGTCGATCACCGAACGACACGCTTTGTCAACTTGCTCCCATTCGTCGATTACATTATGTGGATAGTGCAAACACATCGATCCACTGACGACCGACCATTTATAAATATTTAGCCTATGTATATATATATATATATATATATATATACATGTATATAGTCGAAGACATTTCTAGGTATAAAAGCAATTAAAATAACTTGCTATATCACCAACATTAACATAGCAAACGTAACTAATTTTAAGATAAATTGCCTATGATAAGTAAGGTAAATAATATGCAATAATTCCGATAACTTTCTCAAATAAGTAGTGCCCTGGGTCATCCGCGTGAAGGCAGTAAAATCGCTCACCCATAAAATGAAATATAGGTTAAGACGTTCTCACTCAAAAATTCATTCGATGTACCGTAATCTCGTCCTTTTATTTTGTAATTTCTTCTTACCACCAATTTTGAACAGTCGTTTAACATTTTAGGGCTCGTTTTATGGCTCCACGTCTGATGAACATCCTCTTTTATTTCTTGTTTTGACTTCTCCAATACGAATGTCGGTGACCGCTCAGCGATCTCTGAATGCAGGCATAAAAAATAATATTAAAAATCTTTCAAGTTTTATTATAATCGTAGCTTTGATTAAAATGGTACATTGTTAACAAGAAACGGTGGGAGCACAAATGTGCATACTTGTGTAAGGTAAGATTTATAATTTTCATTTAGCTTTAATGTAAGAAAATAAAGAGGTTGACAAAAATGTCCACAGCATTTCAGTTTCACAGCATTATGATCTTAAATATCAATATGAGTTTTGTACAGAAGAACTGAAATGGTATTGTCTCCATCAAAGCCTTCAATGAAGATTGAGATGATGGTGTGGCAAAAGCATCTCTATTTTCTCCTCTCCTTACTGTTCTTCTTCCTACTGTTCCTCTATATACTGCCCTGAAATCTATAAAAATTAAGGCAACAGTCTTAATATTTTATTTTTATAATTTTTGATCAGAGTTTTATACATGGATACTCCCCTTAAGGGTGTTTCTGTCATATATTTGACAAGATCATGCTTGTATGTAACCCTAAGTTTTCGTGCTGCCACCGTCACACACACGCGTTATTTATCTCCTTCTAGATCGTCTCTTCTTTTGTATCCCTCCCTCTACGCGCAGGTTTTCATTTTTCTGAAATGATTACGATCAGACAGTAAGTTGTCCGACAACTAATTTTATTTACATCTGAAATTCTCTTCCAACATTAAATTGTTTTACAATAATTTTCAACGACATTTTAATGTCTCTTAAAACTCTTTAAAGCCTCATAATACAATTTGATTGCTCTTTAAGCTAATAGTAGATATTTTAAGCTTAAGAATGCGGCAGTAAGTATGCAAAGAAAGAACATACAAATATCGACTAAAACTTACTTTCGAATTGATGTATCAATATGCATATAAGCGTAGGTATGTATACGTTAGTACAATACTAATAACATGCTAAAATAAGAGTATCGGTGCTTATTTAACTGCTCTAGGTTATCAAAAGTTGGTGATTACTTTAGTCAATAGGTCATTACAGCGACATAGGAATTTACCTTGTCAGATTTGTGAACTGTATTCTAGTTACAGTCTTTTAGGATTGAAGGTTTTAACGGAATACGGAATTCAATATGTGCAATTATAAACAAGAAAAGTGTTTCTGAAACATATAATTTACCCTCAAATAATTGTGCATTATGTTATGGTTTGTTAATATATGTGAGGGCTTATGGTGAAACAATAGGTAAGTATTAGTGGCTGGTAGTGTGGTGGCACATTGTTGGGGCGGCGCGGTCGCACAGGAGCCGCGGGCCGGGCGCCCACGCCGCCGCGCTGTGCCTGGTGCCTTGTGAGTGTCAACGGTACGACGCACAACCGCTTAAATATCTTACTTTCACAATTGTAATAAGCCAACGTCAAGAACTCATCATGTCGGACAACAGTAAGGCACGCGTCATGTTCAGCCACAACGATTTACAAACAACAAGTCACCTATACTATACACGTGAACATGGGTATACTTATAAATCAACGACATTGTTAGTTCTTTGCAATTGGGTATACGGCATAATATTGGAAAATAAAAACTCAACTAATTAAATACTATTTAAAGAACTATTTACAGGTTACTAGGCTTTTGCACGCGGCTTCACCCGCGAAACGTTCCGACCCATATCTCGCGAAAGCTATCCCATTTTCTGAATAAAACGGATTTAAAGCTCTCAAAGACTCTAGACTGACTCGGAAACAGAGCTTTAAAGCTTAAAATATATAGCGATCGATGCAACTAAAATCTGTTTACGCATTTGATTATTACTGAAATGTCTGAGATTGATCTAAAACAGACTTTCGAAGCTTTCATTGCAGCATGAATATGTCAATTTATGCTAACCCTTTCATAAATAAAAATATTAAACAGTTATGCTATACACGTATAAGCAGTAGATACATCATAATATAATAAAGAGATGGCTTACATGATACTCGTAGCGTTTAAAATATGCAAATAAAACTTTCATTTCGTTGTCGGAACAATGGTGATGAATTCGCGGGGGTATGTCTAGTTAACAGTAGATAATGACATGATGAATTATAATAGCGTGAAAGCTCGTATTTAGATTTAATTATTGTTAAAATTGATATCTGGAAAGGTTCTCCTTATTGTTAGATTACAATAATACATATCTTTATGTATAATATTCTAAAATTTTAAACATGCCGTATCTGTACATTGAAGCTATTTAAAAAAGACAACTGGAATATATAAGCGACAGAGAACACGATGCGATTTATTTAAATTTCTTTTCTGTTTGTTCGGGATTCACATAAAAACTACTTGGCCGATTTCGATGCAGTTTTCGCTGTTCGACAGCAAATTCTTAGATTTAAAATCTACGCTACTTTTTATGCTGGGAATGTCGCGGAAATTTTTCTGGGAATTATTTAAATTTGCCAATTTAAAAAAAAACGAAACCAAATGCGATTTTTTCACTGATCGATAGCAAATTTTATGTAATCAAATGTGTTATAATTTTTATCCCGGGATTCCCGGATATGCCCGGGGGCGATTCGAAGTCGTTCGGGGGCATAAATATTAGCTTATTGAGGCACAGTTTTCCCTAAAACAATCCCAACAATAACAATCAATTTTTTTTTTTCGGTGGGTAGATTTGAAATAAGTAACACGTTTGTAAAAGAGCTGTGCAATTATTTTTAAGTTTATAATAAATTAAAGGAGTTTTAGTGAACTTTGATTACATGGTTACTTACAGTTTTTAACTGCAATATCTGCCAAGTGTTATATTCTATATTTCCACTACATTACTCAACTAAATTTTTTGGCCACCTTTGTAAGTACTTATACTTTCTTCATGGATACCATACAAGAGGCTATGAATGAGCTTTCAGCAACATTTGCTCAGCGTATGGATGTTCTTGAGAATGAACTTCATAAGGGTGCCACCTCAAACACTACTACATCTGCGTTGTTTACTGATTTCTACAATTTCAAGACATTTATATTAACATCTCTCCGAGCCCTCCAGGAGCAAATTTATCTAATTCAGCAATCAGTTGACCAAATAGAAATGAGGTCGAGAAGAAAGATACTTTTACTTCATGGAGTTCCCGAGCATAAGCAGGAGGACACTATGACTGCTGTTGCTGACATAATTGTTGAAAGGCTCAAGCTGGCTGGCTTCAAAAAAACTGACATTCGTCGTTCTCATAGAATGGGTAAGAGACCAGTTTCAGCCGAGCGTCCCCGGCCTATCTTGTTCAAACTCTGTGATACAGCTGACCGTAATAATATTTGGTTTGCTAAAACGCACCTTAAAGGTACCGGGATAACTGTGTCGGAGTTTTTAACAAAAAGGCGGCATCTACTCTTCAGTCAAGCTAGGCAGCGTTTGGGCGTAAAAAGATGTTGGACGCGAGATGGCACAATATATGCGCTGGCTCGCGACGGTATTCGTCATCGCATCGACAACCAAACAGATTTAGACAGCCTCTTTACTTCGTCTTATATGGAAGATGAAACGAGTCAACCAGTGGCAAAAGAGCATGTACCTGTGCCTCCTCCTAAGACACGTCGGCCTGCGACAGGAGCCAAGAGATATTAATTATTATTATTTTCTGATTTTTTCCGTTCATTTTCCTTTTACTAAAATGTTTGTTTATCTTATACGTCACCGACGTTTTCAGTTTTTCTCTTTATGTTTGTAAACTATGAACTACTATAACTTTCTTTTCATTTTTCTGAGATATTGTTTTGTTTATGTTTTATTATTTTTTCTATCTACAAATTTACGTATAACTGTCAATGTCAATATTGCATACTTTTGGATGCGTTTTGTTATTGCTTTGTTTTGTTACCAGTTCACTAGTTTTTAATTTTCTCAGCTATCTCATCCACACACTTGGCAGATAAATTGCGTTTTGCTTTACAGATAATACACATATTTATTGTAGTATATTTATATATATATATTTTTTTTTTTGTTATATATATATTTTTATTTTATTTTTTTATTGTAACATATACATATATAAACTATTTTATGGATCATTATGATAGTGTTAGCGACTCCAGTACAGATTTTCAATCTTGTCAGTCTTTGTCTAGCAATACATGCGACAGTTTTTCCAGTATACTCCCGCTTCAAGATGTTATTGAAAGTCATTTTTCACATTTTTCTAGTCATTTCAATGTAGTACACATAAATGCTCAGAGTATTCCAGCTCACTTCCCAGATATGTTGGCGTCATTTAATCAAACTTCCTTACACGCTATATTAATTTCAGAAACTTGGTTGAAGCCTTGCCTGTCCTCAACTTCATATAGCTTACCAGGTTTTCATCTAATACGTAATGACCGTATTGGCAGTGGCGGTGGAGGTGTTGCCATTTACCTCCGCTCACACTTGGCTTACAAAATCTTAAGCGCGTCCTCACAGCCACCGCCACTGGATAATGGTGAGCATCTGTTCCTAGAAGTGGAGCTAGCGCACACCAAAATTTTACTTGGAGTTTTTTACGCCTCTTCCCTTCGCGTAAATTACTTCACTTCTTTCGAAACTATTTTAGAAAAATTCTCTCCTTTATACACACATAATATTATCATGGGTGATTTTAATACCTGCCTCTTGAAACATGACCAACGTTCTTCTTCTTTAGAAACATTAATACGATCTCTTAACTTACATATTCTTCCCCTGAGTGCAACTCATCACTTTCCTAACTCAACCCCTTCTCTTCTCGATCTAATATTGATTTCATCGCTTTCTCATGTTTCCAATCATGGTCAGTGCCCGGCGGATGCATTTTCATATCACGATTTGATTTTCCTCTCTTATAATCTGCATCCACCGAAAGCCAAGCCCAAAATCATACTTCAGCGCAACTTTGGTGGTATGGATCTGGACGCCCTTTTTAAGGACGCCCAGGAAGTAGACTGGTCAGGGGTCCTCAATGTACCAACTATTGATGAGAAGGTGCATGCGTTTCATGCAGCTCTGACAAAGCTGTACGATACTCATGCACCTCTACGCCGTATCAAGCTCAAGCATCTGCCGGCACCGTGGCTCACTGCCGATATTAGATTACTAATGCATAAGAAGTCTAAGGCTAAAACTAGGTATAAAATGAAACCAACAGAGGAAAACAAAACGGCTTTTGTCAAGATTCGTAATCGCTGCAATAGGATGTGTAGGGACGCTCAACGCCGTTACATCCACGAATCAGTTGAAAACGATAATCCAGCCAAAGTTTGGAAATTTCTTCGTACTCTGGGAGTTGGTAAACAAGCAGATTGTCCAATTTCTAAAATATTCAACATCGATGATTTAAATCGACATTTCACAACTACTTCTGACTTTGACATAGTAACTAAGTCTGACACTTTAAACAAAATCACTTCTATGCCAACACCCAAACATTCTCCTTTTCTTCTTAGTCGATTCACTGATAGTGATGTTGAAAAAGCAACAAAATCCATTACATCTAATGCTGTCGGCAGCGATGGCATCAGTCGCAATATGGTCTTACCCATACTGGATGTCATTAATCCTATCCTTACTCATATCCTTAATGCTTCTATTACCTCTGGTGTTTTTCCTACTGCCTGGAAGGAAGCCCAGGTCATTCCTCTTCCAAAAAAACCAAATCCTACCTTAATTTCTCATTTTCGTCCTATTTCTATACTCCCCTTCCTTTCTAAAGTCCTTGAACGTCTAGTTCATCAACAGTTAAGTTTCTTTCTGAACCGTAATTCCCTCTTAAATCCATATCAATCCGGTTTCCGTCCTGGCCATAGTACAACCACAGCTCTCGTCCAAATCACTGATGACATCCGGCATGGCATGGATAACGGTTTGCTGACTGTTTTATCGCTGCTTGATTTCAGCAGTGCCTTCAACAATGTAAATTTTGAATTGTTGCTTAGGGTTCTAAGCTCTATTAACATATCTCCTACAGTAATCGATTGGTTTCATAGTTACCTGTATGGTCGCCGGCAGCGGATTCGAGTCGATGATGACTATTCGTCATGGCGTGATCTCTCTGCTGGCGTTCCTCAGGGCGGCGTTTTATCTCCCTTACTATTCACTATTTTTATAAATTCAATCTCCAATGAACTTACTTCTTCCTATCATCTCTATGCAGACGATTTACAAATCTATACACAATCACCTGTTGCGACATTACAAGATGCAGTCTTAACAATAAACACGGACTTCGATCACATAGCACAATGGAGTAAATCATATGGACTACAAGTAAATCCCGAGAAAACTCAGCTAATTATCATAGGTAGTTCACGGATGCTGTGTAGAATTGACTGGACCTGCTTACCAAATTTCACATTTAATGGTACACATATCCCGGTTAGTGAAAAAGTAAAAAATCTAGGAGTCATATTTGATAGGGAGCTATCTTGGCGACCCCACATAACTGAATTGAGTCGACGTCTCTTCCTCTCTTCGAAATCCCTCGGGAGGTTGAAAAACTTCCTGCCCATAACCACCAAAGTTAAGCTTGCAGAGTCCTTACTACTCCCCATTCTTGATTATGCTGACGCCAGCTATATTGATTTGACTCAAGAGCAACTTAATAAGCTTGAGCGCCTCCAAAATTTTTGTATAAGGTTCATATTTGGGTTACGCAAATATGACCACGTCTCTGAATTTCGTAAAAAACTCAAGTGGTTGCCAATTCGTTTTCGCCGGAATACTCATATTCTTTCACTCCTTTACAGTGTGCTGTTTATCCCCACAACCCCGTATTATCTCAAAGAACGCTTTGAATTCGTCTCTTCCTCTCACAATTTACGACCTTCTACGAAACTTAGACTTAGTACTCCCAAGCATCATTCATCTTTCTTCAATAATTCTTTTACTGTACAGGCTATTCGACTCTGGAATGAGCTACCTGTTACTGTTAGACAAGCTAAATCACTAACAATATTTAAGAACATGACAAAAAAGCATTACCTACAACATAGTGATATTTGATATTTTTACGTATATTTATGTATATGTATATATATATTTATGTATGTGATATGTATATATTTATGTATGTGATATCAATAGGTGTATTTATATGTGTCTATTAAGTATAATTCTTACTTATATAATATTTCACATACTTATATGTTTATAAATAAATAAAATATATGTAAGTAACTGCATAACCTCTAATATTTATTTATACCAACCACCTTTGCCAATACTATCTGTTTTATTCCTGCCACGTAGGGATCAAATACGAATTAGGTTAGAAAGGATAAATGATCATGTGATAAAAAGCAAATATGTTAAAGGTGCCCTTTAACATATTTACTTATATTCGTTGCTAATCTTTTCTGAAAACATGATGATAAACCATAGCCTGTCTAGTATAATGTAATATTAATGGGCTGATATCGTATATACATAACTATATACACATAGGTATTATATCAACGTAAGTATCACACTACTCGGTTTCCCCATTTCAGGAGAAAAATCGGTTTTCTGTAGGTCTAAATTTTGATCGACCTTATACAGTGAAGCAGTACAGGCCCGGGTTCGATTCACAGCAGAAAAAAATAATTAACGATTTTTCCGATATTCTGTCTGGTGTTTGCAATGAGCTCCAAACTTCGTTGTTGTGTATCTATTATCACTAATACCTATTACCAATTATCCATAATACAAGCAAACTTATTTAGCTTGGGTATACAGTATGTCTGCCTATTTGAAAAATTAGATTTCACATATTAGGAATCTCGATGTACCTACAAGCTTCCTGAACAAATTTTCTTCGACCTTCAGTGAGTGATAGTTGTAACAAATAAAATATTGAGACTAAGTAACATGCAAAAGAAGTATATTTTTTTCTGCCAGGATTAAAACCAAAATCATTGAAATGATAAGCTATTGTTACAAATTAAAGAACTCCTACTATGACTAAAATCTATAAGAATATAGGCTAAAAAAAACAAAAACAAAATATACAATTTTAACTTGAAAAAGTAATTGTTAAGTTATGGGTGGCACCAGCTCTCCAATTCGACATTAAAAATCTTATCTTTATTATCTCATTGAAAATCGAATGTGAGCCGGTAATACATCTATAAAATAGAGGATATTTATGGCCGTGATTTATGGAGGGAATATTTTTCTTGTCGTACTTTTGTGTAATCCATCGTAAATAGTGTTAGAATCCATGTCACAGATATTTTATTATTATATCACTTTACAGGTGGCAACACGTGTAGATTACTTGTACTGTACAATTTAAATGTTTTCTTTTTTCAATACTATGTTGACAAGAAAATTCTCTTAGTTTTCTTAAAGTGTAATGAAAACCATTTATTTCTATAAAAAATAACTATATCAGTAAAATAATTTCCATTTCATTCCATTTAGTTCAATAACTTTTTGCCGTATTTCTGGAAATTTAATGATCCTAAACTTATAGAACTTCTAGTATTTTCAGCAAAGAAACCACAACTAAATGCTATATAAAGTTATTATTATCACCATAGAAAAGTATTTTAGGCGAGTTCCTAAATCGTACAGGACTAGACAGCGGGCACGACAGTTCATTCTACTTTCAGTTATTTACGTTTTGTTAATTATAAGATAGGTGTTTTGTAGATAGACCAAATAAGTCAAAAAGAAACTTTTAAGGTTTTCAATTTTGGACTGATATTTATGAATGAACAGTATCTTTTTTGACATTTCTTAAAAGTATTGTTACATCATCTCACCGCTAAATCTCGGTTGCTTTCGGAACACTCGCTTCAAGTCTAGCCAGAGGTCCGTTTTTCTATTTTTCATCTGCATTTCGCACGATTTTCAACATTCCTAATTGACTTTCACGGCGCTATTAGTACTAATTTTTTTTTGCATCAACAAACCATTGGTATCCCTTTAAAAAATATAATATATTTTCGAAGCGCTACAGTACATTCAGTTACAGCCCTGCGTCCGCTGGATACAATCAAGTGATATACTTTGCATTAGTTTTATTATAGGGCAAGCCGCAAATCAAGGATCGTAAATGCAAACATTGTAAGATAGTACACATGACCGGGGCATTGCCACAAGAGGACCCTGCCACACAAAGCCTACGGACGATATCTAATACGTTTTGCGAACTAGTTGTCGTACCGTCGTACTCTTACTTTGTAGCATTTTTATATGACCCCATCAATCTGCATTAATGTACTACGTAATAGACAAACTTTCCTCTCAGACCACAGTAATGTGCTACAGTTAATTAATAGACCTCATTCGATCTTAAATATTCTTCGGACTGATTTAAAAGCTGTACCCCGAAACCCTAAATAAAATCATCGTATCACAGAAATTACAAAGTTCTTTGTATATACGATGTAATAACTAACCTGGTAATAGGTGTGCTAGTGATCTCACAATAAAAGATTCCAAAGACCGTGCGAAGTAAAGAAGAAAAGTAAGAAAACGGACTACGAGCTTCTATGCGGATAATCTGAATACCAGATTATGATGAAAAAATGGAACAAAGAAATAAAAAAATATCGGTATAGAGGTAAATTAGCATCGAGAGGTTTTTGCGTTTGTGTGTATTTGTATATTTACAGAACTTCTAAACTTGAAACTTAGTATTAAAAATTATGTTTAATACTAATATTTATTATTTTAATATCGTTTAGTATTATTAGTTTCATATTAAGTACCTGTCTATAAATATAAAAGTATATAAAAAGTATTAGTTTATTTATTTATGTGTTGACCGTACACTACTACAAACGCAAAAGCGTCTCGAAAATTTATCTGTACGTACACAAATATGAAAAGAAATAAGCGAAAATGTTATGCACTTTTCTAAAACAAACAGTATTTAATGTAGTTAATAAAAACTAAAGTCAGTGATAAATTATGCATATTTTAATCTAGTTAAGTATAATGATGTTAGGGTTGACTTTAAAATTTAGAGTAGGATAATAAAACTATATAAAATAAAATATAGCCATAGAATAAGTCGTCTCAATTTTTGTTCCACCTCAATTGTAAATTGTTCAACGATGAAGGGAATCGGAAACTTTCCTTGATTTGTCAACACTCCTGATTTAAATTGTTGACGTAATTTACAGACAGATATTATTACCACCGCCATAAAATAAATTCGTGGATAAGCAATGTCTTCTCTTTATGCACTGTTGCATCAAAACATCTACATTACATGACGCAACGATCTTACTTGAAAATATCAATTGTATGCATAGTTTTAAATATTCCACGAAAAATTATGCGCATAAAATGAATTATGTTAAAGTACATAATTTCACTTAATAACTATGATTAATGACAATCGTTATTGAGAAGTAGGTATACAATTTGGATCTCATATCTGAAATTAGCATATTACAAAAGCGGGCAAGTACGTGGCAGTCGATATACTATGAAAGGTTCCGTAGAGATGACATCTCTATTTTCGTCATTTGACTATAAAATCCTAATAAAGCATTTAATTCTAAATACCCCTTAGATCTTGTTTAATTAAATAATATTACACTTTATAATTCGAAAGTTAGAAGGGAGGAAACAATTTATATGATTTTGGAAGCTAATATAAAATAGCCTATGAATCTATGAACTTAAATTAAATAAAAACATTAAAAATATCCTCGTAATTTTCTAAATCTAATTAACGATAACACTATGACTACATAACACACTATCACTTCACACTAAAAAACAACAAATAAAGATTTAACCGACTTCTTTTTACATCTCAAAGTCGGTGCCAATTAAAAAATAAAACAACAAATGTACAAAATATAGTAATTTTTATGTTTTACTTGACACTGACTTCAAGATGTCATCGGTTAAATATTTATTTTTTGGTGTTTAGCGTGAAGTCGGTTTCGTTTTTATTATAATTTTTTTTTTACTTTTTTGTTGCCCAAATACTTTAATAGCTTTAGAAATAATACATTAAGCACCTGTAGAAATTGTACAACTAGCACGTGTATACAAATTTGCCGTCACATTCTTTAGTTTATATGCTCTTCAACAAGAGTTGCTCTTAATTTCCTTGCTATCCACAAATCAAATCTTGACTTGGTGACTATGGATCTATTTTGGGAGTTAAAAAAAAATAATTCAAAATCGGTCCATAATTGACGGAGAAATTGCATAACATGCCTACAAAAAAATTAAGCGCCTGTAGAAAGTGTAATAATGGCACGCGTATACAAACAAGCTTTTTTTGGAAAGATATTGTCCCTCGGCGTTTTTTAAACAGGGATACTCTTGAAATCGTTTACAATTGACGGAGATACATGTTATGAAGAAATTCGTAAATAATTTTCGTGAGTTTCTCCAATTTCTTGGTATCCACTGATCAGATCCTGTCATGGTGACGATGGGCCAATTCGGAAGTATATATAACCTTCGATTAAAGGGAAAATTTGGAAAATCAGTTCACAATTGACGGAGAAATAGAGTAACGAACATACGAAAAAACATACTGGCCAATTGAGAACCTCCTCCTTTATGAAGTCAGTTAAAAATGGAACCAAGAACAAGCCCTGGCTAGTGTAGGACTATTGTAGGAAGTGAGAACAAAAGGTACCGGGCTATTGGGATGAACTGCTAGTGAAACTAAGGATCTGAGCCTATGGGGATTATGGTGTCTGTCCGTCGTTATGTACGGGGTACACGAATAAAATTGGCAGACGGTAACTCGCCTTTCCCTGCATGGACCCCAAAAAAATGCCGTACAAGATTAGTGAGGTGCAACATGGTTCTAAGGGGGTATGGAGGGCTGCAGGTTCACCGAAGCTACTTCCGTCGGTAGGCCATTTAGATATTATTAAGGATGCTGCCGAATACTTTATAAAAAAAAATTGAATTCCTATGAGAACAATAGATGACTTAAAATAGCAAAGTTTATAGCAAGGACCTTTGAAGTAAGAGACTCGTTAGTTTCTGTCGATGGCTTCGTTCGATATAGGAATATTTGTTAGTTATTCAAAAATATTCGCCCTCGTTATTGACTACGGCAGCGGCGTGAGCTATTATTGCAAATTGCATAAGGAATTCAGTCGCTACAACTCTATTAACCGACATCTATTGTTTTATATGAAACTAAAACATAATAGGTATGATAATAATTATTATAAAACAAGAACTTGCCTTATCCCTTTAGTCATTTTTTTCCTTACTTCATCCTAATGTTTTCAGAGATAAGACCGCTTATATATAACTAATTTTAAGCTATGTCGTTTTATTATATAAAATAGATTATGATATGTAAAAGCATCCATTATAGTAATCTAGTTATGCTTAAATACCTAATTAAGTCTTGTCCTGTGCCATTTTAAAACAGTTAGGTAGTCGAAAGACAAGTTAATTAAGACACTTTTTATCATTTTATTAAACGCCGCGCCGAAGCCTTTAAGAATTTGTGCGAGGATTGCAACTTATGACGTCATACCTTTAACGAGTCAAATAGCGTATTAATTATTATTTAAATAGTAATTAAAATATTTTAACAAGTTATTTTAGATGTAAGAGTATATGCTATTTAAACGCCTGCTCTTTTATTATTACGCGAATAATTAGAAAATTTATTGTATCTTGTATCGTCTAAACAATTATATACCACATTTATGTCTGGAATTTATTTATTTAATTAAAATTATTTTGACGTCTAAGATTTAAAAATAACTGTTATAAATGCCAAAACTATTGTGGCAGTAGTACTAAGTTTCACATTAGCAAATTATATAAGGAACAACTGTCTAGCCTTATACAGCTTCCGCCAGATCCCGGTAGAAGCGATAGGAACAAGAAATGGTGACTTTTCATTGTTAGTGATGATATGTGTATTAATTACCACACAGTGAGGTATGCAGAAGACCACGTGAAGTAGAAAAAGGAGACAAACAGCCTCCGGACTCCGGAACGGACATTCTGATCGCAACCAAGATTTAACACTAGGATGATGAATACTGCTAAACCTAATCTATAATCATTTTATTGCTTATTTTTCCACATTCCTCTATTTAGTCAAAAAAGATGAATATGGAAAATACTATGTTGCCTATATTTTACAAACAATAGAATCGAAGTATAAAGTCCTTATTAAATTTATATGTGATTTAATAAAGGATAGTTTTATGACAAGCGGCGAATGTAAACTGAACGGCTTTCCTTCTTTATCGGGCCGTAGATTCAGATCAGTGACATTAGTGCTGCTGCGTGGACGCACGGACCATTGCCATCCTGTGTTATATACGTAGCGACGCGGCTAGAAAGCAAACACTATTAATGTTCACGGCTTATTAACTATCTGGGTATTAACTTTGCACATATCTCAGGATATACATTTTTAGTAACCCACCTTAGTAACGAATGTCGAAGCTTATAAATCGTCTACATATGTATCATTTTGTAGCGTTGTAGATATCCATTCGTTAAATTACATGATTTTTTTTAAATTTTTATCGTGCAAAAGGACACTGAACAGACCGATTTATACCAGGCTTCTATATTTTAGAGGGGAATGTGCCGGTCACGGAGGTGTGTAGAGGCATCTGGAGTCCCACACGCCTCGGTATGCCCCTGTAGAACTGAGTGGATGCGCAGATGCATTCCCCCACCGTTATAAAAATGCGCGCACCGTGTTTCGCGCGCTCTTGTCTCTTCTCCCGTGAGACGAGTTACAAACAGCCCCACGTTGAACTTAAGAGGGACCACGCCGGGGACTATGCTTCCCCCGGGCAGTGGATGAGGCCCTTGTAGCCCACCTATCAGGTACGCAGAGTTGGTATTGTTTCCGCTTTCCCGTAGCCCTGGTATGAGGCGAAGGAAAGAACACCGAGGGGTTTTATTGAGTATGAAAATAATTGTAGTTTCTTACCATTGTTTAGATAACAGAATGGATAGTGTGACATAAAAACACTGCAATAGTCAAATAGGTGTGAACCCAGACTAATATATTTGAAAGTTTATCGATTTGGTGGGTATGATAACCGCATCTCATTGCAAGAATGGAGGTACGAATTTTCGTGCCTACATTCCAGTACATGTTTCGTCAAGAACAGCGTGGCGGATATGCTTATCATTACCCTAAAATAAGGAGTATAAATAAAATAAAAAATACTTATGAGGTGTTATTTGTCTAATTATTATAATACCAATAACTGTTATTTCTTGGTATACATGTAAAATCAAACTAGACACACAATGTGTATTTAGTTGACTTATTTATTTCGTAGGCTATAAAGAAGAATTTTGATCGGGATGAAAATTAAGCTTTACCATTAAAAAGATATAAAACCAGTATTAAGCGTTGGATTAAGTACACACTTTTGGTTGCGGTTGTGTGGTTTTGATTTGTTTTATAAAGTGTAATTACAGAATGAAATTGAAGAAACCAGGGGATTGGGATCTTTATGATGTCTACGGATATTTCAGTGCGATATTTTCCGCAAAATTTATACTATAATTATGAATTGGAACTCTATAGAAGCGAGCGTACCTGGGAATTAATTTCATCAGATTTAAGTTCTGTACATTGTTACAGAATTGATATTGTTACAAGTTAGCGGGTCTCGAATTAAAATGCCGTTAGAATTATTATAAAGTTTATTAGAACTATACAAACACGTATAACACAAATACAACTATAACCGAACATAACAAATCCAAACGTAATGCAGAAGGTGATAATTCAATAAAACACGTAGTCCGTCACTACTAGATTCCCGAATGTACACACGTCACGCCCGTATCGTAGCTGTGGCTCAACTGACCCCTCTCTTCATCAGACCGTCGTTTTATACTTCACAAATGCAAATGTACCCGTCCGGTAACGTCAACACGATTTCCTAGAATTAGCTTGTAAGTTTAATCCGCAATACCTGGCTAATGATGCAGCCTGCAAGCGGCCGTAAACGAATACAATAGAACAATAGGCTGTTCTCCACAATAACTTAGAAACATATGCCAATAAATAAGTGAACAAAAGAAGACGATCATAAAAGGATTACAATTAGTTCAAATGCCGACAGTTAATAAAATACTTTTATCGATCTATACCGACCTTATACAAAATGTCAAACGACCTTATAATCCCTTTTTGCTGCATTCCTACTCGGTTAACAGTGCTTTATCCTAAAGCAGAGAGTCTTGAGTTGAATTAATGCCACCATAGGTAATTAGCAATAACTTAAAATTTAGCAAAAATTAAATTGATTTTTATGTTAAGTGTTTGATTTATCTAAAGTTCGTATGATAATAGTAAATTTTCTGGTACTCTCTTCATTTTTAAAGCCGTGATAAAGGAACAAATGTATATAAAAACAACCAAAGAACTGATAGTTATATTGATACATAAGTATGGACTGTTAAGGCAAATGTGAGTGATAATTTTAACACTTAGCTACATCGCTACTCATGTGTCAGGAGAAAGCAGCGAATAACTCTAGTCGGCCGCGAACCCGACACGTGTCGATACTACCGATAGTAGTTAATTAGTGTAGGATGTCGGGATAGCGGATTGGCGTTCGCGACCGCAGTCCAACAGTTACCTGCGGCCTGCACCCCGCCGAAGCCGGAACGTAATTCGAGACCTACCCGCTACTAGGATTGGTTTGATCACACGCATCGTAGCCCATAGCATTCTTTTTATAAATTAACAGACCTCCTTTACAATTTTTTTATGTTTACTTTGTTGTGCTGGAGAGTTTCTTGTCGCTTCTTCTTCTTAAACAGCGATAACAAGCTACAAAACGGTATATCTACATATAATAGGAAGATAACAACAATTAAATTATTAACTAAACTACCTTAAAAACATTTTTTATTAATTAAACTATACTATAAAATAATTCAATTCATTTCTGGGGCAGTCTGGAAGAGATCGCTTTTTAGCGATAAGACCCCTTTCTGCATAATTAGATATAGTTTTAGTCTCAAGTTAATTTTTGTATCGTCGTACAATAAAGTGTTATCTATCTATCTAAAATAATAAAAAACTTAAAGATTTAAGTGTACTAAAAACATATTTCCAGTAAAACATGCTAGTCGCATTTCGACATTGTATGACAACGCTGATCGGTTTCCTTTCAATCGCATTGAAAGGAATAGGAAATATAATTAAATTTTAACATATACGTATGACCTTCAAAAATGCTCTCCAGTGGAACTTAGTTTGAATAAAAACTTTTGAATTTGAATTTATAAAACGAATTTTGAGTGTTATAATCATCACTAAACTATATTAACGTTTATTTTAAAAAATAATTATAGGTTACCGGCTAGGACACCCGGTACATGTTTTCAATGTTGATTCGAACTCTGGTCAAGAGCATTCACTGCTTAGGCAGATTGTATATGACATACATGCTTTTTCTTACATGTTACAGGGTGTTCAATCCAATGCCGTTTGAAATACCACAAACTTCATTCACTGCACTTACAACAATTACACCTACAAAAAGCACGAAACTAACACATTATTTGATTTGGCACATTATTGTTTGATACAGATTTTAGTAGGTATCTTTGATATCTTTGTTACTACAAGTTCTGTAATATTACTATTCAATGCGGTACTACTAAACGCAGCTTATAAATATTCAATTATATCGAAATTGGATTTTTTTACTTGATACCTTTTCAATATTAATTTTTTGTATTTCTTGGCAGTTATTAATCTCGACTGTTGCTAAGGATCTGCCTTTCTACTTACTCCTACTCGTAAATGTTTCATTTCATTTCCACTTTTTTTACAAAAGATTAAAATTCTACTGGTGAACCATATTTTAAGTTGCAGTCATTTTCATAATTTACAAAACAAATGTATAAACCTTCAATAAATACTTACTATACTAAGACTGAAAGATATTTTTTCTATATATTTAAATATGATTCTAAACTATGATACATATATGACTAATTGGAATCAACAGTTCCAAAAGTGCATATTTCAAATAATTTCTATATTATATATACTTCTTTACATATGCCATAAATTTTAATGAAACTTGACTAGTAACTATTAAGTAATACAATTTAGATTTATCCTAAATAGTACGAACTTATGTAATTCATAATGATCAATATATAGAATTATTTTTCTTGTCAGCGTAGTTAATAAATTCTAAACTTAATAGATATGTATCGAATCGCAGTAACATTTGTCGGCACAACAGAAGGCAAGTACCTATCGTGTTTTCGGCGCTTTTAACATATCTTACCACGAATTAACAAAAAAATCTTTAATCAACATGCCTGCATAGCGTTTTTCGATTTTCTCCCGTTGAACTACATACCAAATCTATTATTTGTATAAAAGCAGACGTCTAGTCTAAATTACAACATGACTTTAAAAAGTTTCAACTATGTTGATATATTTAAGCTAGATAGGAAGACGTTCGGTCTTTGTCTAAGTTCTGAGAAACATCTCGGCCAAATGGTATTTGGAAACCAGAATGCCATGTCTGTACAAAGTTGTTTTATAGATTTCTCGGCTATTCAACTGTCAAGTTTAATAATTAATATCCAGTGTGTGATATATTAAAATTCGTTAAAACCAAATAATTACATAACATTCATGGGCGTAACAGATTTTCGAAAATTACACATAATCACATAATGTCAAAGTATTTAGGGACATTTTATATGTTTTATAGGTACCTAACATTGTACCTTGCTTAGCTCAGCTGCTTTTTTAACAAATTTTGGAATTGTACAGTAAATAATATACTTGAGAACCTATGCTAAATATACCCGGATATGTTCGAAAACAACGGCTAATGATATTAAAAATCGGGCCATGATTTAATGCTTGCCAAAGAGTGCAATCGAAATATGCAAATGAAACGAACAACGAGATCGATTGAAAATAGATCGTGTGTCAGCAGTCGCGGAGGCTGCAAGGCATGATCATCGGCCCGCGAGTGCATGCGCACGATCTACCAACCGGCCCCCGGCGACAATCCACTACTTGCACATCCAGTAACATTGCTAACTATTGTGTTCTTAAAATAGTTTCATATATAAGTTTGAATTTGTGGATTTGAAATTAAATTTATTTGACAATGTACTCTCATAATTATACAGGCCTTAAATTATATATAAGTTCGCATGCCTTTATCCGAGCCGATAAAAAGAAGCGCAGATTTTAAGTCTAAGAATTTGAAATCGGCCCAGTAGTTTTTACGTGAATCCGTAAGAAATAGACAAGAAATCTAAAAAAATTGTATCGTTTCTCCATCGTCTATTAAAAAAAAAACAACTCGAATAGACTACCTATTCGAGTTGTTTTTTTTTTAAATAGCTACTATGTACAGACACGGCTTGTTTAAAATTTTATGACATAAACATATAAGAGGAAAGATGTGTATTTTTGAAATTTTGTATGTTTGTAACGAATAAACTTAAAAACTACTAGACCAAAAACGCTGGAATCGGATTACAGATTTTTATTTTTCCAGGGCAAAACAATGTCTGCCGGAACCGCTAGTTTTATATATGTATACTACCTGCACCCGGCAGACGTTGTCCTGCCCTTAGAAATAAAAATCTAGAACCCGATTGCAGCGACACTTACCGGGACCAATATTTAATTTAAACCATTCTTGAATCCACTTTAATAAAAACAATAAAATAGGTTTAGGAAGATTTTAGCGGTACCACCTACCGTTAGATCTTATAGTCTTAACCATCCCGGGACCCACTTGAACACACATAAAAATAATTTCACCTAAATATTGGAACCCGATTACAGCTAAATTAATTATTTAACATGTATTTTATCAATAAAATAACTCCGACCGAAGCATCTGTTATAAACGGTATTCAGTTTTTTTACATCCTCTTTGACGATATTTGCAGCACGAATTCTGTCAATTCTATGTCAAATGTCATAAGGTTACATGAAAAAAGTTTATATTAGAGGTTAGATTAGAAATAAATTTATATGGTGGTGAAGTATATATATACTAGCGACCCCGGCAAACATTGTCCTGCCTTTAAAAAATAAAATTCTAGAACCCAATCCCAGAGCCACGTACCGGTTCCAATTGCGAATCTAAACCATCCGAGTACCCACTCAAACACACAAAAACAAAATCACCAAAATCGCTCCAGGTGATTAGGAGGATTCCAGAACCCGATATCAGCGCCATCTACCGGTTCTAATTGTGAATCTAAAAGAGTAATATATTTTTTTTTTCTAAGTCATGACAAAATAAGATTAAAAATCTTGCCAAAAAATTAAAGTTTATAATTAACAAATAAAAAATAGGGGTTGATCGTAGAGGGGTGAAAATTTAGGGTTGTGTGTATTTTTTAATGTTGTATCGTAAAAAAATAAAATAATTTTTTTTAGGGTGGTCACCCCTTATCACTTAGAGAGGTTTGAAAAATAGATAGTAGCCGATTCTCAGACTTACTGAATATGCATAAAAAATTTCATAAGAATCGGTCAAGCCGTTTCGGAGGAGTATGGGAACGAACATTGTGACACGAGAATTTTATATATAAGATATATATAGATTAAATTGCCTTTTAGTACACCTGATTACGTCGATAACTACTTACTTATTTGTTACTAGCTGTGCCCGCGACTTCATCCACGTGGAGTTCGCGGAACCCTAAAAAACTAGCCTAAGTTACTCCTTATAACATCAGCTATCTGACAGTGAAAGTCTCGTCAAAATCAGTCCAACCGTTTTAGAAACTGGTTGGAACATTCAGACAAACAGACAAGAAATGCATTTTCGAAATCTCCTGATCCGAATTATGCCCCTTGATAATTTTCACATTTTTCTTTAAATGGACACTTCAATTTTATTTATCTGTATAGATTTTATATAAAACTAGCTATTTCCCGCGGCTTTGCTTGCGTTCAACTAGGATATGTATGTCATGAAGTGGGCATAAATCTTAAAAATATGGAATTCAATTTTTACTTCAAAATACTTATGATAAATACCCGTAACAACATTTAGCAAAGCGAAGGAGGAACTAACCATGAGACCAATACGTTAAAATTGTCGTGGCCATGGCGATCTATTTGTGAGTGAATTGCAGCGGTGGCGCCAATACAACGCGGTTGGAGCGCCATCTTTTCGACTATATTCGTCTAAACCTCAGGAACTCTTTCATGCAGAATAAAGCATCCACTTTTTTCTGCATGAAAGGTAGCCTATGTCCTATTCCATAGCCCTGTAGTGAACACTTACAAGCCAATAGATGGCGCTGTGCAATAATTGAGGTCGCAAACGATTCTCGACACGTACGAAGAATATATACAAATTTCCAACAATAAGAAAGAACAGGGGTGCGAGGCATAGCAATAGCTTCGCTGGAAGATCCCCCTTTGAGGCGGAGGAGCATTCCATCTCACTTTCGCACCTAGTCGGAACACATCCCTAAAGACCTGAGAACGTGTACGTAAAATTTCGTAATGATCTGTTGTGTAGGAAGTTAAGGCGTGAAACGGTCATAAACAAATTCAGATTCGCAATAATAATTATAATATTAGTTAGAATTAGGATGATGTAAAATAATAAAAATAAAACATGTGCATTAAAACATCAATTCAAAAATGGAATCTTATTGAGCGACTTTCTAATTGATAGTTTCCTAAAAACCTTTTCTGGTCCATCTTTTAGCGCAGTGACTTAAATAGATGCCATATTTTAGTAGTGAAAGTGCATTTTACAGACAGAAAAACAAAAACGACTTCATACTGACCTTTCCTATTGTTCGTGCCGTGAAACAAAGGAGTTCGATTTGGCCGCGATATGACGACGCAATTAGTGACTTCTAACACAGTAATTTATGATTTTAATATAAACGGTCTTGTTTAATATACTCCTAATAACATTCCTGATAGTATCTTAATTTAAATTTGGTTGAATACAAGTTCAAGATATATTTTAAAAAGTTTAACGATTTATTTTTGAATGCAATAAATTATGCTTTTGTATAGTTTCCATTTGGAAACTGTACATATGTACTTACATGAGGATATTTATTATTTCGGGGCTTTAGAATTCTAGTGTCAATTTATCGAAACCTAACATCGAAACCTGTCATTACCATGTGATTAAACGGCTGGTTTGTGTTTAGGGCAACATTATGCGACCAATGCAACGGTTAGGGAACGTTCCCAACAGGCGTTCATTTGTATTATATAAAATATTAATGTGTTTTTGTTTGAATTTGTCAATTATGTTAAAATATATTTACAGTTAGAAAATCAATTACAAATTAATGTTAAAAAGACCTGTATCCTATTAGTTCCCGCTTTAACTTTCAAAATGTTTTCTTTGTTCATATTGTGGTACAAATTGTTTATGAGCGACATAACAAAGTATAAGCTAATTTATAAACATGTATGTGTTCTTGTATATTCTTCATGTAGGTTTGTCCCTACATGACGAATAGGTCTTGTGGCAGAGAGAACGCATTTGATAGGGTAATCAAGCACTCGATGATCCGAGGCTGTTATGTTTCAAAATATTGTCGGTTTCCGAGGATGCTGTCGTTACGGCGATGTGATGGACAGGGGGTTAGTTCAGTACAAGCCATTAAAAATCTAACACTACCCTAGCCTGAACATTAGAGTCAATGACAGATTATATCCCGAAATATATTAGAGTTTTTTTAAATTAAATAAATTATTGTTGATAATTACGTAATTATCTTAGACAAAATCGAGAAATTGGTCCATATAGGAACTTCTTAGTAGCAGATTTTGATAAATATAGCTACTTACTTACCTGGTCCTCGCTAAACGTTTTAGCTGTTTTTAGCCACAGATTATTGCGGAATAGACGCATTTTCATTAAAATTTCAGATAGGTACTGAGGAGCTTTCTACAAATAATATTAACTTTTTAAAAATCTGACAAACTTTACAACAAAACAAAAAATATGTCACGAACTGTAACGATGAGATTTCAAAACTATGTAGGTATTTATTTTAGTTATAATATTTTGCAGGTTTAACAATTGGAATACATTGGCAAAATTGGCAAGAAACTTGGGCGGGAGCTATAATAGAGAATATCAACTCATAAAAGTCCCTCTGCGTGATTCGCGATATCCCATTTTGGCTAATGGATTCACCGGCCATGCTTGTTCAAATTAAATAAACAAATAATCTGCAGTCAAACACACATATTTTATATCCTCAAGTTAAGCAAGTTATGCTTGTGTTATGGGTAATATAGAACCGACTACTCTGTGGCTGACGCAGACATTTGTAATGCCAAAAATCACACCTGGAACCTCTGCGTATTTTGTTTTTTTTTTTTCAGGCGGGGGAAATGCATTTCGCACATACCGGGTCCTTTGCTAGGGATTTTTTTTTAATTCTCCCTCTCTCCGGACGAACTGGATTGTCCGGGCTTATCACTTTTTTGTTTGTTTTCTTTTTTTGGTATTTTTTTTTTTCTTTTGTATTTTATTTTCTCTTTTTTCTTTATTTCCAAATTTTACAAGAGTCCTTACTTACTAAACATTTCTGAGCTGTTTGTATATTTTCGTACTTATTTTGATATCTTAGGTATTTTAACATTTTATACCTTTACAGTTTTCTTATACACATGTTTGTGTCTTCACTACGGTATTTTATACAGCCTCACTTATAATTTTTTACTACTTTATCTATATATTTTCTAACTTTATACTACGATGTCTTATTTACTATTTCTTTTCTTTCTTACTTATTGTTTACTATTATGCTTATTTCTAGACTTATATAATTGTTTTTTATCTATTATCTATTTATTTGCATTTATTCCATATATTCAAAAATATAGGTAATAATGCAATGTTATCTATCTATCTGTTTTGTTATTATTTACTACTCTCTTGACAATTTTAATGCAAAATTCTATAAAGTCGTCTACGTTTCTTTTTGACATCAAATCATCCATATTACCGTATTTTACGTTTATACCTAATTTCGATTCTGGCTCATACCTCTGCCGGGAATATCTAGGACACCGGAAGATCAGATGCGGAACATCTTCATTTCCCTCGTCATCGCAGGTGCATGAGGGACTCTCCTTGCACCCGAAGCGGCTGAGGTAGTCAGAGAATCCCCCATGTTCTGTGAAGAGCTGGGTGTGCAGGCCGGTGAGGCCGACCTGCCTAACTATCTTGTAGGCCCGCGCGACATCCGGGAAAAAGAGTTTCGTAACGGGTTGCTAGGGATTAGACCATAGTCGTTCATGCAGGCATTCCACTGAGGGCAATCCAAACAGTAATCGACCGGCTTGTGTGGAGACTCGAACCGATGGACAAATGCCCAGGGGCTAATACCCCACTAAAACCACCCTCCTCCCATGTGCCCCGCGCTTATGGCAGGAAGAGAGTGAGACTTAGAACGTAGTTATGCCCACGCTGATCCTAGCGCATCAGTGCTTGAGAATGCCCCGGGAAGCAGTGCAAACTCACTTCGTCAACAGGGGTGAAGACTGCTCTGCTCCCTAGATGCTAGAGGGCCCCTGCAACGGTATTTCAAGGAGGGGAGTCATGCGCATATCTGCGCCTCCGGGCTCCCGGCTGACGCCGGTGCCCATGAGGAGGCGCATGAATACGCGCACTTCCACTTCTCTCCCTATCTCGTTCCGCGGCCTCCTTTTGAGACAGGACAGTCTCGCAGAAATTGGTCGCACTCACTCAATGATCGTCGCTATGCAGCACGGCTTGCATCAAAATGCCCAGCGAATCAATCGGACCTACGAGGGTCTCGAGTTCAAACCTCTGTGGTGCCCAGGCTGCGCACTCGACTAGCGTATGAAACGCCGTGTCTTGTGTGCACCTGGAACCTCTGCGTTGTAGTGAGGTAGGCCAGCAAAGGCTTATCCCGCTCAACTATAGAGGCCGCTAAATTGGATTGGCGAGTTCCGTAATTTGATAACTGCGATATATATACCGACCTGTATGTCGAAGTTACCGAATTACGGAATTACCTCACGATATTTTCCTTTAATTTAGTAGAATAGGTTACAAAAACTGCCCAAAAGTGGCAGTCGTAACATAACATAAGTCTTTATTTCCTCTTTAAGTACACAGTGAAACTTAAAACTAGTAACAACATTAACTAAGAGGCTGGTGCCTAAATTAGGTTAAAAAGAAACCTGTAGTACAGGTCACCGGGATCAACCCGTTGGCCTTGATATTTGGCTAATTAAGAGAAAAAAGATACTAGTTTAAGTATATATATATACTAATTATAAGTAATTGTGTAAGAGTGTGCTCTTCAAGTGCTTAGGTGTGATGTATGTCTGTATATCTGTAAGTTCGCATAGCTGATATAAGAATAAGTATGTGTGATTGAGCGAAAGTGAATGAGTCGGGGAATATTAAGATCCATATATAGAGTATACAGTATAACAAGTGTCTGGGAATCATGGAGGGGATTAGGAAATAAGTTGGTAGTGGTAAACAGCATAGTTATTTTGGAATATACAAGAGGTCTTTAGTGGACTGAGAGTTGAGAGTTTTTAAGAAGTTAGTAATTTTTGCTTTGCAAGTAATTTTTTTATTCGTATATGTTTAATATATTATTGATATTATTATAAAGGAAGTCACCCACAAAGCAAAAGAAATTTTGTGTACCACTGGTACGAAATAAAGGAGTGATACAAACATCTACTTTACGTCGTTTTTCCATAGCAATAGCCTGATTAAAATGGAGAAGAGAGTGTTTTTAAGTAATATGTGCAAGATGAAGATTGGCCTGACTATCATATCATCCAATTCTTTATACAGTTTAACGGTAGGATAGCGAAAAGGAAGACCTGCGCCCACCTTAAGAAGAGCGCGTTGAGCTCTTTCTACTTCAAGGAGGTAACTCTTAGCACATCCTCCCCACGTTGAAATGCAGTAGCTGACAAGTGAACGGCACAACACAAAATAAACCATCTTAATTATTTGTCTATCTGCTACATGTCTGAGCATTCTAAAGATATATATAATTATAGGGGGGTCACATCTCGGATAATGTTACAGTTATAGGCCGTCTCTCAGAGATATAGCGATGGGTGTAAATGTAACGCGTTATTTGTGATGCAATATTATTGTTATTGACACTGATGTTATGTGACTATTCGTTAACGGCGTTACTTTTAACTCTTTAATGATGGGACTTCGTCTCGGTTAAAGTTGTATAAACCAGTTCACGCAGATGTGGAGATGGGTGTAATGCGCAATTTGAGATGCGACATTATTAGTGACGTTAAATATTGATAGATAACGTATGTATGTCAGTAATGTAGCTATACGTTAATGGCGTTATTTTCTACGCTTTAAATAAGACGCATGTGGTCACCGCCTAAATCTTTAATACTAGTGCACATTAAGCACCAGCATAAGCAGTCCACTATTTCTGGTCAAAACTCTAAACCAAGACTGATATAATTTTCAAGACTTTTGAAGTCAAATCAGAATCTGGTTTTTTACCGATTAGGTCATTAAGAGGCACCAGTCGAATAATAGGCGAAACTCAAGTACACTATTGTGATGAAACATAATTGCCTATTTCAACTAAATGTCCGTCTAAGGTGTCCGATTGTAATTACCAAAAGTCAAAATGGTTGCCGCCCACGAGTGCTCTCACGCGCCGTAAGGTCACAACCTGCTCACAAAAGCAAATTACAGCACTACACTTAGTGGACCACTTTTTGACTATTATCTTTATTATAGGTTTGGAAGTTAATGGCTCATTTTTGTTAGTATTGACAATAAGCGCTGTGTTTACTACGAGCTATGCGCACGTTGTTTGCCGTCGTTCTGGTGTATTAATAAGTATAATAAAAATGTAACGGTATTGATGAAAATTCGATAATCGCTGTAATTTGGAAAAAGACGACGAAACAATGCTAATAGGACACTTAGCTGCCCATTAATTATTCTTACAAAAACACATTAAGTATTAGTGCATAATATACTGTTAAATTTTAATTAACACATAAATAATCGCTATTTGTATTTAATAAATGTTAGTTATAATTACTTATTATGATACTAAGAGCTAAAAATGTAATATAAATCTTGATAATTTACTATTTTAAAATAAAATAAAATTATAAACTAAACTCTCTTAATAATACTATTATATAGGTATCTAATTATAAATAAACTAAATTATAAATAAATTAGAAGAAGAAACTTAAATTAATTTCCTATTTACAAGACTACTTCTTTTACTTGCGTAATTCTGAATCACAGGGTTATTACGCGCATGCAAATGACTACATGTTTATATTTCTAATGTAATTTTGAAACGAAATATTAAAAGAAAGTAAAGAGAAGACAGTTTGTATTTCAACTCAATCCCACTAAAGTGTAATTTAAATGACATACAATAAATATTTAATGACAAAATACTAGGATATGCCCGCGACTTCATCCACGCTTGACTTGAAATTTCCGCGGGATTCCTGGTATAAAAGAATCTATCACACATTTTATTACATAAAATTTGTTATCGATTAGTGGAAAAATCACGTTGTTATTCGTTTTGTTTTTATCTGGTAATTTTAAATCAAATATCATTTTATAATATTATAGATTTACATACGGTGAATCAAAAAGCTCTTAGAATCAATGTTAAAAAATGCAAAAATTTAAACATAAATATTTTATTTTTCTACATAATCCCAAGCCCTCCAGTGGAATTCATTTAGAATAACGCGTTTCTCACTTCCTTATTCTTTGCCAAAAAAAAGGTTCTTCTTGAGCCTCGAAAAATTCGTCTATGGCAGCCATAACTGCGTCATTACCGTGAAATTTAGTTCCACAAATTTTTAAGAAACAACACGCCCAACGACAGGTTTTTATTTAATCGCTTCACGCACTTTCGGAATTAAATTTGCATAATAGGGTCCAGCAATTGTCTGACCTTTAGTCATGTTGTAATGAATAAAAAGGATTCCTTCACTATCCCAAAACACTGAGGCCATAACTTTGCTAGCGGTAGAAGCAACTCGAAATTTCTTAATAGATGGAGAGGATGGTCGTTTCCAAGACATACTTTCTCTTTGTTTCAGGATCGACATGGTGGACCCAAGTTTCATCCACGGTGACAAAGCAGTGGCAAAAATTACCCTAGTCACGCTGAAACATTTCCAAACGTCACTTTATTTTCGTCGGTTAACATTCGTGGTACTCATCTTGCCGACACTTTTTTTAAATGGATTAAACGCTATCAAAAGATGTCTTTGGGATCTCGGGTATGTTTTATAGTAATTCTTCTGTCTTCCAAAACCAGATTCTCAACCGTTTGATATTTTCTTCCGTAATGGAGGTTGAAGGTGGGCGGGCGGCCTTCCGCGGAACGCTGATAATCTTTGCAGATTAATCAACCTCTTTTAAATTCAGCCACTCAGTACGCAACCGTAGAATAGGGCAGGTACAGCATCATCCCCTAATTTATGCTAAATGCCCGAAAAAAAAATTATTCGTAGATATTTTTTTCAAGCTGAGATATTTTACCACCGCACGTAACTCACTTTTATCCATAATTTTGCGTTTTTAGTAACTCGTTGCACAAAACAATTTATTACGTGCGAACGAACTGACAAAAACAAGTGACAGCTGGCATAAATATTGTGTGATTAATTTGAATATCGAACTTCTCCCAAAAAGGTTTTATATATAATGCACTTCTAAGAACTTTTGGATTTGTCTAGGTATGTAGCGTTGCATGATAAATGTGTACTTATCCCGTGCCAAGTATACATGAATATTCAAGTTCCGAAGTTATCTATCAGCAAACAGGCACTAGCTGAAACCTCGTAGGGGAGTTCTTGTAGCAGCTCGAAAATACAAATTTCACGAAACTAATTCATATTCATAAACACTCATTATCATATTTTTTTAACAAATAACTACAATATCTTTAACCAAACTACAGTTTTAGAAATAAAACTGCACATACAATATATATAGGTACTCTGTAAAAATGCACAGTGAAATATCACCCTTCAAGATTCCACCAAGAACTCTTTTTGTATGTCATTTACTAAAATAAGTGTTTTCTACAAAGGAGGACTCACGATTATAAAAAGTAATTCAACCCAGAACTAAAATGTAAGCGTATAATTTTTGTATATAATAATAATATGAGAGATGGTGATCCTGTCAACATAAATCAAACGCAACTCGACTATCGGACACTTTATTGCTTAGGATAAGTCCATGAAAATTCTGACTTTACGCGAGCAGATATTTCAATTATCATATTTTACACTATTGTTTACTTCTTTTCTTTACGGGCCCGTTATACTAATCTAGAATACGTAAACATGGTAAATAACTCCTTAAAAGCGCAAATAAAATGGTCAATAATGAAATAATTTGTTCTGAGGCAAATATTATTAATATATAAGTAAAAAGAAAAAAGAAAACGATTTTTTATATTAATATTTTATGACAGCTTAAAACCAAACATAATTTATAAATGCAGTCAGAGTTTTGTGAGGGATAGGTACTTACATTACTCTTCCGCAGCTACATATTAGGTTGGGGAAAAAGTTTCTTCGCATTTTATATAAAAAATCAAAAGGTTTTTTTATAAAGTTTATTTACATTTGACTAAAGTATGTAGGTGCCATTTTGTTGGATAACTTTTTGCCATCTTGTAGGTAGGGACGTGATCCCATTGCTATAAAAATTTTGGGGCTCCTGATCAAAAAACTACGACAAGTGGTTTTGGCAGTCCTCTCGTGATGTTAACCTGACACTGCCTAAGGAATTCTGCAGAGACCGAAACAGGTGTAAATCTGAAGGTGCAAGGTCAGGACTATACGACGGATGCATTAACACCTCCCAGCCAAACTCTCGTAATTTTTGCTGAGTGGCTAAAATGTGTGAGGTCTAGCGTTATCATGGTGAAAAACCACACCCCTTCTGTTGATTAATTCCGGCCGCTTTCTCTCAACTTTTTGCTTTAATCTCATCAGTTGTTCGCAGTACATTTCAGAATCGATGGTCCTGCCTGGCGGTAACAGCTCATAATGAATAATGCCCTTCCAATCCCACTATACACACAGCATCACATTGTTGCGAGTTAACTCGGGTTTCGCCACAGTCTGTGAAGCCTGACCGGTCTTTGACCACGATCTTTTTCGCACGTTCTTGTCGTACGTGATCCACTTTTCATCACCAGTTATCAGCTTCTTCAAAAATGGTTCGGTTTCATTACGTCGTAATAAAGAATCACAAATGAGTACACGGTTCATTAGGTTTCTTTCAGTGAGCTCATGAGACACCCAAATATCGAGCTTTTTTGTGTACCCAGCTATTTTCAAATGCGCCAAAACCGTTTTGTGGTCAATTCCCAGTTTTCCAGCTACATCCTAACTGCTAATATGACGATTTTGCTCCACTTTTTGAAAAATGGCATCAATTTTGTCCGTAACAGGGCGACCAGAGCGACGTGCATCTTTGATATCAAAATTTTCGGATTGAAAACGCTTAAACCAAATTTGCGCTACTCTCACAGATACTGCATTAGGACCATAAACATCACAAAATTTTTTCGCGGCTTGTGTTGCATTTTTACCTTTTTTGTTGTAAAATTTTAAAATGTATCGAATTTCTTCATTAGATTCACTCATTTTAACAATAAGAAAAAAAAATGAAAATCACACAGCCAGGTACAAATGGTATAGCCAAAGAGATCTTATTACAAGTTCATACATACTATATGCGAAAAGACTTTTTCCCCAACCTATTACATAAAAAGACTAAAAACTATATAGATAGGTAGGTAGTACGAACTATTAGAATGAATTTTGAAATACGATTTCAAAATTCACATGGAAAGCGTCCCAAATTTTGTTATAAAAAGTATTTTATGTTCATATCCCAGTTAAAGAAAGTTCACATTATACCAAATTTTTCGGTTGAAATTTTCGTGAAGGCATTTTGATATCTCACACACAGAAAGTTACAGAAGCACGAACGAGATGGCGGGAACAGCTTTTATCTCATATTAACGCATAAAATGTTATCAATGAATGGATATTCCATTTGGAAATAAATTAATGGAACATGAATTAAATATACATATTAGAATGCAGCAAAATAAATCAGAATGTAATATGATGTTACGGTTGGACTGCGATTGTAACTCCGACCGAGTGACAAGACAATAATTGTACCAAGCTACCGGAAAAACCTTTGTGTAGATTCCCATCTGACAAATATATGTTGGCTCTGAAGACAGATAAACAATTGAACCATGATAAAATATGACTTGTCAGGCAGTGAATGAATTAGTGAATGACTAAGTGAATGTGCTTTGTTTGATATTAAAAGATACAGTTAACAGGAATGAAGGTTTACAATACAATGATTGTTGTCTCGCTACAAGCGATTTCTTCCAAATTATCTTTGGATGGATTAGGAATTTGACAAGAATAGTGGTATTTTTTTTATTTATTGCTGGAGTTCAGTAGACAGGCAGACGGCCCACTTGATGGAAAGCGGTTACCATCGCCTATGGGCATTTGCAACACCAAAGGTGCTACAAATGCGCTGCTGCTCTCTTAAGGGAGACTGGAACCTGGTCACTAATGCCGGAACACAACACAAGGCTGTTATGGCGGCATACACTAGACCAGGGGTGGTAGCCATCCAGTCGGGCAAATACCCTACCACCTGGCAAAACCTGGTATGTTGTATTATCATTACTTGATTTGTATTTCCCTATTATCTCTTTTTAAGACACAATAAAAGTTATAGTTTAATTAATATTAAAAATATTTAAATCTTAATTTATAACTGGCACAGTCAAAACAGTTTCTTTATTAACTGATTATGTAATAGCACTCGGCTTATAATAGCATATTCTTTGAACTATGCGGACTCGGCATCGGTTCCATCAATTAGAGTAGGTAAGTATTTAATCGGATAATGATGACGGATACGTAATAATCTGAAGACCGTTAAAATATTTTAAGCGTTTAAAATAATGACGTGCCACATAGCGTATGACCATAAGTCGAGTATGGAGCCTCTTGCCGTAACCATGAACCTGTACAGTTTACATAGATAATTCAGAAATTCAATATTATTCCCATATTATCTAGCTATAGGTATACCTAATTTAGAAACAGAATTTAGTACTAGGTCTGTAGGTATATAATATATATAACAACAGCCCAGAAATGTCCCACTGCGCCACGCTTGTCCAAGGCGGCTTGGCAAGGTTGACACATCGGTTATCTCGATGTGCAGCTGGCATCGCGATGTTTTCCTTCACCGTCATTAGAACGTAGTAATTGTAACAATATGCATATAGGTGAGAAAACATGCGTTCCGGCCAGGATCGAACCCGCACCCTTTGAGTTTGGGACGCGTGGGTTAGCCATTACGCTACTACGACTTTTTATACACTTTTTTATGTATTTGTAGGTATATACAACTAGATAACATATGTATAAGTATATACGAGTAATACTGAAATTCTAATTTAAAATCAAAGAATTTCAACGTCGTCAGTTTTACTTTGATGTATAATTATGTTATAAACGTTTTGATTGATATTATCATTTAATATATAAAAGGTACGTACTTAGGTAATTTACGTATCTAATCATTGGTTTAGTAGTCTCTATTTTAAGAGCAATAGGCGCCATACTGGCCCCACACTTGCTCAATTTGGATATTTGTCTTCACCGTTATTAAGCACGCCGAGATTGTGTTAATATTCCAAATTAATTAGTTATTTGCATTCGACTGATACGAAACCATGCCACAGACATAACACACACAGATATGTTAGTTCTACAAAACATCATTTCAAAGTATACTATAACACTAATAAAAAATATTTATTAATTAAAGTAATGGAATAGTAGTGCGTTTAATATTTCTATCGTCATTTATAGAACTTTAATAATGTTTTCTTATGATAAAATTCCTAACAACAATGGTCGACTAATGGCAACAGAAAAACATCGGGCATTTACTTTTTAGATCACAGCCTAAAACATCACGACATTGTCTCAGCTGAAAAGTAGATCGTATCATGGCATCAGCCTGTGACTGGTGCAGAGTGCACGTCTTGGCTCTTGGCGCGGTGCGGGCCGCGAGTGATCGTGTCGCGGTTGCCGCGGCCGCTTGCTCGAAAGCTCTGGCTTCCGCGGTTCACTCGCACTACGACTTGCACGTTCCTTCGACAACAAGTGGACCTAATCACTAATTGAATCAGTTGCTAGTCATCGGCACTCGTACTCCATATAGGGTTTCTACGAAATTTTATTTTATGGGATAAATAGAAAATATTAAACAATGAACTTTTCATATAATATATTTAAATTAACATACATAAATAGTAGGCTAGTATATATAATGAAGAAATTTATAAATAATCTAATACAATAAAAGAAAACTTATTTGTATTGTATTCTACCCATAGTCCCTCAAGACTATAAGTAGAATACTGAGCCTAGATCAGCGTCTTCTATGAGTAAGGTGCCCAGTAGACTGGCTACGTTTCCTCGCTGGATCGCCTTGAACTTTTTATTTCATTTGACTTTCTTCCTATTTAGCATCTGTTGAGAAATTTTCAATCTAAAAGTTAAAACACTGTTAAACAAACAAAACAAGTCACTATTATTTGGTGAAAATCCAAATAATAGTGACTTAGGTCATTGAGTAAAAACATAATGTAATAAGATAAATAATATCACAAATGTTAAGTATTGGCTGCGCCCGCGGTTTTACCCGCGTGGTGATGGAAAATCCTTATATTTTGAATAATTCACACCATATCTTTATATATTATAGCCTATGTGTTATTCTGATGTGTAAGCTATATTATTGTAAAGTTTCATCAAAATCCATTCAGTAGTTTTTGCGTGAAACAAACATATATCCATACATACATTCTTACACACTCTCGCGTTTAAAATGTTTATAGAGATACACATATAGCATTTTTTTTTTCATTAAAGTACAATCAGAATATTGCAATTTGATCTGTAATGGAGCCATAATAAGTCAAATCAATCTCTCTTAGTATTCTCGATTAGTTTAGCTTAGCTTAGTTCAGTTTTAACATTGTCAACTAAGTAAGTTGTTATCATCGTACAAAACATTACAGACATCTAAATTTTATACGAGCTTAATTGCTTATAACTAAATAATTCTAAGGAGTTAAATATATATAGCACATTAATAAGTTTTAAAATAGCTAATAAGATTATTTGAATCATATTTTTAAAGAAATAACATGAAAACTAGGCTCTTTTAAATAAATATTGTTTTAAAATGTATTGTGAAATACGACCAGCGTATGTCGAATTCATAAATAAAGCCATTTTATTTTTTTATTACATGAGTTCAGGGGACAGGCAGCCAGCGACAGAGGGCCCACCTGATGGAAAGTGGTTACTGTCGCCTATGGACAGTTACAACACCAAAGGTGCTACAAACGCGCTGCTGCTCTCTTAAGGTATGCTGGAACCTGGCCACTAATACTGGAACACAACTCAAGGTTCTTATGGTAACATACTCTAGACCAGGGTGGGTAGCCATCCAGACGCGCAAATACCCTACCACCTGACTGTGGGTTGTTTTGACGCCTCTTATGACAGGCCGCCCAGCCGCAGAAAATTGTATTCTTTCTCCGTTCCTGCATGGATAAGATAATAAATTAAACATTCAAAATTCATCATCGTCATCATTCGAGCGTTAAATGCTGGTTGCGTTCGGAGCGTTCGCTCCGACGCCAAGTATCTGTTTTCCTACTTTTTCTACTCCACTTCGCGCGGTCTTCAGCATCCCCTGTTTTGAAGTCTTTGGTACGCATGTCATCTTTCGCAACGTCAAGGTAGCATTTCTTAGGCCTTCCCCTTCGACCGGGTCCTGGCGGAGGCGGCATGGCTAGACATTTGTTTCTCACATAATTAACCGGTCTCCGCAAAACGTGGTCGTACCAGCGTAAGCAATACTCTTGCAGTTTGTTTGCTATGTCACGTACATGAAGACTGCCGCAGATGCGGGAATTCCTGACGCAATCTTTCCGCGTGACTCCACACATCCATCGCAACATATTCATCTCCGAGACACGTAGCTCTTGCTTGTGTCGCTCAAGTACGGGCCACGTTTCACTGCCATACAAAAGGACAGGTCTAATAATGGATTTATAGACCATAAATTAAAAATTCATCAATGAACTGCCTTAATTCTTATCAAGTGGTTCTCTCTTTTCTATGGTCACCCTAGTCCCACATCACTTTCAGATGACGAAATCATAATTTCTTTTGCTTTATCTCTCCGACTGATTTCGAAGAATCCCGATGAAACTGCGATACAGCAGCTCTGCGCCTTCACGAGTGCCACAGTCAGTCAATACCAATCTTAAATCTTAGCGCGATTGGGACCAACAAAGAGATTAAAAGACATTGTGATCTGCGCGCTGCAATTCAATAGGTCATCAATTAAATTCAATTTTAACATTGAAATATCATATTTAAATAGAAAAGAAATAATCTTGATCTAATAAAGTTCAAAAGTCAGAAGATAACATTTTTGTCTTAGCTAAATTTATTTTTTTACTATTTAATGAAATATCTCATTGAGTTACCACCAGGAATCTGTAGTATGACGTCAGTCGAATACCTAAATTTTAGCAGAGCCTGGGGCGGGGAATCAAAAATGTTAACAACTAGCTACTAGATACGCAAACCATGAAAATATAAAAATAAATGTAAAGTTCTGTCTAAAGAGTTTATGGGGAAAATTGACAGGTGGTGTTGTGCTTTGCAGTTAAATTTTCAAAAAAAAATGTAATATTACGCAGTTTAAAATTAGCAATATTTATAGGATATTGTTTAATTATAATTCTAAAACATGGGTTAATTTCAAGCGGGATTTGTTTTGATTGTTTACGCGATTGAAGTAGAATAAGACTATGTATCTTGAAAATTGGTGTATACTATACTTCTGAAAGTGAGGATGAACATGGGATACTTTATGCTCGAAATGTTATATCTACTTTTGTATGATTAGAAAACCAAGTTTATGCGAACGACGCCGCGAGAAAATCCTAAATCATGATTGGTTATTATTTTAAACAATTAGTTACATAAATTACATCATAAGTACATTCTCGACAGTAAATATTTTTCTCTTACATAATATTTAGATTTATTATTAAATTAAATTAGTGTCATTATATAATTAGAATAAAAATTCCTTCTTTAACTTCATAAAATAACATGCATGGTATGAATTTGTTACATGCCTGTGATAATTGCTATTGGCCGACAAATCTTCACTTAAGCGAACCGTTACTCGTGTTTTGTTGCAGTGAAAACAGTCATTACTTCATTTGCATACAATGGCCCTGGTGCCAAAAAATATTGGAGTGTAAACGCTTACCACGAATGCGTTTATGAAAGCTCTCCATGGCATCATTATTGTTATAATAAATAGTGTGTTAAAAAGCACGTTCCAATGTACCTAATCTTGATTCAAAAATTCTATCCAATGTTTATGTGTATTTCAATTAATGTAGTTATTTTAGTTCGAAATAGGTAAATCAAGTTGAATTTATAAGACAACATTGTCGAGCCGACGTAGTCACAGAAATTTTTTTTTTTTTAGAAAGGGGTTACATTTTGCTGTATTATATTATGCTATAATTAATTACAGTCTATGGAGTAAAGAATTGAAAACTATGAACTAATTAACCAAAGTGTTTATTTCATATTTGTACCAAATTAGCAGGTTATGCTATCATCATAGTTTTCCAGCACAAGAAAATAATTCATGTAATTAAAAAAAATGTATGTTTGCTTTAAAAGGAAATTGTCGTGTAACAGACCCAAACACTTAAGATTAAGAACATACTTATTATTACAACGAATATCTTATAAACTTTAAATAAAGAATTTCGTAATTTGTCACATATTAATCCGATGAATAGACTAAAAAGAGATGTATGGATTGTCTGAAGAATAACATAAAGATGTGTGATGTTACTGACATTTCATTCTAGTAGACGAGTAATAGCATAAAGGCTGTGCTGAACCCCAAATTATTAATTATTATAAAGGAAAGAGTTTATAACTCACAATTATTCATATACCTTTTTTCGTTTCATACAAAAAAAAACAGTAATTAAATCGACCATTCTAATCTCAACATGTATATGCAAATACGGTTTTTGTAATCTGCCTTTATAATACGGAAACAGATTCTTTAAAATCGAATATTAAATACAGAATGATACGCCCACGCTTGTTCGTTTAGTTTGATTATTTCATTTAAATGTAGATCTCACTAATTGATTAATAGGTTATAGGTAAATCTATCGACGACAATAATTCACCTGGACAGCTTATATGATTTATAGCCCTTAACAGTAAGAAGAAATACAAAAGAAAATATAATAAATCCTTGTTTATGAGTGCATTAACCATGACTCTATATTTTCGAATAATTATTGACAAGCTTTTATGCTATGCATGCGATATACGAGTTTCGATAATTGAATGTATCGGTAATATATTATCTACAATATCTAGGGTGAGGGACGGAAAGCATGAAAGTGACATCGAAAGAAGAGTAATTGCAGGTAATAAAGTGAATGGAGCGCTTAACTCTTTTATGAAAAGCCAAAAAGTGTCTGTAAAGGCACGCTTGGCTGTCCATCAAGGGGTGTTGGTGCCAACACTAATGTACGGCAGTGAAAGTTGGGTGTGGCAGAAGAAGCATTAAAGCAGAATAAATGCAGTTGAAATGAGAGCTTTGAGAAGTATATGTGAGGTAAGCATGAATGATATGATACGGAACAGTGTAATAAGGCAACGTTGTGGATTGAAAGAAGATGTAATAATAAGAGTTGAAAAAGGAATGTTAAGGTGGTTTAGGCATATAGAGAGGATGGATGAAAATAGAATCACAAAACAAGTGTATGACAGTATTGTGAATGGCAGAGTTAGTATCGGTAGACCACGACGTACACACCATGATCAAATAACAGAGGTCAGATAAAAAGCATATCAAATAAACGTGCATGTATGAAGAAGTTAATGGAAGTAGATGAAGCGAAAGTTGTTTGTCAGGATCGTCGCCAGTGGAGATCTATAGTCTCTGCCTACCCCCATGGGAAAAAGGCGTGATAAATGTATGTATGTACAACCAAGTTATATAGTAATATTGTCTACATTCTATAATACCATTCTTCATAGTTAGCGATTTCGAATATCTTAGTTTTTAAGCATAGGTACAATTTGCCAAGGGCCAGCGTTATTTGGCGGAAATATTTATTGACATATAGTCATATACCTAACGTGCAGTGAACTTTTGCGTTTATTATCGCGATCATTTTAAGCTATGTATTGTTAATGTTATGTTGCTGAACGCTTTAGAATCAAACTGGGAAAGTACTAATCATAATTACTGGCTAATTTAGGCTGCTTTTGAAAATTCTCAAAACTAAATATTTATATCTAGAAACGGTACAAAGAGTCCTTAGGAAACAGGCACCCTTATCATATTGAATGGAAACATAAAACTAGCTCTCTGATCACTGGTAACATTTATGTTGATTATGAGTCAAATTATATTTATAATCATAGTAATATTTAAATCAAGATCGTCATGATCGTTACTATTAGATTGTCATGTGTAAGGTGCTATATGGTTATAGATTAGAAGTGTGTAGAGCAGAGATTCGGTTTCGCGGGCGGAAACGGGTGCGCCCACGCGCAGGTCAGAGCAGTGACCCCGGAGCTCACCTCGGCACAAGCAGGCGCACCGCAGCCGCAGCGTAGCGCCGCGCCGGCATAAAGCGTCTGCGCGCATTAGTCTTCTGTTAGGTGCATTTTCTGATAGGCTGTGATGTTACCGACCAATTATGTACCACGGATATTATAGCTTAATGAAAATTGAGTGATTACTAATTAAACACTGCAAGTTCATATTCTTGAACTCTTACGAGAAATTCAGAGTATGCAGTACCCTGAATTTCTCGTAAGAGTTCAAGATATGTGTGTGATGTGTTTAATAAAATAATGTAAATATGTAGTCTTCAAGATACATGAAAATACGTAAAAAGTCGTCAAATGACAAAGGCAGAGAAGAATTAACTTTTTATAACTTAGGAAACGAATATCTCTCCTTTAATTTATTAACTTGTATAAAAGAGTGTTTAAAAATATACTCGTAGCTAATACTTTCAAAGATTAGTTTCATTTAGAAGTTCATTTCACAATAACATGTATGGCGGGCATCCCTGTATGTTTTGGTAATTTTAATAAATCTATATGTAGCGGGTAAATTTTCCGGCCTAACTTCATTCATATGAACTCAGTACTTTTCGAAGAGTAGGTGTATTTGTGACATAAAGGCTGTCCCAAAAAGGACGCAAGATTTGAAATTGATGAAAAACACTTTTTTTTATTATAATATATTTGTATATAAAATCTTGAAATACATAAAATAGGGTTATTTGTGGAATAATACGTCACGCAAATGTCCTCCTAGGCTTTGCTGGCACACACGCACTCTTTTGTCAAAATTTTCTATGACCATTTTGCATAGATGCGGCTGAATTTCTCCGATGCAGCGTCGAATTTCCTCTTTTAAAGCATGAGTGGTTGTGGGCTTATTGGCGTAGACTTTAGACTTTAAATAACCCCATAAAAAGAAGTCTAAAGGCGTTAAATCGCAAGATCTAGGGGGCCAATTCTGATCACCGAATCGAGAGATCACACGACTAGGAAATGTTTCATGGAGTAATTGCATCGTTTCTCTGGCTGTGTGGCAAGTGGCCCCGTCTTGTTGAAACCACATTACTCCAACATCGATATCCTCTAATTCGGCTAGAAAAAACCTTGTTATCATGTCGCGATATCGAGCTCCATTGACAGTAACTGCTTGACCGGCCTCATTTAAAAAAAAATATGGTCCAATAATGCCTCCAGCCCAAAATCCGCACCAAACAGTGACCCGTTGTGGATACATTTGTTTTTGAACAATCACATGTGGGTTCTCTGAGCCCCAAATGAGGCAATTCTGACTATTAACAAAGCCATCGAGATGAAAATGTGCTTCGTCGCTACAAATGATTTTGTTTGAAAAATTTGCATCCCTTTTTTGGCGGTCGATAATCCATTCAACGAACTCTCTTCGCTGTCCATGATCATGAGGCTTCAGTTCTTGTGTTATTTAAACTTTGTAAGCATGGAGATGCAGATCTTTAGTGAGTGTACGCTGGAGAGAGCTTCTTGAAATTTGCAATTCTTGTTCACGATGCCTAATAGTTGTTCCTGGATGTTCACGGACATTCTGACGCGCTGATTCGATATTGCCATTTGAACGGCTTGTTTTTGGAAGACCAGTGAAATAAACATCATGAATTGATCCACTCTCCCTGAATTTTGCAACCACTCTGCTCACAGTTGATGAAGTCAAGTCAATATTCCGATCATATTTTACACGGAATTTTCGAACCGTACCCGCCAAACTTTCATTACTTTTGAAATATTGTTCAATAATAAAAACGCGTTTTGATCTTTCGTATAACCCGCCATTTTTACAAACCCTAAACATTCAGCTGTCAAATAGTTTTTTTTAGGGTTGCCAGCACTAAAATACAAAAATGGCGGAAAATTGAAATCTTGCGTCCTTTTTGGGACACCCGATATATACATATACAGTACATAATGACAGAAATACGGATGGCTAGAAAAATAATTAAAATAACTAAACAAATGTTTAACATTAACTAACACATAGTCTGCTTAGGTACCAGGTACATAACAGGTCAATAGAATTTATTAAAAACCCAGAACGC
The DNA here is from genome assembly GCA_019925095.2 of Dendrolimus kikuchii. Taxonomy (NCBI): domain Eukaryota; kingdom Metazoa; phylum Arthropoda; class Insecta; order Lepidoptera; family Lasiocampidae; genus Dendrolimus; species Dendrolimus kikuchii. The sequence goes on from CM034390.1 coordinate 13,617,387, forward strand.
CCATCACCACAAAAATTACACCTGTGGTTACTAATTATGCCTGGCGCGGTAGATTGTTCTCATTTATAATTCCTTACTTCTTCCTAACCGTGTTAAAATTGTATTTATTACTGCCATCTGTCTTTGCCTTAATGAATGCTACATACGATACCTGCTCGAGCTTCCAAATCAATTATGTTATTTGAGAAACTTCCTTAATGATCTTACCAAGCTTAAAATATTTTTTGTTAACCCCACTTTCTTATTTTAAACAGTTAATTGATTAAAAATAAAAAATGGCAAAGTGATAAGCTTTAAATGGATTTATGACAAATTTTATGGCCTTACGGATTAAGTACAGAAGGGCTGCATAATACCAGATGTAGTATGAAAAAGTGATTATCGCGCAATCATCTGTTAATATCCAAGAGTGGCCATAAAGTTTGTCTCGGACGTTATATATATGTCTGCTATCATATGGATGAAGGTAACCCTTCGGTATTGTATTGTAGAGTCCGCGCCACAAAAGGAGTCCCACAGACGCGGAGCTGCAATCGCTATGCTTAATCCTGCCCGAGTGATAACAATTATCTGCTAATGCGATTTACGATCGATGTTAATTACTGATAATAAATACAAAATACTTCATAATTTAAATTTTAATAAATTTATTTCCTGGCTACTTTACGAACAACATTCTTTCAAATAGCGGAGCTGCCACTCTTAATTTCTTTGTTTTTTGTGGGACTTCTTTTGTGGCGCGGAGTCTACGTCGTAAATTCAATAATGATACGAATATTAAATATTTTAAGAATTTGTGTAATTTTTCCATCTCCTTTATATATCTATTCAAATTTTATTATCTATACCAATATTAATAATACACGAAGAGAAAATTTTGTACCCCTTTTTAAGCGTATTGCGCGCACGGAGGAGCGAGGGATTTGACATGGTTTTTTATATAATGTATTTATACTAACAATGTCAAACACATAATGCTCTCCTATATATTAATGCTCTATAAAACTCTATGCATAATATTCAGTTCACTAACTTTTATACTGTCATATCAATAAACATGTTATGACATTTTCAATGTGGCTTAGCCAAGCTAAACAATATTTTTGCCATTAGGTATGCATAGTTTTCAAAATATAAGCTTTAACAGATCATTTCCAAATGTTTTCAGTGGAAATAAACAATAACTGTTTGTTTTCAGTTGAAAACACACAGAAACTTTTTTCAGATTTTGTACCTTACTAAAAATAAATGCAATTATTATTGGCTGGTTCCTATATCTTACTATTTATTCACTTGACTTACCATCGGTTAAATTTTAACATAATTTGTCCACACAAATTATGCACTGAGGCACTTAGGTTAAAATTTGCTATGAGCTCCATGGCTTATGGCAAATTTTAACCAATAGTAAGGCAAATGAACGGTCGGATAGATATAGGAACCGGACCTATATGAATTTCTACCACTAAGCAACGGCTAATTTTTAAAAATCATTTTTGCCGACTTACCGACTATAAATAAGTATTGTTTCTTTTAATTTGGCCTAAGGCTACGGCTGCATTGGCAAAACAACTCAAATAATTATTAAATTAAAAACTTCCTCTATAGAATTTAATATGTACAATTGTACCTCTGTACATAATATCAAGAAACGTTTTAGTTAAAACCACAGCTCAGTGCATCCAAATGTATTAAATCATCACAGTGAGCTGTACCTATATTACATTGGCATTAAATGAATGAAACTTGAGTATTAAACTGTCATTGTTAAAACAACAAGCCCTTTAAAAATCGTAGCAGGTAAATCAGAGCACTGCAATCAATATTTTCATTGAAGCTACAACTCGGATCTTGATTTATGGATGTGCGCTTTAAGCTTGCGGTATTATTAACAAGTTGTAAATCAGGGATCGGAATTAAGGCCACGATTTCTTCAATATTGTAAACGAAGTGGAATCTTCAAGTCACCATATGCATTGTATATGCACAAACTTTATTTTATTGTCATCCTTTTATATTAACAGAACCTAATATTGAAATGAAAGTGAACGTAATATTGAAATAGTACTACATACATACATACATACATACATAACTTCACGCCAGTTCCCTTGCGGGGTAGGCACGAACAACAGAGTGCCATTTAGGCTTATTCTTACACACCTCACTTGCCTCTTTGACATTCATAACTCTTGTCATGCAAGCCCGTCTGTTCTTAAGGCTCCTGACATCACCTTCTGCTAGTACACGATCAATTTGATCATGGAAGGTGTGTCGTGGCCTTCCACGACTTCTGCATCCATCCACTTTTGCATTGTATATCTGTTTAGTCATTCTTTCATTATGCATTCTTTCCACATGCCCGAACCACCGGAGCATTCCTTTCCTTACCTTCACCCCGACACTGAAATAGTACTAACCTTAATATATAATTAATGAAACTTAATATTGTAAGAAAACCGACCTCTTAATCTATAATATTATAAAATTCTAACTGTACATTGAAGCTATTTAAAAACTGGAATACCCTTGTTTGTTTGTTCGGAATTCACGTAAAAACTACTAGGCCGATTTCCATACGATTTTCGCTGCTCGACAGTATATTCTTAAACTAAAATTAATCTGGGAATCCTGCGGAAGTTTTTCTTTGAATGATTTAAAATAGCCAAATTAAAAATATATATGTAATAAAATGTGTGGTATGTCTCTGGATTTTTTTTGTAGTTATTCGGGTGCATAGAAAATAGCTTACTTCGAGGGAGTTTTCACTAAAACGATAGCTGTGGTACTTTGCGTCCCGGGAATGTCGCGGGAATTTCAGGTCACAAGCGTGGACGAAATTAGGGGCATATTCTAATTATTAATAATATGTATTCAATGAAAAGTTAGCTTAGAATGTATTATGATTCTTTAGGGTAGTCTGGAAAATATAGTATGTAGCGAGAAGACCGCCCATTGATTTTTGTATGCAATAAAGTTATAAGTACATTCATTAATTGATACTAGTCTATACAAACTCATAGTAGCTAGTGGCTGGTTGTCTTATGATAACAATCTGGGTTCCAATCTTGGCTGCTGAATATTTTCTGACATAATGTAGACATTGATACAATTCTCATGTACTCGACGTAAAAGGAAACATAATGACGGGACCTGCACAAACTGGATATACAGAATATGGATATGTGAAACCTTTCAATTCTAACATCTACCGTCAATTCGTCTAAAATGGAGAGGTCCGAGTCCAGCAATCACACATTTATAGGCTACAACCATGCTACAACAATCTCAGACTAGATTCATAGGATACGTATAACTAGTTCGATGATTATTTAGTTATATTTTAGGGCAAATATAGCGAGATGCAGGCGACGATGGTGGGCGGCACGGCAACAAATGCATCACGCGCGATAATGAACCAACTCGTGTGCACGACTGCGCTTGCGCACTCACACGTAATCCACTATCTTCACTTCAGCAAGTCGTGCAACACTTACCCGTTACCATATAAAGTGCCACTGCTTATGATATTTGACTGTGCGAATGTTACTGTAAAGTGCCGACACTGTGTATGTAACCTGTTCTATTCTTATAATTTCATGAGATCTATTTACTTCAAGATAAACACCCCTAAAATTATATTTACTTTCGTGTGTATCTCTCGTCCACCGTTTTATTCCTAACAAAATGTAGGGATATAAGATTTGCCACAAGGCTGCTTAATTAGAATTATCCACCAGAAATGCCTTTGGAAGGTCCCTTCGTTCAACAACCTTGAGAAGATGCCAGCTTACATGGTTGATTTCAACTATCTATTCTAGTACTTTACGTCCATATTTCATTGACTTTTATATGTTCTAAGATCGACTTACGATTATAGCTATTATTTCAATATACCTAATAACCAAAGTTATTTTTATCATTTAGGCACACAAACATGACGATAGAATATCTCTGTTGTTGTTAGCTACAACTCCATGAAATGCAGAGAAGGAACTTGTGAACCACGCTTAATTCAAAAAATCGCCGAGTATTTGTCATCCCAGGTACAGTAATAAGTTTTGTAAAGAAATGTAAAGTGAACAAACGTGCGCTGTTTATGTCATTTGGAAACGGACCCTTAAAAACAAGTAATCGAAAATATTCTTTATCTTAATAACTGCTTAACTGATCTGGTTCAAACGATTTCCGTTGAAAGTATTGTTAAGCTGTAACATCTTGAATATTTTCAATATTTTCCCGTTCATAGTTCAAAGATTAGAGGGTGGGATACTATTTATGACTATGGAAGCGCATATTCGTAAAATGGCTACGCTTTAACTTATTATACAAACATACATATACATATAACATACACATACATATACAGGCAAACCTGATTTTAAATTAAAACTTGATTTTGATACCTACAAAACGGGAACGAAAGGAAAAATGTGACGAGTTTAAATTGATATCATTATACATATTTACAATAGAGTTAAAGGATTTGCTTAAGTACATTTAAGGGACAAAGTTGCAGTGAAAATGGACGCCATTTATGAACAAGACAGGCTCTCAGGTTACCTAAGCTAGCACCTCCCACGTGGTGCTTTGTGCCCTTAACCTTTTTGACGGTTGTATCGCAGTTTATGTGCCTTATAACGTGCTCTTATGTGTTTATTTAATTGCAGTAGGTACTTATTCCATTTTATCTATTACTAGAGTTTAAGGACAACACGGACAAAAAGGACAAAAGGACAGAGATGACCAAAATGACGAAAATGGCAAATCACAAAAACCCTAACCTACTTTTTGGGATAACCTTTACATATCCCATTATCCGGGGTGAAAAGTATCTCTTGTCCACCTTCGGTATTAAAATTATATATATATACCGAGTTTCAGCCAAATTGATCCAATAGTTTTTCCGTAAAAGCATAACAAACAGAAAGACAAATATATTTTTATCCCGAACACTATCCCATCAGACAGACAAACAGACAGAGTTATTTTCGCATTTACAATATTAATAGGGATTATATCAAAAATTATGTTTACTAAATATAGGAAAGATCACCCGAAAAAATAAAAATCAAATCTTTATTTTTAGGGCTTCGTAGCCTGGCCAACATAAAAACCTTATAAATATTTTTTTTACATAAATCAATAGGTGGGAGGGGATATCATCATTAGCTTCCAAAGTCGTGAAAATTGAGATTGAACCTTTACAAGGTTCAAAAATACTTTCGGCGAATTTTTTTTATTTAATATCCGTAAAAGTAATTTTTGAGATTTTTTTATTGCAGGAGATCAGCAGACAGGCAGACGGCCCACTTGTTGGAAAGCGGTTAGCATCGCCTATAGACATTTGCACCACCAAAGTTGCTACAAATGCGCTGCTGCTCTCTTAAGGGAGACTGGAACCTGGTCACTAATGCCGGAACACAACTCAAGGTTGTTATGATTGAAGATTTATTAAAACGACGAAAACGGTGGACATTCATCACCTCTACAGAACCTTCCAAGTTCATGGACTGCCACGTACTTGTTTGATTTATTTATTATTATGTACATTTGTATAGATCACCAACATCGAGGAAGTTTTATTTCACTGTCCATCCAAAAATTGTTTGCAAGAAATTACTAATCATAATAATACCATCTATTTTATTCTTGCCCGACATAAGATCTATATTAAGTATTGTATGTTTGCGATTATACATACATACATACATAAGTTCACGCCAGTTCCCTTGAGGGGTAGGCACGAACAACAGAGTGCCATTTAGGCTTATTCTTACACACCTCACTTGCCTCTTAATTATAAGAGGCAAGCGATTATAATTATCAATATTAAAACCTTACCTATGAAATAAAAATAATAAACTTAAATACGTAGGTACAACATATATGTAATTATGCACTTTTATGTTAATAGTACCTATGTGTTTCAAATAACAATAGAATATGTGTCCAGTCACTCTGGACATAATGTACTACAATAAATTGCAATACAGCTGGGCGTAAGTGTTGGTTAAATTTTAGTACAATACTGTTATCGAAGCCTAATCCGCGACAGCGCGCGCGCACCTGCGCCGCGCCGGCGCCGACCGACGCCGACGCACTTTCAAAAAAGGTTTACTAGCTGGCTTTGTAAGTTAACGCAGCACAATACGTTTTGTGGCTGACCCAAATGTCAATTTAATGTGCATTTGTTTGCTTTCATATAAACACATATTAGTCCCGGTAGAAGAGTTTAACCTATAAAAGGTTGACTTGACAAAGTAGAGGAACATAAGCAGATGTTACTAATGAAATCACAAAAAAGTATTTAGTATAATATCTAATAGTGAAATTAATCCCGTCTTTAGTTACACCGCGATACCACGTCCTCATTTCTTCCTCTTTTCAAAATCTCAAAACTTATAGAAGCTTTAACGAAGTCGGATCTTACTTGAATTTATATTTTATATGATGAATTATCAAATTCAATAAATATTAATTCAGTTATTTTTTCTCATCACCAATCTGACACATCAATTTTTTCAAAATTAATCTATATATATATATATATATATATATATATATATATATATATATATATATATATATATATATATATATATATATATATATATATAAATCATTTGCTGTTCGTTAGTCTCGCTAAAACTCGGGACTGGCTGGACTGATTTCGAATTATTTCTGGAAGTCCAGGGAAGGTTTAAAAGGTGAGTAAATATGAAAAAATACTTGGAATATAGTAAAAACAACAATTTCGCTTTTCCTTAGAAACTATTCCTACCTGTCAAACATTTGATGTTCGTCGCGTCGTTTAGAAACCAAATTAAATTTAAAAGTGAAGTTATTTTCCATTTTTTTGGTTTTGAATGTAAAACGTTTGATGTTCGTCCCATCGTTCAGAAATCAAGGTTTTTTATTTATTGATTCTGAGGCGGTACGAAGTTTGCCGGGTCAGCTAGTTTTAAATAAACACACTTAAGCCGTATTATCGTTTCTGGAATGCACTATCCTATTTTACTATTGTAGCAAAAAGAATGCTCAACAATATATTATACTAAACTATTGTAAAGGTACTGTAGCATCCAATGTTTATTTGGTTGTGTCGAGTCTCCCACGCCATTGGATTCAATTATGGAGGTAAGGCAGATAGGTCGGCACGCGAGTGGTCCGCTCGTGACCCGTAAATTGGAACGGTCCGTCGCATGCCCTTGTCGCGCCTCGGCCGCCGCCACCGGCGCCCTGCATCACAGCAGAACACTACAAAACATGGGTCACACTTCTGGCGACAACGCAGCCGAAAGCCCCTTATGTAAGAAATAAGGATTGTCCTTATAAACCACTTGTGACTAATTAATTACACTTTTGTAAACTAACCCCGATAATCGGTTTCCTTTTCCGACTCTTTTGCAATTAAGTCTTTTCGTGTAACTGGCTGTTTCCAATTTAATACTTAGATGCAAAAATGAGTTTAATTGTTTTATTATTTTTATTATTCTACCTTCAGTCTCTTCGAAATTTCCTATAATGAACTGTTAATGAAATTTGATATAGTTTAGAGACGCATTTTTTTTCATTCAAAACCTCAAATAGTAGGTATATCGTGGAATCTAAAAAATTCAATCACTTTTCTACCTTATTTCACATAGTTTATACTAATTTGTCATGAATTAAACCTGACAGTATAATGTTTCATAACTCAAAAATAGCAAGTTTGCATAAAATACTCATACAGTACTAAAAGCCGAGAGTTAATAAAGTAGGTTAAGTTACTAAGGTATCTGGTAGCGTTAACAGGTGTGCGCACCGTATTTGGGCCATTATGTCTCAAACAATAGCCCGCACACAAAGAACCGGTACCTTTACGGAAATTCAAATCATAACCATTCTTTATACAAGGATATCAAATTGTTAGAGATAAAACGTTGACCTGCCTACCAAAGGTTTTCTTACTTTCATTAAACAACTCAAAAATATGTGTGAAGAAGTCGTGCTAGCTTTGTAACAAGACATGGGTGCGTTAGAATATTGCCTGATGCACCCATGTCTTGTTACAATAACGTGAATCCGAATTCTGGGTAAAAATGGCTTACACCACTTATGGCCGGTCCCTATGTCTTATAATTCATTGACTTGCCTTACCATTGGTTGAATTTATACATTACTTCTATGGAGCTTATGTCAAATTTTGACAGATAGCAAGGCATATGATCGACTGGTAAGATATAGGAACCGGCTATTAGACAGTTTTTTTGAGTATTAATTATTACAACTGCCACCTTTAAGAAAGAATTCTTAATAAACAGTGCATCAAGATAACTGACGCGCAAAATCCAATTTGCCTTGAAAAAGCGTGCTAAGAATACTATCCGTCTCTCTAAAATGGAAAAACCTGAGCACAGCAGTGGGACAAGAATAAAGAATGCCGGATATAATGAATAAACCTCACTGAAAAATATCTATTTATACTTCCAAAGACAATAAATATGTACAATATATTGCTAATAAAGACAGTAATATCAAAAGCTGAAGCTAATCTTTAGCAGACAGGAAAAGTTAATGATATTTTAAAGTATGACATCATTAGAGTGTATAAAAGGTCCATTTAAGTATACGTAATGTTCATTTTGTTTAAGAATTATGATTGCTTTAATTGCCGTCTCCTGGAGCGACGGCCGGTCGGCGCGCTTGTTTCTTAGCTAATTTTCCAAGTACGCTAATTATGGCCGATTTATCAAGAATGCGACAGGTCTCAGTGTAGCGAGTAAAGGAGGCAGAAGTCACGAGCCTATGAAAATAATGCTGCATATTTTGTAAGTGCTTATCACGCAAATTACAACCGCCTTATACTATTTCCATTTCTTTATTTTCTCGATGACAGCTCCTGTGGAAACTTGAACGAGCGTCTTTTATACATTATGTATACATTATTTAATAAAAATATGACGCTTACGCACGTACAAGGTCATAGCAGAGTAGGAGAAACTGATAGGGATGGAGCTATCGACAAACGTAACACGATAATAGACCCGATATTTTTTTACAAAGTGTAAGAAACTAAACTATTGCCGGATAATTTTGTACAAATTTATTAACTAATATTACATTTCATTAGAAGATGTAATTATATTATGTTGATTTTTTTATTTATTTATTTTAATCAAAATCTGATGAATCGTCACTGTCACTCGATGAGCTCTCCCCAATATTTATTATAAGTTCCTGTACTTCTATATTATCGAATTCCACATGAATTTCCCAATCCGACGCTATAATGTTTTGGGTTCTTCTCACAATTTTTTTCCCAGTGTTCGGTGGTTACTTCCGCACATGCATTTTTTAATAAATCTAGCATCTTGTTTGCCGTAAAAGGGGGATGGGTATTGTTTCGAGCGGCGTGTCCTTTGATTTGTGCCCATATTAGTTCTATAGAATTGTACTGGCAATGATATGGCGGAAGTCGAAGAATCCAATGACCACATTCGGCAGCTATTTCGTCGGTAATATATCTTTTAGGGAGGCTTTTTTTCGATTTTAAAATATTCGCTAATTGTACTTTTAATAAAGTATTATCCACATTTTCGCAATGACGTTGGAGCCGGTCAATTATCTCTTGTTTTTTATTGGCCTGCGTCGGCATTTTATCAATTTGTCTGGAGTGATATGTAGCGTTGTCCATAATAATTATCGACGGTTCTTTCAGAGATTGCACCATTTATTTAAACCACCCTTCGTATATCACCGCGTTCATTTCTTCGTGGTAGTCCACTGTTTTCTTGGATTTAAACGCCAGTAAAGCATCTGACACGAATCTTTTCCTAGACCCTGCGTGGCATATGATAAGGCGTTCACCTTTTCCCATTGGCACTGAACTAGTGGAAGCGGCGATGTCGTCAGTCTAGTTCTTAGATACTGTGGGGTTTGCATTTAACCAAGTCTCGTCAGTGAAAATAACATTTGACCAATCTAATATCTTTATGACTTCGATCAAAAATTCGCAGCGAGCCATAGCAACGTCGTGACGCTTCATCAATATTTTACGTTTGTCCGATTTTTTATAAGAAAATCCAATTTCTTTCAAAACCAAGCTTAATGATGAGTTTTAGCCATGGAACAAACCACATTCACGTAAAGAAACAACAAGTTTTTTAAGTGTTGGAATTTCTTTGCGCAAGAAATAGTCATATATATGACGGCGAATAGCGTCAGCATCGAAGTTGTCAACCGATGTCACACGACGTGGTTGGCGTTTTTTCTTTGGCGTGCGTAGCTTATTTCCCTGCACGCCTCTTGTACCGTAAGCTTCGGTAGTAATTTTTGAAACAGTAGGTCCACTAATTCCTAATGCGGCCGCAACACGCTCTCGCACTTGCGACAGTGGTAATAGCGGGCCACCATTTTGATACTCTGCTTCAAAGTAATTACGAACCTTGATCACCAGTTCTCTCGCCTGCCTTTTCAGAACAGATCCTTTAGGCATTTTGATATTTGACAGCTGGGCAGTAATCAACACGGAGGAACACAAAATACACAACGTAAAGTATGGATAATGTGAAAAAATTCAGCGAACAGAAATCTAGTGACTATATAGCACGACCGTCTTGTTGCGAGTGACATATTAAAACAAACACAAAATGGCGGTGGGCCATTGAGTGTTACCAACTTGAAAAAATATATTTGAATGTTTTTGTTGTATTTGTTTTTGTTCAAAACATAATAAATATATGCGATCGATATCATTATTTATTTGGTCACAACACTACTATAACTATAAAATTAGAACTGTCATCGAGAAAATAAAGAAATGGAAATAGTATAACTCCTCGTATTTTATTGCGTTTTCGCAAATATTGTGTTAAAATTAGAAATGATAATATATCTCTTGCACAAAACTGTTACCAAAATTCTAAAGTTTGCCAGCCAAAATATTTAGAAAATGAATGAATTTACAATATTTGGATTTGGGTTAGGTTTACAAACGACTCCTGCCTGGACAGAGCAGAGCCGAGACCTCGTCGCCATCACCGGATTTGACCTCTCGCTCCCGGCCGTAGTACGCACCACGGTCGGGAGCTCAAGCGGATGGGACGCCGTCTCCTCCTTCTGCGAGCGCATTATGCTTGCGAAGGAAGAGGCGGAGCGGGAGTGTGAGCGGACATCCTTCCGGGTGGGGCCCCCTTGGGGTATAGGGGTTCTCACTCACCCGCATATGCCGTCGAGATGAGACCGCGACTGTTCCGTGCGCGCTCATCTCTCCTCCCGTGGGGCGCGTTAAAGACCGCCCCACGCCAAAGAGAGCATGACGATGCCGGGGGATCAGTCCCCGGCAATGGAAGAGGCCTCGTGAGGGGGTGCCCACGCCTGCCACGGCTGCGGATAGGCTAGGTCATATACCCGTAGCCCTGGCATAAGGCGAAGGACGGAATACCCAGGGGTTTTAGTGGGTATCCCTAACCATGGGTGGCAACGGCCTGGCACCAGTTCTGACTGAGCATACTGGTGCCACCCCCGATCTGGCGAATCCCATACACGGGTCGCGAATTATTCCCCCAAGGTTCTGCCCTTGTCGCGGCTTCTGGTCCTCAAGCGAATTTCCCCTGGCTAAAAAGGTTTACAAACGACGACATCGCAAGATATGATTATTGATATATATCGATTGTTATGTTGGTAGTTTGCTAAAAGTAGTTTAAAAATGTAACAACGTAACGTTTTATTAGTCGTTTTGACGATATCTTAGACTACCCCTGTCCCGCCTTTCACTTACTTGTATCCGTCGATCTTTTCATAAAATATTATACCCTAGTAAAACAAAGAAGTCAATATTCACTACAATAAACATTGTAGTAGATTACCTAATATTACTGTTTTAATGCAGCTGAGTAAACCAGAATAATATTTATAGTGTAAATCCATTAAAGTAATTATTAAAGCATGTTTGAGCTTTAACTACGCGTTAATTTGTGTACCTAGTTTTCTTATAACAGTACCGTTCTAGCGGCGAGCGGTTAGTAGCCGGTAAAGGCAAGAAGCTGAGACGACGGTCGCGTGCCCGCCCGCAATTAACTCCTTGTTCGCTACCACTACTACTAACACCTTTATAGAAAGTCAACTAAACAAAGAAAATATCTTACGGATAACAACGCAATTAAATAGTGTTTTGTAAATCTTTAAATGTGCACAGAAACGGAGCATATCTATATTATACCACATACATTGAGATATAACTTATATCATCTAAGATCATATAATATATAATAATAATATTATATTATACATGCGAAAGTTTGGTTGGATGTTTGTGGCTCAATCACGCCAGAACAGCTGAAAGAATCTGGATGAAAGGCAGAGAGATAGATCTAGATTAGCACATAGGCAACTTTTATCCCGGATAAATGTACGGTTCCCGTGGGATAACATTAACGCGAGTGAAGCCATGGGCAACAGCTAGTATATACATAATAATTACAGCACTTCTAAAGATTTAATATTAGTTATATATATTATTATATTCTACCTATAATATATTAAGACTCCAAATAGAATACTAGGTCACCGTCTTCTTTGGGTAAAATCCCCAAGGGTTGGCGACGTTACCTCGCTAGATAGACAGACATTCTGATCCGTTGCCCTAGGTAACTATTTTTATTTTGTGTATGTATATTTGTATTGTATAAAAAGTCCTAATCGTTAAAATTGCTACGTCATTTTAGAAATCGCTTTTATAAGCACAACTACATAATGGACCGTGGCTGTGTCTTAATTATGTTATCATTCAATGACGTGGTACCGAATGGGTCGCATTCATAAATATTTAAATAAGGTACACGTTTATCAGAGCCCGTCAAGTTGTTCGCGGAAAGCGGCAGGCGTGGTCGGCGCGAGAGCTTGTGTTATAGTAGAACCATTGTTCGGGCCAAGACAAGCCAAGCACCGCCGCGCGCCGCATTGAACTCTTGTTGATGATTCATATTTACGACAGAGCACAGACATTAATTAGAATTTATTCTCCATCTAACGTCCATCGTAATTATGTTAAAACTATAGTCTCGATATAGTACATACGATTTAATCTCAGAACATAGTTTTCAGCCTGAAAAACACCTAAATACCATAAATAGAAAAGTTCACTTTTAACTTTATATTGGAGTTTACTCCTTAAGAATCGATTTTCATATAAACCCCTTGTTTGGAATTTTTATGAAGAGTGAAATAATACAAGCTTTAACTCAAAAGCTTTACTTCTATTTTATTACACAATTTCGAACTTTAATGCAATCAAATAAGATCTCAAATAATATCAATCAGTGCATTACTGCATATTTAAAGACAATCGTCTTAAGGAGTAAATTCTAGTCGTGTGTCGGAGCGGACACACATTTTTAATAAAAAATCTTATTTACCAACTTAATCAAAACTTGCAGTAGTAAGTTTCTTATCGATTTTAGTTACGATTTGATCTAAAAAAATATCAAAAATTGAGTGAAAAATCACTCAAGCCGCCATCTACTTATGTTGGCTTTACGAGCTTGTAAAATTATGTTTTAGTGGCGGATTATCATTCCTAAGTTCTACGATAATACCAATCCAATACAAAGTATTTATTTTTTTAAATAAATTTTTGCTAAACAATTGCACTCCTTACATCGCATACTGTCAAAATATCTATAAGGATGGAATTTATGATTTTTAAACTCAGAATAACAAATGAAACAATGCAATAAATATTATTCATAAAGTCTGCTTTCGCTCAACTTACAGCCATATATTTAATTATAATTATAACATTGAAACAAAAACCTCGTTTAAACCAAAAATGATCTTAAATCAAATACCTACAAATTCATGAGTAAGATAAAGAAATTCTTTCATTTCTTTTTTTTCATCTCTTCATATTCTAATTGTAAGGTAGATAATATTACTTATGTGTTTTTTCAACAATAACTTAAGTGTTATAATTTATTTAAGTAATTATTGAAAATTAAACTTCAACAAAACATTTTGGCACAAAAGATGATTCTTAAATAACTGATTTCAAGAAACAAAGAAATGACAATTGTTCGCAGTGTACAGTCAAGTAATTGAAATGGTAACAGTGTGATTTATTCAAATCGATAGCTTGACGTTCAATTTAAACTGGGAAGCACGCTGCGCCCGCGGCGATATCGAACATTACCGATACTTATCTACTGAAGCCTCACAGGACACTCTACCTGCTTAGCCCTTCTGTACCAGGCTTCAAAATACCGATATAGATGGCGGTTGAAACGATTAAATAAAATCGTACCAATACATATACATTTGTATGGATTTTGTATATAAATAGCGTTGTATTTGTATTTGTTTCTGCTTCTTCCTACGCCACAGCCTTGGGAATGAATTACGTGCTATTTATATCGAGTTTAGTTGAAAAATAGAATACCTGCTTATTATCCTGGACAATGGGATAAATTCCCCGAGATATATACGGATCAAAATTTACGTGAACACAATCTCTTAAAATACCTTCGTAAATAAAAAGTATTAAAAATTAATTTACCTACTACTAATATGTTTAAGGCAAATGTAAGACATATATATGACAATTCCAATATCTTGATTACAATTCATCAACATAAACTAACTCTATTGAGTAATATTTTATAATGATTCATTCAGTGAAAGTCTCATTTCAATATAATAAACAGCGCACTTCAGTTGAGCCACGAAAATCGATAACAGCTGACAATAAACAATAATTCATATAAGAACGTGTTGAAATGATATAGGTATTAACGTACACAAAATAACAGTATCACATATCAATAAAAAAAGACAACTACAGTTGCCGTAACAATGCTGACGTCTTTAAGCAATGAAAACACTCAAAAGTGATAAAAAGACAACACTTACAGGTCTAACAATGGACAGCGGGCAGGTCGCGCGTGGACAAAACGGAGCGTTATTTAACAGTGATTCTTTTTATTATTGCACTGATTTGGATAGCACCCACGCTGGAATATAAAAGTAGAGTGATTCATACTAAACACAATTGTATATAGGTACAGTACCATTTACATACCATTTTTTTAATTGCGAAGCTGTCAGTAGGCAGACGGCTCAGCTGATGAAAATTGGTTACCGTCGCCTATAGACGTTAGCAACAACATGGGCGAAGCCAACGCGTTATCATCCTTTAGGATGGTAAAAAGAGGAGGGATAGGAGGGATGGGATTGGAATGTGTCATCATCATCACCCGAGCGCTAAATCCCGGTTACATTCGGAGCGTGCACTCCGACGGCCAGGGTCTGCTTTCCTACTTTTTCTACTCCACTTCGCGCGGTCTTCAGCGTACCTCGTTTTGAAACCATTGGTACGCATGTCATCTTTCACAAAGTCAAGCCAGCATTTCTTGGGCCTTCCCCTTCGACGGGGACCTGTGTATATAATATAGAGTGGGGGGGGGAAGAAATTGCATATCGGAACTCTCACTCACCACAAGAAATACGATTAGCGCAAGGCTAACCAGTTCACGCCGATATTCTATGAGAGCGTGATATCACACCGACAGAGCCGGCCTAACGACCTGTAATCAAGGTAATGATTCCAGCATGGCTCCACCAGAACTACACGGGTTCCGTACAGGTAACAAACATCCGCTGTGTTTTTTATTTAGCTACGGAGGCCTAAAAAACATTTAATCTTATCTCTATTTAATGAATATTATTCAGAACATTTTTCATCTATCTATATTATATAATGTATATTAAAATATTATAACATGCCGTGTCTGTACATTAAAGCTATAAAAAAAATGGAACTGACTATACGATATAAACGATGGAGAACACCAAGCAGTTTTTTTTTAATTTCTTGTCTGTTTGTACCGGAATTCACCAATTTCGGTGCGGTTTTCGCTGATCGACAGCAAATTCTTAGACCTAAAATCTTCGCTACTTTTTATCCCGGTAATTCTGGAATTATTTAAAATGGCCAGATTGAAAAAAGGCAAGTGAGGTTGAATTTTAATGCGTGATTTTTGTATGTATGTATGTCATTGATCGCAATCTATCTATATTATAATATTATATAATGTATATTATAATATTATAACATTTTATGTAATAAAATATGTGATATTTTTTTATCCCGGAAAACCTGCTGGAATTTTCCCGAATGCGGGTTGAAGTTGATTGGGTGCATAAAAATTAGCTTATTCCGAATGCGGGTTGAAGTTGATTGGGTGCATAAAAATTAGCTTATTCCGACACAGGTTTCACTAAACCAATAGCTTACATTCTCTTTGAATGCTGCGGTACTTTTTGTCCCGGGAATTCCAAGTCAAGCGTGGGCGAAGTCGAGGGTAAATCCTAGTTCTAAATATTTTTGTACTTCTATAATCTCAATATTTTTAAATGTCCACTTCATAGGCCAAATGTTACCGAAGGAAAAAATTTAATGACTTTGAAAGCTTAGAGGTAAGCTAAATATTTCCTCAGCTTATTGGCTTAAATAAAAATGGCCTTAAAAGTTATGATTTTGCAACATCTGGACCAACACGATTTTAATTGAAAAAGTTTTCACCCTCACTTGCATATACAGCGGTTACCCCTAACATTCATTCATATTGTTACGACCTGACGCCGACAAAAACGAATTCACACTTGGACACATTTGGACTTCTTTTGTTTACTTATTTATTGGCATGCTTTTGCTAATTATTCTAGAGAACAGTCTATTGTTTTATTTTACTCGTTCATGGCCGTTGCGATCGACTCATTAGCCAGGTGTTTCCGCTTTCAAGTACAAACTGGTTCTAGGAAATTCGGTCCAGGCGGCCGGGCAGACATATTGCATCTGTGCAGTATAAAGCAATGCCCCGATTGAGGGACGAGGCAGTCGAGCGGTAAACACGAGCGAAGCAAGACGTGTGTACTACAAACGGGAATCTATTAAGTGATGGACTTTGCGCGTGTTATTGAATTACGACCTTCTGCATTACGTTTGGACTTGTTGTGTTCGGTTATATTTGTTATACGTGTTTGTATAGTTCTAATAAAACTCTATAGTAATTCTAACGGCATTTTAATTCGAGTCTCGCGACTCGTAGCAATATTACACCATTGTGAGCGCCATATAGACTACACCTTTCTGGCAAATTTTATCCCCACATACGCAATTGTTGAGAAAAGTAACTGTGAAATATATATAACCACTTTGGTTAACACAGACGGACGAACGTGGAAGTAGCCTTGAGAGGCCTACGCCTGCCAGGGCTAGCGGAGAGGCTAGGGCATATACCCGTAGCCCTGGCATAAGGCGCAGGACTGAACACCCAGTGGTTTAAGTGGGTATCCCTAACTGGGAAGCGGCAATAGTATGGCACCAGTTCTGACTGGGCGTGCTAGCGCCAACCCCGACTTGGCGAATCCCACGCACGGGACGTAACGAAAACGTAAAAGGGTTCTGTTATTACACAAACGCGTGATTAAGTACTTGGAGCTACCTATCATTTTTCTCTTACTTAGTTTTGTGACCAAATTCACCCAATGTTTTTGATTAATGTGGTGTAAAAGATATTTTTTTTTTTCAATAATAAAAGTCCAAAACAGCCAGAAGTATAGAAATATGTCCAGTGGCGCCATCTAGTTGCGTAGAATTTTAAAAATATTAGGGCGAATTCATTAAACTCCAAACATGTACATTAAAGAGGAAATAAGTAATTTATAGACTTTAGATAGATAGATTATAGATTATAGATCCCTGATAATTTTAATATATTTTGTTAAGTTGCATTTATAAATTAACAGCTTATTTTTTCATTGAAATCTCTCTCATAAATACTTACTAACAATATTAAGTTTACTAGCTTAATTAATACAATTAAAATTAATTAAGATATTATAAGCGACCTCTGTAATTCACAGAACATAATTCAAATTCACCCGAATACTTATCAAAAATACTCAATATAAGTATCATTTAATGTTTTATAGTATTATTTTAATGAGCATGCTAGCATTTGAAACTAAATAAGTTTACATATGTACCACGAGTAAGTTCTCACAATATAGCTATTTATAAATTTCATCACTCTTCAATATGAATAATATAAATATTATCTCTTTGAAGTTTCACAATTGCGCTTAATCGGGCACCTTGCAATTTACACTTGAATATAATGTATTGATGAGTCTGACAGAAAATATGACCTTGCCTATTTAACTGAGAGCTACTTGGACGACCACTATTGTTGAATTACGAGTATATCGGTACCTTGACACTTAGTTACTAACATTTTTTACAGAGTTAAAAAGGAAGTTTTACTTAAGGTTTGACGGTATTCATGCATATATAATCTTATTAACGTAACCTCTACATATATTAGTTAAAAATTGATGTTCAACTATTTCGATCCACTTTCTGCTGTAACTTAAGTTTTTTTAGGTAAAACATTAACACATCTTAAATACATATCATTGGTACCAGCATTTTTAACCCAAACTGAATCCTGACTTCCGAAACCAGAATACCTACATAGCCTACTCCTTCCATTTCTGTGCGGCGTTGTCTCCTACTAATTACAGCTCTGAAGCTTATGCTCGAAACTCCTTTGATCTCCTTTTTGTAATTATTTTTTGTTTGTATTCTGATATTGAACGTAAAATGTACCTGTATAAATAATTTTATTTTGTAACCTACCTATTTTTCTGCAATACTAAAACAGCTGCTAAGTGGTACTATTAATCGAATGGTCAAAGTTGCTTTTTCGAAGATCGAAGACAGATTTATCCCTCATGTTTCCAACAGCAACTACCTATACCAAAAAAAAAATCAAGCGTTACTTACTTTACTTTTGGCCTTTTGATTAACCCGAACAGCTGGGAGACTAACAACTATAGGTACTACGTATATACTCACAAAAGCGTGTTTTATAGGTACTATTAGATAGGTATCACATTCGAAATTGTAAATAGATATTATGGCAACAAAGTATGAAATGACAAAAGAATCCTCGTGACAGAAAGCAATGCATCTAAATTTTATTACTTTGTAATGTCTAATGTCTAACACTTGTACTAATAATATTACCTACACTGCTATTAATACAAAACGAAACTTCTATTGTATATATACTCTTTATAATGTATTTTTATCAATAAAATAAACTTTATGAAATCGGGGGAAAAACGAGACTTGTATTTCAAGTAAGTATAATTAATTTAGTTCCCATTTCTAGTTTCAGTACTTTCCCGGGTGTTAATAAAATATCCCGATATCGACAATATAAAGGAATCAATAACAGAGATCTAAGACGGTGGGAGACACTAGGAAAGTTTACCAAGTATATGGTGTAGGGTAGTGGCACCCGCACCTACTCGTCAATGGCCGCACCCCCCTCAGGTTGTGACGGTATTTCGACAACCGCAATGCTTGCCACCCGCTCTACTGTATCGTGTCTCCGCTATCGCTTTCACGTCGTGGTTATCGCTCCAGTGATAATCTGCATAGTGCGAACCGTTATTGAAAGCCACGGTACTAGTTTGTGCGTGAAGGCTACAATAGCGGCACTTTAATCTGATATTTATTGACCGAGAGATCGAATGAGGCTGCACTCAAAGGTGACCTGAATCTGGAAACTAATATTGTATGTGGACGCTTGACGCGTGCTCGCAATGGCACCTCTATATGACTCACAGTAAAAGCTCACTTGGAATCGTTGAATAAACAATAATATATCAAGTCATAATCCGAGATCTATAACGCTATACGTTTTGAGTGTTATTAAAATAAATTGCCAATTTTAAAATACAAACCTGGTGAATTAAAAAAGAGTTGAGCATTGAAAAGGGGCGTGGGCTGCAGGCAGGCGCAGGACGCGCGCGCGCCTCCTATCAATGATCAATTTTGGTTCTGGCGAGATTATCTCTTGATCGGAGCAATTTCTCTTCGGTTTCGATATTGATAACATCGGAAGAACAACGGTTAACTGCGCTCTGCATAATTATAAGCCAAGATTTTCATACACGAATTCTGGTTACTTATCCATTTTAAACAAGCGTTGCAATACGCCATACGACAAATATCGTCATTGCAATAAGATACTTTTTGGAAGCGTACTATTTTGGCAATAATATATTTATTGTTAGTCCATATTGTTAATTTTTTTCTTATTTTTTAGTTCGAACTTTTGGGGGTTTACATTTATAGTAGTGTATGGTTCCCAATATAGAGAAGGGTAGCTCATCACATACACTCGCTATGAGTCTGTAAATTAAGCATAAGGAATTTAAATTAAGGGATAAATGTTGCTCGTTTCGATTTAACTCGAAATATAATCTTCAACCATAAAGGGTCATCTTTGGTAACAATGTATACAGTAGGTACGATAAACAAAGTACACAATGGACAAAATGAGGACGCCAAACAGTACAGGGCAACTGAAATAAGTACAGAGCAATGCAATCAGAAACAATTTTCTATTACTATTTCTCGTTGGACATATTCCAACAACAAACACGATCGTTCCGAGAGCCGTGGGAATGCCCCAGTCGAGTAACGGATGGACGGACAAATGATGTTGGGCGATCTATTGCCCGTAATTGATGACGACTATTGTATGCCTTTGAAAGAGCCACGAATGTTTATCTAAGTTCTGTTACCTTCTGTTTGTTTGGTGCCATTGTTAATGTAAAGCTTGTTACCTTAATTCGCACCGTTATTAACAAACAAATGTGCCTTAGGCTAAGATTGATTCCTCCGCCTGTGTGTAAGGTCTATATTCTCACTTGCTGTTAGTTCATTTGACGTCTTATACCTTTTTAAATATAAATTAAATCAGGACAAAGTAATCCATGAAACGGCTTGTTTTTGTACACTACCTCATAAATCGAATTCATATTCTCGAGATCCCTCATGTATGCATATGTATATACGTAGTGAACAATTAAGTTCTATTTGTATAAATAATGTGTTTAATGTGTATACTTCAAATACATTACAATATCTACTAACTACATAACTACCAACTCTATGATTTTAATTAAGCAACATTTTAATAACAGCACAATACAAAGCTCAGTAGCATAAAATCTAATGTCCCTCCTTTTATTATTGCAGGAGATCAGCAGACAGGCAGACGGCTCACTTGATGGAAAGCGGTTACCATCGCCTATGGACATTTGCAACATCAAAGTTGCTATAAATGCGCTGCTGCTCTCTTAAGGGAGACTGGAACCTAGCCACTAATGCCGGAACACAACTCAAGGTTGTTTTGGCGACATACTTTAGACCAGGGGTGGTAGCCATCCAGTCGGGCAAATGCCCTACCACCTGGCTGTGGGTTGTTTTGCCGCCTCTTACGACAGGACGCCCGGCCGCAGGAAATTGTATTCTTTCTCCGTTCCTGCACGGATAAACACCCCAAGATAATGTTAATGCTAGTGACTGTGGCCAAATGTGTCTTGTTTAAAGGGTTAAAAAATAACATCGTGAATGGTTAACCATACGTTATCTGAATTTATCTGTCAATGTTTAACGTCAGTGTCACAACTCAAACAACCCATTTCATCCCTTAACTAGATCTGCGTGAGATAGTCACTAAAATTATCTCAGGTGCAGCAGGGTCATAACCGACTGACTGACTGACGCGGAAGTTTTGATGCACTAAAACATCGTCGATCAGTTCGTCTAATTCTCATTGAAATTCGGCTTCTACCTAGTAATTAACCTGTTCCATGAAATATCTTTTATCTCTTCTATCTCTATCGCTTAGGTTCTCGTTTTTAACCAGAATTTCAAACACCCTTTCGTCTATTAAATTAAGTATAAAAATTATATACTTACTGAAAACATTAGATTGTGTAGTTGCAACAAAAGGTATTCGATTAATTCAAACGGGCAATATTTATTGGATATAGATGAATGGCAATAAACGTAGTGAATAGTAGTGGGCGCCGGCGCTTGCGCCTGCGATCGCTATCTGCGACATGAATCAGCGGCATCTTCACACCAACGACCACCCGGACACCGCCACTGGCTGCGCTTGGTTATGGAGCAGCGATCATATCCCCTCAAATATAAATACTAAGTATTATTTCTATTTCTATACAAATTAAATAAATATAGATTCGTAAATCCGGGTCACTCTCTAAACAGACAATTTTGGTTAGGACACGTTTAGTTAGGGCAATAACTCTATTGCCCTAACCAAGAGAGAGATAACTTGTACTTTTATTTATTTTGTGTCAATTTCGAATTTAATTGTTGCACCAACGCCGTCTTCACACAAAATATACTTGTCCGACGTCCGCTACCTCATTGAGAATTAAAAATAAAATCTTTTTTTAAAATAGATTTAATAAATATTTTTAGGTTATTTACCAATGTAAAAGACCAAAAGATTCACATTTTAAATTTGTAAATATCTCATTTGAATAAAAGTGCACTCCTTTTTTTAGAATGTAGAGTACGCAGCCTCATAGATTTCGTACGAGCGTACAAATAAAAGGAGTCAAATAACGCATTGATTATTGTTTGAAAAGTAATTAAAACTATTTCTATAATTATATTCTTAAAGTTAGATGAGAAAATGTTATTGTAACGCCTATTATTTTATATTTTTGTAGTATTTGTTGTAACATGCGTCCGCGCTTCTACTAGACGAGCTAATAATAAAATCTACCTTAAGTTCAATACAAATTAGTACCTGAATACAATATAATAGTAATAATATTACTAACTAATAATAATCTATTATAAACATATAATCATATGAATGCACAATAATAAAAAAACAAGTCTGTAGTTATGAACTTTTATTAACATAAAAACGAAGTCTAACTTAACAGCAATTATAAAAATGCTTCAAAATGACCATTACATATTCATTATTTTATCACTGTAATACAAATTAATATTTCCAAAATAAACATAATATGAGTTCCTAATTATTATAATTAACATGAAATATTATTTTATTTCGGTTTACCAAAAATATTATAGATGCGCTTTAACTACTACATTAAACAGTGATGTTACCGTTTACAAAATTATAAAGATTATTACAGCATAACTAATACCAAAAAGACATGCTAAAGTAATGAACAAATAATATATTATGATCACTTTAAACAATTAAAATAAACAGTGCTGAATTCTTATTTGTAATACAATCTGATTATGCCAAAATATATTATATGAACACACCCTGGGGCAGGCCCACGACATTGGTCATTAATTCGCCTCTGTAAATATTATGACCATAATAATAATCGATGCATTTACGGTTTCATACTTTCCGAATTCTTCCTCGCCTCGAACTTCTTTAATTTAATAGTCTTAAATTTTATTTCATGGCAACACAGATTTTAAAGTTTCGAAACACAATTTATGTCACTTTGTATATTTCAACTAAGAATCTTAAATATTTACAATAATACTAATAACGGGCCATAAACGTACCACTGCTGGGTTAAGGCCTCTCGTTCATAGGGAGGGAACGGACAGTATATCCGCCACGCTTGTCCAAGGCGCATCGGCGGGTTTGACACATTGGTTATCTCGAGTTGCAAGTTTCATCAGGATGTTTGCCTTCACCCTTAGCTCGTGGTAATTGTAGCAATATGCTAATTCGTTCAGAAGACTACTTAAGTGATGCAAGCTTTCCGGCCAGGATTCAAACCCGCACGTCTTGAGCTAGGGACGCAAGAGCCCTGACCATTAAACTTCCATGGTTACATATATAAGTAATGACTTTAACTTTAATGTCTATGAGTTCTGTCAAATCCATTTGAATCTCTCGAAACATCATTAATTAAAGTAGCAGCTTATATCAATATGAATGCCATTTTAAAGGAATCTCCTGAGCGGCATTATTATCCGCATAGTGTAATTATTACCTATGATTGCCCGCACCATGTTTTCGGTAAAACTCCTGAGTTTTTCCCGAGATCAGTGATATTGTAACCCGGGGTTACAATATCACTGATCAATGCTCGTTATTGTTACCAAAAAGACACTTAAAACGGAAAATTTCTTAAGATACAAGATTTTCAAAATCGTGGTTGCAACAAATAATGCGCGCGAATGCAGCATGTATGTAATATGTGAGGCTACAAAGATATTTTTATTTGTGATAAAACTTATGACGTGACTAGGAATATCCCACATTATCTTCACAAGTATGATTTCATATAATAATAAAAAACTAAAAAGTCCGTGCTTTAACTTATTTCCATAATTTCCTCGATCCTTTTACAAGAAATATTTCAATAACAATATGGCTAAAGGTTTTCCTTAATGCGAAAAATAAAATGATATTGTAATATAACGATAAATAAAAGATAACGGCATATCCCAATAATTCAAGTTGTCAGCACTTCTCAACCAATCTTCCGATCAATTTATCTGAATATCGTGAACTGCAATTACAGCAGTTAAGTTGTGCCGCACTGTTACAATTAAACTAGCGGTATGTTCGCGAAACATAAAACCAGATTTTCATCAACAATACACGCCATTATTTATGCAATTCCAATACACAATCAATATTGAATGCAAGTATGCAATTAAGACCTGTAGGTACAATACAAATGCTTCCCTCTGTTTAACCGCCACAAATTAATTTCATGTTTTATTCTAGTACTTGTATCTGCATTTCGCATCTGTAATCAATAAATTGAAGCCTAATTGCCGCAGTCAGAGTCAGATAATGATCCATTATACTTTAATTGGAGTGATTTTACTTGTTTTACTATCTCGAATTCCTTTCAGTTAGTAACAAAATAAAGAACAAGTTATTTTAAGGTGGTAAACTTACAGGCTAACCTATAAATCAATATTGTCTGTAACTTTTGTGTTTCTTAACCAATTTTGATGATTTCTTTTGCTTTCGATTTAAAGTATATTCATTGTAGTCTGGTATAAATTTCATTGTTATCGAACTTTGGGTTTCTAAGATGTAGCAAAAAATTCGTTAAAATCAGGTAAAAATGTGTAGTTTTTGAAGTGTCATTCATAACTTTTTTTATTTCTGAATCGATTTTGATCATTCTTTTTGCATTAGATTTAGTATATATAGCTTTAGAATACTATCGTATAAATTTCATTGCTATTAGACCCTGGGTTCCTTAGATATGGCACAAAATTTCTCAAAATCAAATAGAAAACGTATTGAAAAATATTGTTCGATTTATGACATTCCTAAAAGGAGTAGGTCTAGGAAAGCGTATAATGGAAATCGATAACTATAAACAGCACGACCGCGAAAATTCAGTTATGAGATCCGTCGTATTTAGATAACGTCGACGATCAGAGTTGAGATTCAAACGAAAATGCTGCCTCGTAACACTAGATGATGGGCGTATTGATTGAATTAATCAATTTTCGGCCAGAACTTACACCAACCAGACTTTTAAAGCAACGGATAAAATCGGGTAATGACCCGCGGCCAAAGGTCCCGTCGAGTAGTTGCTTTTCTCTAAACCAAAGTGCATAAACAGTGCCGCGGCAGTGGTCAACGAGTGCCAAATCCAACTGATATACATTTATTAACTGACCAGCATGTCCTAGTGATACTTCATTAACTTAAATTTGACGACACTTATAAGATGTTTTTAAGTGCATACACATAATTACATACATACCTTTGAGCTGCACTCAGTTCATTCGTTTCATCGACTATTGTTTTCTCATTCGAGAAGCTACCTTATTAGGGATACCATACATAAAACTTAAGTGTAAAATAAAAAAATTCTAACAAAAAAGAAACCGATTTCAAGAGTAACTAAAAAGCAAAAAATATTTTTTTTTCCATCTTGAAGTCGATGTGAAGCAAAACAAAAATTACCATATACATTGTTACAACAACAAAATATTGCAAATTGTAGTCATTTTTATGTTTTACTTGGCACCGACTTCAAGATGTTGTGGAAAGGTTATATTTTGCTTTTTAGTTACTCTTGAAGTCGGTTTCTTCTTTTTTTGAATTTTTTTATCAATTAGGCCTTTGAATTGTATCTCGGGCCAAGTTCTAAACTACAGGGAACAACGAAAAACGTTCCAGAGCTCGAGCCATAACTTATCAGTTATATTCTCAGGGTTCTGTAACCATTTTGAGATAAACGGAACCCGTATTAAAACTTCATGTGCATCTATCGATCCGTCTATTTTTGTATGTCACATTCACATTTTCTCAGGAACTACTAGGATTACATAAATGATAATTGGTTGAAAGGCAAATCTTATACTAATATACCTATATAAACCTGAGGAATTTGTTTGTTTGCTTGAACGCGCTAATCTCAGGAACTACTTGTCTGATTTAAAAATTCTTTCAGTGTTAGATAGCCCATTTATCGAGGAAGGCTATAGCCCATATATCATTACGCATAGCCGAATAGGAGCGGAGCACCAATGAAGAATGTTTCAAAATCGGGGGGTTTTTTTTAATTACTTTTTTTTAACTATTCCACGCGGACGAAGTCTCGGGCAGAAGCTGGTATATCATATATGCCTCTACCACAGATATGTTTGTTTATTATAGTATTGTTGTTGTTTGCCATTTTAAATGCATCCATTTTTTGTATATACCTAGTCGTTTTGGTTATCGTTAATCAGCAGATCTGGAACATTTATAATGATTTTTTTTTAAGTCAACGAGAGGATACATATTTACTCCTAAAGTCGTAAAAAATGTTTCAACACTCCCTTGTGACTTTAGTATTATGAGGTGTTAAATTCTGAAGTCCTGATTTGGAAAAATTTACATCCCATTGTTTTACAGTATGGGTAATTTTGTTCATAAAAATTTAAATACGCAAATCACATAAAACGAAGAATAATTTTGTAAAATTCAGTGTACCAACGCTTTTCATACATTGCTAATTGTTTTCCATTATTACCTGAATTAAAAATGGCGAAATTATAATTTCTGATAAAAATCTTCCATTTCGTTTACTTCAATTTGTAAATTATGTAATAAGAGACAAAAAATTCTATTTTCATCCAAAAAATAAAGTTCTTATTAAAAAAAGCAACTATCCTATTAACGTAATTACCTGATGTTGCCATAATAATAATAATAATAATAGAGCACTTTTATTTCCGTAAAAAATACAACATTATGGAGGGTTACCTCTACTCTCCATATACAACATATATTTTTTTTAAAAAAGCAAAGCAAATGATGTTGCCATAATACAAGCGTGTATTTTTTTTATAAAAACTTGGAAAATGAAAATCTATTTTTCAAAAACCTACCTAATGGTGCATTTTAGCTATCAATTATCAGCAACATGCAAGCACATCTTTTCAGTATAATTCGCTTATTATCTTTACTTTAAATCACTTGTATATTTTACTACTACGAATGGAATCTTTTTCACAGAAATACTTTAGACCCAATAGGTACTATAGTCAAAACGTGAACATTATAATTAAAGACAATACAAGCAAATCATATTGTAACAATTGGTTTAAAGGCTAATGTGGGTACATAATAAAAGGTATTGTTTAAAGGATACTGTGCTAACTAAATTAATAATATATTTTTATTGAATCAAAGTATCGTCAGTTAAATTACTTAGAAGTACTTTATAAGCTACTAAACTTACAAAAATAAATTGAAGACACAGTAAGTAAAGAGATTCAATTGACTGAAATATTTTACATAACTAAGTTTTTATTTTTAAGTTCATAATTAAACTAATTGTACTTAATACTTAGTTTTATTAGTCATCATAAATATAATAATACTGATGTTCCGTAATGTTACAGTATAGTTAAGTAGCGACATCTATTGGCAGTACATACAACTAAAATAACAACTATGTTGATATAAGCGCTCGCGTTTTGGACGGAATTAAGCCTTCAGCCACTAGATGTCGCTTAGAAACATTAGCAAATAACTCCTTATTTATAATTCTGATCAAAAACACTCGATCTAGATTAGTGGCTGCGCAGTAACTGGCCAGTTAAGGCAGCTTTTTGCACAGAATAGATATCCCAATTACTATTATAAATTCGAAAGTAACTTTGTATGTCTGTCTGGCTGAAACTCAATATATACATATATATTTTCGATGCTGAGGATGACATAGGATACTTTTTGTCCCGAAATATAGGATAGTTTTCGGGATAAAAATATATTTGTCTCTCTATTAGTTATGTATTTACAGAAAAACTATTGGATTGATTTCGCTGGCATTCGGTATATATGTAATTTTAATACCGAGGGTGGAAGAGGGATACTTTTCATCCCGGATAATGGGATAGATTTATGTAAAAGTTAATAAAAAAACCACAAAACCTGTCCTGGTTTTGTTTTTTTTTTATTTGCTATTTTCATCATTTTGGTCGTTTTCATTGATTCCGTCGTTTTCGTCATTTTGATCATTTTTGTCATTTATGTAGTTTACATAATATAGATAGACGGGGGATAGATAAGTAAAACTAGAACGGGTTGAAATAGAGGATAAAAGTTTGTATGGGAGACCAATAATTTCTCAAGTTTATAGATATAAAAATTATCATCTATAAAAAAGCGATAATAATTTGATTTCTCGACCTGTTAAGCTTTCACGGAAAAACTACTAGGAGTACTGGATCGGTGTTGCTGTAGTTTTGTTCAACTGTACTTTTGATTCGATATCAAAAGTACAGTTGAACTGTAAATGGATATAAATACTTTTTATGCCGGAACATGCGATAGTTTGCGATATAAAATGAAGTGAATCTTCAGGGGGAAATAGCACTAATATAACAATTTAATACAATATAACCTGTATTAACTCCTGCTCTTTAAAAGAGAGGTAAGCACCAGAGTTAAACCCGCGGCTCCCTAGTATGTTCATAAATAAAATAATAAAATAAATATAAATAATAAAACTAACATAATCTTAAAGTTGAGTAGAATATAAGTAACATTTTTAGAACGTGGTAGGGCCCGAGGCCTGTTACTGTATTAAACAGTCTTGCGGCCTTTAAGGTTAGCCTTTATTTGGAAAGTATTACTACATATTAATTATGGAATGTTACTTAAATACAAAAAATGTTACATTCATATATTATATTTCAAACTATTAGAATAAAAAGTATTATTATGGTAATTAAGATACTCAACTTCACAATGAAAAACATACTTAAAATATACACAGTTTTTTTGTATTCTTACACCAAAATCAAAATACACTTAACACAAAGGTTTTAAATAACATAATAAGGACCACAGTGTCCTATTTCAGAAACAATAATATGTTAAAATGGCATATTATGATATAGTGTAAAAATTCAAATTAATTACACTTGTAAAACAACTAAGTCTCAGACTTATAATATTTAATCATACAAATTGTTATAATTCTTCATGTTGCGACTTACTAATAGACGCTAGCACGAAATCTTTGAAGTCTTGACGTTGTCTTACATGGTCAGCACATATCCCAACCAATCTCAAAAATTCTTTCACGTCGAATGAATAGTTAGTAAACTTGGCATGGGAACCACCACCTGGCCCGTGACCCTGCAGAAACAAAATTACACACATTAATATTATTTGGCAGTAAGACTAGTTCAAGTCGCCCAGCTAGTCTATGGTGTTAGCTATGTTAGGTTTTTTTTTTTGTAAAAATCATAAAAACGTGGATATTCGTAAGAGACCCAAGAAAATTTATCATGGTAGGGCCATGCTTACATCTTTACCTTATTACAAGTCTTAATGCCGGCTCGATCGGTGTGATACCACACTCACTGTTTGAGTGAGAGTTCCGATGGTCCACTACCCCTTCCCCGTATCCCGTCTTTCCTATGCTATCCCCTTATTCCATCCTCTCTATCCCCTTCCTCCTGTTTAATCCTAATCTCATTTCCCAATCTCATTCCCCTATCTCTTCAGCTTTATCCCATCCTAAAGGCTAGCAATACGTTGACATCGCTCCTAGTATTGTAAACGTCTATAGGCGATGGTAACTACTTTCCATGAGCTGGGCCGTGTGCCGTTTGTCAGCTTGGAAATAAAACACCGACATAGCTCCTAATTTAAAAGTTGAAGTGATAGTGAGCCAGTTCTATTTGTCGCAAAACCAACGCTCGGTGAAACAGATGAGTTTAGGACTTTAGAGTGAAGACTGCGATTCGGCAAACGCCCCCCACCCAGCCTGGGGAACCGACGACCTGCGCAAAATAGAAATCCGGGATTATGTGGCGCCAACTTAGGGAGGCCTAAGTTCAGCAGCAGGACGACGAATATAATGTTCAATAGGAAGAAAAATATTGCACATAACAAGCACAGTACTTTAGTGTGTCACTTTGATGGTTTCTACTATGTTCCCTAGTGTCGATAACTCGTCATTGTATGTACGTCACTTTCGAGGAAATTATTTATTTCGTATTGATACACTGTTTAAATGTGAAATTTATGGGGCTTTCTAGTCGTGCGGGATTTAGGACCTAATTAAATTTTACCATGCGCTTGTCATTTTCAGTTACTGACATCTGACATTTATTTACATCGGTTGCCATGGCTCGCTTTTGCAGAGATTTCATTTCTTTGGAGGGTTATCAATCACTCAGATTTGAAATGATTTAGCATTAAATTACTTAATCCACTTCACTTTACAAAATTTTCAACATCGCCACTTGCCAATAATGTCTTTCTTACTACTTGTTAACATCCAATTATCGCTTTATGGATTATTGTCTAAACTCCGTAAACAAAAATTCACATACTATCATTTATAAGAAAACTAAGAATGACAATTGCCCAGTAGAAGCTCCTAAATCATCAAGACTACACGTAAATTCTTTCTTTACCTTGTTATTCTCGTGTTCTCCTGTCTGTTCTAAAATTTTAAATTCGTAAATAAAATTAATTTAATAATAAATTTGAGTATTTATTCTGGTAAGGACTTATTGTGATTTGAGAATATAAATTATGGATAAGTAAACATTTGGTCTAAAAATGTTATCTTCATCTGAAGTATTAACAACACTGCATTCACCATCTATATGCTCGTGGTATGGTGAGTAAACTTTATTATAAATTAAACTGCAAAATATCATACTAGTAATTTACCTGATCTTGTTGCACCAATTTGGTTTTATCCTCCCAAGTAACATATTTGAGACCTCGCAGTCGCGCTAAGTCAAAGTAACAATTTGGATCCTCACAATTATAACTGAAATAAACAATAACTTTACATTACCAATTTACATAATAATAAAATTAGTCTGTAAACAATTGTTAAATACGTGGCGGTCCACGCACAATAAATATTTGCGTAGTGGCGACTGTTCTGTTT
The DNA here is from genome assembly GCA_019925095.2 of Dendrolimus kikuchii. Lineage (NCBI taxonomy): Eukaryota > Metazoa > Arthropoda > Insecta > Lepidoptera > Lasiocampidae > Dendrolimus > Dendrolimus kikuchii. The sequence continues at coordinate 13,648,662 of CM034390.1, forward strand.
CTTTTCATTTGGCTAACTGAATTGTAAATAATCGTGTAACATAAAATACCTCATATCTCAAAATATTGTTCGAAGAAATTTTTGTTAAAACAACTTTATAAAATTTTCAGAATATTCCACCAGAGAGTTTCAAGCTCCGAAGAGGGAGACATTTTCTACTTTAAAAGCGCATATCTAACTAATGACTTTAATAGAAAAAGTTACTATGGAACATCTTTTGGATTTGTCATTACTTTTATTGTTTTTATCATCTCTCCCATACTTTTTTTTCATCCCTTAATTACGTATCCCTACATGTAATTAATCTACACAAATTGCCAGCTGTAATTTTAATTTAGTTCGCAATTTAACTATACTATTTTAAAGCGATTCACAGAAGACAGCTTTCTTCCAAATTGCATCTACATAGATACACTCACGGAATGTATGTTGTTCACCTTAAAGTCGACTTTTGCTTCCACGAGTACAAGAAACAGTACTGTCAACATTTTAATAAATCTTACGTTAATAAAACAGTAGATTTTTTTGTCTTGGAATTCTAAAAAAATAGATGGCCTAAAAATGTATAAAATTGATTTTTTTATATATATATATATATTGTAAGAAGCTGTTATTCTGACGTTACACACATACACTTAATTTTATTTATTTGTATGTATAGATAGAAACGTGAAAAAATAAAGTTGCAATGTTGGCAATGACAGACGCTGAGATTAACAATAAGAAACAAAGAGGATATAATCACTACGCTTATGATAAATATTAAAACCAATAACAAGGTTTGACATCTCTAAACAATCTTCTTAGACAAGATAGAAAATCAAACAACTTTAATCTAAGCAATCCTAAACTGTATTGTCAAACAGTTAAACATAATTTTCTGCGGAACGCTCTGTTCTGTGACTTAGTTTGAAAAGGTAACATGTGCTCGCGGAACGTTAAATGAATTAATTTGAAAACTGGCGAACTTTTTTATTTCGCCACTGTACATAGTTCTAGTTGTACTATTCCTAAAACGGCTGTGACATACGGGCAAAAATGGATACAAAAAAACCACAATATTTCTGGTTTAACACAATCATCACAATTTAGTTACGGAGCCATAATTATGTGACAGATACATGTGAATGTTACCCCAGGCAAATCAAAGATTATGGTCATTTTAATGTATTATTTGAACTAATCTAATACTTACACTTCAAACACCGCAGCCCAATCAGGTAAAAAGAGAAGGTGCGTTAGACCAGCACCATGCATGCCAATAAACACATCTGTATTGTAGGTAATCTCAAGTTGTTTTGTAAACGGTATTTTTCTATCATAAACAACGCGTTTTACACTATACCCTTCTAAATTCGAAAGTGCAGACAGTATGTCGTTTTCATTTAAAATTCCTCTATACGTTGTCCCTCTTGATAAAAGTGTCACTCTTATTTTATCATCATTCCGAGGATGCAATTTAATTTGCAAGGAATGAAGAATATGCTTTGAAAATGCATGAAAAAGTCCACTGCGTTGGCAACCATATATCTAAAATGATAACGATATAATTTAATATTCTTGTAAATAATAAATTTGTGCACATTTAAATACGAAAAAATATAATCCCTTTGCCTAAGATCGAGCTTGGAAAAAAATAATAGGAATGACAACTACTCAGTAATAATGTATATCTAAAAGGCTCCTATAATATAACTAGATGGTATTTTTCTTGTCTTGTGACTTTTATTACATAAAAATAGTTTTTAAACCAAATCACTTAACATTTTTAATAATAAACCAACGAAAGTGGCAAAGCAATATAATAGTAGTTGTAGTTTTACCCAAAGAATGTAATCTGTGCATTTTCACGGTTTTGAGAATGAAACAGTTATTACAAAATTTAGTTTGCATATACCAACAATAATGGGTATGAACAATTTAATCTGGGCAAATAGGATAAGTTGTAGACAGCGAACTCAAAAAGAAGTCATATAGGCATACATTTTCTTTTAAGCATATGACCATTCCATACTTATAGCCTAAAAATGTAGTTAGTTTTCGAAGTATACATTTATACGAAATGAAAGCTAATGAAGCCGCGAAAAAAGCTTAATTTCGATTCATATTTTGAACCCTAGAAACAAGTATTAATTTCATTTTGAACCTTTTAAGCACTCTATGTACTAACTAACCTAGTGTTAGGTGGGTAAACAAACAAATTATTTAAAATGCAACTTACCAATGGTGTATTGTAATATAAGCCAAATATCATCCTCGGTAAAAGTGGAAAGACCACATTTTTAAAACAGACCACTTTCCCTCTGAATGTTTTCAAATCCCAGATAGGATTATCAGTGAATGCTTTGAAAGTATCTTTAAATGCTGAGTCATAGGTAAAAGTCTCCCAAACAAGGATATGATTGTCTTTTGAAAAAGTCGATGGATGTGTAGAATTTACATGTAGAGATGCATAAAGGTTGAAAAAATCACAAAAGTGGTGATACATATTTACAGCTGAAATAAACACAATAAATAGCATTATTATTTTATAATTAACAAATTATCAATTATAAATGAGGGGTACAGTTTCAAAAACGGCTGTAATGTATGACCTTTCTTTTAAGGGGTTCTGAAGCTACACCCCCCATATATGAATTCAATATTTCATGGCTTCACTCAAACTATGTATCCCAATCCCATGGAAACTATTCCATTTTCGGACATAGAGCTTCATATTAAACTCTCATCCATGTTATCAAAGGCACATATGTATATGTCACAGAGAAATGACGAAAACCGTAATTTGATCAAATCCCTAGGAGATGATCAATTCATGCGAGATGTTACAATCACAACCCTGTTGGGGATTTTCCTGAAGAAAATTAGTGATTTGTTCTAATCCCTGAAGTGTTAAGTGAAATAATATTGTATCACAATTCTATGGGTTTTCTTTAAAGAAAGTAAGTGATTTGATCATATCCCTTTATTTAGTAAACTATGCAATTTGCAAATGTAGAGTAGGTAATGCAGTGACGATTTAGTCAGCACTAATACTGCTAAACAGCAGAGGCCGGCGAGTGTTACAATAGATTTTAACCATCGTTTAAATACTTATCAATGAATAAACAGTGACTAATGTATTCTGGCAATCGCTGGTCGCTGCCGAGGTACGCTCGCTTCGCTCGCTCGACTCGAACTCTTTGGTCTGAAGCAAACCTAACCTAACTTACTGTTCTGGTCACTAGTCGAGACCTTCGACCGCCCCTCACGACTTCCAATGCTTCTGTCTTGTTACGTCTAAAGCGCGATGCTAGCTAACACGGTTCGCCTAGGCGGGTAGTGTTGAGGTAATGGGAAGTGGAAACAAGTGAAACATAGAGCTGCGCGAGTCCTAATTGTTCATTTCACCCTTTTACTAAAACAGTTCAGAGGTTTGATCAAATTACTAACTTTCTTCAGAAAAATCACCCACAGAATTATGATTGTAACACCTCGCGTGAATTAGTCGTCTCCCGTAGAGATTCGATCAAATCACAGTTTTCGTTCTTTCACTGCAACATATACCAAATGTCCATTATAATCAAGTCATTCCTAATATTGTGAAATGGTAACAAAATAGAAACAGATTTTTAAATAGAGATGATCTGTACAAGAAACTTTATGGTAATCTCAAATATTGAAACAATTATGTTCCTAAGAATTCTTCATGTACATATAATTCTAGTAGAGGGAGCTGAGGGACATATGTCCTAATATGGTAGTGTTGTAAACAACAGATCTATCTGTATATATAAAAATCAATTGCTGTTCGTTAGTCTCGCTAAAACTCGAGAACGGCTGGACTGATTTGGCTAATTTTGGTTTTGAATTATTTGTGGAAGTCCAGGGAAGGTTTAAAAGGTGAGTAAATATGAAAAAAAAACTATTCCTATCTGTCAAACATTTGATGATCGTCCCGTCATTTAGAAATCAATTAAATTTAAAAGTCGTTCAGAAATCAAATTAAATTTAAAAGTGAAGTATTTTTTCATTTGATTTGGTTCTGAATGTCAAACGTTTGATGTTCGTTCCGGTTAAGTTTTGACCACATTTTTTACTAAAGTTTCTGCAATTATCATTCAGCTTTTTTATGTATTGATTCTGAGGTGGTACGAAGTTTGCCGGGTCAGCTAGTGTTTAATATATTTTAACTAAATTTAATTGAAATATACTAATGAAGTTTTTAATATTAGGTCTTCACATATGAAATTGGCGTTTTGTAAGGGAGGAACATAAAGTCGATTTTTTTAAAATATAATATATTTATTTAATCAAAGTATGTACCATTGCTATCTATGCACTTCTGCCATCTTATAGGACGTCATAGGTAGTTCATTGATCCCTTTACTCAAATCAATAAAATCTTTGAAAGCGCTTTGGACTGCCTCCTCGGAGTTGAATTTTTTCCCTTTCAAGAAGTTATCCAAAAAATGGTAATCTGTTGGAGCAAGGTCCGGAGAGTACGGTGGATGTCTTAAACATTTCAATTGAAGCTCCTCTAATTTGTTAGCCGTCTGTTATGCAGTGTGTGGTCTAGCGTTGTACTGAAGCAGCAGTGGCCTAAAGCGATTGACCAGCCTCGGTTGTTTAGTAGCTAGTTTTTCCATCATGGTTTGCAGTTGCTGATAATAGACATCCACCGTAATTGTCTGGCCAAACTTAAGAAAGCTGTAGTGAACGACACCGGCACTAGTCCACCAAACGCTCACAAGTAATTTTTTTTTAGTCAATTTCCGCTTGGGGCAGGATTTGGCTGGTTCGCCAGGGTTCAGCCATTGCGATGAGCGTTTCCGATTATCGTACAGGATCCACTTTTCATCACAGGTAATGATTCGATTTAAAATCCCTTCATTACTGTGCCGGTTGAGTAATGTAACGCAGCAGTCGACGCGCGTTTGTCGGTTTGCTGCACTCAATTCATGAGGTACCCACCTTTCAAGCTTTTTCGCCTTCCCAATTTGCTTCAAGTGGATTAAAACAGTTTTATCACTAACACCGCAGCCAACAGCTATCTCGGACGTGGTTTGCGATGGATTCGCTTCCACAATAGCCTTCAATTCTGCATTATCAACTTTGGTCTCCGGCCGTCTACGGGGCTTGTTTTGCAGTTCGAAATTTCCAGAATGAAAACGTTGGAACCAAAAACGCACTATGTTTTCTTTTGCGTCACCGCCGCCATACATTAATCCTTCGAGCCGTTTCGGCAGCACTGGTACTATGATGGAACTCATACTCGTAAATAATGCGATATTTCAAGTTTTCCATTTTGTAAATTGAGTGACGCAAAGAAAAACCAAAAGAGGAAAAAGCAAATGAATTACGGTTTTCAAAACACAAAAGCATAAGTAAATAGCTACATAAATTTGAAATAGGAATTCCTAACCAAAGAGGACATATTTGAGATCAAAGTGGCCAGTACGACAAAACGCCAACTTCATATGTAAGGACCTAATAATATATCACTGAGACATATCATATTTTTGTCAAAACTTAACCACTAACGGTCTTATTCATAGAGAGGTAGAGAAAGTTTGAACACTTCTTTATGGTCCTTAAAGAGGAGTTCAAACTTACTCTCTATGAAGAAAAGCATAAATCAACACACAATTTTTACATACACAGTAGAAATTAGTGCAGAATGTAGGAAGAAAATGGTTATCAAATTTTACAATGTTATTTATGATGTAATATTTTCTTAAGTTTTTGCGACTTGTATACATAATAAAACTACGTTTTAACGGTTTTAAGCGCGGTATTTTTATTTGATTTTGGTTTTTTCGACGTTTCGGCCACTTTTTTGTGGCCGAAACGTGATCAGGGAAGACAAAGATGTCAAGTGTCAACGAGTATTGTTAAAGTTTTATTTAACCTACCGCCAACTTGTTAATTTTAATTATTTAATTTTAATTTTGTTTATGGTTATTATTTACTCTATGGGAGCCTAATCTAATTTACTACCGCTTCGCAACATGTTATGGCTTGAAGAGAAGAAACGGCGCAAGAAACTCTTCAGCAAACATGCCTGGCTCTAATAATTTTATATAATATTAAAATTAAATTAAATATTAAACCCAATTTCTGAGACCTGTGAAATGCAATATCCCACTCCAGGATGCAGGGGTCTACAAGCTCGATTGTGAGTGTGGATTACATACATTGGACAAACAAAGAGGAGCATAAAAACACGAGTAAAAGAACACATTGCTGACATGAAACACACAAGGTCTACGAAGTCTGCGATCAGTGAACACACGCTGGATAAACACAACCACTACATCAGATTCGATAACCCACAAAACCTCGCGAAAGAGAATCGTTTCATACCTAGAATGATGCGTGAGGCTATTGAAATCAAAAAACGCCCAAGTCTCAATAGAGAAGATGGTTGGCAAGTACCACCTGTTTGGGATCCAATCATCAAAACTATTAAGACTCAAACCCAGCAAAAACCAGCTGCCAGACCTCAAGACACTCCGAGCTCTTTCTACGTACAACGGAACACAAACCAACTTAACTGATAATTACTTTTATAGTAGTTTAAATATATTAAGCTACCACAATTAATTATTAAAGATCTTATAGATAAATTTGGATTCGTTTAGTAATTAGAAAACGTCTTATATCATCGTAGATATAAGCGAAGTCTCACTTACAGGACATGACATTATATACATATATTCATAAACGTTGGCAGAGGTTGGTGCTGAAGAACAAAGCCTCCGTGTTACACTTTTATTTTTCCTTCCACCCATTTTAATATTATATAAAATTATTAGAGCTAGGCATGTTTGCTGAAGAGTTTCTTGCGCCGCTTCTTCTCTTCAAGCCATAACATAACATAACAATGTTGCGAAGCGGTAGTAAATTAGATTAGGCTCCCATAGAGTAAATAATAACCATATACAAAATCAAAATTAAATAATTAAAATTAACAAGTTGGCGGTAGGCTAAACAAAACTTTAACAATACTCGTTGACACTTGACATCTTTATCTAAAGTGGCCGAAATGTAGGAAAAACCAAAATCAAATAAAATTACTGCACTTTAAACCGTTAAAACGTAGTTTTATTATTTATGATGTATTAAAAATCTATGTAAACATATAAAGAAAATATATATATTAATGCTCAAATACTTATCATAAGCCTACATAAATAGTTGTACAATTAGAGGATTGTAAATAACCTTACTTGCATCCAATTTCATAATATATGTTGGTTTTTCTATATTTATATCACACATACTGTCAGCTACAGGTTTTTTAGATGTCTTCACAAAATTTACCATCTCTGGTGCCCAAGATTGCAATGCACTCATATGTTCTGCCTCTTTCAATAATCTTTCGGAGTAAAAATCACAATAGCCACCTGCAAAATAATTAATTTAAATATACCATCACAATCATCTGTAAACAAATTAATACAAAAACGTTGACTTTGGAACAAATATATAAAAATTACTTATGAAAATGTATAGTCTAGAAATCCAACAAAAATTAAATATTACATGTAATTGTGTGATCTTGTAACAACTATGTAGTAAGTGACCTTGTAAAAACAAGAAAAATATGGATACTACTCAAATTCAATTAATTTCAACAAATGTTAGAACAGTATTAATTCAACTTTTCAACTATACTATCAATAAGTTAGTAGGGCAACTAAATTTGGCTATGGGACATATAGAAGAAATGTTTTGACTAGTCTCTGCTGTGTATTGGTGATGGAGTCAGCATTACACCTTCTCATAAAATAATCAATGATTGTTAAATAGTATGGATATTCATTAGATGGTCCCAAATTTACACCTATACCACACTTACCAATCTGTCCTTCTTTAAGAATGTCCATTTTATATCGCAAATTATCTCCACGGCCCACAAGTCCAGTGAAATTCAACATCAAGTTACGACCCCTACAAAATCTGAAAATTAACTTACCATAAATTAAAATCCCTAGTACAAAAAAGCTATTACATTAATTAAAATCATATATACCTTAAATATTTAGAACATTCCAAGGAAGTATCATCAGGAAAGAAAGCTTCACACATAACCATTATTTCATCTATTTGTTCTTTTACATAACCTATTAACAAAAAATAATATCAATAACATTTTTGTTCACTTAATAAACAGCTAAATTATTGACTAGAAACACTAGCAACATATGTGAAACTTACTGAAAATTCAAATCTACTCATTTTTAGAGCTGTTTATATAAATGGATATAAAACTAAACTGAGAACAGATAATAAGTTTCATCAACAACACCATTTCATTGTTAATATACTTTTAATAGTTTTTAGGGTAATCTATAGATGTTTGATACAAACTTTAAAGTAGCGGGGGTGATGGAGTAGGGAGGGAGAGGCATATGTACCCCTACTACAATCCCTATGGTCTGGAGATCTTCAAATATTATTTTTTAATAAATCTAACCTCATTTATTTTTCACTAATATCACTTATATTATTGGTCCAAAGTCGAACAATCCTTTCAAAGTCGAAAAGAAAGCCAGTAATCAAAAGAAAAAGAACCAAAAAACAGTGTAAGTCATCAAAAAATTAAGAAAAAACAATGGAGCGCATTCACATATGTACACTACAAGTGTAACCATGAAAATATTCAAAATAGCAGCCAATAAAGACGAATTTATAAATCATGTATATAAAATAAATAGTAATTGGTTACCAGTCGGCTTCGGCACTCACAGGCCGCAAGGTACTCTCACTGTTCTAGTCATTGCTTGCGACCTCTCACTACCCATCACAATAATATTAGTGAAAAAGTAGGTGATGTATGTTTACCAAAAATAAATATTTCAAAAACTCCGGACCCTAGGGGTTCCAGAAAGGGTAAGTGTACCTTCTACCCGACCCACTCCACTCACCCACTATTTAAAATTTGTGTATCGGATATCTGAGTAACAGCCATTATTACTAGTTTTGGCTGCTACTTTATTTTTTGTTGTTTTTTCTTAATTTTTTCATAATATACAGTTTTTTGGTTCTTTTCTGTTGATTACTGGCTTTCATTTTGACTTCAAATGGACTGTTCAACTTTGTAAGTGCAATATTAGTGAAAAAATAAGTGAGGTTATGTTTATTAAAAAAACTGAAGATCTCCAGACTAGGCGTGTGTAACTCTTTACTGAACTAACTCACTGATCCGAAACATTTAGGTGTTCCAAAAGATTGAAACATCAATAATGTTTCAAATGCATCATTTGGATCTGGAACATCGCGATCTCTCCAACTCTCTGTTCAGCGCGATCATGTGGCTTACGTGTGAGGGAGACTGACCCGAGCAGAATGAATCACAGAGCAACAAGCGAAGCGAGAGAGCAAGAAAACAATAAAATATAAGCAAATGAGAATAAGATAACAAATGAGACGAATTACTTTACTGTTTTCGATCAAAGAGGTGGTACTATAGTACTTACAAGATCCTTGTTTTCGATACCCTGTGCACATAATAATGACCAATATGGCGTTTGTGTCTTCGATACTATAGGGTCGTTTTTGCTTTCGCGCCTAATTATTGTTTGTTGTTGCCTCAGTGTGTGCCTGTTTGAATTTAACCAAAACAAAACAGTTTGCTGCTGAGGCTTTCTGTGATTTTTTTCATGCAAATGTGATTTGTGTGCTTCGAAAAAGCGAATTATGTGAAGATTATATAAAAAAATCGTGTAAATAAACATTATGACTTCAGTGACTAATTTATTATTATTAACTGTATATTGTGTAAATAGTATATTCCGTTCCGTAAACAGTAGGTAAAAATTTCATCTAAAGAAACATTATTGTTAGTAACTCATTTAATAACTGTATAGTGTCCTCAGTCCATGACATACCATAACAAGACAACCATGATTTTATATCTTTGACTCAATGTTCTAAATGTTCCAAATGAAACATATCAGTGATCCAGATCATTTTACTGTTCCAGATGTTCCAATCACAAAAATGTGACATTTCTCCCACGCCTACTCCAGACCATAGAGGTTGTAGTAGGGGTTAGTATGCCTCCCCCCTTCCCCATTCCACCACCCAGCTACTTAAAATTCATGCACCGGAAAGCTATAGATTTAAATGAAATCTTACCAAAATCTGCCTGAGTAAAAAAAGTGTTATACTGGGCTTCTTTAGTTTTAACCCAACCACGGTGGTCCCCGGGGCAGTCTGGTTTAACATGATAGGATTCAGACTTATTACAATACGGCTCATAACCCCAACAGGATTTTATATTAACCAAGTGTTTGTAGGGACAGTCTTCGTTTTTTTCACAAGACTTTGCAATGTTAGGAAAAGCATTAAAAACATAAGTCACGTGTTCTGCAGGAATATTTATACCGTGTAAGTAATTAGTATTACAGTATCCAAAAAATAGCGCTAATAAATAATAAAACAGACATATTGACACCGGCATGACATATAAGTATAACATTCACTGATATATATATAATATTTATAATTTTATTATCACTGTTGTTAATAATTTCTTTGTACAGAAATTTTTAATTTGATTGAATTAAATTCGTTTTAAATTTTATCTAACTGATCTTCAAAATTTCTGAACACCTAGCAATTCAAATTTTCAAAAATAACATATTTTGAAATTATTTATTTACAATAATTTACATTCAAAATTTAGACGGGTTCTGACACATTGACATTTAGGCTACGTTCCAAAAGGGACTCACAACGACCATGTTCACAACCGCGATTTTTCCCGTCCACTTGCATGCCGGCTTTAGAATCGTAAACCCAATTGAAACGATTATTCAACCCACAAACTCTATGGATACTAGTTACTACGTATTTCGACCACCTCTTGACATGTGACGCGTCGCGTGCGGCGTTCCACTAGGGTCGGTCCTCAGTCTGTGGAGGGCATCCGTGCGAAGCAGTCGCAAATGCCCGTGCTCTTTGCGGAAATTGCAATTTTCCACGCTTTTTCGCTCCTAAAAAGCGACAATAGTTGTGTAGTGATAGTGTACAGTGTTATTTAGTTCGATTCCGGCGCGAATCAGTTGTTTTTCGAGTGGGGTGAGTTGTTAAGCTCTATTCGCTTGTTCATTTCGGCGCGCCTAGGCGCATTACGCAATTACGGTCGTTTGTGTCGATAGATATTCACGCACGTCGACTGGTCTCTGCAAGGGAAGGGGCCTCCAGCAATGGATGGCCCAGGTCCCCAGAAGGCCCCGAGGCCTTCGAGTGTCCCGCGCAAGCGGGACCACACGAAGGCCAAGGATGGCTGGATGATGCCCGAGATCGGGGAGACGCGTGTGAAGAAGATGTCTTCTTCATCGGCCCGTCGCAGCAGGTCGGCTGCCGGGCCCTGCCCCGGGTACACGGATAGTGCCGTTTTCACGGCTGCCGATGTGCCCGCCTCGGTAGGGAGTGCGTCGGCGGTGGTAGACCTCACCGCCGCCACGCATGAGGATAGGTGTGGCGCGATGGGACCGCCTCCGGTTCCCATGGTGCCTAGGGCCCCATCCGGGCGTGCCGCGTGCAGGAGCGCAGCACACCCGGAGATAGATAGGAACGTGCTGCTTGCAGCGAACTCGGCCGTTCGCCTGGCCGTGAGCGCTGCAAGCACCATAGTTCAATATGCCTATATGGCGCCACCCACCTCTGCGCGAGCCTCACTCGTGCAAGGGAGCGGCGCCTACGTAGAGCATGATCACATCCCACCGTCCGGCAGCGTCCCAGACTCGCTGGAGCACGCGCTCTACGGTGCGATTCGCGATCATAGTTATTCCCGCCCTGAAGCGCCTGCCTGTAGTCCGGTATACACGGCGGCCGGTTCAGCGACGGCAGGGGATGGGTGCCCTACGACGACGGTGTCGTATAGCGCACGGGCTTCACCTGTGCCTACGACATCGACTTGCAACCTTTCGGGCTGCAACGTCGAGAGCAGCCGTCCCACGACACCGGTTGTCGCGCGAGCTTCACTCGCGCCCTCGGCCGGGGTCGTGAATAGGGACTTAGTAGGCGCGGCAGCGGCGACCCCTTCGACTTCCTTCCCTACTGGGACGGGAGCCGCTGTCGCGATGTCGGCGCCTGCGTCTTCGGCTGCGGCGACGTCTTCGTCCTTAGCGGCAGCGGCAGCGGGCACGTCGTCGTCTTCGTTCGCAGCCTCACCATCTTCGGTATCGGGTTCGGCTACGCCGTCCACGTCTTCAACGGCAACGGTGCCGATATCGTGTTCCCCGATGTTCGTTTCCGGATCGAGGTCGCGCTTCTGGGACCGGTCCCAGAGCAGCGGCGCCGATTCGGCCAGCACGTCGGGTGCTTCCACTCCAGCGCGCGCGCGCTCGCCTCTGCGCCCCACGGGGGGCGCACCCGCGGCGGCTTCTAGCGTTCTCGCGGGTGCGGAGGCCTACCTCCGTACCGAGGGGGGTGAAAGGAGGCGCAAGGCGCGCAAGGCAACCGCCGCCAAAGTGGCCGCGGCTAGCCAGTGCGCCGCCCTCGTCAGGGACGTATCGGCTCTCGGCCCTGGGGAGCTCCGCCTAGCGGCGAGCGCCCAGATCGCTGAGATAATTCATATTGCCCAAACGTCGGGCAATTTGAAGGGGGTCTACGTGCGCCGGCTGAAGGAGGCCGCGTCCAGGGTGTCGGACATCGTCGACACACTGGTCACGCGAAATCCGGAATCCGAGGCCTGGAAGCTCGGTAACGAGAACGCCAGGCTACGCATGGAGTTAAACTCGCTGCGGGAGGAAAACCGCTCCTACCGTAGGGAGTTTGAAAATATGCGTAAGGCCCTAAAGGCCTCCGCTTCGGTTGCGGAGCCGGCGCCTGCTGTAATGGCGGCGCCGACCCCCGTACCCGTCAAACGGAAGGCCCAGGCCGCCATGGCGGAGGCGGCGGCGGTACCGGAACCGCCCGCCGCACCCGCTGCGGTTAAAAAATCGCGTCCGGCCCCTGCTGCGATAGCAGGGCCGACACCGGCTCCCGTCGTCGGGACAGAGCCGGCTCCGGCGACCGCCAACGGGGCGGCGCCGACACCCGCTCCACCGGGGCTCGGCGGCATCGATTACGACATGTTTGTGCGTGCCGTGATCGACGTCGTCGCCCCCATACTCGATGCCCGGTTCGCCGGTATCGAGGACCGGCTGAATGCCGCGCCGAACCTCCGTCCACCGCTAGCGGCCGACCGAGGTAAGGCGCCGGCAACCAGACCGGCACCAAACGTGGCTGTCAGGCCAAAAGCAGCCACGGCTGCAGCCGCCGTCCGGCGGAATGCGGGGGAAGCAAGTACCCCGGTTCCGATGGAGGTGGTGGCGGCCTCGGCTGTCGGGGTGACGGACTCCCCACCGTCACCAGCCCCCCCTAAAAAGAAGACGAATAGAGGGGGGGGGTGAAGTGGAGGCTGAAAATGCAGCGAAGAGCGGCACGCGACGCCGCCGCTGCTTTAATGGCCCCCGCCATGGCACCCGTGCCTGTGGTGTCGGCTCCTAGGCCGGCCCCTAGGCAGCGGGCGGCGCCCGCGGCCGCGACACCGGTCGTCGCGGCGCCCGTCATCCGCGCTCGCGTCGCGCACGTCGCGCCGCCGCCGGCGCCCGTGGCCCCCGCCCCCGCCACCGCACCGGAGGGGAGGACGTGGACGACGGTCGTCAAGCGGAAAAAGGGTAAGGGGGCGAGGGCCGACGCCCCCCCCCCCCCCCCAGGCGCAAGCTGCTTCCCTGCCGACGGGGCGGGGGTAACAACAGCGGAAACAGGCTGCGAAGCCTGCGGTCGTATTCCGCGAGCCGAAGTCGGTCGCAGTTATCGTTAAACTGCTGCCGGCAGCGGCCGCGAAGGGTGTCGGTTATCGCGAGGTCTTCGCAAAGGCCTCGACGGTGGTCGACATCGCGGCCATGGGCCTCCGCGAGGGGCTGAAGGTGGTGCAGACCGTCAGGGACGCGCGTCTCCTCGAGTTCCAGCCGGGACCCGAGAGCGCGGCCAAGGCGGACCGCGTCGCCGAGGCTCTGCGCGGAGCCCTTGTAGGGATGGCTGAGGTCGTCCGCCCCGTAAAGCGTGGGGAGCTTTACGTCTCTGGGCTGGACAAATCGGTCACGGTCGATGGGCTTCGTGACGCGATCGCGCGCGCCGGCATCTGCCGGCGCGACGACGTGCGCGCGAAGCACATCGGTGCAGGACCGGGCGGTTTGGGCGCATCGTACGTGATGTGCCCCGTCGCTGCTGCCAAAGCCATCGTCGAGCTGGGCTACCTCGTGGTAGGCTTCACCTCGGCGAGGGTGGAGGCACTGGAGGCCAGACCGATACGTTGTTACCGGTGTTACAACGTCGGCCATGGCGCCCAGACCTGTCCGGACACGTGCCCGGATCGGACTAACTTGTGTCTCCGCTGCGGTAAGAGCGGACACAAGATGCCGGACTGCACGGCTCGGAACCTCCACTGCGCGGCGTGCGCGGCGGGGGGACTCAACGCTGCTCATCCCACGTTATCGAGGTTCTGCCAGCCTCCCTACGTGAAGGGCAAATTCGTCCATCCGAGGACGAAACAACGTACGGGTGCATCGGGAGTACGCGCAATGGACACCTCCAATGCCTAGTACGCCCGTAACAGCACTATTTCAGGCGAACGTAAACCACTCCCCCACCGCTCAGGACTTGTGCCTGCAGGCGATGGCGGAGTGGCAAGCGAACTTGGCCGTAATAAGCGAACCTTATTACGTGCCGCCTTGCGGCAATTGGGTGGGCGACCTCGACGACGTGGTAGCGGTGGTGGCCAGAGCCGAATCTGGCACACCGCTTATATGTCTCGAAAGAGGAAAGGGCTATGCGGTGGCGGAGAGCGGGAGTATCGTCGTCATAGGCGTTTACTTTTCGCGCAACCGCCCCCTGGCGGAGTTCGAGCTTCGCTTGGACGCCATCAGGGCTGCCATAGGCAGACTGTCGCCTAAAACGATTTTCGTGATGGGCGACTTTAACGCAAAGCACTGTTCCTGGGGAAATGCGTTCACGGAACCTAGGGGCCGGACGGTTGAGGAATGGGCTCTTCAATCCGGCCTGACCATATTGAACCAGGGATCGGTCCAGACCTGCGTGCGCGCGCGGGGTGGATTGGTCATCGACCTGTCATTTGCCACTCATGCGGCCGCCCGCAGAGTTGTCGGATGGAGGGTGCTGAAGGAGGTGGAGTCGCTCTCTGATCATCGGTACATCAGATTTGAGCTTACCCCCTCCTCCGGTCCGAGCTCTGTTCATCGCCCCCCTCTCCTCCCGCGTTGGGCCCTTACCAAGCTCGATCCGGAGCAGGGCGAGGAGTGGGCACGCACGGAAAGCTGGGCCTACCCAGCCGAATTTGCGAACCTGGAGTCGCAGGCAGAGCACATGCGCAAGACCCTGACGAGGGTTTGCGACGCGGTGATGCCTCGCGTCTCCAAGCGGCAGCCTCCGTGCAAGCAGGTCCACTGGTGGACCGAGGAGCTGGGCGAGATGCGAAAGGCAATTCGCATCATCAGCCACAGACTCAAACGCTGCAGGGCGCGCCGTCCTCCGGACTACATCGCGGAAAATGGACTCGTGGGCGAGTTTAGGGAGGCCAGAAAGGCCCTTTCGATTGCAATATTGCAAGCGAAAGCCCGGGCTCGGGCCGAGCTCCTCGAGACGCTCGATCGGGACCCTTGGGGGCGGCCGTACCGTGGGGCCCGCAACACGTTGCGGCCTTGCACATCCACGGTCACGGAAACGCTCGAACCCGAGGTCCTCCGGTTGGTTATCGATGGGCTCTTCCCGGATCCGGGAAACTTCACTCCCCCCAGTATGGGTCCACCCGTTCCCGACACGCCCACGACGAGGAGCCTCACTCCATCTCCGAGGGGGAACTAGATGTTGCCCTGGACCGGCTCCGGGGCAGGAAGACGGCACCGGGACCCGACGGGGTTCCAGGTCGACTCCTCTTCCTGGCCGCTAAACACCTACGCGGCCAGCTGCGGGACCTGTTCGAAGCCTGTATTCGCGCAGGTCGGTTCCCGTCGCAATGGAAGGAGGGGCATTTATGCCTGATTCCCAAGGGAGGTCGGCCTCCCAACGATCCGTCCGCCTTCAGGCCCATAGTGCTGCTGAACGAGGTCGCTAAGGTCTTCGAAAAGATCTTGGCGGAGCGGCTCGTGAAGCATCTCGACGCTGTGGAGCCGGGGCTTTCAGAAACGCAGTTCGGGTTTCGGCGGAGGCGCTCCACTATGGACGCCTTCGAGACACTGCGAACATTGACGGACGAAGCCGTCCAAGCGAAGGATGTCGTTCTTGCGGTGTCGCTAGACATAGCGAACGCCTTTAACAGCCTCCCTCATGAGACGATCAGGGAGGGGCTCCGCGCGCATGGAGTCCCCTCGTACCTCACGAGGCTGTTGGGCGCGTACCTGCAGGATCGACATATCCTTTGGGAGGGCGGTGAGTCCGGCAATCCCGTGTTAGGTCGGCGACGCGTCGCGTGCGGCGTTCCACAGGGGTCGGTCCTCGGGCCGATTCTTTGGAACGTAGGTAATGACTGGATCCTTCGGGTTCCGGTCCTGCCCGGGGTAGGGCTGATCTGCTTTGCGGACGACGCCCTACTCACGGCACGCGCTGCGTCATTTGCGGAATCCGTGGACGTCGCCAACGCCGGGTTGGCGATTGTCGTAGATCGAATAGCTAGGCTGGGCTTGAGGGTCTCCCCCGCGAAAACGGAGGCCGTCATGTTCCATAGGAAATTTCGCAATCCCCCCGCGGACTTGACCGTTTCAGTCCAACGGGTGGCGATTAGAGTAGGGCCCCAGATGAAATATCTGGGACTAGTTCTCGATGGGAAATGGCTGTTCAAAGCGCACTTTGAGCAGCTAGTTCCCAAACTCGCCAAATCCGCGGGTGCACTCTCGAGGCTGCTTCCCAACATGGGGGGCCCGGGGGGTGCGACGCGGAAACTTTACTCTGGCATCCTGAGGAGTATGGCGCTGTACGGTGCACCCGTCTGGTTCACTGCACTTCACCGCCACAACAGAACCCTGCTGCACCGGGCGCAGCGGGTTCTGGCCGTGAGGACCATACGGGGGTATCGCACAGTGTCGCGGACGGCGGCCACCCTCCTGGCAGGCGATCCGCCCTGGCATCTCCAGGCGGACGTCCTGACAGTGGTGCGCCGCACCCGGCAGGATGCCCTAGCTAGAGGCCTGACCTTCTGTCAGGTCGAAATCGAGGCGATCAGGAAGCGGGAAACCGCCTCCATGATCGCCGTCTGGTCTCAAGAGCTCGACAACCCTGCGGCCTATGGCGGCTACACGGTGGATGCAATCAGGCCACAGCTGACGGAATGGGTCAACCGCACCAGCAGCACCCTAACCTTCAGAACGACGCAGATACTTACCGGACACGGATGTTTCGATAAGTATCTGTATCGCATTGTGGGCTGCTTGCCTTCCCCGACACGGCGTTACACACGTTAGTCGAGTGCGCCGCATGGGCGCCGCAGCGTTTCGAACTTGAGACGCACGTAGGTCCGGTCGACTCGCTCTGCAACTTGGTCAAAGCCATGCTGCAGACCAGCGACAATTGGGGGTCTGCGGTTACTTTTTGCGAGACAGTAATGTCACTCAAGGAGGCCGCAGAACGCAATAAGGAGAGGAGTCCTGCAGCGCGTGCTAATGCGTCTTCTCGAGGTCGCCGGCCTTCAGCTGGCACCCGGAGAGGCAGATACGCGCATTACTTCCCTCCCTGACTTAGGTTCCGTTTACCGCGGGGGGCCTTTAGCTTGCTAGGAGAGCAAAGGACCTTCTACCCCCGCACAACGAAGTGGGGTGTGTTCTCCCAGGGCACACTCCAGGCACTTTATTGCGCTGGATCGACTGGGCGTAACTATGTTCTAAATCTCAGCCTTTCCAACACAAACAAAAGCGCAGGGTCGACAGGGAGGAGGGTTTTAGGGTTTTTAGTGGGTATTGGGGTTGCGCGCTCGTGCAGCAACGCTCGGAGTCTTCCACACTATTCTGTGACGTCGATCGTGGACGGAGTACCGCCAAGAGCATACTATTGCTGCAGTGTTATCGCCCCCGACCGACGCGTGTCGTTCCCCTAGCAACGACCCAGTTTGTGCGTAAATCGGTTAAGCATTTTCACTCGCCTCAAAACAAAAAAAAAAAAAAAAAAACGTTGTCATCGAAAATGATGACGTCATTAGTAATGTTCCGCGGTCGCCTTGTGAAACGGCTAACGGAGCATTTTAGTCATCGTGAGCTATTGCTGGAAAGCGCTGTTAGAGGGACACATTCTAACTAGGAAGTAGAAACATTACAAAAAACGCGAGAAACGAGAATGCGGAACGTAGTAGCGTATATTCTGGCGTAATTGTCTTGACACGGAAAGTTTTTTTCTCGTTCTACTAGCAACATACAACATGTAACTAGTATATGATTCTGCTTTAACATATGATGTAAACAAAGGTATAATACAGATGCTCGTAATATTTCTTTTATTTCATATTACCAGTGATTGAATTACGTGAAAAGTCAAATCAAATAAATTACCGCGCTTAAAACCATTAAAACGTAGTTTTATTACGTGAAAAGTGTAAAAAAAGAATGAAACTGTTCTAAGTTCGAGAAGAAAAATAATTTATAGAGTTTACAGACGCAACATATCTTGCAGAATACGAAACAAGAAGTATTCTTTAGAACCTCTACGATGTTAGCCAAAGAACCACTGATATGACTGGTATATTTAAGTTTATATTGTTGTTTTCAGTTCAATCGTATATTACTTGGTAAAGAAATCGCTATTTTGGATCACTCGTATAAGATTTTGTAAAATTATTACTGACCAGATAGGTTGGTTTTTTAGTATCCGTTTGTACCGGGGCCACATCTGCGAATTATCACAATATGGTATCGATTGACATACATAAACAAACAGATAAACATAACATACATTTATGTTGGTTTGGATAAATTTACGTAACAATTTCTTTTACTTTGAATTTTCGGTCGAACTACATTCTACGAAGATTTAAATTGATAATGGTTTTTTGTCATTATAGAAAGCAGCTGAGCGTTCATTTCGAGATATCACTAAAAACGATTGGACAAAATTGTGCCAACTTACTCTGTTTTAGTGATTAGTTGTAAATTTTGATGATGACAATAGCAGTACTTCTGAATCCGAGATTGACAAAGTTGATGTTTCAGCCAGATTTAATCAAAACATGGATGTAGAAGCAGTTAGCGAGATAGAATATTTAGATAAAGATTTATTAAAATATACTTAAATAGTACCTATCAATTTTTTTACGGGAATATTGAATAACTTTAACTATAATAAAATGAACAAACGCCTTATACAAGTATGAAATAATAGGGGCGGCACTTTCGTAAATTTGTCTAAACTCTAGGAAGTCCAATTTTTATGCTGGGGGCTACACCTGCGATAATGTCAAAGATATTGATTGTGTCCCTATTAGATGACAAATAACGTATTACGCCCATCGCCACAGCTGCTTGAAACATCTTATATCTGTAACTTTATTCCAGAGGAGGTAACTACGTCAAACATCGTGCAAAGATTAGATTGCTTCATTTACGACATGTGTGCATTTTTTCAACATAACATGTAATGTTTATTTTAATACTATAATTACACTGCAGGTCTAAATGAGGGCGGTAAGAGACCCAGGAAAAAAATGGGGGCGATTTGTAGAGGCTTAGGGGGCGATTAGTAATTCCATCTAGTTAGGAGGACTCTTAGACACCGACTGAACTCTCGACTCTCGACTGCAACTTGTGAACATCAACTAACATTAATTAAGAGATTGCCCAAACTTGGTTCGATATTTCTCTCCGCGTAGTTCATATATCTGTCCTATTTTATTAAATAAATGAAATAAAGATCATGTCAATCGGTCGCTGCATTTCGAAATGAAAGTAGACGCAAACAAACAAATAAAAAGGTAACAAACACACTTTCGCATTTTAATAATTTTTAATAGTATTCCTAGATAGGTCATTTTCGTCAATAATAGACCACGGGCAATCATGTTTTAACAAGTTTTTGTTAAATAACCCGATTTGTGGATTACTGTATCAATCGGCTGGTTTATAGAATAATTGTTCTTACTTGTTGAATACGATTGAGCGTCGAATGAGATAAACGAGTTTATGCATGTTTGTCTTATTCCTGTCGGTGCGTGCTGCTTATGCCATCCTATATAAATAACGTAATATTTATTTTATTTTCACTTGCGGTTTCGCGCGTAATAGATAAGCAGTACTTAAGTTCAACACTTACTTACTTATTTCTCAAAACAAAACAATTTCGGAAGTAAAAAAGAAGAGACGGCAATACTGTGCGGAATATATTAAATTCGGATTGGTTGAAAATCCCATAAACCCATCATCGCCGTTGTGCCTTCTATGTCTAAAAACATTTTCAAATGAAGCCTTCAAGACTGCAAGATCATTTCAATTAAATGCATCCAGATAAGAAAGATAAGAATGTAGAATATTTTCAAGACTTAGAGAAGAAGCATAATACTCAGCCAGTGTAGCAAAACTATTTTCGGCGGTTGCTAAGCAAGATGACGACGGACTTCGAGTTTCGTACAATATCTCTTTGTTACTTGCTCAAAAAGGCAAACCACACAACTTCGGAGAACACTTAATTTTGCTAGCAATAAAGGAAGTAATAACTACTGTGCTTCATAAACCGGCCGCAGATATTATCCGAAAAATTCCTTTGAGTAATAATTCTGTGCAAAGACGAATTGATGAAATGGCTGAAAACATTGAATGATCATTGTGCAATCATCTGAGAACTATTATAGTCAATTCTCAATTCAGCTCGATGAGTCCACTTTACCAACTAATGAAGCATTATTGCTGTCTTACGTGAGGTTTATTAAAGACGAGAAAATATCTGAAGAACTATTGTTTGCTAGAAATTTAGAGACCGATACAAAAGGCGAAACCATATTCAATAGATTGGAAATGTTTTGTGATGAGAAAGAGATTGCCTTGAAAAATATTATATCAGTTGCTATGGATGTCGCTCCGGCTAAGACAGGGTGCCATAAAGGCTTCATAGCGTACTTAAAAAATAAAATTCCAGATGTCCTTGCTGTACATTGCGTTATTAATAGACAACATTTGGTTGCTAGAAACTTAACTGAACGACTATTTCAATCACTGCAATATGTCATCAAAGCAGTTAATATAATCCGTAGCAGCTCTTTGAATGATAGATTATTTCATCAGCTTTGTGTTACTAATGACGAAAATTTCAACCGTTTGTTGTTTCATACTGAAGTTCGTTGGTTATCAAGAGGCAATTGTCTGACTCGATTTTACAACCTGTTTGGCTCTGTGCTAAAGTTCTTGGAAACTAAAGATACAGAATTGCGCAACAAGCTCATTACATCAAAGAATGATATAGCTTACATGACAGCCCTGTATAAATTGTTCCACGACATGAATCTCCAACTGCAAGGCGATGAACTAAATTTAATTAAAACAGAAAATGTCGTTGCTGCTTTCGCAGCCAGACAGCTTCTACAAAAAAGAATATGGGCGCAGACGTGAGTTTCACAGTTTTCCGAATTTATCAGGATCCTGCAGTAACGATGACTTGCTTGCCTACTGGCAACATTTGGAAAACCTCTACATTTACTGCACCGAACGATACCAGGACATTTTGAAATTGGAAATACCAGACTGGGTGTTGGATCCGTTTTCAAATATTAACACAGCTATGTCACCTTATCCGGAAGAAGAACTTATAGAATTGACAACAAACGGGGAAATAAAAATCAAGTTCAAAAATGGCTACCAAGAATTTTGGCTACAAAAACCGATCCCGCAATTGCACCCATGATTGTGGTCAATCGTTCAGCGAATCTTGATAACATTCCCATCGTCATATTTGTGTAAACGTAGATTTAGTGCTGTGGCAACGCTGCTTACTAAAAAGAGAAATCATTTGCATGTTACGAAACGTGGCGACTTGCGCTTATTCTTGAGTAAATTGGAACCTGATGTCAACTTATTAAACAGCATCAGATCCAACCTCCACATTAGTTTTTATATAAGAATCGATTGTGTTTGTTTTATTTTGAATAAAAGATACTCTGTCTGAATACTTTAAAGTTGCATTTCAATAATCATTCTGATTGGCAGGTGTAGCCCGTAAGAGTTAACTTGAGACCTCAGCGCCGTTGTGTAATACCTACTGCGCTTAGGTCTCAAGTTAACTCTTGCGGGCTATAGTAAAAGTCTCATTTAGAATGAATGTTTAATCTCCACTAATATAGCTCACAATAATCGATTAATTTAATTTGATCTTATAGTGGTTTTTAAGTAGATGAATAAATAGGGGCGCTAAAAATAGATTATTCTCAAAGTGGGCAGTATACAAATAAGTTTGCGAACCACTGTTCTATTACCTTGCGATAATTAACAGAACAATTATTTTATTAAAAGAAGCTAAACAAACCCTTTCAAATCCGCCATCTCAGCTGTTATGTGGTAAATATCGTCAAAACATAACGAAAAGATTTTTGATTTAAATTCCACTAGGTATCCTTGGTAAACTATAAAAATGACTTCTCGTGTGAATCATGAGCATTATTATATCCGTATTACTTTTAATGGATTTTATACTTGGATCAGTTTTAAAATTAAAATAACATTAATAAATTCGCTTTGTTATAATTCACTAACCTTGACTATAGCAGGATAGAGAAGGATAGAATATTGCTAGAAGGGAAAAAAATAGTTCATGTTCTAGACGTTATAGTAAGCTTATACACAAAGTTTACAAAAATACTATCGAAAAACCTTTATTTTAATGTTAGTTGACGTTAAAGCGTTTGTTCATTTTATTATTTATTCAAAATTGCCGGAAATATAAAATGATAGGTATAATTTAATTATACTTTATTCCAGTAAATCTTTACCTATCTTGTTAACTACTTCTACATCCATGTTTTGGTTAGAGCTGAATGGAATATCATGTTCGTCGGACTAGGATTCAGAGGTACTGCTATTATCATCCTCGAAATTTACACCTTATCACTTACACAGCGTAAATTGACACAAATTTTTCCAATGGTTTTTAGTGATATCAGCTGCTTCCTTTATTGAGAGAAAACCACAACCAATTTCAATCTTCATAGAATGTATTTCGACCAAAATTCAAAGTAAAATATTTTTTTATGTACATTTATTCAAATCATATCGTAAATTTATGTCAATTGATTCCATATTGTGATAACATTATCGCAGGTGTGGCTCCAGTACAAACAAATACTGAAAAACAAACATCAACATAACCAATCTGGTTGATAATAATTGTACAAAATTTCCACATATCTAATATGAGAGATCCAAAATAGTAATTTCTTTATCAATTGACATAATATAATAAGCGACAAACCAATAATTATTGATTTATTTAATTAAAATTTGCAGTACGAATAACAATGTCAAAAGTTATTTCTAAACACAGCAATATAGTATCTCTATGAAAGTTACAAAGTGTTTTGATCCACGTCAATTAATATATGACTGAACTGAAAACAATACCTGTCTATATCTATACCTGTCATATAAGTGGTTCTTTGGTAAACATCGTCGAGGTTCGAAAGAATATTTATTGCTTCATACTGCGTAAGATATCGTCTGCAAACTTCATGAATTCTTTTTTTCCCGAATTTGAACAGTTTTGTTCATTTTATTACACTTTTCACATATTTCAATCATTGTTAATGAAAAAAAATATTACGAGCACCTGAACTTTTGTTTACATCATATATCAAAGTAGAATGCACAAACTACTATGGATACGACACACGTAGTATCCATAGTACTTTGTGGATACGAGGAAAAAAATAGTTCCGTTTCAATTTAATTTTGTCAGATTCTACTTCTTGTGTTTCTATAACGAGAGCTGACAACACTGAAAATAACCAGTTTGCTATGGTTCCAAAGACCACGTAGCCAGAACCATAACACAGTCTCCAGAATAACTCGCGGCTAACGGACGCGGCTCATGGGCGTGGCTTACAGCGTATCTGGATAAGAAAAATCCATTGAAATGTGCACTATTATATATATTATGAATTTTAAGTCGTGGACGTCACCTCGAGCGTGTGGACGTCCTGAAGCAATCTGGAGAGTGTGTCATGGTTCCAGTGTGCACTTTAATCGGACGCATCCCGTAATGTATGAGTACCTTTATAATGTGAACACTTCAAT
Organism: Dendrolimus kikuchii; assembly: GCA_019925095.2. Taxonomy (NCBI): domain Eukaryota; kingdom Metazoa; phylum Arthropoda; class Insecta; order Lepidoptera; family Lasiocampidae; genus Dendrolimus; species Dendrolimus kikuchii. The sequence continues at coordinate 13,672,910 of CM034390.1, forward strand.
GGAAATTCATTATTAGATACGTTTTAAGCTACGCTCTTCAGTCGCGTCATCTGCCGCAACATATGATATGATCAGCTTTGGCCTTTTAACCTATATTATAATAGTTCGGATCTCTTCATAATAAATAAAAGGTGTCCCATAAGTATGCTTCACCTATTCAAAGAACCTACAACTTTAAAACAGTGTAGTCTAAACTTTGATTTATAGTCAAATAAAATACTAGATAACTGATGAAATGTATAATAAACGCGTAGTTAAATAGTTGAAAAATTAATAAGTTTTCAATTAATAATTTTGACATTGACAAAACTCAACTATCTTTGAACATATCCCGATTTCCCGCGCCCTGCGGTTTACATTTACTAAGTACTTATTTGCGCTCATTCATTCAATTTCGTTGTTAATTTCTCTAGAATTGGATATAGTGTATTGCATAGGAGAGAGTTTCAATAATACTACAATATGCTACCTTTTAAACCATTAATTAATATCTTATAATTATAATATTATTTTTCTCCGAAAAACAAAACAGAAAGTCTTAAAACATATGTCGCCATTTTGAGCTTCATTTTGATTTGAGCCTTGAAATTGTGTAGGTATATTCTATTTTGTTGGACACCAATAAATGTCAGAAAAATTGTGATTTAAATGGATGTTAGTTTTCGAGAATAACCAAGGAAATGTCACCGACGAATAATACAGTAAATTTTCTTATACATGACGCTAATGGTTAGTTTCACGATTTATTGAAATGTTTTGATAGAATTAGGACAGCTGTATCTTAATTAGTTATTTAGAACAATTTTTATCATATTTTCATATTTAATTCCTGAATTTTATCACGCTTTTAAAAGGTTAAAAAAAACACTCGTCATTAGCTATTTGTAACGCGGTTATAAATAAGTAAATTGATAGTGATTTTTAAATATCTTCAAAAATATTTCTTACATTACTTATTCAACGACTTGATAGTTAAAACCTGGTATATTCATATACCAAGTATAGTACTTTCATTGATTATTTTAAGGGCAACCTCAAATGGTCAAAGTAGTCCAAAAGACAAGTCAACCGCTTGCTCAAATTAAATTCAAACCTAATTCGGTTAAACTGATCCAGCCAAGTAATACTTCAGAAGCAAATAATCAGGTAATTAATTTTTTATACTCTATTATTGCTTAGCTTCCTATGCTTTCTCAAATATAATTCTTGACTGGTAATATAAATATATTTTAGTTTATTGATGCAAGTTAGTATATAGGCACCATATTAATCCGTTTGATTTAAACTGAAAGATAGCAATGTGTTAAATCAGATGCTTCATTTGGTAATGCAATTCAAACAAAGGGCGGGGTATAGTTATAGGACACGGTTATTTATTATGAACAGATCTGAACTTTTTTAATATAGGTAAGAAGGCTAAGGAGGGAGTGAAACAAAATGGTGCTCCCGCCTTAGCTTTTGTGGTAATTTTTTTTATTACCACCCAAAATTCACTTTATATCTCAAATAATAAATAGTGTGCCTTATAACTATAAACCCCAAACAAATTATACTAAAGTCTGCTTGAATTGAAACTACAAAAATAATAAAATAAAAAAATAATTATTAGATAGATAACTCTTTATTGTACACCAATACAAACATGAACTTAAAGACTAAAATTATATCTAGTTATGTACAAAGGGCGGTCTTATTGCTAAAAAGCGATCTCTTCCAGACAACCCCAATATTGTATTGGGGTTGTCTGGAAGAGATTAATTATTCTATTGGGTTTACAATCAACTCACCTGAAATTCAAAAATCTATTAATAAAAAAGGGTCAAGGAAGTATGTTCTATGCTCCACAATGCAATTTTAGTAGCTATTGTAGTTGAGCAGAAATATTTTAATTTTTTATAGTTATATAAATTACTGTGAAAACACTTGCAAAGTTATTATAAGGAACATTATTCTAATCATTTTTACTGTTTTCAGTATCTTCAAAATATTATATTATTATGAAACTAAACACACTGATTAATTAATATATCCATTCATTTTTGCCATTTAGTTTCAGTTGGTTTTTGTTTAAATTAGATTCATGTGAATGTGCATAATTAGGGGTTGCATATGAATATGTGGTACTTGAATTTAATGATGATAGGAGTTTAGGGATATACTTATGAACTATTTATGACAACCAGAACTGTTTTTGAATGTAGAAAAAGGTAAGGCTAATTAAAGTTCAGTAAAGTTCAATGATGATAACAAAAATTACTCTCCTCTGCTCCTATTTTTGATACATCAATATTGTGTACACAACTTTCTATGGCATGAACAAACCCATGAGGTTTCTGTGTCACAGTCAAATGTGTTTTTAATATATTCGAATGTAATATTCGACAATAAATTAGAAAAAACAATCATCTGTTAATTTTAATAACAACAAAGTGTGATTTGAATTTAGTAATGTAATTATGACTTGTAACTAAAAAAAATTGACAGGTCTGAATTTTTTTTATATAGGTCAGAAAATTGCAGTTAGTAATAGTTTGTAGAAATGATAAAAATTGCATGTGTTTGCAGCAATGTTCATTTTGTTTTAGTAAAACTCATCAATAGGATTTTTGTATTTTATTTTTTCCCTTATTTTTAAAGACACTGAAGTCAGTGTTTTATGATATAATATAAAATAAGGCAACTCTTAAAAATTGTATAAATATATTTGATTCCTATCTTTATTAGCATATTGAAGTCAAACTATTAATGGTTTACATTAAATTACATAGTAATATTTGAAGCTTAGCATTCCCATCCTTGTGTTAAATCTTATGTTATCCTTAGGATTTTGGACCCTGAAGTCTGCTTTCCTACTATTCTTCTCGGCTTCAATAAAGCTTTGCATTCTTTAATTGTGAAACTAGTAAAAGCATATCAGCCTTCATGATGTCAACTCCTAAAGGAACCTCCGAACCTAAGACAGCCACCTTTGCAGATTCATGTAACAAATATGACAAGTATCACTAACTATATAACATTATTTCTTTGTACTAAATATGAATAGGTTGGGGAAAAAGTCTTTTCGCATATAGTATGTATGAACTTGTAATAAGATCTCTTTGGCTATACCATTTGTATCTGGCTAGTTTTGGTATCATTAAAAAGTTTTAATTTTAAAGAAGACAATTCCAATTTCAAATTAGGAAAATGTGTGATTTTCATTTGTTTTTCTTATTGTTAAAATGAGTGAATCTAATGAAGAAATTCGATACAATTTAAAATTTTACTACAAAAAAGGTAAAAATGCAATACAAGATGCGAAAAAAATTGTGATATTTATGGACCTAATGCAGTATCTGTGAGCGTAGCGCAAATTTGGTTTAAGCGTTTTCAATCTGGAAATTTTGATATCAAAGATGCACGTCGCTCTGGTCGCCCTGTTACGGACAAAATTGATGCCATTTTTGAAAAAGTCGAGCAAGATCGGCATATTAGTAGTTAAGATGTAGCTGGAGAACTGGGAATTGACCTCAAAGTGGTCTTGGCGCATTTGAAAAAAACTGGGTACACAAAAAAGCTCGATATTTGGGTGCCTCATGAGCTCACTGAAAGAAACCTAATGAACCGTGTACTCATTTGTGGTTTTTTATTACGACGTAATGAAACCGAACCATTTTTAGAGAAGCTGATAACTGGTGATGAAAAGTGGATCACGTACGACAAGAACGTGCGAATAAGATCGTGGCCAAAGGCCGGTCAGGCTTCACAGACTGTGGCGTAACCCGGGTTATCTCGCAACAAGGTGATGCTGTGTGTATGGTGGGATTGGAAGGGCATTATTCATTATGAGCTGTTACCGCCAGGCAGGACCATCGATTCTGAACTGTACTGCGAACAACTGATGACATTAAAGCAAAAAGTTGAGAGAAAGCGGCCGAAATTAATCAACAGAAGGGGTGTGGTTTTTCAACATGATAACGCTAGACCTCACACATCTTTAGCCACTCAGCAAAAATTACGAGTTTGGCTGGGAGGTGTTAATGCATCTGCCGTATAGTCCTGACCTTGCACCTTCAGATTTTCACCTGTTTCGGTCTCTGCGGAATTCCTTAGGCAGTGTCAGGTTAACATCACGAGAGGACTGCCAAAACCACTTGTCGCAGTTTTATGATCCGAAGCCCCAAAATTTTTATAGCAATGGGATCACGTCGCTACCTAAAAGATGGCAAAAAGTTATCCAACAAAATGGCACCTACATACTTTACTCAAATGTAAATAAACTTTATAAAAAACCTTTTGAATTTTTATAAAAATGCGAAGAAACTTTTTCCCAACCTAATATGTTACAAATCGTCTTACACTTTATAGCTGCTCTTCTCAGCAACATATAATCAGAATTGTTTGTCATAAAAAATCAGTTACCTACTATGTATGAAACCTTCCGAAGCAAATCAATCTTGGCCTTAATTTTTACCAGGGATAACATTTACCTGTAAGATTTTCACTTTGTTATGATTGGTCAATAATATTTTATTTACATTTTCAGGCGCCCATATTTCATTCTGTCAAATTAGCTGGTAATAAATGTGGTTCAAGTAAGTTTAATTGTTTACTTCACTCTTTATATATTACTTAGTTTTTAATAGAACAAGGGTCTCGAAACTACGGCCAGGAGGCCAAACCCGGCCCGCTAGTGTCAATCCGGCTCGCGGGATGTTTTGACTTATTGCTGCTATTATAAGTCTGATAAAAAGACAATAAATTATATATAGGTACACTAGTGGAAAAAAAATCCAAATTTTAGTGACTTCAGTGACTTTAGTGGCTATATCGGCTATATCTTTGTTAAAAACAGCTGTATCGGGGTCATAAAACAATAGGCTGTGAACAGATGTCCGGGTGCCACCACTCCGTCGGCGGCGACAAAGGCACGGCACTGGATACCCTCCAGGTGGAAAAAGCAGCGCCGTGATCTCGTCTCGGCCATCGGGGCGAATTTGTTTCTCCCGGCAGTGGTGAAAGCCATGGTCGGGAGTGTCGATGCGTCGGACGAAGCCGCCTCCTTCTGCGAGACTAATGTCCACAGAGGGAGCGGACCACCACGCTCCTTTCGCTGCGAGCAACCGGTGGAGAAACCGGATCCATCCGCACATAAAGGTCGGAAAGCAAAGATGCGTACACGCGCCGATCCGCGCACCCCCTCTCACCTCATGGTGAGACCCATAACAAATGGTCAGCCCGTAAAGGGCCGACCGTCGTCCGTCCGGGCTGGATGTGTATGCGCAAGCGAGCCTACAGCCCAGACAAGGGACGTTCCGCGATCGAACAGGGGTTTTAGTAGGTATCCCTAACTAGCGTGGCAATAATACTTCATACGTGAGGTGCTACTGCCATCCTTACCTGGCGAATCCCACACGGGCCGCTACCTTTCCCCCTCGCGCGGTCTATGGTCCTTAAGCGGATTTCCCCTTTTTAAAAAAAAGGATCATAAAATTAGAATACTAATAGTCGGCAGACAAACACACACAGCAATTTGAAGCTTAAAGTCTCGTCATCATCAAAATTCAAGTGAGAAAAATATATGAATCGCGTAATCCTAATGAATACCGTGAAGAAAAAAATCGACTTTGTTTTGGTCTTTTTTTGGTCCACTGACTTGAATTTTTTTTCCGATTAAACCATTTGTTTATCCAGCTTTAATTTGTTATTTATAAGCTTTAATACGTCCATTTTCGCTGAGATATCGAACTTTGAAAGGAAATGTATCATTTTTCGAGCTCAATATACGCACAAAAACCCTTATAAACTTTCAATTCGATCCATCCAGCCGTTTTTTTATTTCATTCGATTAAATTTTTGAAAAAAATAAAGGATCAATTTTTCTTTTAAACGCTCATGTTTTCTAAAAACTGCGATAAAAGGATAAATTTTTTCCATCTCACGTTTTTTGTTCAAAATCTTGAAACATCAAATTGCTTGTTTTATGACTCCAAAAAGGCTGATAATTCCATTTTAAAAATCACTAAAAATTTGTTTCATTTATCCATTCATTTTTTGCATTATTATAATTATAGAATAACTCGGTTTTATTTATTTACTAGGTACAGTTTAGCGACAAGTATAATATGACAAAAAATGTCTAAAGCATAATAACTAGCAAATAATTGAATTAAATCCTATTAACATTGTAAAACTTGTAAGATATAACCAGTATGGCCCTAACGCTGGAAAGTTAGGAGAAGTGGTCTCCGTAATGAACTATATCAAGTAGATTTGATCTTTTATTTAAAGATGTATTTTTTAATAATTTCATTCTAGATATATATATATTCATGACTAGCTATGACCACCGCTTCATATCTTTAGAATCCTATAAGATATTAATTATACCAGGTGGTAGGGCATATGCCCGACTGGTTGGCTACCACCCCTGGGCTAGAGTATGCCGCAATAACAACTTTGAGTTGTGTTCCGGCATCACTAGCCATGTTCCGGTTTCTCCTTTAAGGCTGGCAGCACATCTGGTATTACTAATGTCCATAGACAACGGTAAACACTTTCCATCATAGTTGAGCTGTCAGCCTGTCTGCCGTGCTTTAGCAATAAAATAAAAAAAGTTTACATTTTGTTTCATTAAACAAAACTATAATTTAGATAAATTTATGACTAACGAAACAATAAAGTTAATTAAATTAACTCTTTATTTTTTTTTAAATTTTCATTATAATCTGTTGAGCAGTTTTGTAACCCATTTAAGAGGATTTTTAAGACAGACTGACAGACAAAAATTTTATAAATAGTTATTTATGATTAGAGTAGATAATAAATAGCAGTTTCCCTTTACAGTATATAATAAATAGCAGTTTCCCTTTACAGTATATAATAAATAGCAGTTTCCCTTAAATTCTGAAATTTGTTTTAAAACCATAAGGTAGGGATACGTCAATATTTTACTATACATTTTCCCTTTAATATAATGACATTTTTCTTTTTCAGAATTGTTGCAGGTCCCTGTTAATGGTCTGGCACAATTCCATAACATTATACATAAAATTGAGCCTAATGCTCCCGAAGCAAGTGAAGTATGTCATAACTGTATTTATTCTAACTCATTTTAATTTGTTTATATATTATCAAAATACTATTCTTTCAAAGAACACATCAGTACTGCTAACTGAGATCAAGCACTGCACAGCAAATTAACGTTTACAGTGGCAATGCAGCCAACCTTCTGGGCATGCTTTGGCTTTTTTATTTCCTTTTTATTATAAATTATGGATAATTTTATTTATTTTGTATGTGACATTAAAAATCAAACATAATGTAAACACAATTTTATACCATACCTGTGTAAAGAATAAAAGAAACATATGTTGGTACGTCGTAATACGTAGAAATCTTATACTGAAAATTTGTATATAATGGCAATCGGCCTGGATTGATTTTTAATGGCACATGATGTTTTTTCATATAAATAAAGTGGTATGTTGTGTGATAATACCAAAAGAGTTTAATATTTAAAAATGCTTTTCAGGAAAATAAGGCTCCATTTATAGAAAATAAAGTTTTGCCAGTTGTTTCTCATCCAAGTGTGTTAGTGCCACATAAATCTCAAGAATTTATTGTAACTTCAGTTTCATCTGATAGGCATAGTCCGACAATGTCACATACTTCCAGGAGAAGACTTGACTCTGATAATGATCAGCCAACAGAATAGTAAGTGATCTTTAGTTTCACACTAATACATATCTCAGTACATAGTATATAAGTCATGGTAGTTCGGTGACTAAGACTGTAGTCTGAGACAGATGCTGAAGTGTCTAGCATTAATTGATGTTGAACTTCACTTTCGCTCTATTTAGGGGCCATCTACAAATTACATCACAAGAATTTCATGATTTTTTGACCCCTCCCTCGTCCTATTCACAACTGGTTACATTCGTGATATTCCCCTCTTGTTGCAAATTTACATCAGGAAATCATTAATTTAAAACAGCAGTTTCGTAATTCGTTTTATTTCCACTTAAATTATTTTATTAATAATTTCAACACTGCTCATAACAGGTAAAGATGGAAATATTTTGAAGTTTTTCATTCGAAAAGTTCAAATTTATTGCTTAAACAATGTCAAACTTCATTCCCCACCTCTTAACCTGTGACGTCATTTATGGATGCCCCCCCTTATTATTATAGCATTTATCATGGCAAGCTTCAAGCCTTACACCGCCTACGGCAATTTTAACGAACAGGTCGCCGCCTAAGTGTTTCGCGTTTCCCCCCCCCCCCAAAGATATAGGTTCTAGGGCTCTACCCTTGGCCGAGAGCATGTACCGCTTAGGCGACTTTTCTGAACAAGTGTGCATATTGTAACAATGACAATGTGCTACACGAAGGTAAATAATGTTAGGTAATGTTTACATTAATCTATATACTGTTAGGTTGGGGAAAAAGTTTCTTCGCATTTTATATAAAAATTCAAAAGGTTTTTTTATAAAATTTATTTACATTTTACTAAAGTATGTAGGCGCTATTTTGTTGGATAACTTTTTGCCATCTTTTAGGTAGGGACGTGATCCCATTGCTATAAAAATTTTGGGGCTTCGGATCATAAAACTGCGACAAGTGGTTTTGGCAGTCCTCTCGTGATGTTAACCTGACACTGCCAAGGAATTCCGCAGAGACCGAAACAGGTGAAAATCTGAAGGTGCAAGGTCAGGACTATACGGCAGATGCATTAACACCTCCCAGCCAAACTCGTAATTTTTGCTGAGTGGCTAAAGATGTGTGAGGTCTAGCGTTATCATGGTGAAAAACCACACCCCTTCTGTTGATTAATTCCGGCCGCTTTCTCTCAACTTTTTGCTTTAATGTCATCAGTTGTTCGCAGTACAGTTCAGAATCGATGGTCCTGCCTGGCGGTAACAGCTCATAATGAATAATGCCCTTCCAATCCCACCATACACACAGCATCACCTTGTTGCGAGATAACCCGGGTTACGCCACAGTCTGTGAAGCCTGACCGGCCTTTGACCACGATCTTTTTCGCACGTTCTTGTCGTACGTGATCCACTTTTCATCACCAGTTATCAGCTTCTCTAGAAATGGTTCCGTTTCATTACGTCGTAATAAAAAATCACAAATGAGTACACGGTTCATTAGATTTCTTTCAGTGAGCTTATGAGGCACCCAAATATCGAGCGTTTTTGTGTACCCAGTTTTTTTCAAATGCGCCAAAACCGCTTTGTGGTCAGTTCCCAGTTCTCCAGCTACATCTTAACTACTAATATGCCGATCTTGCTCCACTTTTTCAAAAATGGCATCAATTTTGTCCGTAACAGGGAGACCAGAGCGACGTGCATCTTTGATATCAAAATTTCCAGATTGAAAACGCTTAAACCAAATTTGCGCTACTCTCACAGATACTGCATTAGGTCCATAAACATCACAAATTTTTTTCGCGGCTTGTGTTGCATTTTTACCTTTTTTGTAGTAAAATTTTAAAATGTATCGAATTTCTTCATTAGATTCACTCATTTTAACAATAATGAAAATCACACATTTTCCTAATTTGAATTTGGAATTGTCTTCTTTAAAATTAAAACTTAATGATACCAAAACCAGCCAGATACAAATGGTATAGCCAAAGAGATCTTATTACAAGTTCATACATACTATATGCGAAAAGACTTTTTCCCCAACCTATTATGTTGTCATAAGAAACTAGTCATTTAAATGTATGTTATTACATACTTCAAATCAGGTTGGCTTCGACTCATATCTGTTTTGCTGGGCAGCTATACTAACTTAGTTTATTAATATTATATATAGACTATATTGACTAAGTTTCTTTTTTATTGTAATGAATTGAACTAGAAACAGTAAAGTCTTAGGTCCAATATATATATAAAAAAACCTAATTTAGTTTTTATGTAAGTAACATAGAGCTACACTTGGGGCTTTTCACGCGGCGTAGCAGCGGGGAAAAATCTAGTACGATATATATCCACAAACATAGTAGATGGTTATGATGTTGGTACTCGAATAATTAGACTGTCCATTTCCCCAAAATGGGTACTACGGAGCCCAGGAGTGTGACGTTCGTGGCCTGATATTATATACAAAAAACAATAATTCAAAATTACTTGTTTAAACTATGATGTAACACGATGCGGATGACATTAGGTAAACCTTTCCTTTTCACTTTTGAAAGTTATCACGATTTTCTGACATGGTTTAACATTCAGCTGTACCCTAAATATCACGGTCGTAAAATATTTCAGCAAATTAAATAATTTTTCCCTAACAGAATTATTGTCTACAATGTCTCAAAGAAATATAAAACAGTGTTACGTAAGCCCTGTGGCTAACTTCCCATAAGTAAATTACCTTATTTAGTTATGGGAAGTATTACTACAATGGATAGTCGATATTTTTCATAGAAAAAGAATTTTACTTATTTTTTAAACTTTTGTTTTAGACATTAGATGAATAAAACAACAAACCATGCATAATCATGTAAATTTTATTTAAATAAACTGATATGATCACAATTAATTTGTCTGTAATTCTGTGTGTACTTTGTTTTAGCACCACTAAAAGGCGAAAGCATGCCGATAAAGTAGGAAAGGGTCTGAGACATTTTTCAATGAAAGTATGTGAGAAAGTTAGGATTAAAGGATTCACGTCGTACAATGAAGTTGCGGATGAACTGGTTTTAGAATTTGCAGCTGGAATGCACGGTTCTGCTGATAGCCAAGTATGTTAAAATGCTTGTATTATTACTTTGAATATTTATAGAGGTAAGAGTTACATGATAGTACATGGCTATTATCGCCAGGGATGATCAAGTCCCCATTTATTTCATGTGTGGTACAAATTATTATACTTGTACTCAGTTTAAAATGAGCATTTTAATGAATGACACAGTAAACATGTTTTTGTCTCTTTCTGATTTTTTTTCACAATACTAACTCAATTTAGATGTGATTTTCAGTGATACCATGGGTGTATACTTTACTTTTGATGGCATTTTTTAATATATATGTATCAATATGATACAAAAGATACATGTTTACATATGTAAAACTTAGACTACTACTAAATATATATTTTAATAAACACATTATGTAAGCCAAAACAGGGGATCATTTAATATTTTGACATCACCTGTATTACAAGAAATAAAGATTCATTCAATCATCACTTCCTAAAGATGTAAATTTTTTATCAATTTAGACTGCTTTGAAGTTTCAAAATACTGAAATTTGTAAATATTGTGCAAACAACTAAGTAAATGGTTTATTTGAAGTACCTGCAAACTTTCAAATGTACTTTAAAGGGATTGACGAGTCAATATTAGCCATTGTTTTAAATGCATACATTCTTCCTTCATTCATTTACATATTAATTTTTATTTCAATTTGAATTGGATTCTCTTCACTTTTCCAGCATTACGATCAAAAGAATATACGGCGGAGGGTTTATGATGCGCTCAACGTACTGATGGCAATGAATATAATTTCTAAAGATAAAAAAGAAATAAGATGGTTGGGATTACCCACCAACAGTGTACAGGAGTGCACAGCATTAGAAAAAGAGAAGGAAACCAAACTAGAACAAATACAGAAAAAAACCCAACAGTTACAGGAGCTTATACTTCAGGTACTACACAAATGGACAATTCAATTTATTTATTGCAAAAACAGGTAACATGTACAAATATGATGTTACAAATATTATGAATACAGTTTGGCATACATAAACATAATATAGTAGATTAATTAGTCATGTAAGCATTTTTATAAAAAGTTTCAACAATTTCATGAGTTGTCATCACAATAATCTATGGCTCGTTTAATACCAAACAATCTAATGTATAAAATATTTACCTTACTAAATAAATATTATGATATATTTTATTTTTATTTCATGAGTTCAGGAGACAGGCGCATAGCCCACCTGGTGGCAAGTGGTTATCACCGCTATGGACATTTTTAACACCAAAGGTGCTACCAATGTGCTGCCACTCCCTAAAGTAGTCTAAAGGGAGACTGGAACCGGACCACTAATGCCGGAACACAACTCAAGGTTGTTACGGCGACATACTCTAGACCAGGGGTGGTAGGGCATCAAAGCGGGCAAACACCCTATCACCTGGCTGTGGGGTGTTTTTTCGCCTCTTACGACAGGCAGCTCGGAAGCAGGAAATTGTATTCTTTCTGCCATCCTGCAGGGATAAACTACAAAGACGTCAATATCAATTTTATATCTGCAATAAGAAAAACCATGAGTATTAAAAATTTAACTTTTCATACATATTATGCTTCATACATATAATTATTTTATATGAAGAATTAATGAAAACTACTTTTCCGCCCTTCTATGTGCGTATAAACTACTCCATTGACTGCTAATTCATTAAATTCTCAATGATTAGTATTACTTCAGTCGAAATAGGATTGAGCATTTTAGAGCTTATTCTATATCTTGTATCTATAATTATGACTGACATCTTTTAATATCTTTAGATGAGCCTGTAATACAGTAAAATTTTTAAACACTAATATATTTCAAATAAATAAAAACAGACCTACATTATAATTTTGATTGAATTTGATTCTAAAAATACTAAATAATAAGGCAAAAACGTTTTTAAAAAGTTTGTAGTTTGTTATGAAACATTCTTTCCTTTTCAGCACATTTCATTCAAAAGTCTGATTGAAAGGAATAGGGATGCAGAGAGTAAAGGCTTAAAACCGTCACCATCATCTGCTATACATTTGCCTTTCATTGTTGTAAATACCAGTGATAAGGCTTTGATCGATTGCAGTATATCTAATGATAAGTAAGTTCTACTCACTGTAATCCTATAAATATTTATTTCAAAACTTCATGTGAATTTAATGAGAAGTCAATATCTTGTATTTTTAAAGTATCCTTGTGATTTTGGCTGGCTTCATCTAATTTTAGATTTTTTCTGCGATTTCACTAAAGAATTGTGTTATAGCGACATTAAGTACTTTTGTTAAATTTTATCCGTGAAATCTCAATAGATTTTAATAAGAATAACTATGACATACATAGTTGTTAAAAGGGGCGGATGTCTATGACGATTTTATAAGAGGGCTATTTTTGTCCAAATGGCTAAAAAACTTTATTTAAATAATTTTAAGTCTATAATATTATACAATTCTAAACATGCCGTGATTATACATTGAAGCTATTTTAAAAAAACCAATTGAAATAGACTATATAAATGACGGAGAACACGATGCAATTCATTTTTATTTCTTGTCTGTTTGTTTAGAATTCACGTAATAACTAATGGGACGATTTCAATGCGGTTATCGTTGATCAATAACAAATTCTTGGACTTAAAATCTGTGATACTTTTTATCACGTGAATTTTTCTGGGAATGATTGCGACCAGACTGATTTTTTTTAAATTCTAATGCGAAATTTTTCACTGATCGATAGCAAAATTTGTGTAATATAAATCTGTGATACCTTTTATTCCGGAAATCCCTCGGGTGGTTCGGGTGCATAAAAATTAGCTTATATCTACATCATTCTTCTAGCATTGCTGCTGGAGTTTTCCTGAGAGGGGTTTAAAGTGGTTATGCGTACAAATTAGCCGATTTTGATACGACTTATACTAGAATAATAGTTTACGTTCTTTTTCAAATGCTATGGTACTTAGTGTACCGGGAATCCCGCTTTTTCCCGGGTATGGTACAAATTAGTTAGATTGCATAAATATGCCAGGAGCCTTCAGAACAGACGAGCGTGCATGACAAGAGTTATGAATGTCAAAGAAGCAAGTGAGGTGTGTAAAAATAAGCCTGAATGGCGCTCTGTTGTTCGTGCCTACCCCGCAAGGGAACTGGCGTGAAGTTATGTATGTATGTATGCATAAATATGAGCTGATTTCGATACGATTTCACTAGGAAGATAGCTTAAGTCTTTTTTCAAGTGAAGCAATACTTTATGTTCCGAGAATCCCGCGGGAATTTTTCCGGGAGTATTTTGAAGTGCATATTGTACATAAAAAAATTAGCTGATTTATAGTTGATTGATGCTAAAACAATATAATTCGGGACTTTTTATATTCCCCGGGATTTCTAACTTTGAAACCACCTGAATTAGGACTTGCTTGACATGACAGTTTCTATGTTTATTAGACATCTTTAGTAGATTTAGATATGTATGATTATGTATATATTTATTGCATTTTTAAACATTTTAAACTTTAGTTCACTCTTTATCTCACAAATAAATATAGAAAAACCTGTTATTAGTCCTACATTATAAGTAATTTTTGTTGTTGTTTGTATTATTGATATGCGCTGTTGGTTTTTTTCAATAAATAAATACCTTTAGTAACATTTCCTGACCCAGGTTTTTATAGGAATCTTCAGAATTAATGTGTTTTCATACCAAAAATTCAGTTGCCCTGCTAAAAATACCTTTTGATTATAAATACTGGCAAAATAACTGTAATCTTAGTTTCCTGTCAAACGTGGACGAAGTTGCGAACAAATCCTAGTAGACAATAAAATCATTAAATAATAGAAATGATTTCTTTTTTCAGGACAGAGTACATGTTTAACTTCAATAAACGATTCCAAATTCATGATGATATTGATATTCTAAAACGTATGGGCCTTCTCTTTGGTAAGATATTTTCTGCTTTTAAACCTTATGTAGATATCTAGGATTAGCACGATCTTATGTTTGGGACATTGAAATGAGCAACATCAAGGATTCATTTATAAACAGAATATGTTATATCCCTATCAATATTCTTAATCCGAAGGTAACTCTGTCTGTTTGTCTGTTATGCTTTTACAGAATAACTACTGGACCCATTTGGCTGAAACTCAGTACATATATATATATATACTCTATGCCTATGTAATTTTAATACCAAGTTTTCATTCTGAATAATGGGATAGATTTATGTAAAAGTTGTCCCAGATAGTAGCAAAGTTTTTTTTTTGGGATTTGCCATTTTGGTCATTTTCGCCACTTTATTGTGGCCATTTTGATCATTTTTGTCATTTATGAAGTTTACAGAATAGATATACGGGGGAGAGATAAATAAAACAAGAACGGGTTGATGAAAGTTTGTATGGGAAACCAATAATTGCTCAAGTTTGTAGATATAAAAATTTATCATCTATAAAAAAGGCGATAGTAACCCGATCTGCTTATCTGTTAAGCTTTCACGGAACAACCGGAACTGGTGTACTGCATCGGTTTTGCTGTAATTTGGTTTAAATGTTGTTTTAATACCGAAAATGGACATAAATAATTTTCACGCCGGGAGATAGCGATATAAAATGAAGTGAATATTCCGGGGGCAAATAGTATGAACATAAAAATGTAATAGAATGTAATCTGTATTAACGCCTGCTCTTTACACAAGAAGTGCGCACTAGGTTTGACCCGCGACGCAGCCTCGTAGTAAACTCTAGCATGAAATATAATTTCAGGGTTAGATAAAGGAGAATGTACAGAAGAAGACATTGAAAGAGCAAAAAGTATGGTACCTCAATCTTTGGAAGGATATGTTGAACGTAAGTATTTCACCATCTAATCTCAAACTGAGCTAGCTATCAAAGAGAATGCTTGTTTGCTGCTTTTTTACAATTTTCGATATAAACCTATTTTTATAAAACTTTGCACTCAGACCCATTAAGATACTTTTAATCTTAACAAAGTCCTCTGACAGAGATTATAAACATGTTGAAAGTTCTTATCAGCAAAGCTCCTTAGGAAGGCCTTGTGTACAAAGTAAACACTTAGATGTATTATGGACTTGCCGCTATAAACGACAGAGAAGTGCGACGCGACGGGCGACAAGAACAAAAGTATTAAGAACTAGGATATGCCTGCGACTTCGTCCACGCTTGACTTAAAATTCTCTCGGGTTTCCCGGGACACAAAGTACCACAGCATTTAAAAAATAATGTAAGAGCTATCGTTTTAGCGAAAACGGTGTCGGAATAAGCTAATTTTTATGCACCCGAAAAACTAAAAACCGCTTCCGAGAAAATTCACGTGGGATTCCAGGGGAAAAATATTACACATTTTATTATATAAGATTTTCTATCGATTAGTGAAAAAAATCGCATTGGAATTCAATTCTTTTTTAATCTGGCCATTTTAAATCATTTGCAGAAAAAATCTTGCAGGATTTTCAGGACAGAAATTTGCGCAGATTTTAACCTTAAGAATTTACTGTGGATCAGCGAAAACCGTATGGAAATCGGCCCAGTAGTTTTTACGTGAATCCCGAACAAACAGACAAGAAATCTAAAAAAAATACATCGTGGTCTCCATCGTTATTGTAGTAGTTATTGTTTTTATTTAATGGCTTCAATGAAGACATGGCATGTTTAGAATTTTTTAATATTATAGATATACTATGAAGCATGCATATGATGCTCGTCGTTCGTGACACCCGTGCACTTCTTGTCGTTCGTAATTTACATCCGTGGCCAGGCTGTTATGGCTAATTGGAGTTCACACACTAAGCAATCAAAAAGTTCTGGCTGTGGTTACCATTAAAACGCTAATATAGATTGGCTGTAAAGAATCGATGCTGCAGGCAAATTGTCTTGTGCGTGGTGTCCGTAATGCTATGTATACTATCCATCTCAAATACAATGGTATGGCTGAGATAAATGAATTAATACTGTTTAGGTAACATTATGGTTATAATCACAATGTTTTTCTCTTTATTTACGTAATTTTCAGTTAAAGTACGTACTAAAGGGCTTTGAGAGTAGTGAAAAATAGCCCTTAGCACGTAACTTTAAAACGTAAATAATAAAATTTTACATGAAAATTTCGTAAATAAAGAAAAAAACTCGTGCTTTTAATGATAATATCACTTTCACACAGTAAGAAGTATTAATTTATTTTTATACAATTAAAATTTGTATCTAATTTTTGGTGGTAAATTTTTTAAGTGGGCATTCAGATCCAAACCCTAAACTATGCTAAAGAGCGAAAATCGCTGTCTCGAGGCCGATTTTGACGAAAACTAAAGTGACATTTCTTCACAGAAATCGATCCTTATAAGCTATGCTATGAGTTTATATAATACTATAGTATGTGTTTATTTATTCAAAATCAATTGGTTCGATTCCTGACAAGGGTAATTGATTTTTCAAAAATTTAATGACCACCACTTTAGTTTTCGTCAAAATCGGCATCAAGATTCTTTAAGTGTTTTCGCTATTTTATATAGATTAGGATTTGGCCCTGAAGGTCCATTTAAACATTCACGTGTATAAAAGTATAAGGTACTAGCGGCCCGACGCGGTTTCACCCGCGCTCTGTCCCGCTCCCGTGGTATATAGGGTCATGTTATATAACCTATGACACTCCCTGTTACCGTAGCTTTCTAACAGTAAAATAATTTTTAAAATCGGTTTAGTAGATCCAGAGATTACCCCCTACAACATCACAAACTCACAATATTTACATTTTTATAATATTATTAAGTATAGATTGCTACAAGTTACGTTCTATAGGATGTGTCAGCCATACCTTCGTATTGGAGATAGAAGATAGTTGCCAAGTACTGTGTATATAATTCCTAAATCAAATATTTCCAGAAATGGCCAGAGGTGTGACAACAAAATTGTCCAGTATTATCAAGGAGGAAGGGTTAGAGGAAGAGGCGATCGAGGACGAGGCCCTCGAGAGCGATGCGGAGGGGACCGCGGAGGGGGAGGTGGACGATGACAGGGATGGCCACGAGTACAGCGACGACAGCAGCGACGTCGACGTTTAGCATCCACTGCCCCGCGCGTCAGTGCCCGGTTTACACGTATTAAGTACGTAAATAGATAAGTAATATTAACTTAAAAGGCTGGTTTACATGTATTGATTAAGTGAATTTTAACTAAATTTTGAATATAACTTGTAACATATTAACTAAAATTATAGATTACAACATGCATAAATGGCCGGTTCCGATATCTTACTGATCATTCATTTACATTACCATCAGATAAAACAACATAAGCTATGGAGCATGCATGGACAGGTAATGTTAAAATTCAACCAATGGTGAGGCAAGTGAATGAATAATAAGATATAGGAATCTACCATAATTCACTTAAGTTTAGTTAAAATTTACTTATAAAACTTTTATTTATAATAAGCAAACCAGCCTTAAAATCAATGTTCCCATGCATTGTCACTAGAATTTACTTGTACGTATGTCTAAACCAACCATAACGCGCGTCTTATTAATTAACAGCCGGTGCCTATCCAAGTGTCAATAAGCTTTGATTTTGTCTTCGTGATCGCTCTAAATTCACTGAATTTAGAAGAAAAATATGTTTATCAGGATTGGGTTTTTTTTATATTTAAGCTGAATATAATCAATGTGTAAAAAGGTAATTTAAAATTAACAAGCAATAACTGTCGAAAATATTTTCAATGAGCCTGCCTGAATGCTAATGTTATTTCAAACAAGCTGAATCCGCCACTTTGTCCGCATGAGACTTGATTTTATATGCATACATTTTGAACCCTGCAAAACATTAAAATAAAACAACACCAAAATATAAATAAACTTGATGTATTACTCCTTAAAATGTTCCATCTGTTAAGTCATTTTGGGGCCTATTCGAGTCAAATTTTTAAACAAAGTAAGATATAAAATTGGCATATATGGTCATTTATAATGTAACATTATAACTTACCATCATATAACTAATAGTCTGAAAATGTAACATTTATTATGAAATCATAAATATACATACCATAACTAAACATTACAATTACCATAAAACGGGGTGTTTAGCTACAAGTTCTAATCTTGTTAAAGAAAGTGATTATAACTTTATTAATCTCAATTATGGTTTTTCAGTAATTAAATAAAATATTATTTCTATTCACCCAACAACTGGGGTCACGACAAATGTATGAAGGGTGAACAGAACACCATCGGTATTGCACAATACGAGATAATTTTCTTGACAAACTTAAAAAAAGGTTTTATGAGAGATGTAAATATTAATCATAAAATATATTTCAGTATACAGGTGTAATTTAAAATGAAATTTATCTATATTTTTGATATTTTGTAGTATTACAAATATTATTGGAATACTATTTAATTAATTAAACATAATAACCTTTAGTAAATATACTTATTTGTTTGAAAATAAAATAATAAATATTATATGTAATCTTCATCAAAAACTAGCAATGGAAATAACTCTACTTAAATGTATCAATAAAATAGTGAATTTTTTTTTTTGTCACCCTTAAATCACCGGTGACAAATCACTGTCCGATATTTTTATAGGTGACGATTATTTTTGCAAGAGCTATATTTGTTTCCGCCCGTTACAAGTCGTGAGAGTAATCAACATATTTCAAGTAGTAAAAAAATGACTCGAGTCATTTTATTAGCATTGATTTTTGTCTATAAGTTTTTTCAAGTGAACTGTCTCCTATATTTGATCAGGCTTGGGGCTGTCAATGTTTATTTTTCATTGGCATATTTAAAAGTTAATTGAATCAACTTAATCTACTTTATGATATTAATAATTTTAGTTTTTTGTTTTTTATAGGTTCATTTGGTTTAAGTCATGAGCATAATATACTATATTTGTTTTTCTGGGATTTTTTTCGTAATGATTCCATAATAGAGAAGTATTTAATAATAACTAGAATGAGTCACTATTATTACACTATTTATTTACACCATATACATGTTAGAAAATATGTATTCGAAAAACGAAAAAAATTGCATGTGATATGATAAATTCAATAAAAAATAACAGCCGAGGCGTACTTCTGCGAGGTGATTACAACTGAAAGTGAATTTAATTTACTGTGAAGTGAAATAATTTGTCACAATCTGGAGTTTTTGGCGGGAACTGAAAGGGGATGTTGTACTGTGCAGTTTTATTTTCTAAAAATGTGTAAAATTACTCTAAAATGAACAATAGTTGTAGGGTATCGATAGTTTTTGAGTAGGAATTGTGTTTTTGTGAGAAATGTGAACTGTATTATAGTCAAATGTGGCCTTTCGAGTTTTCAAAAGAACTCCGTTGAATGGTGTGGATTGTAGCCTACAATACAACTGCGCCTGGCTTAAACGCCTAGTTGCCAAGCCTTAAACATAAACAATCTCAAGTCTCAACGATACTTTTCACAGAGATAACCTCATAAATCAAATCCCCAACCAAATGAATGCCTAAACTATTAAAGAATAAGATTCAATTTTACTTCACTAAATTGCGCCCGTTTATTGCTTTGACTAAAACACCATCTAATATCACATAGCCAGAGTAAATAAACAATCAATGAAACATGTAGTTATCGATTTTCTAATTAAATGATACTTTGATCAGGAAAGGTCGATAAAATATAATGCTTGTCCCACATGAAATGTCGCAATATCGGCCTAGGGAAATTTCAGTCCTTTCTGATTCTTGTAACTGAAGTGAAAAGTGATTTGTTTTATATCACCATTATTTAACCGGTGATGAGTAAAACGTGCCGTCATTATCAAAAACAGTAATCTAGTTGGCGTTTTTTTTTATTTTTATTGCAGGAGTTCAGCAGACAGACAGACGGCCCACTTGATGGAAAGCGGTTACCATCGCCTATGGACATTTGCAACACCAAAGAAGGTACAAATACGCTGCTGCTCTCTAAAGGGAGACTGGAACCTGGTCACTAATGCCGGAACACAACTCAAGGTTGTTATGGCGACATACTTTAGACTAGGGGTGGTAGCCATCCAGTCGGGCAAATGTTTTGTCGCCTCTTACGACAGGCTACCCGGCCGCAGGAAATTGTATTCCTTCTCCGTTTCTGCACAGATAAAAACATTTTGACACATTGTGACAAAGAAAAACATTTATAAATCCTCGGAACTTACAATTTTGAACCGTAATAGAACTTTAATAATATCATCAATGATTTTGAGTATTAACAAATAAATGAAGTGGAAGATTAAACAATTTTGCAATATAAGAGGTTACATATTCTTCGACAGCTTTATATATTATGTCAAAATTATGTTTTTTAGACCTTTTTCTCATTGGATCTGGTTGTGTTCCTGTAACATTTTGAAAAAATTATTGT
The DNA here is from genome assembly GCA_019925095.2 of Dendrolimus kikuchii. NCBI lineage: Eukaryota > Metazoa > Arthropoda > Insecta > Lepidoptera > Lasiocampidae > Dendrolimus > Dendrolimus kikuchii. The sequence goes on from CM034390.1 coordinate 13,694,015, forward strand.
GATGTTCCATAGATTCCTGTAAATTAGTGTTAGTTTTTAGAATAGAGACTTCCATGCGGCCTGGCTGGTGTAAAAGTTGGAACCTATCATACAAAAGCTATCCCACTGAAACTATCACATTTTCCAGGATTAAATGTATCATCTTATCATTATCTAAAATACATAACTATACCATCTTCGAGCATTTCTCAAATTTTTTGACGCTAGTCTTAAAAATCATGTAAAATAAAAATATGTATATTTAGGACATATTATGGTAAATAAAGCTAGCTAACAGTATCCAAATTATAAATGTCTGTTTGTTTTTTTATTTTATTTAGGTTTTTTTTACAAAAAAACCTGTAAAATATGAGTTGGGGTAAAATAAAAGTTCCTATTTTGTTACTTGGAAATGTGTGAAAACTTTAAAGAATTAATGCATATTTTATTATAAATTTATGTTTTACTGTAACAGAACATTAATTAACATAACATTCACAAAAGAAAAAATGTGAATCCAAAATATAATATTTTTTTTTAGCAATACTACTGGTTTTTGTTACCATTGGAACACTTTCTAATGAAAAAGTTCCGTTTTCATATATAAATAAAAGAAGGATGCTATAATTTTTATTTATTAAAAGATATATCTATTATAAATTTTTTAATCAATTGCTTTTTGTGTTTAAATTTAAAGAAATAAACAAGATATAGCAAAATAATATCAGCATTATTTTGGGACAGTAACAAAACAAGAAACGTTTGTAACGAAATTGGAAATGTAAGGCTTAGCATACAACACTTGACTCATTATCATAAAATGGAAACAAAAGAAGTAAAAATCATCACAAAATGAAGGATTTCTAAAAACAAAACGTTCATAAAAATGGACTTCAGGAAGCATATAAAAAGTTTTTAGATAATCACACACAAAGTCCTAATTTTCGTTGGTTAAATCAATATTTTCTTATGATATTAAAGAACACAATATTTTTTTAATCTCACATACAGTGTTCACTTAAATTGTTCCAATACTTATAATCAATTAAAAACACATCGGCCGTTCAGAGCTTATTATAATCAATAGCACAAATAAGTCCTTAATATTATTAATCACGTAGTAAACGCATCACAGACAAAGCTATAATATACATATGTTAATGTAAGACAAGCTATATGTTTTATATGCGGGTTTGTATAGGAATAATGAAATTATATTATAACTGTGTGTGAGCTGTCTAAGCTTTGCATAGAAAATATATAATAATATATTTTATATATTAACATAATTATATGTATATTATAGCTGTGTCTGTGACGCGCTGTAGAATTTTATTACCTAATATACCAAGTCTTAGTTCTCTTTGAACTGAAATATATCTATTTTAATGTCATCCCAAAGTGTAGTTTACTGTAACAAACACTTAAAATGATTAAAATATTTGTAATAAGTTAAAAAAAAAAGATTAAAATATTTATAATAAGTTCAAAAATCAAACATTACAAAACACACTCATCCTCAGAGTAGTGGTCGTAAACACTGAAACTTTTGCATGCCTTGCACCAAAAAAAAATATTTTCTAGTAACAGTTTGATCTGTCTAAGATTCATCATTGCTACAAAATGAGGAAGAACATTATGCAATACATTGTTAGTTGCACTTCCACAACCAAAACATTTTTCTGATAATACGAAATGTGTAGACGACCAGGGCCAAACAATATTATATTTGATACAAGTAAAAAAATCTGTCTTGTTCAGAAACTTATCAATATCAAGGTAAATCACCATTTTTGAGACGTACGCGTTGTGGTTTATTACCTGTAAAATTAAAAACTAAATAAAAAATTTATAACAACCGCTGCTTATCTATATGTGCAACGTTTAACTGAGTCGGTCCATGATAGGGCGGTAACGGAGCGGTACGACGGGATGTGGTGCTGGTGACGTGGGGAAGCTACGTGGCGCAGGAGGGTGCAACCGTGCAACGCGACAGTGCTGTTTAGTCATCCGTCATGTCCTCTCGTAAGTCACACTCCGTACACCTACCTAAGGATCCGACTCAGTTAAGCGGTACATTAATTTATTCACCTTCAAAACAAAAATCACATATGTAATCGAAATATGCTTATCTTTGTGCGCGCTTATCACAATAATATTTTTTGCAAGACATACATTTTACCAAATAATGCAACGCTGTGGATTTTTTGCACTTATTGCAAGCGATTTGTCTTGTCACAGCAATCTGCAATTATCTTTTTGCAGGATTACGGGTATATGTATTAGGTTTCGAGTTTTTAACTGGATCCCGACTAACTTTAGACGATGCAGGATACCGATCTTTAGACGTTGAAGGATAAGGATCTATTACATTATATGAAATATTAGGCGTAACGTTTTCTTTGCTTTTCATTAACTTGTGTGCATCATTTTTCATTTTCATTTCACCAAAATCCTGGCCGACATTAGCGTTAATATTATTTGAATTTGATAGTACTGATAGTAAATTTGCAGAATCGATTTCCTTTATAATTGAGTTCGAGTCAAAATCACTAAGGCCTATAATAAAATCGAGATTTTTAGCGGAATTATTTTCGCTAGCAATGTTTTCTTCTAGATCCACATTATTATCAATATATAATATGGCCAAATCATCTACCATTTGAGTGTCAACAATTGGTAACTCATTTAATTCTGACAATAACGTTTGGTTGTCTGTAGGTTCATTATTTTCAGATTCATGGTTGTTAACATGTGGAAAATTTAGATATAAATGTGTTTCTGGATCAAAACAACAACAGATTTTTTTACTACAAAAATAGCTGAGGATATGATGTCGAATTTCATCACTACCTTCAAGTACAATCACTTCATGAATGCTCATTGTCCCTTTTATGGTTTTTAGACCAGCAGGCATAAGTTGACTTATCCCGGTGATTTCTGTTTAAGATACGTAAAACACTTTTACAGTTCTAACACAAGACTCCAACGTCAAGTACACATCAGTAGCGCTTGTAATGTCTTTTCCATATGCGATTTGCTTATCAAGAGCCCTCTTAACAACCCCTCCAATAGCATCAGCCACACCCTTTCCGTGCCCACTTTCAAAATATGACCACGAAATATCAACCTTTTTATACGTTTATTTTTCTATACATTTTTACATTTTATTGACATTGTCATTCTTATGTTAGCCATCGAAATTATTTTCTGTATTTTATTGTAAAACTGGTAATTAAATAATTCGTCTTTAAACAAAGCCTATCTTCTTCATTGCACCAATCCGCCACATATTGGTGACCTTATCAATAATGGAGCACGAAAATAAAGGTGATATCACACCACCCGATTTATGCCGAGTCGGAGTGCGACTACCACCCTTTTGGGCTGAAGAACCAGCGGTATGGTTTGCGCAAATAGAAGGCAGCTTTGCTCTATCTGGTATTAAAGACGACAATACCAAGTACTTTCACGTCTCGGCGCAACTTGAACATCGTTTTGCTGCAGAAGTCAAAGACATTATAATTAACCCTCCAGCGACCGGCAAATACGAGTTTTTGAAAAATGAGCTCATCAAACGCCTGTCAGCTTCGCGAGAAAAAGAATTAACACAACTTCTCATGCATGAAGAACTTGGTGACAGAAGGCCTTCACAGTTTTTGAGACACTTACGCCATCTAGCGGGCAAAGATGTTTCGGATGATTTTATTCGAACCGTATGGACCAGCCGATTGCCGACCAGCTTGCAAGCAGTCATCGCATCGCAATCTGAGTCTAAATTGGAAGCGCTCGCGGATCTCGCCGATAAAGTTCATGACTTAGTGCCGTCATCACCACAAGTTGCATCAACTGACGCACCTAGATTATATTTCGACCAGCTTACTAGAGAAATAGCAGAACTCAAACTTGAAGTTAAAGAACTTTCTAAGAGGAACACCAGAGATAGTCAACGCCCTCGTAGCTCAAGAAATCGTCGCAGTAGAAGTTGTACCAGGTCTCTCTCAAGTTACCGTAAGTTTCCCAATTGCTTTTATCACCATAGATACGGCGATAAAGCCAGGATATGTTTGAAACCTTGCGACTATCAGCAGGGAAACGAGAGGGGCGCTCATTGATGGCGACGAATGACTGCCCAAGTTCCTCAGGTCGCCTTTACGTAACGGATCGTAAGTCAAAGACGCAGTTCCTGGTCGATACAGGTAGCGACCTCTGTGTTTTTCCACTTTCCGCTGCCAAACCCAGACGACCAAGAACGAGCTATAATCTTTTTGCTGCAAACGGAACACCTATTCATACATACGGTTTCGCTCAATTACAACTTGACTTAGGCCTCCGTCGCGCATTTTCATGGCGTTTCATCGTTGCGGACGTTAGTAAGGCAATAATTGGCGCCGACTTTCTTTCGCATTATGGCTTGATTGTCGACTGTCGGAACCGCCGCCTTATTGACAATATGACGACGCTCACATCCTCTGCATCTCCAGCTCCTACATCAGATTCAATTTCATCTGTTAAAACTGTCTTTGGCAAATCTGAGTATATTAACCTCCTTCGAGAATTTCCAGAGATAACTCGACCAGCGGGCACCGAACGGGTCATTAGCCATAGCACAGTCCATTTCATCAGGACTACACCTGGACCACCTGTTCACTGCACGCCAAGAAGATTATCGCCAGAAATGCTGAAGATTGCCAAACAGGAGTTTAGTGAGATGATCAAAAACGGAACTGCCAGGCCATCGGAGAGCCCGTGGTCGTCACCATTGCATCTCGTTCCTAAAAAAGATCATGGTTGGCGTCCATGCGGAGACTATCGTATGTTGAATGCTCGCACAATACCCGACCGCTATCCGGTCAGGCATATTCAAGATTTTACGCATTGTATATCTGGTTGTACTATCTTTTCCAAAATTGATCTCGTTAAGGCTTACAACCAGATTCCAGTAAACCCGGAAGATATTCCAAAAACGGCGATTACCACACCTTTTGGAATGTATGAATTCCCATATATGTCATTTGGCTTACGTAACGCAGGTCAGACATTTCAGAGATTTGTGGATGAAATGACCAGAGATTTCGATTTTTGCTACTGTTATCTTGATGACTTTTTAATATTTTCACCAGATTCCACCACTCACTTGCAACATCTACGTCTAATTTTCGCTAGATTGAAAGAAAATGGCATGGTCATTAACACAAGCAAATGCGTTTTTGGAGCCTCAGAAGTAACTTTTCTTGGCTGTAATGTTTCAGTAGCTGGCATCAAACCTACCGGCGAAAGCATCGAAGCCATTAAGAATTTCCCTCCTCCAAAGACTGTCAAGGAGTTGAGATGTTTCTTGGGAATGCTCAACTTTTATCATCGGTTTCTCAAAGATGCCGCTAAATTAAAAGCTCCACTTCACGATCTGCTTACCGGCTCTGTGAAAGGCTCACATTCTGTGACCTTGTCCGGAGATACACTACAGGCATTTGAAGCGTGCAAACAAAGTCTATGCAACGCAACACTTTTAGCACACCCGGATATCGACGCTAAACTAGCCTTAGTGACAGACGCATCGGACGTTGCCATTGGTGGCGTATTAGAGCAGCATCGTAATGGCGAAACGCAGCCACTAGCTTTCATCAGTCGTAAGCTTAGCATGACGCAGAAGAATTACTCACCTTACGATCAAGAACTGCTGGCCATTTATGAAGCCATTCGTCACTTTCGACATTTCGTTGAAGCTCGTCATTTCACTGTGTTTACTGATCATAAACCTCTCTGCTTTGCATTTCAACAACGCAAAGACAAATGCTCTCTACGCCAATTCCGACATCTGGATTTTATTTCGCAATTTACGACGGATATCCAGTATATATCGGGAAAAAACAATATCGTCGCTGATCTTCTCTCCAGGATTGAGGAGATAGCTCAGCCTGTCGATCTTAACATCTTGGCGGAATCTCAGCAAACTGACACTGAGCTTCAAACAATTTTACAAGGCAATACAGCCCTAGATCTCATCAAGGTTAATATACCAGCCACACGGACGGAGTTATACTGCGATCAGAAGATGCAGCCACCTCGCCCGTATGTTCCAGCTGACTTAAGGAGACAAGTTTTTAATAGCTTACATTCCCTCAGCCACCCAGGCGCCAACACCACCTTGAAATTAGTGGCACAGCGTTACGTTTGGCCAGGAATGAACAAAGACTGCCGTGAGTGGGCCAGAGCCTGTCATTCATGTCAACGGACCAAAGTCTCAAGACATGTTTCATCACCGCTGGGCAATTTTAAACTACCTCGCGGAAGATTTCAGGTAATTCATATTGACTTAATCGGGCCTTTGCCGATATCAGATGGTTTCCGCTACTGCCTCACCGCCGTCGATAGATTCACGCGCTGGCCTGAGGCGATAGCTTTACAAGATATTAGCGCTGAAACTGTAGCGAAAGCGTTCGTCACTCACTGGATCGCTCGTTATGGATGCCCACAGCAGATAGTGACGGATCGTGGCAAACAGTTCGAGTCTGCGCTTATGAAGCAGTTATCAGAACTTGCAGGTTTTCAACGTTGCAGGACTACAGCATATCATCCAGCCAGTAATGGTTTAGTTGAAAGAATGCACCGCCAGTTGAAAACGGCAATTGTGTGTCATAATAACCAGAGATGGACTGAGAGCTTACCACTCGTCTTATTAGGCATGAGAACCGCCTTCAAAGATGATATTCAAGCGTCACCTGCCGAGCTTGTTTATGGCGAGACACTTCGCTTGCCTGGTGAGTTCCTACAACCAGACAACACTCTTCATTCCACCTCTGATGTGACTGATTTCACAGCGCGCCTTCGCGCCATTATGAATAACATTCGTCCTACACCAACTTCAAGGCATTGCAACAGGAACATCTTCATTTTCAGAGACTTGCCTACTGCATCGCATGTCTACGTCAGAGATGACACTGTGCGCGGAGCTCTTCAGCCAGCCTACTCAGGTCCTTACAAAGTTCTAGACAGGACCGACAAGATTTACAAGCTGGTTATGAAAGGTAAAGAGCAAACAGTGACTATAGAAAGGTTGAAGCCAGCTTATATGGTTGCTGATGGACACCGCACCTCTGACGTCACACCATCACAGCAAAAAGACGAATCTGGGACAAGAACGCGATCGGGAAGGAGAATTTTGTTCCCTAACTATTATCGCCCATCCTAGGATGGTCTCTGGGGGGGAGCCCTGTAGGACAACCTTTTTATACGTTTATTTTTCTATACATTTTTACATTTTATTGACATTGTCATTCTTATGTTAGCCATCGAAATTATTTTCTGTATTTTATTGTAAAACTGGTAATTAAATAATTCGTCTTTAAACAAAGCCTATCTTCTTCATTGCACCAATCCGCCACATACATTGCGCATTCATTGAGATTTTGCAAGTATGGGTAAAATAAGAGTGGATATTGTTTTTGAAATGTATTTATTTATTCTTCATTATGATATTTATAAAAACAATTGCTTTTTTTCGTATCACATAAAGATACACGACATTTTTGGCACATTTTGAATGTAAAGCCTGAACATTTTGGGAATTTGCACCTCTGCTGCTTATCCATCCTTATGCTTATTTTGGTTGCACACATCTGCTCGTCTATGGAAAGCCTTTGGTCTAAGGGAACCTTCCCAAACTGGCAGTTGAGCGTTTCCTCAAGAGGTCTTATTTTGAATAGCCTGTCATAGTCTGGATGATCTTTGGGCAAGCATAGCGTATCGTCGGCAAAATGGAGAGTGGATCTTATTTTTTCAAAATTTTTTAATGGCATAGTATTTTTTATGTGATCATAACCAAATTTTTCACTCCAGTAAGCCCTGGTGTTTGGAAATTTTATAACTGAGGTGTAAATCAGAATGCCTAGGAATTTATTTAGGATATTTTCATTTATAATTTCAGGATTGGAGATTTGTTTCTGGGCTGCGTATAAGTTACTTTGTTCTACAATTTGCTTTTTTAGATCTGATGTAAAATAAAATGAAAAACAATCATACGGCGTGTTACAAGACATCAATACTTCCGTTATCTGAGTTTCTCCCCTAAAAATAAGGCTGTCTTCAGCAGTAAAAAGATTCCGTTTTCGCCAAACCAGAGGTCGTTTAGAAATCCCTTGTGATCTACTCTGGGGTGCTGCTTCTTCGGCTTCCAAAATAGGAGGGTCTGGCATATTTTCATCGTTGTCGATTACGAGAGGAGGATCAGCATCCACTTCATCAGACTGGGCATTCTCACCTTCATCACTATTTTCAAGGTCTCGAAGAACATCTCGAGCTGTTTGATAATAGTGACCTTCATCCTCTACTTCGGAGTCTGACCCGTCTAAGCCATCTTCTGAATCTTCAAGAGTTTCTAAATACTTTGTAATTTCGCTTTCTAGTAATCGCGGCATGCTGAAAAGCAAAATAAAAATCCTTCACCAAACATGCATTTATTTAGCAGGCAATGCGCATTGTAGTTTTCCTACAACATACCAGATTTCGCCTAATTCGACAGTAGCATCAAGTGATTTTCAATGTTTTACAACATGAACATGTAATTGAAGATATAATCAAGCAAATAAAAATATGTTATATACTTACATTATATTTTATCAAAGTCCGAACACAGCTACAAAACTTAGTTTCGCGCCACTAGAAAAGTTTTCTTCAAAGTGACATTTGACATTAACTTATTTTCAATGCATAAAAATATTGGATAGTGCCAACATTAAAAAAAGTACAAAATTCGTTCAGAAATAAGAACTAGTTGTCAAAATTAACAAAAAATTAAAAGAAGGTCAATTTTATCTGTGATGTTTAGTATGTTGTTTAAAAACAACATTGTCCATTTAAGGGTTAAATAATTTCAAGGATTCCTCAAATATTTTAATTGGTTCTGTAATAGTACCATTTTTAATTGATTTAACCGTTCTTTTAGTCTTCAGTTCCTGTTCTTCGTTATCTTTTGTTCGTTTTTTATTAGTGTGATTATTCTGAATTTCCCACATTTGCCATGTAATTTCTTGAGATGAATTATCATTTTCCAAATTGTAGTCTAAAGATACAGATTTACATTTTTCGCGTTTGCCATACATACACTCGAATGATTCAGTACTACATACTACTTTCTTTAGAAGATCATGACTATTACTAACGTCCATCACTTTGTAATGTTTAAGAGCCGCCAATTTGAAACTCATATTGCTGTGTTTAACACAGAGACAAGTATTTCGGTTATTTAAGTTAGGCGAAATGACGTAATAAGGCCTGTACCGGCAAAAAGATGCTGAGCCACCCTCTGACTTGTATTTTTGTTATAAAATTTGTAATGAATTATTAAGGAACCTTATTTGCTGTTTGTTCTTCTTAAAAATTTTACATTCTAGTTTGCCAGAGGTGGCTCTGCTTACATCATCTCTGATATAAAACTCTATTATAGACTTTTTGAGTTTCAAAATCCTGTTCGTTGTTGTCTTATCTCGAACTCGTGCTATTAGACCTATTTGTTTTGAAATGAATGACTTAGCTTTACTACTTTTCACGATATCATTATTAGCGATTTTCTTTATAACGTCTCTTTCTTTATTAGTTTTACAGTTTGTAGGTTGACTTTAGAGAAGCTTCTAAAACTTCATTCCTAGCTTTTAACTTGTTAAGGTCTACTTCGCTTTTTTTCTTTTCTTGCATTTGATTTTTTTGCGATCGACATAATCTCCTCCTCATGATTTCTAAAGCTCGATTTAAATATATAATACGACTTGGCCATGTATTTTTGTTTATAATTAATTCTCGATTTCCTGGAACTGGAACCTTTTGATGTACTTGCGGTATTCGATGTCTGTTCGCTAGTTTTCTTCTTATCTTTTTTGTCTTCGTTTTTCGCCTCTCCTTTCTTTTCTTTTCTTATTTTTTTCTTCCTCGGACATTTCTGATACTTTCTTGTATTTATATTGCGATTTTATTCGCTCTAAATTTTTCTTTCTCTGTTCTTCTAATTTTTCTGGATTTAATTTTAAGCGCTCCCTATATCGTTTCATCTTCTCGGCTGCAGTTAACCCCTTAGCTCACTATTAGCACATATGTGTCCGCGATGACAGTGCTGATCCGCGTTTGTGCACGTGATCGTTAATTGTCTTGTTGTCTCACTCTGTTTATATAGGAATTGTATGATTTGTATGAAATGGGTATATTTTCTTGGTATATTACGAGATAGTGATAGTGTTAGTCTTGCGGCTTTTTGGTATATCGATAATAGTCTTAAGGGGTAACGGCATTTTTGCGTTGAAGAATCGATGCGTTAGGTTTGTTATTTAAGTGGTTTATTGCGAGGATAAAATAACAATGTAAAAACTGTCCATACCTGAACCAAGAGTTAAGTTCCTCAGTATTTTCTAAGTACTGGGCCTCTTATGATTTTTTACAGTAATCAATTTCTTTGACCTGCAGGCAAGATAATAAAACTTATTTCAGAATTTAATTTTACTTATTTTAGAATAAAATTAGAATTTTTAAGAAAATATAACGTAGCTGTATGAAAGTAATATAACATGGGGTTCACGAATATATAAGTAAGTACCTTTGTGGCATTTTTGTGAAGAATACATGTATACAAGGCTTTAAAAATCCTTTTTTATTAACCCGCGTTCCGAGTATACGTTACCACGAGAAAGTAACAAAAACACAAGTAACTAAATGAAGGTTTTAGATTTTCAAAAAAATGAATTACGGATAAAACCCAACAGTTGAAACTAGTATTTTATATCAAAATGTAGCGTATAAAATTAACTATTAATCAATTTTAACAAAAATATTACGTATCTTTAACTTACCTCGACACAGTGTAAGAATTTGTCGCAGCAGGCAGGGTACAGTGCTATCGCAGCTGTTGTCGATACCGAAATGACATTACAACAAAATGTCGGCAGATAGTGTTGCCAAGAATAAGAAACTAAATAAATTGATGGTTTAAAAAAGTTTTCGAGTAACACAATTCGGTAACAAAATAAGAATTTCGTTTTGGAACTTTTTATAGGACAGAATTATTTTTCTAAAATGATTAAACTTATGACGTATTTTACTATATAAACTCAATATCATGGATTTCGAGGCCATAAACAGTATTTTGAGACTATAACATGTAGTGTTCTTATAGTGTAATGAAAATAAATGAGTTCGAAATCACTGCTGTCACAACGGGACAAACAATTATCCATACTACGAAAATTTCGGTATTATCAGATTATTAAATTTTAAAATTAACTTATTAAATTGTACACTGTTTTGAATTTTTGTCTGATAGTTTAATAATATTGATGCAGTTACGACAATCATGATAATACTTATAATATCTCAGTAATAAAATAATCAAGGACAAAAACATGGGACGTCGACATTATGGCTATGGTCAAAAATTTTGAGAAATGTTCATTTAATAACAATCAGTTCATCCACAATGGTGTAAAGGAGGAACAAACAAACCTAGAAATATTCATACAAAATCACTTTTACATTAATATGATTATGAATAACTTCTGTGCTGCCAAACTGTCCAAAAAAATGTTCTTAGTTTCTATTCACTTATTTAGTCTCTATTGTCCCATTTTCTGTTTCTATTAGCACCATAGCTCTATTCTATTTGCCCATTACTAGCTTCCATTCAACTCCATTTACTAAGAAAAATGTATGCTACAAGATTTATACAAATTTTTGATAATTAACAACGAAATCTCACTCCCATTTACTAAATTTTAAGCCTTAAAATACATGGAATGCAGAATAAATAACAATAAAGATAATTAACTTTTTTTTACCTTAAAATTTAAAGGAAAAGTAGCAGAGAAATTTATCCGGTCACGAACTATGTCCACTTTGAAGAAAAAACTAACAATTTTGACAGATATCCAGTATTACCATCGCAAAGGAAGAATGTTGACGTTTAATATTATTGTGTATAATAAAATTCTTAGTATTCACGTATGTATTTTATTGTCTTGTAACAAATTAACTTGACAAAATCAAAGTGTCACAGAATAGTTGCGACCTACCTCTATATATATTTAAATATATGACACATATACTAAAAATTCTATCAAATTTTTTATTATAATTAAGAAGAAATTAGCACCCATTAAAAAAAAAATATTTCTAAGGACGTCGCAATTTCTATACGTCTTACGGAAATAGGCTTTGTTATGTATTACAATCAAAACTATATTTTTTACTAAATTAAAATTATTTCAGCAAGTTTGAAGATGGTGAAGCAGATTTTTTACTTCTCATCTCACAAGCAGTCATGATGACAAAATCAGAGTTTAAAAAACTGGCTTTACTTTCTAATCTTTTGCCTTACTACTGATTAAAATTTGACATAAACTCCATGTAAGTAATGTAAATTTTCTGCCACTAGTAAGGAATATTGTTAGACATAAAAGCCCGGCTTAATTAATCATATCATATGATTTTCATACTATGGAAGGTAGAGATAAGTAGTACCATGTCATTTTTAGTGTCTGGGAAAAGCTAATTTTAAGTTTTAGTAAGAACTTAGTGATATTAAACTTTTATCAAGAGTCACTTCATGTTTATAAAGGACATTACGAAGTACGAAGCTCATAATAGGTTAATAGTACAGCAAGTAATAAAATTAAATGTTCTTCGTAATTTAATAAGATTCATCTAATTTCTGTATGTCAGTGCCATTGAGATATTTTTTTTTATTTCATTGTTTTTTGTGGGCACTTTCGCATAGACAACACTTCTTATCTGTACCCCGTAATATTTCATTGGTGCGTTCAAGAATATTTTTTATGTTATACACTGCGTCTCATTGAATAACAAGGCGCTGGATATTATTTACTCGACAAAATCATGTCATAAAAAACAATGATTTCATTTTGACAATTTTGTTTAGGTATAATTTCAAACTTGTTAGACAGTGAATTAGCTCTTTATTTTTAAGTTTCTATAATATTTACCCTGATATTGATTTTCTGTATGACTTGATTATATGAATTCGACTTTCATAAAAATACATTAATATTCTTTTTGTGTCAATTTTTTTTCCAATAGCTCAAATATATTTAAAAGAAAAAAATCTGAAGGAAAGACCCATAATTATTATTGTCATATTAAATGACTATTTTTGTTTCCACAATTTTTAGGCATGATTAAATGTCCTAAGTTTTAAGCTAAACCTTAATCTATGCTGGCTACTAATAACTGGCCAAACTATCAGATTAAAAGTCAATTTAAAATCTCGTTTGAAAACATTAAACATAGTTTTACTTTAACGACTTATACTTAGTCTGGCCATAAAAACTATTATAATTAAAAAGAAACAAAATATTACATTTGAATTCTCTCATTTTTATATGATTGTTCATTGTGTTTTCTCATTTTGGCGCCAATACATTGTACAACATTTTGCGATATTAAAATGGAGTGGGGCGATAAAATGAACCGAATCGCTGTGATTGCATTACACAAAGTAGGTATGAAGTCAAATGCAATTTTTAAAACTCCATACGCTTGGTATTAGTCAAATGTTTGTGTACCGGGCTATTAATAGGTACAATGTCTCATTGTACCTCTGTTTGTGACAGAAAAAGATCTGGCCGTCCACGTAGTGTTCGTACGAAAAAGGTGGTCAAAGCAGTAAGGAAAAGAATTCGAAGAAATCCTATCCGAAAGCAAAAGATTTTATGTCGAGAGATGAAGATATCACCTAGAACCATGTCGCGTATTTTAAAAGATGACTTAGGATTTGCAACTTATAAGAGACGCACTGGTCATTTCTTAACTCATAATTTAAAAAAGAATAGGGTGGTAAAATCGAAACAACTACTGAAGCGGTACGCAAAGGGAAGTCACAGAAAAAAATTGTTTACGGATGAGAATTTTTTTTTAACAAACAAAATGACCGTATTTATGCTCAAAGCTCTAAGGAAGCTTCTCAATTAGTCGACAGAGTGCAACGTGGGCATTATCCGTCTTCAGTGATGGTTTGGTGGCAGTGGCGTAGCTAGGGGAGCCCGCACCGGGTGTCACCCACTTAGGGGTGACACCCGACCGTGAACATGAATTATAGTGCCACCTATAAAAATTCGTAAAACTGTGGCAGTTTCTAAATTAGGTGACTCTGGACTATTTGAAATTCATTGTGGAATGGGATTTTACAGAATCTCTTCCGAATCTAACGGTCGCACTAAAATATTTTCTAACAATATGTGCATCAGTTGCTTCATGTGAGAGGAGTGTCAGCAAATTGAAATTAATTAAAATTACTTGGCGGTCTACAGTGACTGAAACCAGATTAAACAATCTTAGTATTTTAACGATAGAACATAAAAAACACAAATTATAAATTTCGAGGACGTGATTTCGGAGTTTGCAAGTGTTAAAGCAAGAAGGAAGAAATTTTAATTTGTTATTAACTAAAAGTCTTTCACATAATATATAAAAATTATTTGTAATACTCGTATTTTAATAAAACGTAAATTATTATTACTTTCCTTTTTTATTTTGACAGTTGATTGAGTTTAGGGGTGTCACCTACAATATCCAACCCGGGTGCCACCCATGCTAGCTACGCCACTGTTTGGTGGGGTGTTAGCTATGAAGGAGTGACTGCGCTATATTTTTCTGAAAAAGTTGTCAAAACATCGGCACAAGTGTATCAAGATACCGTTCTTGAGAAGGTAGTTAAGCCCCTTAACAACACCATGAACAATAACCAAGAATGGTCCTTCCAGCAAGACTCGGCGCCGGGTCATAAAGCTCGGTCCACGCAGTCTTGGTTGGAAACGAACGTTTCGGACTTCATCAGAGCTGAAGACTGGCCGTCGTCTAGTCCCGATCTTAATCCGCTGATGCTGATGCCATGATAATTTGGAGTCCCTAAAACAATCCATACGATTGGCAGTGAAGAATTTTCCCATGGAAAGAGTGCGTGCTTCTATTGATAACTGGCCTCGACGTTTAAACCTTTAAGCTCACTAGTAGCACATATGTGTCCGCGATGACAGTGCTGATCCGCGTTTGTGCACGTGATCATTTTTGTGTTGTTGTCTCACTCTGTTTATATATTATATGTATCAAATGGGTATATTTTCTTGGTATATTACGAGATAGTGATAGTGTTAGTCTTGCGGATTTTGGTAATATCGATAAAAGGGTGAAGGGTTAAAGGACTGTATTGCAGCCAATGGAGACTACTTCGAATAAGCTTTGTTTTATATTTATGTATTAAACTAACATACTGTAAAACTTATAAATGTTATTTGTAATAGAATTTTTTTTTTCTTTCTTACAATATTTATGACAAGACTATGTATAATAACATCCCATAAATGTCCCACTCCTGGGCTCGGGCCTCCCATTATAGGGGAACAGACAGTATTGCCGCTACACTTGTTCAAGGCGGCTTGGCAAATTTGACACATTAGTTATCTCGATGTACAGGTTGCATTACGATGTGTTTCTTCACAGTTGTTAGCACGTAATAAGGTAATATACACATTAGGTCGGAAAACAACCTAAGCTGTGCATGCGTTCCGGCCTGCATCGATAAATGTTAGACAGTCCTGTGACACCTTTTTAGTTAAATTGCTTTTTTAAATTTGGTTGATTATCATAATATTGTCGTAGATAAAAGAGGACCTCTATATGGTGTGTGAAACCACATATTGGCAAGCATATAGCGTAGGTCGCTCTCCAGCCTGGTGGACCGGTGACCTGCTCAAGGTCAACTGTAGGGGTTGGATAAGGAAAGCAGAGGTCCAGGATATGTGGCGCAAACTTGACGATGTTTATATATGTCCTAGCAGTAGGCTATAAACAATGACATATTAGGTTGGGGAAAAAGTTTCTTCGCATTTTATATAAAAATTCAAAAGGTTTTTTTATAAAATTTATTTACATTTTACTAAAGTATGTAGGCGCTATTTTGTTGGATAACTTTTTGCCATCTTTTAGGTAGGGACGTGATCCCATTGCTATAAATTTTTTGTGGCTTCTGATAAAAAAAACTGCGACAAGTGGTTTTGGCAGTCCTCTCGTGATGTTATCCTGACACTGCCTAAGGAATTCCGCAGAGACCGAAACAGGTGAAAATCTGAAGGTGCAAGGTCAGGACTATACGGCAGATGCATTAACACCTCCCAGCCAAACTCTCGTAATTTTTGCTGAGTGGCTAAAGATGTTTGAGGTCTAGCGTTATCATGGTGAAAAACCACACCCCTTCTGTTGATTAATTTCGGCCTCCTTCTCTCAACTTTTTGCTTTAATCTCATCAGTTGTTCGCAGTACAGTTCAGAATCGATGGTCATGCCTGGCGGTAACAGCTCATAATGAATAATGCCCTTCCAATCCCACCATACACACAGCGTCACCTTGTTGCGAGATAACCCGGGTTACGCCACAGTCTGTGAAGCCTGACCGGCCTTTGACCACGATCTTTTTCGCACGTTCTTGTCGTACGTGATCCACTTTTCATCACCAGTTATCAGCTTCTCTAAAAATGGTTCCGTTTCATTACGTTGTAATAAAAAATAACAAATGATCACACGGTTCATTAGATTTCTTTCAGTGAGCTTATGAGGCACCCAAATATCGAGCTTTTTTGTGTACCCAGTTTTTTTCAAATGCGCCAAAACCACTTTGTGGTCAATTCCCAGTTCTCCAGCTACATCTTAACTACTAATATGCCGATCTTGAACCACTTTTTCAAAAATGGCATCAATTTTGTCCGTAACAGGGCGACCAGAGCGACGTGCATCTTTGATATCAAAATTTCCAGATTGAAAACGCTTAAACCAAATTTGCGCTACTCTCACAGATACTGCATTAGGTCCATAAACATCACAAATTTTTTTCGCGGCTTGTGTTGCATTTTTACCTTTTTTGTAGTAAAATTTTAAAACGTATCGAATTTCTTCATTAGATTCACTCATTTTAACAATAATGAAAATCACACATTTTCCTAATTTGAATTTGGAATTGTCTTCTTTAAAATTAAAACTTTTTAATGATACCAAAACCAGCCAGATACAAATGGTATAACCAAAGAGATCCTATTACAAGTTCATACATACTATATGCGAAAAGACTTTTTCCCCAACCTGTTATAATATATAGACGCGTTATACACAAACAAAATTGCATTTTAAAGTGGCGACAACGTGTATCGCACGAACATAGACCTATATCTACCTACGTATAGATATGTGAAGTGAAGTTATGTATGTATGTATGTATAGATATGTATTGTGGCGCTGCGCTACGAATGACACAAGTGATACGGCAAACATGTTGTTCAAAAGGGATGGCGCATAGGCGGGAATTGTGACGTAGGGATACGGAGGAGAATGGGCAAAAGGCGAACAATGCAGATTAATAGTGTATAAAATAATAAAAACAATTGTGTAAAAAATATTTTTAAGTATATCTCGTAAGATAGGTAGGTTAAATAATTACACATGACTTAAGCATAATATTTATATGCCCTCAAACAAACACAACTTATTCCTTTTTTTGTCTCTTGTAAACAGTTTTCACGTCTGGATTATTTTTATGCGCGAAATGTATGCGTACATTAACAAATTTCTCTATAATAGCGCGCATAAGTTGTAACCTGTGGTTATAAGTTGGGTATTGCTCTAAAGAATGAGAATTTAAAGAAGAATATACATCATTGCAATTTATGAAAGACTTCAAAATTCGGTTCTTTAGAATTGTTACCTCTTTGGGATCGGGAAGTATGATATGACCTTTTTCTTTGATATAATTTTTAATAACGGCTTCTGATTTCAGGCAAATATTAAAAACATCCTCGCTAGGATAACATAGTCCTCCCATATTTTATAAAACACACAGCTTTGTATTAGATAGGAGACTATCAGTACATATTTCACATTTAAGTACTTTAACAAGTTTTCTAGCTACCCAACCTGAAATATAGCCAATAATCTGGTCAACAGTATTTTTAACACTTTCGCTGTTTAATATAGTTGTAAGCACCTCGATATTTTCATACATTTTTAAAGTGCCATCAGTGTCTTTTTCACTTCGATTTTGTTCCTCGGGCGAGTACAAATCCTCGCTATCCGATCTTAATACCGAAGCATTAATTTTATCAATTGCGGATGAAGAAGTCAATATAGAAATATCTTCTAGAGGTACGTAATTTCCTAAAAACGAGGACTTCATTTCTAAATGATGAAAATTCCCTTTAATTGAATGGCATTAGGGTTATTATTATAACCTCCATGTCGCCTGATTGCACCGAATAACATTTCTATATGGTCTTGCGAAAGTCTATAAGTTGCAATATACTGTAAGAGTTGTCTTTCTACTAACGTAGAGTATAAATGTTTTCAAACTTTCTATACATACTAGAAAGCCCAAAAAGCCAGTTTTGTTTTTAGTCTCAACTATATTTTTCTTTATTATTTTCATTTGGATTCGCTTACGATTAAAACATTTATATTGAATCCATATTCTTAGACCTAATATGTATTGCTTAGCTTTTTCAAGATAAGCGTAAATTTAATGAGCATTCTTCTTCGAGAGTGGTTTCTTCAACCCATATAAATCCGAAGATTTTGAGTTCAGAATGTCGAACAAATGTTTAAATATCGTTATAAACTCTATCGTGCCTTCAGTATTTGCAAATAGAGAAGACGTCATAGCTTCATTGCACAATTTTAGTGCATTTGCAACACTCATGCTCATAATTTGAGTTGCTAATTTCACTTTCATTATCTCATTTCGGAAATGAATATGGCGAGGAGTAATTTTATTGGCGAAATTCAGTCCAATGTTTGTTTGCAGCTTGACTAAATTAAAAGGAACTGCCAACGTATTTGTTTTCCACTTGTGTCATATATAATTCTTTTAGATTCAAATGTATTACGCACCAATTTAATCATGTGACAAGCGTCAAGCATGATTGCAACCTCCAAATTACATTCAGGGTGTTTAAAAATAGTTTTTAGATTGTCCGGGCGTTTTAAATTACAACCTAATAAATTGGCTGCGTTTATATTTGACGCACAACCATCGAACGTGATATCAACAATATCTACCCCTACTTTGTAACATTCACTTAAGCATGTTTTGATTAAGTTTGACCGAGTTTCGGCTGATAAGGAAAAATGCCACAGGGATTTTCCAACTTTCGTTCAATTATACTAACGTAAACATATAAGCTTGAGTCGCTATATCACATGATTTAGCAGGACCCGCTCCAAAATCTACAATGCCTACAGATTTCTTTCCAGTCCAGGTAGTTTGGTGACGAAGAGCCATTTCGTCAGCAACTAACGTATATATTATCCTTTTCCCACTAACTTTATGCTTTTTTCTAAAATGTTTAAAGCATCTTTATTAAAGCCAGGATCACCAGCACTATTCTCATACCATTTTCCTACCACCCGAGGATGTCGTAAACATCCACTAAATATGTTTCTAACATATTTATAAGCTGCTACGGAATAGTAGTGTAATGTTACTGCAAATTTCCTTAATGCCGGTATATATTTAGGGCGAAAGGTTTTGATCTTGCTTTTCTGTGCTAGTCTATTAGCAAACTCGACGGCTTCAGCCTTAAGATCTAGTTCTCTAATCTGATCAATGGTAAAATATTTTTTCTTTTTGAGCTCCGACACAATTTGACTCAAATTGTGTACTTTTTCTGTAAGTCTTTTATTTCTCTTCGTTAAATTGTAATATTTTAGCTGTAGTCGTCGTTTCTCTAAAGAGATTTTTCTAACTCTTGTTTTCAAAACCGCTTTTCGAGGGGTGTTAGAAATAGAACCTTCGTCATTAACTCCTTCCAAACTTGATGGTGATGTTATAGTATTTTGTTGTTCTTTGTAATAAAATTAATTTAAATCTTTATATTAATACGGAAAGCGAAAACTTTGCACCCTTTACAAAAATTACGCGGACGCAGGAGTATAAAATTTGGTTCAATTAAGGTTCAAATGTTATGTAAATATCAAATTTAATCCAAATTTATAAGTTGTGACTGAAAAAAGAATGAGTAGTATCGCATTGTACATCAAACTTTGGCAAAATATTGTCTATGAATAAAGACTATATTTTATAATTTAATTAAAAATTTATAGTTTCCAGATTTTTCCTATACTTGTAGTATAGACAGTATTACTTGGCAAACGTCATAGTCGCTAGTCAAATTAAATGTTTATTAAAGGCTTTCCACACGATACAATTTGGTTGCCAATCAAATTGACCAATCGGATCATCCATCTACACTACATAATTCAATTGCCAATCTGGTCAAATTGGTCTTAAAATTGTATCTTGTGCAAGCCCCATGAAATCTCATATGTAAAAACAAACAAAGGCACTATGCGTTAATTCCCAGTTTAATATATCGAATGTTCGGTTTAAGATATTGGTTTAATACATAGAAAATTTATATTCACTTGCCTTAATTACAGGAACTGCTGTTTTTATCAGTCTTCGTCTTTTATTTTTTTGTAACTTAAATGTCGCTTGTCTCGAAATGCTCGGAGCGCACTGTATAATGAGCATTCGGCATCCAATCATATTCCCGTCTTTGAATTCTAATTACATTTAACCACTTTTCTTTCATTACGTCCTTAGGTAATCTAAAATGGAATAAAATAAAATAATGTATTATTCTTTTAATTTTATTCTTTCCTAGAATGTTTAGTATATATGTAAAGAGATAAAACAGTAGGTAAATAATATTTCGCATCAAAGAAAACTTGGAATAAATTCAATTTATAATTCTGGGTTAATCATGTGATAGTACAGTTCGCCCCAACCTCCCCTGGCATCAGCCGTCATGAGGCTACACTAGCTTTCTCTTTCAGTCTTACGCATAAAACAAATTATATCTCGCTCTATACTCAACAACAGGCAAATTGATTAATATCTAATGAAAATATTATTTTTTACAATCTTTTATTTAAAAAAAGAGGTACTTTCGCATGAAATGATATGTTTTTCTTATCTCTAACAGTTTGAGTGTAATTTGTGCACCACCTAATGTGTGTTTAGGAAGGCATTTTTACCAGGAATATAAGAACGTTGCGCGTCGTAACGAAGTATTTAGCCGCGGCGCGTGAGCGTGCACAACTAAATGCCGAGCGGGCAATTACCCAGTAATCTTGTTGCCAGCTGAGAGCGGGTAAAGCGTATCTATAACTTTAAAAACATCTTAGGCTATAAATGGCTGAAGAAGAAAGATCTTAATATGGATAACAAGATATTTAGAATTCTAAAATTTATGGAGAATGTGATTTGTTAGTGTCCTTGATTCAGCCATAAGGCTTAAAATACATCTGTTCCTTAAGCAAAGGCTTCTTTTATTCATACAGTAATAGAATTTGTCATCATACATTATTTTCAATTGTTAAAAATATGTTTTTATTAGTTATATCGAAGCATTGTTTAAAGTGAAAGAAAATAAATCAAAAGTATTTTTTTAAATGTTTTATTCCCCTTTTGTTTCACTATTTGAAGTCGTCATCATCAAATAAATCTTCGAAATCTGAAAAAAATACACATTTATTAGAATTTTAGAAGCATAAAATAAAACTAAAGAATAAGGGGAACGACAGTCAAACCTACTGTGATACTTTTTATCAGCTTACAAGTAGCAACCTCATAGATAAGTACACACTTTGGCTTAATAAGTAAATAAAAGGAGTCAAATAGTGGGGTCATTGTTTGAATAATAATTAAAATTATTACTATCAAGATATTTTAAACAAGATGATAAAATAATATGTAGTATGATGTTGTTAAAGAATAAATAATTATTGTTTATAATTACAAATAGAAAGTTACCATTAAAAAAGTCGGCATGAACAGCTTTTTCATTAGCAGCCAAGTCCATTAGAAGGTTAGAAGGACCACCTGCCTGTGTAGTAAATAATATTAAATGCTATGAGTCTCAGTGAGCTATTATGATTAAAATGAGAAAAGAAAACATCAGATTTGCAGTTTTTCTTTAAAAACAGTACGTTTGATAAAGGGGATCAAATCAAGCATAATATTATGTGGTTATGTGTATGGAAACCTGTATTTGCGCAAGGCAGGGTCGCCATGAAGTGTGTAGCCTTTTATGAAGACATGACAATAGGTACCACACTACAATAAAAAAATCAAACCGGTAGTTGACAGTATGAAAAATATGGGCAGATTTTTATATATATCTTAGATTACGATCGAAACATGTCAAAAATAAATTGTTTTAATTAAAATAATAAATATTAATTTATATTTTTGAGAAATAAAATTGTTATATTGCAGCCATTAGTGTCACGTGACAATGAACGCCAATCAGAGCACGTGACGTCATAGTGTGCAAAACAGAACAAGTAGTTAATGAATTCTCAGTGAAAATTCATCATTTTCCAGAAATTTTGCTGTAAAATAATAGTATTTCCATTGTTATACACTGTTCATACGACTACAACTACCAGTTATAATAAACGCAAGTTTTATAAAACCAAATACCAGAAATTTGCCAAAAATCGATGTTGTTATGCTGGATGCCTTTTTCGCAACTAACACCAATTTGTGCTATGCAGAATTCCATAATGTTAAAACTTCTGTGTAAGTATATAACATTAAACAATAGCACCTAGTGTTAAAATTGTGATTAAGATATGGCAAAGTATTATTTTTTAATAATTATTTTTGAGGTTATGATAATTTTAATATTCGTAAATGTTGATGCTAATGGTGAAATTTCTTTTGTAGATCATCGCAAGTATGTTATGGAGATGACGCCATAAGTTATGTGCAATTGAAACGTGATGGCAAACTCCTGTATTGTAAAGTGTAAAATATTCCCAGATCATAAAGTGCTATCGAAATTATCGTCATCGCAGGAGTGAAGAACCAGTATGTACTTCTACGGATTGTTATTGGAAAAAATCGAAGCTATCACAATTGTGAACCAGTTTAAAATATGTAGTAGTAACCCTAGTTTACCATCAAATTCAAATGTACTCATAAGTTTTTAGAAGGAGGACTATAAATGAAACTTGAGGATTGTGCATTATTTAAATATCAACATAATTCTGTTCTCAGTGATGCAGCCCCAGCACTTTAATGTATCAACTTGTTTTAAAATATAATGAAAAATGTGAGTCATTTTTAAGAAATGCAGTAATATCAGATGCTGTCATTAAAAAATTTATGTGGAAACAAGGGAGCAATTTAAAAGCAGTCTAGCATGAATTAAGATATGGATGGATAACAGCATCACAGGCTTTTGAAGTAAGTAGATGCAAGACCCACAGTCAGAGAAAATTGGGAGCTGAAACTTCATAAAAAAATTAGAAATGTGGTCTCATATTAAGTCAACAATATACAATGACTGCTGGTTCACTGGATGGTACATGTGAAAATTGCATAGTAGAAATTAAGTGTCTCTACAGTACAAACCATATTCAAATTATATTAAAGATGGGAAGCCTACAAACAAATATGCTCAATTACAAATATATTTGACTGCTGTGGAAACATGTATATTTTGTGTAGCGGATCCAAATTTTTGTAATAGTAAAAAGTTTGAACTTTCTGTGTAGCAATCAGTTATGAATATGTTAATGATCTTATTACTGACAGTTTGTTACCATTTTGGAAATGCCATGTGTATCCATTACTTTATCAAAGCATATAAAGTAACTACTAGATAGGTTCTGATCTCATCATTTTATAATAAACTAAAACACAAAATGATTTTGGAGTTTCATTTAATGAGGCAATCTTATAAATTAACTAAACTACCATGAACTAGGGCTAGGGTAACTAGGTTAGGTCATGACTACTTAAGGCCGGTTCCTATATCTTACTATTCACTCACCCAACCATCAGTTGAATTTTGACATTATTTATATGGAGCTTATGTCAAATTTTAAGCGATGGTAAGGTAAATGAACTCTAAGATATAGGAACCAGCCATTAGTGAACTTATCATCTATAAAGTAAAATTGTTCATGGAAAGGATATTTATTTACATATTTTTTATTTCTATGAAAGATGTGATCTGGATGTGTTGAGTGGAATGGTGACAGTGAGGACTCTGTGTGAGTAACGGATGAAATATATAAAGAGTGTCACAGTGACTTCTTCCAGTATTAATTTCTTTGAAACTTTGCTTATATTGGATCCAGATGGCCTTAATGATTTCACAGAATATTTCACTTAAAATGGAAATTAAGAAACTGATTTTTGTGAAGACTACTAGTGATCCTGCCTGGTCCACAGTCTGGCTTAGCTTAATACTGGATTGAGTAGCTTTACTTCTATATTTATGTGTCATCAGTACTTAAACAGATTTATTTGCTATTCTAAGACCTTGTAAACCTTCTTCCTGGGTAAAACTGAAAATAAATTGACAATATTATTATTAGATTGTTTCAAGAAAATGAATATTGGAACTACTCACTATTAATGTAAGAACCTGTGGTTGTGTTAAAGTATTTTCAAGAATTAAACTAGTTTCACTGGTACTGGTTAATACAGTACTACTTTCAACTGATTTATTTACACACTTTCTTAATAGCATCATCTTTTGGTTTTTATTGTATATACCTAATATATATGGTCGATTTAGACTGCTACAAGTTCGCTTTCGTCTATCTGGCTTACAATCAAATTTACTAGGTAAACATCTTGCTTTCAAACGTAAATGTGATATAGATCCCATTATTTGATATTATACGTAATTTTCCATATCATTTGATAACATAGAATTATAAATAGGGCTGATAAACACTTACATCAAAATGATCTTCACAAAAATGTGGTCACTTTCTCCTTATTTGTTTACCCCTTAGGCACGTAAAAACATAGTTTCTGTGGTGTTTTTATCGTTGTACTGATACATTGCGGTACTATACAGTGCTTGTAATAATTAGTATTCATTTTTTATTATGTATTTTTTAAACTTTTGATAACACTAAAACCAAACAGATGTTTGTTTTGCACACCGTGACGTCATGCGAGACGCCATGACAGCTTGACGCATTTTCGTTGCGAAATGACAAAATATTTATAAAATTCCTAAATAAAATATGTTCACGTTGTTTTTTACTGAAATATTAATATTTTCGCTAAAATAGACCATAAGGCAAAATATAAACCTGTTTCTCAAAAAGTGTCAATTACCGAATTGCTGTTCTTTAGTGTCACTAAAACTCAAGAATGGCTGGACTAATTTGGCTAATTTTGGTTTTGAATTATTTGTGGAAATCCAGGGAAGGTTTAAAAGGTGAGTAAATATTTAAAAAATGCTTGGAATATAGTAAAAACAACAATTTCGCCTTCCTTTAGAAACTTCTGAGGTAGTATGAAGTTGGCGGGGTCAGCTACTTTTAAATAAATATTGTCATCAGCTTGCAATCCTGCTGCTTATTTTAAATTCATCATTTATATTTAAAAAAATGTACATTTACAAAACAATATTTTCGAACAGATTAAACTGAAATAAAAATTTAAACAAACACAGTTACAACTAGTCTTATATAATCCTCTGTACTCAAATATGTAGTAATTATGTCATGTCCTAATGTGGCTAAACAAACTGAAATTTCTTTTAAATTCTCACAAAGTGTATTTGATCAATGGCATTATTCATTTAGATATAAGAATATCTTTCTTTTAAAATTTGGTGCTTTATATCCATAGCTGGGCATTAACTCATGAATCCGTTAATCGTTAATTAACAATGTTAACATTTTGAGTAACGGATTAACTTTTGAGTTAACTTATAATATGTTAACGGACTCATTAACTTCTGTTAAATTCCCAAAGTCCGTTAATCGTTACTCCAACAACAAATTTTTAAAGAGCAAAGCTCAAAATCTCGTCAAAATGTGGCTAGACGTAAAGTCGAAAGACTCGTTAAATGATGCGGCATTCCTTGGGGAACAGATATTCGCAAATCTGTTTATTACATATAATACTGCTATACCCTCAAGCGCTGCAGTTGAATGTCTTTTCTCCACGGGCAATATACTACAGCCGAAACGAGCTTCGCTTTCAGACGAGAACTTCCACATATTAATGTTCATCAAGGGGAATATTCATATTATGCCAGATGACTAAATTTACAGATAAATTGGACGGGTTAGTATCGTTCCGTGTAAGATGTAAGTGGTCTATGTAACATACATACATACATACATAACTTCACGCCAGTTCCCTTGCGGGGTAGGCACGAACAACAGAGCGCCATTTAGGCCCATTCTTACACACCTCACTTGCTTCTTTGACATTCATAACTCTTGTCATGCACACTCGTCTGTTCTTAAGGCTCCTGACATCACCCTCCGCTAGTACATGATCAATTTGATCATGGAAGGTGTGTCGTGGCCTTCCACGACTTCTGCATCCATCCACTTTTGCATGCATCTATGTAACAATTCGTCTAAATAGCAAATAGTCATTATATTATAATCAAATCGTCTTAAAATTAGTTCATCTAATTAGTGTGTCGTCCAAAATGCAACTATTCTATCTTAATAAAATAAATTCTAAACCTTAATTCAAATGAATGAAAAAAAAACATTGTTTGTCAACATGCCTATAATAAACACTTTTTTTGTTTCTTACCTGTTAACTTCCAGAACCAATAGTTTTTATAAGATGCAATTTTTATCACATGTTAACAGATTAATGATTAACATTAACTTGTATTGAATTTTCTGAAATGTAATGCTTTAACTTTTAACGAAGTTAACTTTTTCAGTAACGGGTTAGCAATTAATGAAGTTAACTATTTGATTAATGGTGCCCAGCTATGTTTATATCCATATCTTCAAGTCATTTATCTTCAAAGATATTCTTAAAGATTGCAGATCAGCAATTGCAAGCTACTACTATTATTGGTTTGATCTTGCATATGTTGAAGTGATACTTGAGTACATCCACATAACACACGTGCAGACTTCTCTGCTTTTATTTATGTTCTGCCAACTCTAAAAACAAAACTGCTTAATGTAACCTTCCAAACATAGGACTACCCTCGATCACCTAATAGGACTACCCTCGATCACCTAAGTTGTTGTTGCTCTATTTTAGATGGAAGAAAGAAAGAACAAAGATTTCTTTAAAACTACAATAAAGTTCTTATAACACAAAACTAAATGGGCTGCTACTCAGCTATCTGGTGCACAAATTTTAAGTAGTGGGCAGGAGGGAAGGTATATACTTACCCTTTCTGCAACTCCTAGGGTCTAGAGTTCTTGAAATATTTATTTTTGGTAAACATAACCTCACCTATTTTTCCACTAACATTATTGTGATGGGTGGTGAAATGTCGTGACCAGTGACTAGAACAGTGATTTAGGTTAGGTTATCTCCAGACCAAAGCAGACGAGCAGAGCAAGCGATGTGAGCTTGCCACGGCAGCGGTAGCAGGGTATCAGATCTGACTGGTCCATTTACTGTTATTTTATAGATATGAACAGTTGGTTAGGTTGGGTTATCTTTAGACTAAGCGCACAGAGCCAAGGGGGCATGCAGCAGTAGTGGAGGTGAGCGCCAGAACTCACTATTTATTACTAGGTAATCACTTACTATTTATTTCATACACAAGATTTATAATTTTGTCTCTATTGGCCACTATTTTTAATATTTTCATGGTTATTCATGTGTGTACTTTGTTGCGTTTTTTCTTCATTTTTTGACGATATACTATACTCTTTTTTTGGTTCTTTTGATTGCTTGCTTTTTTTTTTGACTTCAAAAGGATTGTTCAACTTTGTAAGTGAAAAAATAAGTGATGGTTATGTTTATTAAAAAAACTAAAGATCTTCGGACCATAGGGGTTGTAGTCGGGGTAATTATGCCTCCCCCTTCCACATTCCACCATCTCGCCACTTAAAATTCGTGCACCGGATAGCTATAGATTTACCACTAAATATACAATGCCAAATGCTCTTATATAAAAAAAAATAAAAACGAAAACGGACGACGAAGGGCGTTTAAGAGTAAGCTCTCAGACTCTCAGTTTAAGTTCCCTTTACTAGGTAGGTACATACCTCGTCAAGATCCATGTACGGTCCAACCCCTTCAGGAAACATTTCATCGGCAGCTACAGTTGGTTTCATTTTTATCAAGTTAATTTGTTAAGTAATAAAGCACTGAAGTTACAATTTGCTTTTTTATTTTAGGATATTACCTAAAAGAAAATTTTCTTCAAGCACCCCGATTTTACTTCGTTAAAGTTATTAAGTCAGATGTGTTTATTAATGACATAAATTACACAAACTACTATGGATACTACGTATGTTACAAACACAAACCACAAACTACTATGGATAGTACGTATACACAAACTACTATGGATACTAGATATGTTACAAATTAACTTTCCATCACAAACTACTATGGATACTACGTATCTTTCACAAACTACTATGGATACTTCATATGTATCTTTCCACACACAACTACTACTGATTTTTATTTTATTTAAGTTTATGGCTTGGCAGCTAGGCCTTTAAGCCAGATCTTAGTTTACAATATAGTTTCTTTACTCTCTTAAGCCTATATGTAGCACAGCTGAACTATAGTTGGAGTTTTTGGCGGGAACTGAAAGTAGACGCTGTGCTGTTCAGTTTTATTTTCTAAAAATGTGTAAAATTACTCTAAAATGAACAATAGTTGTAGGATATTGATAGTTTTTAAGTAGTAATTATGTTTTTTGTGAGAAATGTGAACTGTATAGTCAAATGTGGCCTTTTGAGTTGTCACAAGAACAACCTTCCCTTGCCTACCCCGCAAGGGAACTGGCGTGAAGTTGTGTATGTATGTATGTACAAGAACTCTGTTGAATGGCACTAGCTGATTACCTACAGTTCAGCTGTACTACACATAGGCTTAAGAAAATGAATAAACTATATTGTAAACTAAGACCTGGCTTAACGGCCTAGCTGCCAAGCCATAAACCGAAATAAATAAATAAACACACAAACTGGCTTAAAGGCCTAGTTGCCAAGCCATAAATATTAAAAAATAAACAAACCACTAACTACCGGGGTGTTCCACCAGTACCTCACAACGCCCAAAATGCTCCGTTAGCCGTTCCACAAAGCGACCGCGGTCGTTGTGGTCATGGCGAAAACGTCACTAATGACGTTATCATTTTCGGTCACACAACGCTCACAATGACCCATGTCAAGAGGTGTGTCGAATAGCCGTTCCACTTGGGATTACGATTGTAACGCCGGCAAGCAAGTGGAACGGGAAAAATCGCGATCGTGAAAGTGGTCGTTGTGAGACCCCAGTGGAACGTAGCCTACCAGGTCGTTCCATCTCTAGCTCACAACGCCCAAAATGCTCAGTTAGCCGTTCCACAAGGCGACCGCGGTCTTTGTGGTCGTGGCGAAAACTACACTAATGACGTCATCATTTTTGATCACACAACGCTCACAATGACCCATGTCAATAGACGGGTCGAATAGCCGTTCCACTTGGGTTTCGAACCCCCGAGGTTGCCATGCAGCGCATTCGACCAGCGTGTGAAACGTAGTGTCTAGCGCGCCGCACTCGCGGCACTGAGGGAAAGGCAGGCACCCTACAATCTGATGCAGATACTTATCGAAGCAATGGTTATAGTCGTGGTGACAATGTCACCTTAAGTCATTATTTTTGATCACACAGCACTCACAACGACCCAACGCTCCTATTATTTTTTTACTTTAATTTGCCACACTAGCATGAGCTGCTATTACTGTCAAGGTCAAATTCAAAAGGTCTTTTATTCAAAATAAATTCGTCTGCAGAACCTTTTAAATTTCTTCTTCTTTGTTCAATAATGGCTTGACACCGTTTGTGCATTCAGCCAGAGTCATGTGTAAATGGCTTTTCAATTCAGTTCTATAAAACTAGGGAAACGTAACGCGAAAAAATAGAAACTTTACCGAAAATTTGGAAAAACGTGTCAAAATAATGACTAAATATGTAAAAAGTACTAAAATTCAAGTTTAATTTGATTATTTACAATAAATGAATTTAATATACTATATACATCAAATTTACAATCCTTAAGTAATAAAGACATAGAAGTAGGAAGAGGAACGGAAAGAGAAATTAAAGAGTCGTAAAAAGAAGTGTGATCATACATAGGACAGGACAAAAAAACATGGTTCATGTCACAATAATTCTCACCGCATTCGCAGGCTGGACTCGAGACAATTCCAAGTCTATGTAAATGCACCGGAATACAGAGATGTTCAAGGCGCATGCGAATCAAAATGGAAGTAGCAGTTTTACCAAACGAGAGTTTAGCGAACCAGGGCTTCTTGGGAACCGACGACTGCAAACCGTACAGGAAACGACCCTTGATCCGACCACTCTCGCTCCAGCACATGTTCCACGAATCATGGAGGTATGTGCTAGGCAAAGAAGCAAAAATCATTGCCAAAATTCCTGTACGGATAAATATCTCCGTTCATAGTAGCATCGTTCGCCAAACTATCAGCTCCGACATTTCCACTTATACCGCAGTGACTAGGTATCCAGCAAAAGGTTACTAAATAATTATTAAGTTGGCAATGTAACAGCTTTCTCTTACATTCAAATATGACATGAAAATATGGGTTTGATTTTAATGAAAATTTTGCCAAGGCCTGTAAGGAACTTAGAGCATCAGAGAATATAACAGTTCTACTTAATTTGAAAGTAATTACATACTCAATGGCTCTTAAAAGACCAAAATATTCTCCAGTAAAGACGGATGTTTCAGGAGGAAATTTGATTTTTTGAACTATATTATACTGTTTATGGAACACACCGACACCAACACATCCCATAGAATGCTTTGATGCATCGGTATAAATATGATGCCAGTTTTGCCATTTATTGGTAACTATAGAATTAAACGTGTTGTTGGCATTGGAGTCAGACTTTTTAATGTCAAGTGAAAAGCAAATATCGGGGGTAAGAAGCAAATATTCGTATGAACCACCAAATAAAGGAAGTAACTGAAATGAGTATGTAGGTGCTCGTATAGTCTGAACCTTTTTATAACTTTTAACTAAACATGGTGAAGGTTTACGGGACCAATACTTAGAGGAAGATATTTTATGGGAAAGAAGTTGAAGTTTAGAAATAAGGAGATGGTTAGAAAACTGTACGATTCGAAAGACGAATCTGTCAGAAAGGTACTGCCGTCTTAAATGTAAAGGGGGATCGCAGCATTCAATTTGAAGGGCATTGATGGGACTAGACTTCATAGCTCCGGAAATAATTCTTAGAGCTCGTGATTGTACTAAATCTAATTTCTTAAATCCAGCCACACTACCCGGATCCAAGAAATATGTACCAAAAACCCAAAAAAATCACTTCTAATAACGGCATTGTAAACCCATCTCATTGTAGTCGGATGCGCGCCCTACCAGACACCACGTAGACATCGGAGTATGTTCAAATCCGTTCACATTTTGCAGCTACGTAATCGCAATGAGGGAGGACCGTCAACTTAGTATCAAGTATAGTTCCTAAAAACTTTACTTGATTTTTAGTTGGTATGGGTATATTGTTGTAATTTATACTTACAGGAGGGTGAGCACGAGATCTAGTAAATACAATGCCTGTGCTTTTGGAAGGTGACAGATCTAACCCGTTATCATCCATCCATACTTTAAGTGAGATCAGTGAAGATGAAAGGAGTAGTCCAGCAGTGGTAATACTATTATCTTTAGCATAAAGTACCAAGTCATCCGCATATTGTAGAATACTGACAGTATTATCCAGTGATCCCTCTAGGTTATATGTATAGATGTTATATAGCAAGGGACTCAAAACAGGTCCTTGTGGCAAACCTTTCCAAACCAGTCTACTCGGTGTATATGGGTCACCTACATCTAAAGTAATGGTATGGAACATTTAAGCTATCTAACTTTCGTTTGATGACAGGAATTAAAACATTATCATACGCAGAATTAATATCTAAGAAAGCGGCAGCTACACATTTGTTTTCCGAAAAAGCGTTGCGAATATCAGTAATAAAGTTTCCTAAATTATCAGCAACACTTTTGCCTTTCCTAAAACCGAATTGAGTCTGGGAGAGAAAACCTTTATTTTCCATATACCACTCAAGACGATTTTTCACCAAATGTTCAGCAATTTTAGTAATAACAGACGATAAAACGATGGGCGATATGATTGAGCGTCAGAAGGAGTTTTATTTGGTTTTAAAAATGGCAACACTCTTTGCCTTTCCCAAGATGCAGGAATGTCACATGTCGTGACGACTTTGTTTATAACATTTAGAAAATAATTTTGACCGTTTTCACCTAGATGAGTTAAAAATGAATACGGAATCCCATCTTTGCCGGGGGCGCTATCCTTAACATGAGCGAGGACTCCTTTCAACTCAACTAATGTAAAAGGCTGGTTTAACGTGGAAGAAGGATTGACAGAAGTAGATACTAAAGGACAAATTAAATCATGCTGTGGGGCAGAAGCGGGGGCCAAACGGTCAAGGAATTGATCAGCTAATACAACAGGAAGGAGTGCTGTTTTAGAATGGTTAGTTGCTGATCTAAATCTTTTGATGTTACGCCAAATAACAGTAGAATGACTTTCAGGCGTCAAAGAACTACAGAATGTTCTCCATCTCTCAAATTTCTTCTTTTTAAATAACTTCCTTGTCTCCTTCTGTATATCCAACAAGGCGTCGTAATTCTCTGAAGACATATTACTACTGTAATTCTTCTCAGCTGTTTTCCGTTTTTTAATAGCACTAGTGCATTCTTCATCCCACCATGGTGGGGATAGCAATTTATTATTATTTGGTGTTTTCTTGGAAAAAACACTATCAGCGGCTTGCAGTAAAATGCATTTAAAAGAATCTGAATTTATATTTGAGGATTGTGCAAGGTTTTCTTCTACTGATAATTTGTATTGCTCCCACTTAGAATCAACTAATTTGTATTTTAATTGAGGATATTTTATGATAGGATTTCTTTTATTTTTGCAGAGCAAGGAAATAACTATAGGATAATGGTCACTATTAAAAGTAGAACTTAAAGTAGACCAAGACAAAAATGAAGCTAAATCGGAAGTACATATAGACAAATCAACAGCACTGATTGCTTCATCAGGTTTAGTGAGACGAGTAGGAGTGCCTGAATTTAAAACACATAAATCATATAAGTCCAGAATGTCTAACAGTTCATCCCCACAACTGTTAGATGTTGAACTGCCCCAAGATCTATGATGAGAGTTAAAATCACCAAGAATCAAGAAAGGTTTAGGAAGAAGAGAAATCAAATTTTATACTTCATTGAAAATTTGTGAAGAAGGATGAGGGAGATATATAGAAACATAGCATATATTATTTACAATAGCAGCGATAATAGAAAAAGAATCACTGTGTGGGGGAAGAGGAAAAGGAGATATAAAATAAGTATTCCTGATGAGTAGGCACACACCACCATACCCATCAGCCCTGTCATTCCTTAAACAAGAATAACCAGGGATTTTAAAGGTGTGATTCGGCTTAAGCCAAGTTTCAGATAGTGAAAGAATAAAGGGATTAAATTTATTTATAATATAAATTAATTCATGTTTTTTATTGATTACACTTCTGCAGTTCCATTGGACTATTTGATCCATGTTGTCCATTTTTATTGAGATTCGTTGAATAAGTATTAATTAATGTAGCTGGGTTGTTCGGTATGCCTAAGTTGGATTGAGATAACAATTTTATTAAAGACAAAATAATATCTGCAAGTGTTTGATTGGAGTCATTGGAAAGAGGTGGTAAAGCACAACCATTGGAGGGAGCAGGCATGTTATAATTTTTTGGTAAGGCATCATGGGCCTCACGGTCATAGCCTTTATTTTGTTTTGGAGGTGATCGAGGCTTAACAAAACCTGTTTTTTTTATATGAAACAGTTCTTTGAGGTGGTGAGCCAGGAACAATTGTAATTTCATTTTGGGAAGATTTGCTTGGCATAGAACATAAAACATCGGCATATGGTTTAGAGACTGTGGGATGTAATTTGGAAGCCTCCATATACAATATGCTATTTTCAGCCATAGTAATTTTAATTTGTTTTGGTCTCGAATATCCTGGACAATTTTTGCTAGAAGCAAAATGCAGCCCAGAACATAAGCAACAAGATCCGCGATCCTCCTCAACATTGCAACTGTCACCAGTGTGGCCCTGACCACACTTGTAACATTTTGGTCTTGAACGGCACTGTGTTTTGGTGTGTCCAAAACGACAGCAGTTGTAACATTGTATAGTGGGGTAGGTATATAATTCTACAGGTAATGAATTAAAACACATATTTATGTGTAAACGTGTATTTACACGTTTGGGTAAAACTTGACCATCAAAAGTGAACACTACCGTTTGTGATGGTTTCCATGTAGGGGAACCCTCAATAATCACTTTGTAGTTTAGGCGCCTAATTTTAATTATGTCACCACAGCCAATTGATACATTTGTGTTTTCTTTTATTTCATCAGGCGACCAGTCAGCGGGGACTCCTCTAACTAATCCCATTCTAGTAACATTAAAAGTAGGTATAAATGCTTTGAGATTATTATTAGTTAAGATATTTGAAGAGACAGCTGTTAGCATCAACGAAATTTTGGAATGATAGAGACATTTTGTTTCTCCCTATTCTTTTCAGACTGCCATTAACAATGTTTTTAAATGTATTTTTCTTTAAAAATCTTCCAAAGACGATGGGGTTTAAAGAAGTCCCATCATCAGCAGATGTCTGTATTTTTTGTATATGAACAATAAAAGGCCCGTGATCGTTCGATTCATATTGACATCAGCCGATGTGTGTGGGAGGCTGAGGAATAGCAGTATCAGTGCATTCAGTTGTTGGTAAAACTGGAGAGACTACGACCAAATCATTATTATGGCAGTGACAATCGGAGTCCTTAGCAGGATTTGCCTCTCAACTATGTTTTTTCCATTGAGATATAACATGTCTAGAGAGAGCATTGCTAACAAACAACATCGCCAAAAACGGCATCAAAAACGCGAAGCGTTGCTAAATTCACTCTGCGTTTTCGGGATATCAGGAAAAAAATATTACCCCATTTTTTATAATTAAATATTTTTTTATGTAAGTGAAAAGTTTAAATGAACTTTATGATTTAATCGCTTTATGTGTTATAATTTAATATTACTCAGATGTTTCAGTTTTTTTTTAAATAAAGTATTAGCAACAAAAGTTGTGTGTCTTGGAACGAACCATAAAAAAATACATGCACAAATAAATTCATAACACATGTAGTAATTTTAATTCGCAATAAAATGTCTGTACAGATATTAGTACATATTTATAAGTCTCTTAATTACCAATACTAATGTAATAATCCTAAAAAAAACTATTCATAATGGCAAATTATTTTTGTGTTACACATCATGTTCACGAAGGTTATTAGATGACTATTTATAATCCAAAGATTATCCTGCGCTAAAAGTCAGTGAAATTATTTGTAATAGTAGACTTGGCCGATTCGATAGGTTCATATTGGGTAGTAGGCTTTATGTATAATCCAAAGTTTATATCAGTAGTAGGAACTACGGGGTAGGTACACGGGATAGTTTAATGCAGGGACTTAAGAGTAACTAAACCACTTGAAAAGGGCTATTATATAGAAATAAAAATATTCATATCCAAATGTTTTTATTCAAACTAGTTCAGTTTGATTATTTTCTGAACTAAAATTTGTTTTTTATCATATTAATATATTAAATTATTTCTTTATTAGGAATTAATGGAGATGCAGCTAACAGAATATAGACAAAATTAATATCTTAATTATGACAATAAAGAGTTATCTATAATATTACTAGCGGCCCGGCGCGGATTCACCCGTGGTCTGTCCCGCTCCCGTGGTATAAAGCGTCATGTTATATAGCCTATGACACTCCCTGTTAACGTAGCTTTCCAACAGTGAAATAATTTTTCAAATCGGTTTAGTAGATCCCGAGATTACCCCCTACAACGACACAAACTTACAAACTTTACCTCTTTATAATATTAGTACAGATAACTCCGACCGAAGCTTTTGCTTTAAACGATATTCAGTTTTTTTTACATCCTCTTTGACGATATTTGCAGCACGCATTCTGTCAATTCTATGTCAAACGTCATAAGGTTACATTAAAAAGTTTATATTGTCCAAAGCGCTAAGGTTAGATTAGAAATAATTTTATATGATGGTTAAGTATTCTTAAATTTTCTAATTATCCTTCACACAACTTACATCTTATCGGTCACGATCATATATAATTATTTTAGGTACTTTATTTCAATACAATTGTGCCGTTGATAAGAAAATATAAAAAACATAGTGTAAAAATATCTCCGAAAATGATTCAAAATACTTCCTTTCAAAATCCATCTCTTTGTCCAACAATATGCTACAATTGGATCCGTAGGAAGTCTAAAACGTAATATAAACTAGTTTAAGAAAACCGGATACACAAACATTACATGTCTGTTTTCTATAGATTTTTTCAATTATTCATATTTCATAAATAAAAAAACAAATCGTACCAAAAGTCCCCAAATTTTGGAAAATAAATCACACTTGTCACCTGACAACATCAATCAATTCGATAACCTTCAAAATGTCGAAATTAAATTTCACGTTTTTACAAAGAAATCATGAGAAAAGTGTTAAGTTTTCCGATTAAATGACATCTTATCTTTATCCTTTTTCGTTTTAAAATAGTTCCGACACATTTTAATAGCGCAGGCCGGCATAATGATTTTTTTTGCGAGAGCTCTAACCAGTAAAGTAATCGAAACGACACTAACACGCGTGGGAAGCCACTGAAGCCAGTGCACCAATTATGGTGCACTGTTTTTGGGCCGTTTTTGTGCAATTGATGCGTGATCTAGACGTTTATATGATCTAAGGTTTTTTCTTTCTTTTGTTACAGTGTTTGCATATTTTATGCAGTCGACTACGCTTTATAATTCTTTTCGGCACAGAACAGTCCGTATCCATGCCAGACTCACGCTTTAGTGTTCTTTTCGACAAAGAACAGTCTGTATCCATGCCAGACTCATTAGAAATTGTCACGTAAGAACTCGCGGGGGGCACTAAGCCCCCCGGGTCTGGAGGTTCATTCATAAAAATTGGAAAAAACTTACCCTAAGAAGAGAACTAGACTAGTAAGTAATGAATAGAAATATATAAAAATACTAATATTTACAAAGGATAACTATTCCGATCACTATTAGCTTATAAATTAATTTGTAAAACTAAAATATTGAAAAACTGCGCCCGCCAACTTCGAAGGTTTCCCGCCCTTTCTCTTTTAAATTTACTTCCTATTCTATGTACACCACATGTATTATGTCAACTGTCAACTACCACTTCTGCCAGGTAAAAGAAAAAATATAACGAGTATAAACATAACCTTAAAATTTTCTTTTAAATTATTTACAAAGTTAAGTTTATCTGTTAGGTTCATTCTATTGACATGTTAATCGTATTATATTATTTGTTTTACAATCAATTAAGCTTCTATGTATAATATAAAATTATAAATTACACAGATGTAATCTTTTCTTATCTAATCTTTCTGATGCATTCAATTCTGATTAACAATTCTCATAATCTGAAGCATTGAGATATAACATGTCTATATGATCTAAGATCTGAGGATTCGTACACCACGTGCAAATTTTTGATGTAGGATAATATTTAGAACACAGACAATGACGTAGTAAAATGTAGTGATAAACAATGCTCTCATACGAAAATAAAATAATACTTGCGCCGATGGTTCGCATTGGTACTCTGCCAATGCGACTATTAGCTCTTCGTTACGGAGCAGATATTGTTTACACTGAGGAATTGATTGATTGGAAATTTTTGCGATCAAAAAGGAGATACAATGGTTAGTGCTTTTAGGTTAGTTAAGGTTTTAAATAGGTGTTATACTAAATATATGTCATATTGAATCTCAAGCACCTATTGAGCTGTAACTATAAAAAACGTGGCTTTGATTATGTACTCCGTAAATCTATTATTTCCTTAATGTAATATATTATTGTAATGTAATGTAACAGACGAGCGTGCATGACAAGAGTTATGAATGTCAAAGAAGCAAGTGAGGTGTGTAAGAATAAACCTAAATGGCGCTCTGTTGTCCGTGTCTACCCCGCAAGGGAATTGGCGTAAAGTTATGTATGTATGTATGTAATATATTAGATAAAATACTTTCAGATATTTTGGACACAGTGGATTATGTTGACCAAACAGATGGCACTATTATATTCCGAACATGCACTGAAGAGAAAGAAAAAGTTGTCTTGCAACTTGGCACATGTGATGCAGAAAGAGCTGTAAAAGTAGCTAAACTTGTGTAAGTAGTTTTTATTTAAAATGAATAGGTATTTAAAATTAATAAACTTAGTTAAATTTAAATTCCATCAAATTTCTATGTCATATACATATAGAGTTATAATTCAATGTTGTGTTTGGTAAATGTAAATATTGTTTCAGAGAAAATGATGTGGCTGCCATAGATATTAATATGGGCTGTCCAAAAGAATTCTCCATTAAGGGTGGAATGGGAGTAGCATTAATGGCACAGCCTGATAAAGCATACAACATCCTGAAGACTCTAGTTGACAATCTTTCAATACCTGTTACATGTAAAATCAGAATATTAGATACACCAGATGAGACATTAACAGTTGTACAAAAACTAATAACTTCTGGAATTAAAGCAATTGGTATTCATGGTAGAACTCGCAATGAGCGCCCCCAACACCCTGTGCATACTGATATCATTCAATATGTTTCAGATAGGGTATCCATTCCTGTGATAGCAAAGTAAGTTATTTTTTACTATTGACTTACAGAGACTTTTTTATTTATTTAATAATGTACTATTTATTTTAAGTGGAGGTTCCAAAGAGATAGAAACACATAGTGACATATACAAATTTAAAAAATTAACTGGTTGCACCAGTGTAATGATAGCCCGTGCTGCTGAGTGGAATTGCTCTATATTTAGAGAAGAAGGCTTATTACCGATGGACACAGTTATCAGAGAATACCTAAAACTTGCTGTTGACTATGATAATTCTCCTTCAAATACAAAGTATTGTATCCAGAATATTTTGAGAGATTTGCAAGAAACACCCAGAGGGAGACAGTTTCTAGAATGTCAAACATTGGAGCAAATATGGTATATACTATTTATTTTAATTATTTATAGTGCAATTAACAAATAAATAAAAAATAAATCAATTCTGGCCTTTTAGTTCTATATGGGATTTGGATGAATATTGTCAGCAAAAACAGTCTCAACATCAAAAGTTGGGTATACAAGGAAGGTGGCAAGTCTGTCCCAATGAATTGGAACCTCCACATAAAAAAAGAAAATCTGCTGATGTAGAATTAACCGATGGAATTTGTCAAAAAAAGGTAAGTGTATGACTAATCTGTTCCTATACTTTTTAGTTAGACTTTGTACTATATTTATGAATAGCTTTGTTAAAGAAATTCAAATAAATTAGCTTTGAGACTTTTTGCATTTGTAGTAGTGTACTGTCAGCACATAAATACACTAATACTTTTTATATATTTTTATAGGCAGGTACTTAATATGAAACTAATAATATTAAACAAAATTAAAATAATAAATATTAACATTAAACATAACTTTTAATACTAAATTTCAAGGAAATTAAAATTTTGAGTTTAAAAGTCATCTAAATATACAAATACTACTACTACAAATGCAAAAACATCTCGAAGCGAATTTACCTGTACTCACATTTACAACATGTGAGTAATGTTGTAAATGTGATGTTTTTTTTTACAGAAAAACCACTACTGATTTTGCTCAAATTGATTATATCTGTCTTTTGCTCACTACCACCAATGAACATAATAAAATAAAATTAAGTAAATTTTCTAGGGGAAAAAAGTCATAGATAAAAATTATATTATGTAACTTCTGTGAATGCATGCTCTAAAGTTAAAACTGACTTACAATATTAATAAAATAATAATAATTCTATCTATAGAGTTATAATATCTACAAATGTAAAAAAAATCAATTTTAGCTGATTGATGGTGTAAAAATAACTACATTTTAATAATCTTAAATTGTTCACAGGTATGCTTCATTCGTGCAAATTTTACTGATTTGAATTTACCAAAATCTAGGCTTCATGTTTGGGCAAGAAAAAATGGGCATAAGCTACCAAATTATGACACACAGCAGGTTGAAAAACTTTTCCGTACAATTATAACTTTTAATGGAAAAAAGTATACATCAACATTCTGGGAAAAAAACCGAAAATTTGCTGAACAGGGTGCAGCACTAGTATGTTTGCGGTTCTTGGGGATAGTGACAGATGAAGAATTAATCAAGTTAGGATGTATAATAAAATGAAATAATATTACATGATTATAAATATATATTTATTTAGGATTGTTATTAATTTACTATTATTAAATTTATTTTTTCTTTGTAAACCCTTAGCTGTGTATGTATGTATCATTTGATGCCAGCTATAGTTTTTGAATGAAAGGTAAGCCTAAACGATCGTATTATTGTACGATCATTTGGGTATTTTGTTCTATTGAACAACTAATGTTTTAAATAAATTGACATAGATTGAGAATGGTTCATTACAAGAGCTATATTATTATACAAGAATTCGCCCGTGTCTTCGTCCACATTGGATAGGTAGCAAATATCCCAGTCGTTTTACACAGAATTTGAATTGGTGAATTCCTAGCAAGCATTGCAATTGAATTAAATTTTTTTTCGACCTGGGACACTTTATACCACTCCTAAGAAAATTCCCGGGGCCAAAATATTTTACAGGTGATTTTACGTCCGGGAATTGCTGTCTGTCAACGAAAACCGCATCGAAATTGGCCCTGTAGTTTTTACATGAATCCTGAACAAACATAAACTCAAAAAATATAAGAAAAAGACTACACAATTTTATAAATAAATAAATCTTCAATGTAGTCACGGCATGTTTAGAATTGTATAATATTATAGGTAGATAAGCTGGAGTCGTCTGAGTAGAGTAAACAAAAGCTGGTCTCATCACTAGAAGCAATTTCTTCCAGACAACCTAAGAGTGGATTAAACAAGTTTGTAAGTATGTGAAATTGCAATATAATTAGGATATATATATGACATGAATAACTATGGGTGGTCTCTTCAAGAAATCTAAATACCTATAAATCTTCAGATTTATATAAGTACAAATGGTAGTGTTAAACTAGAAATAAAACTATTAACTAAATTTATATTTATTTTAAAAATAAAATGTAAGTAATGGTAATAATGACTGATAATATGATATTAATATCAAACAAATCTAGTTAAAATTGAGCAGTTTGTTAGATGGTGATAGAAAAATTGTCACCCAGAGGACTAATATATCAGTAGGTCACTTGACAAGTTATAACTGAGTTATCACTGTTATGTATTCTAAGGTCAATAGGCCTTATAGGTCAGGGTTAAATAAAATAGTATATAAACCATAGTGTACATGCTATTTATTTTATTATTGTTGATACAGACAATAAGTTGGTAAGGTCTGTAACATATCAAAAACCCTTGATGCAAGTGATATATTATATCATTAGGCAGAAGACATATGTAGGGTTCACATTCACTTTTATTTCACCCTGTAAAACAAGTTTTACAGAGAAAAAGGAAGACAGGAAAAAATACAGCTTTAATTATAGAAAATTTACTATTCAGGAATAACGTGAATTTACACTTCGCCAGATACCTGCTCTGCTACCATTATGTATGGTGAAGGTGGCGAAGTCTGTCAATGATGTAGTTCATACACTGCTTGTTTTTTAACTTTTTTAAACGGAAGTTAACACCAACTACAATACGAAGACAGAATTCAATGGTCTGAGTTTCACTGACTGACTTGTTGTCATCATAACTATTAAACACAGAAATAATGAGAGAGGTGTGGATTTTCCCGACTGACAGACTTCGCAACCTTGACTATAGCTCATCTGTTTTGTAGCAAGTAGTTTATATCTTTTATATATATTTCTACATACTCTTATGACGTGTTATATACTTATATCAAATGTCGAAAATTAGTGATCATTAATTAGCTTAAATAAATTTTACAATTCAACTTCCCTGATAATAAAGGGAAGAAAAGTCTACAGGAGTAAATATGTTGTTTTGTAAAACATTCATTTGGATTGCTTTTTCATATTAGCGGTATTTTTTATCAGCTTCGTATTCAACTCTTCTAGTTTCTTATTTATTTCACTCTGTTGGTCTAAGTCTACTTCTAGCTGTTTATAATTACGATAACAAGTGTAAGCTTCTTTTAAAACATCTTCTAATGGTAATTTCAACTGATAATCTGATTTTACAATGTCGTTATCAGACAAATCTTCTAATATGTGCATTGAAGTAGGCAAATTAGGTACGTTATATTTATCCATTCTGAATAATGGATCTAGAAATTGTAGAAGATGGAAGTCTACAACGAGAAATTCTAGTTCTAGTAATTTTAGTTTATAGACCTTTTATATATTTAAATAAAAGTATAAAACAAAGTCCTTTATTCTTTTACGTTTTTATTTTATTTAAGTTTATGGCTTGGCAGCTAGGCCTTTAAGCCAGATCTTAGTTTACAATATAGTTTCTTCATTTTCTTACACACGACACACTTTCCATGATCAAATTGATCGTGTACTAGCAGAAGGTGATGTTAGGAGCCTTAAGAATAGACGAGCGTGCATGACAAGAGTTATGAATGTCAAAGAAGCAAGTGAGGTGTGTAAGAATAAGCCTAAATGGTGCTCTGTTGTTCGTGCCTACCCTGCAAGGGAACTGGCGTGAAGTTATGTATGTATGTATTTTCTTAAGCTTATGTGTAGCACAGCTGAACTGTCGGTAATCAGCTAGTGCCATTCAACGGAGTTCTTGTGACAACTCAAAGGCCACATTTATCTATACAGTTCACATTTCTCACAAAACGCATAATTACTACTCAAAAACTATCAATATCCTACAACTATTGTTCATTTTAGAGTAATTTTACACATTTTTAGAAAATAAAAGCACAACATCTTTCAGTTCCCGCCAAAAACTCCATTCATTTACGTTATTTTTTTTTTCTTGATTTGGCTAGGCACGGTTTGTGCATTCAGCCAGAGTCACGTGGTAAATGTTTATTTGACTATCAGAAAACGAGGGAAACAAATCACGAAAAAATACAAAATTATATCGAAAATTTTGAAAACATGTATCAGAATAATTAATAAATATATACAGACAACTAAAATTAAAGCTTTATTTGGTTATTTACAATCCATAAGTAATAAAGAAATACAAGTTGGAAGAGGAACGGAAAGGGAAATTAAAGAATCGTAAAGAGAAGTGTGATCGTACATACGTTGTTATTTTGTTTTGACTTGAGTTGTTATTGTTAGGAGTGAGGCGTATATATTGGAACAGGTACACGGAACAGGTTTCTCTATGAAAAAACTTTGCCCTGTTATCTAAAGACCGAAACAACTGTTCCAACTGTTCCAGTCTGTTCCATTATGTTCCGTTCCACAGCAAACAGTCCGAAATGAAACAGTTTGGAATAAACTCTTTTCTCTTTTCACATACAGTAATAGAAAAAGATAGCATATACATTATCCTGTTTCAAAGCAAACAGTTTGGAACAAGCTCTTTTCTCTTTTCACATACAGTAATAGAAAAAGATAGCATATACATTATCCTGTTTCAAAGCAAACAGTTTGGAACAAGCTCTTTTCTCTTGGCGATAACTCTGCAGCAATAGTATGCTCTTGGCAGTGCTCCGTCCGCGATCGACGTCACAGAATAGTGTGGAAGACTCCGAGCGTTGCTGCACGAGCGAGCAACCCCAATACCCACTAAAAACCCCCTCCTCCCTGTCGACCCTGCGCTTTTGTTTGTGTTGGAAAGGCTGAGATTTAGAACATAGTTACGCCCAGCCGATCCAGCGCAATAAAGTGCCTGGAGTGTGCCCTGGGAGAACACACCCCACTTCGTTGTGCGGGGGTAGAAGGTCCTTTGCTCTCCTAGCAAGCTAAAGGCCCCCCGCGGTAAACGGAACCTAACTCAGGGAGGGAAGTAATGCGCGTACCTGCCTCTCCGGGTGCCAGCTGAAGGCCGGCGACCTCGAGAAGACGCATTAGCACGCGCTGCAGGACTTCTCTCCCTATCGCGTTCTGCGGCCTCCTTGAGTGACATTACTGTCTCACAAAAAGTAACCGCAGCCCCCCAATTGTCGCCGCTCTGCAGCATGGCCTTGACCAGGTCGCAGAGCGAATCGACCGGACCTACGTGCGTCTCAAGTTCGAAACGCTGCGGTGCCCATGCGGCGCACTCGACTAGCGTGTGTAGCGCCGTGTCGGGCGCGCCGCACTGGCGGCAGTCCGGGGAAGGCAAGCAGCCCACAATGCGATACAGATACTTATCGAAACATCCGTGTCCGGTAAGTATCTGCGTCGTTCTGAAGGTCAGGGTGCCGCTGGTGCGGTTGACCCATTCCGTCAGCTGTGGCCTGATTGCATCC
Source organism: Dendrolimus kikuchii (assembly GCA_019925095.2). Taxonomy (NCBI): domain Eukaryota; kingdom Metazoa; phylum Arthropoda; class Insecta; order Lepidoptera; family Lasiocampidae; genus Dendrolimus; species Dendrolimus kikuchii. The sequence goes on from CM034390.1 coordinate 13,738,589, forward strand.
ACCGTGTAGCCGCCATAGGCCGCAGGGTTGTCGAGCTCTTGAGACCAGACGGCGATCATGGAGGCGGTTTCCCGCTTCCTGATCGCCTCGATTTCGACCTGACAGAAGGTCAGGCCTCTAGCTAGGGCATCCTGCCGGGTGCGACGCACCTCTGCCAGGACGTTCGCCTGGAGATGCCAGGGCGGATCGCCTGCCAGGAGGGTGGCCGCCGTCCGCGACACTGTGCGATACCCCCGTATGGTCCTCACGGCCAGAACCCGCTGCGCCCGGTGCAGCAGGGTTCTGTTGTGGCGGTGAAGTGCAGTGGACCAGACGGGTGCACCGTACAGCGCCATACTCCTCAGGATGCCAGAGTAAAGTTTCCGCGTCGCACCCCCCGGGCCCCCCACGTTGGGAAGCAGCCTCGAGAGTGCGCCCGCGGATTTGACGAGTTTGGGAACTAGCTGCTCAAAGTGCGCTTTGAACAGCCATTTCCCATCGAGAACTAGCCCCAGATATTTCATCTGGGGCCCTACTCTAATGGCCACCCCTTGGACCGAAACGGTCAAGTCCGCGGGGGGATTGCGAAATTTCCTATGGAACATGACGGCCTCCGTTTTCGCGGGGGAGACCCTCAAGCCCAGCCTAGCTATTCGATCTACGACAATCGCCAACCCGGCGTTGGCGACGTCCACGGATTTCGCAAATGACGCAGCGCGTGCCGTGAGTAGGGTGTCGTCCGCAAAGCAGATCAGCCCTACCCCGGGCAGGACCGGAACCCGAAGGATCCAGTCATAACCTACGTTCCAAAGAATCGGCCCGAGGACCGACCCCTGTGGAACGCCGCACGCGACGCGTCGCCGACCTAACACGGGATTGCCGGACTCACCGCCCTCCCAAAGGATATGTCGATCCTGCAGGTACGCGCCCAACAGCCTCGTGAGGTACGAGGGGACTCCATGCGCGCGGAGCCCCTCCCTGATCGTCTCATGAGGGAGGCTGTTAAAGGCGTTCGCTATGTCTAGCGACACCGCAAGAACGACATCCTTCGCTTGGACGGCTTCGTCCGTCAACGTTCGCAGTGTCTCGAAGGCGTCCATCGTGGAGCGCCTCCGCCGAAACCCGAACTGCGTTTCTGAAAGCCCCGGCTCCACAGCGTCGAGATGCTTCACGAGCCGCTCCGCCAAGATCTTTTCGAAGACCTTAGCGACCTCGTTCAGCAGCACTATGGGCCTGAAGGCGGACGGATCGTTGGGAGGCCGACCTCCCTTGGGAATCAGGCACAAACGCCCCTCCTTCCATTGCGACGGGAACCGACCTGCGCGAATACAGGCTTCGAACAGTTCCCGCAGCTGGCCGCGTAGGTGTTTAGCGGCCAGGAAGAGGAGTCGACCTGGAACCCCGTCGGGTCCCGGTGCCGTCTTCCTGCCCCGGAGCCGGTCCAGGGCAACATCTAGTTCCCCCTCGGAGATGGAGTGAGGCTCCTCGTCCGTGGGGGTGTCGGGAACGGGTGGACCCATACTGGGGGGAGTGAAGTTTCCCGGATCCGGGAAGAGCCCATCGATAACCGACCGGAGCACCTCGGGTTCGAGCGTTTCCGTGACCGTGGATGTGCAAGGCCGCAACGTGTTGCGGGCCCCACGGTACGGACGCCCCCAAGGGTCCCGATCGAGCGTCTCGAGGAGCTCGGCCCGAGCCCGGGCTTTCGCTTGCAATATTGCAATCGAAAGGGCCTTTCTGGCCTCCCTAAACTCGCCCACGAGTCCATTTTCCGCGACGTAGTCCGGAGGACGGCGCGCCCTGCAGCGTTTGAGTCTGTGGCTGATGATGCGAACTGCCTTTCGCATCTCGCCCAGCTCCTCGGTCCACCAGTGGACCTGCTTGCACGGAGGCTGCCGCTTGGAGACGCGAGGCATCGCCGCGTCGCAAACCCTCGTCAGGGTCTTGCGCATGTGCTCTGCCTGCGACTCCAGGTTCGCGAATTCGGCTGGGTAGGCCCAGCTTTCCGTGAGTGCCCACTCCTCGGCCTGCTCCGGATCGAGCTTGGTAAGGGCCCAACGCAGGAGAAGAGTGGGGCGATGAACAGGGCTCGGACCGGAGGAGGGGGTAAGCTCAAATCTGATGTACAGATGATCAGAGAGCGACTCCACCTCCTCCAGCACCCTCGATCCGACAACTCTGCGGGCGGCCGCATGAGTGACGAATGACAGGTCGATGACCGATCCACCCCGCGCGCGCACGCAGGTCTGGACCGATCCCTGGTTCAATATGGTCAGGCCGGATTGAAGAGCCCATTCCTCAACCGTCCGGCCCCTAGGTTCCGTGAACGCATTTCCCCAGGAACAGTGCTTTGCGTTAAAGTCGCCCATCACGAAAATCGTTTTAGGCGACAGTCTGCCTATGGCAGCCCTGATGGCGTCCAAGTGAAGCTCGAACTCCGCCAGGGGGCGGTTGCGCGAAAAGTAAACGCCTATGACGACGATACTCCCGCTCTCCGCCACCGCATAGCCCTTTCCTCTTTCGAGACATGTAAGCGGTGTGCCAGATCCGGCTCTGGCCACCACCGCTACCACGTCGTCGAGGTCGCCCATCCAATTGCCGCAAGGCGGCACGTAATAAGGTTCGCTTATTACGGCCAAGTTCGCTTGCCACTCCGCCATCGCCTGCAGGCACAAATCCTGAGCGGTGAGGGAGTGGTTTACTTTCGCCTGAAATAATGCTGTTACGGGCGTACTAGGCATTGGAGGTGTCCATTGCGCGTACTCCCGATGCACCCGTGCGTTGTTTCGTCCTCGGATGGACGAATTTGCCCTTCACGTAGGGAGGCTGGCAGAACCTCGCTAACGTGGGGTGGGCAGCGTTGAGTCCCCCCGCCGCGCACACCGCGCAGTGGGGGTTCCGAGCCGTGCAGTCCGGCATCTTGTGTCCGCTCTTACCGCAGCGGAGACACAAGTTAGTCCGATCCGGGCACGTGTCCGGACAGGTCTGGGTGCCATGGCCAACGTTGTAACACCGGTAACAACGTATCGGTCTGGCCTCCAGTGCCTCCACCCTCGCCGAGGTGAAGCCTACCACGAGGTAGCCCAGCTCGACGATGGCTTTGGCAGCAGCGACGGGGCACATCATATACGATGCGCCCAAACCGCCCGGTCCTACACCGATGTGCTTTACGCGCACGTCGTCCCGCTGGCAGCCGCCGGCGCGCGCGATCGCGTCACGAAGCCCATCGACCGTGACCGATTCGTCCAGCCCAGAGACGTAAAGCTCTCCACGCTTTACGGGGCGGACGACCTCAGCCATCCCTACAAGGGCTCCGCGCAGAGCCTCGGCGACGCGGTCCGCCTTGGCCGCGCTCTCGGGTCCCGGCTGGAACTCGAGGAGACGCGCGTCCCTGACGGTCCGCACCACCTTCAGCCCCTCGCGGAGGCCCATGGACGCGATGTCGACCACCGTCGAGGCCTTTGCGAAGACCTCGCGATAACCGACACCCTTCGCGTCCGCTGCCGGCAGCAGTTTAACGATAACTGCGGCCGACTTTGGCTCGCGGAATACAACCGCAGGCTTCGCAGCCTGTTTCCGCTGTTGCTGCCCCCGCCCCGTCGGCGGGGGAGTAGCTTGCGCCTGGGGGGGGGGGAGGTGGCCCGTCGGCCCTCGCCCCCTTACCCTTTTTCCGCTTGACGACCGTCGTCCACGCGCCCCCCTCTGGGGCGGGGGCCACGGGCGCCGGCGTCGGCGCAACGTGCGCGACGCGAGCGCGGACGACGGGCGTCGCGACGACCGGTGTCGCGGCCGCGGGCGCCGCCTGCTGCCTAGGGGCCGGCCTAGGAGCCGACACCACAGGCACAGGTGCCGTGGCGGGGGCCGTTAACGCAGCGGCGGCGTCGCGTGCCACTCTCCGCTGTATTTTCAGCCTCCACTTCACCCCCCCTCTATTCGTCTTCTTTTTAGGGGGGGCCGGTGACGGTGGGGAGTCCGTCACCCCGACAGCCGAGGCCGCCACCACCTTCATCGGAACTGGGGTACTTGATTCCCCCGCATTCCGCCGGACGGCGGCTGCAGCCGTGGCCCCTTTTGGCCTAACAGCCACGTTTGGTGCCGGTCTGGTTGCCGGCGCCTTGCCTCGGTCGGCCGCTAGCGGTGGACGGAGGGTCGGCGCGGCATTCAGCCGGTCCTCGATACCGGCGAACCGGGCATCGAGTATGGGGGCGACGACGTCGATCACGGCACGCACAAACATGTCGTAATCGATGCCGCCGAGCCCCGGTGGAGCGGGCGTCGGCGCCGCCCCGTTGGCGGTCGCCGGAGCCCGCTCCGTCCCGACGACGGGAGCCGGTGTCGGCCTTGCTACCGCAGCAGGGGCCGGACGCGATTTTTTAACCGCAGCGGGTGCGGCGGGCGGTTCCGGTACCGCCGCCGCCTCCGCCGTGGCGGCTTGGGCCTTCCGCTTGACGGGTACGGGGGTCGGCGCCGCCATTACAGCAGGCGCCGGCTCCGCAACCGAAGCGGAGGCCTTTAGGGCCTTACGCATATCTTCAAACTCCCTGCGGTAGGAGCGGTTTTCCTCCCGCAGCGAGTTTAACTCCATGCGTAGCCTGGCGTTCTCGTTACCGAGCTTCCAGGCCTCGGATTCCGGATTTCGCGTGACCAGTGTGTCGACGATGTCCGACACCCTGGACGTGGCCTCCTTCAGGCAGCGTACGTAGACCCCCTTCAAATTGCCCGACGTTTGGGCAACATGAATTATCTCGGCGACCTGGGCGCTCGCCGCTAGGCGGAGCTCCCCAGGGCCGAGAGCCAATACGTCCCCGACGAGGGTGGCGCACTGGCTAGCCGCGGCCACTTTGGCGGCGGTTGCCTTGCGCGCCTTGCGCCCCCTTTCACCCCCCTCGGTACGGAGGTAGGCCTCCGCACCCGCGAGAACGCTAGAAGCCGCCGCGGGTGCGCCCCCCGTGGGGCGCAGAGGCGAGCGCGCGCGCGCTGGAGTGGAAGCACCCGACGTGCTGGCCGAATCGGCGCCGCTGCTCTGTGACCGGTCCCAGAAGCGCGACCTCGATCCGGGAACGAACATCGGGGAACACGATATCGGCACCGTTGCCGTTGAAGACGTGGACGGCGTCGCCGAACCCGATGCCGAAGACGGTGAGGCTGCGAACGAAGACGACGACGTGCACGCTGCCGCTGCCGCTAAGGACGAAGACGTCGCCGCAGCCGAAGACGCAGGCGCCGACATCGTGACAGCGGCTCCCGTCCCAGTAGGGAAGGAAGTCGAAGGGGTCGCCGCTGCCGCGCCTACTAAGTCCCTATTCACGACCCCGGCCGAGGGCGCGAGTGAAGCTCGCGCGACAACCGGTGTCGTGGGACGGCTGCTCTCGACGTTGCAGCCCGAAAGGTTGCAAGTCGATGTCGTAGGCACAGGTCAAGCCCGTGCGCTATACGACACCGTCGTCGTAGGGCACCCATGCCCTGCCGTCGCTGAACCGGCCGCCGTGTATACCGGACTACAGGCAGACGCTTCAGGGCGGGAATAACTATGATCGCGAATCGCACCGTAGAGCGCGTGGTCCAGCGAGTCTGGGACGCTGCCGGACGGTGGGATGTCATCATGTTCTACGTAGGCGCCGCTCCCTTGCACGAGTGAGGCTTGTGCAGAGGTGGGTGGCGCCATGTAGGCGTATAGAACTATGGTGCTTGCATCGCTCACGGCCAGGCAAACGGCCGAGTTCGCTGCAAGCAGCACGTTCCTATCTATTTCCGGGTGTGCTGCGCTCCTGTGCGCGGCACGCCCGGATGGGGCCCTAGGCGCCATGGGAACCGGAGGCGGTCCCATCGCGCCGCACCTATCCTCATGCGTGGCGGTGGTGAGATCTACCACCGCCGACGCACTCCCTACCGAGGCGGGCACATCGGCAGCTGTGAAAACGGCACTATCTGTGTGCCCGGGACACGGCCCGGCAGCCGACCTGCTGCGACGGGCCGATGAAGAAGACATCTTCTTCACACGCGTCTCCCCGATCTCGGGCATCATCCAGCCATCCTTGGCCTTCGTGTGGTCCCGCTTGCGCGGGACACTCGAAGGCCTCGTGGCCTTCTGGGGACCTGGGCCATCCATTACTGGAGGCCCCTTGCCGAGACCAGTCGACGCGAGTGAATATCTATCGACACAAACGACCGTTATTGCGTAATGCGCCTAGGCGCGCCGAAATGAACAAGCGAATAGAGCTTAACAACTCACCCCAGTCGAAAAACAACTGATTCGCGCCGGAATCGAACTAAATAACACTGTACACTATCACTACACAACTATTGTCGCAATTTGTCGCTTTTTAGGAGCGAAAAAGCGTGGAAAATTGCAATTTCCGCAAAGAGCACGGGCATTTGCGACTGCTTCGCACGGATGCCCTCCAGGATTTATGTCATTGTATGTCATACAACATCAACATAAACAAACATTTCATTTCACGTATTTCATAATAAAATTATGTAAATTAGCTCTTCAGACCAATATTTAGCAAATATCTGTATACTAAATACTTAAATATGATCTGGAACTAAAAGTCAAAGAAAAGTGCATTATATAAACGAGCATTTTCGTAAACTGCGATTGGAACGATGTCGAAACATTTTCAAGAGATACAATCCAAAAATAACCTGTTTACCAATAAGAAGATCATCATGGTGGAAGAAAAGTTGTGTAGGGTAATACGGCTTACGCCAGAAGTTAGAACGTCCAGCCTTCTGTACACAATGACCAACGCATTTATCATCTGGGAAGTGTAATGGTTTGGTGTTTCCTACGAGGAGATCACTTCAAGGCGCAACATTTCCAAAATCACATATTGGAAGCAACGATTTAACCATTAAGTTCTATTCGCTGGATAGCAGTGGATTTTCCAACAGAACTCTGTACCCTCCCATAAAGCTAAGTCTATCTAACATTGGTTGCAAGCCAATTTGCCGGGCTTTGTTCGGAGTGAAAATTGGCCATTGTTGAGCCCCGACTTGAATTCTTTGGATTATTCTTTATGAACTGGATTTTAGCTAATGGCATACAGAAAATTCACTAGAACCTGAATTTATCTCAAGCGAGCCCATATCAATAAATCGAAACTGATTCCTATTGAAAAGATTTGTACCACCATAGAAGAATGCCCCACACTTTTAAAGCTTATTAATTAATTGAAAACAAGGATGACTATTTTGTATAACATATTTTTATATATACATAAATCTAGATGTCAGTAGTTATAATTCATGTAAACAATATATGAATATTTAACATTCCTCCATAAAATATTTTAGTTTTATTTTGTCTGAAGACTTATGAACATAGAAGGTAATGAATAGCTTAAGAGTTCACATTAAAAGTTATAAGAATTAGATGATTCTTTATACTGAAAGCAAACTATTGTGAGTTATAAATATGTGAGTGCCATATATTTATATGAATTGATTGATATATCTTTTGACTTGTTATTTTGCAAGATGAAATAATAAATAACTTTTAGCAGTTAAACTTGTTTATTTACTTAAAACACTTATTGATAATAATTTAGGACATATAATCTTTTCAGAAATGTTCAGATTTATCTATTTCTTTTTTGTGCAGGCTAGTATTTAGTTTTTTCTCTGTTTTTAAAGTTTTCATGTAAACTGCAGTGCATAACTCATATAAAATCCTATATTAAAGCATAACCCTTGCTTGCACAGAAAAGTTGTTGTTGCTAGTTCTTTCCGGATGACCTGAAAAAACAATTGATATAAAGTGTCCGTTTAATAACTTGCATAGTTATTATTTAACTCATAAATCTACATCGTAGTAACTAAGTTGCACATCAAGATTATTAAGATACATAAGATATTATTAAGAGATTTACAATGAATAAGGTGTTTGTCACAAATCTTCATATTCCATGTAATCTTTCAAGCTTTAGAAGGTGTGCTCGATTAGCCACTTTTTAAGCTGACAAGTGAATAATTATATTTAAAACTATTGGAGAGTGATATTTTCTGGTAAGTTGTTGTATATGGTCAGACTCATAAGATACATTAGAAATCAAACACACTATCCAATGGCCAGGACAGTGGTGCAATCCTATGTCTGTTCCTTTATTTGTATGTATTTATATGAGATACTTTACTTGTATTATGATTAATAAGAAAGTAATATAGGTTGTTGGTTATTTGATTGTACCACATTATTAAATAAGTAATTAATATTATATTTGTAATTAACTATTTGAGCCAATTTTGATTTTTATTATATAAATTATTTTTTAGTGGAAACTTGATTGATATATGTATTAATTTTGTGTTTTATATTTAAGAATATTAATTATTGTATGTTTCCCAAAATAAATAAATATTAATTGTTTTCTAGTAATCGGTCGGTTAAATTAGTGACATTTTTTTAATAAAACAGGTACACTTTTTTGACGAATTTCGACACCAACACAAAATATACTAACATCAATCATCTATCAATTAAATAAGTAATTAATATTACTGGTTTTATTACATGGATGAAATTTACAGACAGTAATAGTAATAAAATACACAGGTTCTAAAAGGAAGTAGCGGCGTCTGATGGAATCTTGATATGTACGAACAGGATGAATTTCGACACGTTCACAAAACTACTTACATCAGGATTTTAACTCCTCTTATTTCTCCAATATTATGTACTGGAAGCTATGTACTCTAATAACATTACATTGTCAACTTTAGGTAGGTTTTGCGAATCAGCCTTTACACAGTTGACTCGTATGCGAGGTTCCGGCCATGTTTACAAAGAAAATATTTATATTTTCAATAATAAAACAGTTCACTTTTTTGTCGGATGATTCCAGAAGAATTTTCTAAGGACGAAATGATGTAATTAATAATATTAGAATTCAGAAATATCGCATTAATCGCTGATCTAAAGCCGAAATACCCAATGTTGCCAGGTTGCTAATAGTGAAACTGAAATCACTAAAATTTAAAATTTTTGTAACTATACAGTACACTCACGTGTATGAAAGTAACTCCCAACGTATTGACTTAAAAAAGGCTTTATCGAACATCGCAATGATTTTTGCAATCGCAACAGACGAGCGTGCATGACAAGAGTTATGAATGTCAAAGAAGCAAGTGAGGTGTGTAAGAATGGGCCTAAATGGCGCTCTGTTGTTCGTGCCTACCCCGCAAGGGAACTGGCGTAAAGTTATGTATGTATGCAATGATTTTTGAAGTTAAAACTTCTGTAGGCACTTTTGGGGTGGGGAAAATGCACTGAATTCCCGTGACCGTCACTCTCAGATACTAAGTTTTTATACCTCTGAAGTGCCGTGCCAGCTACTGATAGTTAAAACATCATTGGATAATGGACGAGTTTTTGGCGGTAACTGAAAAGAGATGTTGTGCTGTGCAGTTTTATTTTCTAAAAATGTGTAAAATTACTCTAAAATGAACAATAGTTGTAGGATATTGATAGTGTTTGAGTAGTAATTATGTGTTTTGTGAGAAATGTGGACTGTATAGTCAAATGTGGCCTTTTAAGTTGTCACAAGAACTACGTTGAATGGCACCAGCTGATAACCTACAGTTCAGCTGTGTTACACATAGGCTTAAGAAAATGAAGAAACTATACATATTGTAAACTAAGATCTGACGTAAAGGCCTAGCTGCCAAGCCATAAACCTAGATAAATAATAAATCATTGGATAATGAGGTCATATATAGGCACCAGAGATTAAAAATGATAACCTAAATGTGATACCAAATCAAAGTATTTTAATGGTTAAATGTTTTAATCGCCGAAAGAATACTTTATTACAAACAAAGAAATTAATATCATTGCGATGTCTAATAGAGTAACTGGGATTTATGCCTGGTTATCAATGAATAGTATTAAATTCTAGCTGTATATTATTCAATATAAGCTCTGTAAGATTGATTTTTCACTAAAGGTCACTTTAAATTATTTACCGATAACTTTAGAAAATAATAATGGTTGTCACGAAAAATTATAAATCTAGCGACAAAATTGTTAAGCTGGCCACACTAAAATGATCACGATATGTAATGAGTAATGACAGTGACATTTAAATAGTAGCACAGATTACTATGATTAGTAAGTTTTATTATTTTCATTTTATAGGCAAAGGAAGTAATGTAAAATTGTCCCCAATGACGTCATCGGAGAATTATTTTAAATATCAAATTAAAAAAAACTAACACTTAAAACATAAAAATATTCAAATCAGTATCTTAAAATACCCTATTTTACGTAACAAAAATATAAAATCAGAGGGTAATTTTTTTTAGCAATTCCAGAAGTGACGTAAATAAGATCATTATAATTATTGTATACAAACATATTTGAATTTAATTTTTATTTCAATTTCATGCTAGATCGAATATTTTGTGGCATTTTGAATAAGGCTAGGGCGCTAAAATACTTCCCCGATATCCTTAGCACGAAATTTAAGTTCCAAAAATGTACAAAATAAAAATTTGCCCCATAAGTTCCCATCCTCAAAATAAAACCCAAAATGGGTGAACCCCAATCTAGACAAGTAGACACGATGTTGATGAATCGATCACAAATTCGTCGACGCGTCGCGTGCGGCGTTCCACAGGGGTCGGTCCTCGGGCCGATTCTTTGGAACGTAGGTTATGACTGGATCCTTCGGGTTCCGGTCCTACCCGGGGTAGGGCTGATCTGCTTTGCGGACGACACCCTACTCACGGCACGCGCTGCGTCATTTGCGGAATCCGTGGACGTCGCTAACGCCGGGTTGGCGATTGTCGTAGATCGAATAGCTAGGCTGGGCTTGAGGGTCTCCCCCGCGAAAACGGAGGCCATCATGTTCCATAGGAAATTTCGCAATCCCCCCGCGGACTTGACCGTTTCGGTCCAAGGGGTGGCCATTAGAGTAGGGCCCCAGATGAAATATCTGGGGCTAGTTCTCGATGGGAAATGGCTGTTCAAAGCGCACTTTGAGCAGCTAGTTCCCAAACTCGTCAAATCCGCGGGCGCACTCTCGAGGCTGCTTCCCAACGTAGGGGGCTCGGGAGGTGCGACGCGGAAACTTTACTCTGGCATCCTGAGGAGTATGGCACTGTACGGTGCACCCGTCTGGTCCATTGCACTTCACCGCCACAACAGAACCCTGCTGCAACGGGCGCAGCAGGTTCTGGCCATGAGGACCATACGGGGGTATCGCACAGTGTCGCGGACGGCGGCCACCCTCCTGGCAGGCGATCCGCCCTGGCATCTCCAGGCGGACGTCCTGACAGTGGTGCGCCGCACCCGGCAGGATGCCCTAGCTAGAGGCCTGACCTTCTGTCAGGTCGAAATCGAGGCGATCAGGAAGCGGGAAACCGCCTCCATGATCGCCGTCTGGTCTCAAGAGCTCGACAACCCTGCGGCCTATGGCGGCTACACGGTGGATGCAATCAGGCCACAGCTGACGGAATGGGTCAACCGTACCAGCGGCACCCTGACCTTCAGGACGACACAGATACTTACCGGACACGGATGTTTCGATAAGTATCTGTGTCGCATTGTGGGCTGCTTGCCTTCCCCGGACTGCCGCCAGTGCGGCGCGCTCGACACGGCGTTACACATGCTAGTCGAGTGCGCCGCATGGGCGCCGCAGCGTTTCGAACTTGAGACGCACGTAGGTCCAGTCGACTCGCTCTGCGACTTGGTTAAGGCCATGCTGCAGAGCAGCGACAATTGGGGGGCTGCGGTTACTTTTTGCGAGACAGTAATGTCACTCAAGGAGGCCGCAGAACGAGACAGGGAGAGAAGTCCTGCAGCGCGTGCCAATGCGTCTTCTCGAGGTCGCCGGCCTTCAGCTGGCACCCGGAGAGGCAGGTACGCGCATTACTTCCCTCCCTGAGTTAGGTTCCGTTTACCGCGGGGGGCCTTTAGCTTGCTAGGAAGAGCAAAGGACCTTCTACCCCCGCACAACGAAGTGGGGTGTGTTCTCCCAGGGCACACTCCAGGCACTTTATTGCGCTGGATCGGCTGGGCGTAACTATGTTCTAAATCTCAGCCTTTCCAACACATTCAAAGCGCAGGGTCGTCAGGGAGGAGGGGGTTTTTAGTGGGTATTGGGGTTGCTCGCCCGTGCAGCAACGCTCGGAGTCTTCCACACTATTCTGTGACGTCGATCGCGGACGGAGCGCTGCCAAGAGCATACTATTGCTGCAGTGTTATCGCCCCCGACCGACGCGTGTCGTTCCCCTAGCAACGACCCAGTTTGTGCGTAAATCGGTTAAGCATTTTCCCTCGCCTCAAAACCAAAAAAAAAAATCGATCACAAATTACCTACTATGGATGGTAACTTGCTAAGATGACAGTGACAGTCACTGACAGCTAAGCTGGCAGAGATGTAGCCATAGTAAAAACCCATTTTTTTTTTGTTTTGAGGCGAGGGAAAATGCTTAACCGATTTACGCACAAACTGGGTCGTTGCTAGGGGAACGACACGCGTCGGTCGGGGGCGATAACACTGCAGCAATAGTATGCTCTTGGCAGCGCTCCGTCCGCGATCGACGTCACAGAATAGTGTGGAAGACTCCGAGCGTTGCTGCACGGGCGAGCAACCCCAATACCCACTAAAAACCCCCTCCTCCCTGACGACCCTGCGCTTTGAATGTGTTGGAAAGGCTGAGATTTAGAACATAGTTACGCCCAGCCGATCCAGCGCAATAAAGTGCCTGGAGTGTGCCCTGGGAGAACACACCCCACTTCGTTGTGCGGGGGTAAAAGGTCCTTTGCTCTTCCTAGCAAGCTAAAGGCCCCCCGCGGTAAACGGAACCTAACTCAGGGAGGGAAGTAATGCGCGTACCTGCCTCTCCGGGTGCCAGCTGAAGGCCGGCGACCTCGAGAAGACGCATTAGCACGCGTTGCAGGACTTCTCTCCCTGTCTCGTTCTGCGGCCTCCTTGAGTGACATTACTGTCTCGCAAAAAGTAACCGCAGCCCCCCAATTGTCGCTGCTCTGCAGCATGGCCTTGACCAAGTCGCAGAGCGAGTCGACTGGACCTACGTGCGTCTCAAGTTCGAAACGCTGCGGCGCCCATGCGGCGCACTCGACAAGCGTGTGTAACGCCGTGTCGGGCGCGCCGCACAGGCGGCAGTCCGGGGAAGGCAAGCAGCCCACAATGCGACACAGATACTTATCGAAACATCCGTGTCCGGTAAGTATCTGTGTCGTCCTGAAGGTCAGGGTGCCGCTGGTGCGGTTGACCCATTCCGTCAGCTGTGGTAATAAAAACCCATTAAATAGCGATTGTTCAAAACAGTGTAGTTGTCCGTGAACTTGCCAGCTGGGTAATGATTCTTGAATAAAACTGAAAACAGCAAGTTTAGAGCTGACACCTTTGGCAACTCACTAAAATGTTAGTTTGTCGATTATGCAATAGCTAGTAAGTATTCGCGTTGACTGATGTAGCCTATCAGTGGGAAAGGTAATGCTTATGCAGTTAAAAATAAAAAAAAAATCTGGACTTTATAATTTATTCGTTTTATTATTGAGCTCACGACATTTACATTTTATTTAAGACAACCAACTGTCTAGCGACATCGATAACGCAACGACCATGAGATGGTAAATATTACTGTTTTTTTCTTGCCGGCTATTGAACGGCTGGATGGAGTGTAATTGAAATTTCGGTTGGTTGTTATCACTAAAATTAGGCTTCTGTAGTACATGTACTATGTACTAAAAGGAATAAGTTCCCGACACTGAATTGAACGAACTATTCCTTCTCCGTTTTAGGACATCGTTCATTTAGTACTTCGTCGTTCGTGATCGTATAGATATAGAATAGTCTGAATTCGCGATGTATTCTTTGTCACTGGTACTACTACGAACTGTCGTACAACAAACACGGAACGCGGTTGACTCTGACTGAATGAGCGGCAACGATATGGTTACATTCTGATTCTAAAATAACCCGACAAATACTTATAAAATTTTGATATCTTATATAATGCATTAAGAAAAAAATATCACAGATATTTTAATATCTAAATAACTTATGGAAAAAATAAACGGATATTGATTAGAATGACAGTCCTAAGCTTGCAAAGTATGAAGGAAAATCAAAATATTTCACTATTCATTCAGTGTTCTAAACTGTACTAAATGCACTAAAATATTGATTAGAATGACAGTTGCCTGCAAACTATGAAGGAAAATCAAAATATAATTCTTATTCGTTCAGTGTATTAAACTGTACTGAATGTACTAAAAGACCGAATTAGGACATCTGACAAATTATACTAGTACGGATCGCCGTTCAGTGACCGAGCAAGAACAAGCATAACTAGAACTGACTGTTAAGTGCTTATCTGTGCAGGAACGGAGAAAGAATACAATTTCCTGCGGCCAGGCGGTCTGTCGTAAGAGGCGACTTAATAACCCACAGCCAGGTGGTAGGGCATTTGCCCGACTGGATGGCTACCACCTCTGGTCTAAAGTATGTCGCCATAACAACCTTGAGTTGTGTTCCGGCATTAGTGACCAGGTTTCAGTTTCCCTTAAGAGAGCAGTAGCGCATTTGTAGCATCAAGTGGGCCGTCTGCCTGTCTGCTGATCTCCTGCAAAAAAAAAGTAAGCCATACACGGACAAGCATTGCAGTTCGCCTGGCAGTCCGCCGCGTAATGCAGGACTGCGAATTTTGTTGCAAGCTGCATTGGATGGCCTCGACCTCAAACCTTTGAGGCTGCAATACGCTGCATGGCAACTTCAGAGGTTCGAGCTCGAAGCCATCGTAGGCCCTATCGATTCGCTGAGGGGACTGGTTGAGGCTATGCCCCACAGCGACGCTCACTGGTCGGCGGGTTCTTCCTTTTGCGAGGCAGTAATGTCCCGCAAGGAGGCTATCGAAAGAGAAAGGGATAGAGCTGCGCATGCGACCACCAGACTGGCCTCCGGAGGCGCAGGTATGTGTAAATTTTACTCCTGTGATTCCATCGCAGCGGTCTGCTGCAGCTTGGGGATGCGGCGGGTCTAATCTCTGCTAGTGAAGTTGGGCACTCTGCTTCTCGTGGCAATCAAAGCTTGTTGTGCGGTTGATCATGGGAGTAGCTTCACTCTTGACCTCCTGTTCTTCCACACAAGCGCGAGTATGGCAGGTTTAGGTTTAGCGGAGTTTAGTTGGGAGCGTCTGTAGCAGAGTCTTCGCACTCGCTACGTGGCGCTTCTCGCCGCGGATGGTCGCCCCTCCCCCACCCCAAATTGGACCCAGTATTATACGAAATATATCCTCCCTGTGTTATCAAAAAGAAAACCGCTGCATTTCGGTCTGTAACACAAAGCAGGATGCTTCTCAAGGCCTGTAAGCTCCACCCACCGTTTGCAGTCCGCCGCGCAGGATGGTCAGTGGCTTGGCAGATTGCGTTGTTGCAAGTTATGCCAACGAAGATGATTTGTTGTTTTAGAAATATATGCAGTAATTTTAATGTGTAATTACTTTGCACCCACTCCGAGATGTAAAAATATTTACTTTTTTCTTTTTATTTTACACTTTTATGTTACGCATATGGTATTCCTAATAAGGTAGCTTCTGGAAAGCAGAAATGATAGCTAGAAGAAACAGAACTCTTATCTCAATGCACTTTCGTGCTGTTTGTCGTTAAAGATTTCCGTTGTACGCCTTCCTAGTTCTAATTGAGTCTAGTATAGCACATTATTGATCGTAATTAGGTACCCACTCATTTTAGGATTGTCATAAACCTAACAATATTTCAATTAATATTATACGAATTCGAGGAATTTTCTACTCCATCTTTGCAATTACCAATAAAAGTTATATACAACTAATGCAACGTTATGGCTGAAACTATACCTCAATCAATACAAATTTTCTGTTCAATTTTGAGGAATTTTGTACTATATCTTCGGAACTCAAGATCTGATAACAACGAAATTTATATGGGACCATTTTTTTATTTTTATTTTAATCTAATAATAAAAAAGACATAGCAGAATAGCAAGTTTCTTTCTTATTATACCTACTATACGACACATAATTCTAAGAACACTGACTCGAGTGAGAAGCGACACATATAAAAGTACTCCGTGAGCCACACAATACTGATAACGGAATGCAATGCAGACCGTCTGTGAGCTACATCTTGCAAGCCTCGGCCATTTTGCAAGCCGTAATGCAGGCCCGTGTATGAGCGCTTTTACTGAAACAATATTGTTATTGTCGTTTGCAGGCAAAAGAACTGAGTCCATACAGCATCAGTCTGACTGTAGTCAATTAACAAAATGTACTTGTGACCCGTAGACAGTAGGATTCTCCGTCTACGTCGTGACCGCTCGAAAAGACGCATTTCACTAAGCAGTCGAGATTTTCATGACAAACACTTTTTTTTATTAACAATTCTTTTGTACTGTGGTGTGTAATGTATGTGTAATTGTAAGACAGTCATTAAAGGACTCGAGTTCCGTACCCTTTTTACAATTTAATTTAGATTTTTTTTTAGAATTAGAATAGAAGAAAAATTAATATAAAAAATTATTGTTACTTTTTAACCAACATTATACATTTTTGAAAATAGAACTGCACAGTAAAAGATCACTATCACAGTTCCGTACAAAAACTGACGATGTGGTAAAAATTACTTTTTGTTTTTATAATAAGTAATAATAAATCTTTATTAGTCAATGGCATGGTACAATAGTAGATATAGATGCTCACAAGCGTATAACATTTCATAACCTTAAGGGTGTATAAATGTTTAATTCTATCTAATACTGAATATTAAATAAGAAATAGTTAGCCTAAGTGCACTACACTTTAGGAGACGGAGGCTTGCCGGTCGGAGCTCCGCGACGTCGCCATGGTTGTGTGGGAAGAACGCCTCAGATACCCCAGTGCGGGCCTTACCACCATCGAAGCGGTGAGGCCCGTCCTGCAGGAATGGACCGGACGTACACACGGCACCCTGACGTTCCGGCTGACACAGGTCCTCCCGGGACACGGCTGCTTCGGGAGTTACCTGTGTCGCCTTGGCCGCGAGCCGACGTCAGGGTGCCATCTTTGTGACACCGGCGACGAGGATACGGCGCTGCACACACTCTAGGAGTGTCCTGTTTGGTCAGAGCAGCGCCGAGACCTCGTCGCCGTTACCGGACATGACCTCTCGCGCCCGATCGTGGTACGTACCATGGTTGGGAGCCCAACAGGATGGGACGCCGTCTCCTCCTCCTGCGAGCGCGTTATGTTTGCGTAGGAGGCGGAGCGGGAGCGTGAGCGCTCATCACTGCTCCGTTCCCGCCAAAGGAGGACGCGTCGGCGCCGGAGGGCCAGCCAGGACTTTCGGCCACCGTGAGCGGGCGGCGCGGGTGGGGCCTCTTGGGGCATAGAGGTTCTCGCTCACCTGCAAATGCCGTCGAGATGGGGGCGCGAATGTTCCGCGCGCGCTCATCTCTCCTCCCGTGGGGCGAGTTAAAGACCGCCCCAAGCCTAGAGAGTATGATGATGCCGGGGAGTAAAGTAGTCCCCCGGCAGTGGAAGAGGCCTCGCGAGGCCTACGCCTGCCAGGGCTGCGGAGAGGCTAGGTCATATACCCGTAGCCCTGGAAAAAGGCGAAGGACGGAAGACCCAGGGGTTTTAGTGGGTATGCCTAACCGGGGAGTGGCAATAGCATGGCACCAGTTCTGACTGGGCATACTAGTGCCACCCCCAACCTGGCGAATCGCACACTAGGTCGCGAATTATCCCCCCAAGGTTCTGCCCTTGTCGCGGCTTAGTCCTCGAACGGATTTCCCCTGGCTAAAAAAAAAGTGCACTACATTATTATACTACATATATAATTAATTTTGTTATAATTTATAAAGTCAAACATCTATAATTAGTTTTGTTGGAATGATTCTGCACAATTGGTATGGTATTGATATATCTGTCCAGTTTCAATTGTACAAATTTTCAAAGAATCTTTAAGTAACAGCTCTGTCAAATAATAGGTTTTTGACAGACGCCAAACAAGAGTGTTTCTGTAGCAACTCGAAACGGCACATTTCAATACACAATTAAGATTTTCTACAACTATTGCTAATTTGACAGTAAAGCTGTACAACAGAAAATCACTCTAACTAAAATTTTAATTTGGAATAATAAGAATAATTTAAAAAAGTAACTATCAAATCGGTCCAGTCGTTCTCTCGTGATGCGCTTATCGACGAACAGATTTCATTTTTTATGTCTATAAGTATGTACTTAGATTAATTATATTGTCAGTATGTTGTACTGTTCAATCTACTTATATTAATTTTATTTTCATTTTCGATTCAACGGTAATATTTTTGAATAAAAATAAATCTCGTGATGCCTGTTACAACGGCTGGAGCTATTTAGGTGGATAGTTTGCGGTTTCCTGTGGTAACCGCGACTGCATCAACCTTGATTTCGTAAGCTGTGTTATGCTCATTTTAAAGTCAGTTCTAAGATAATATAATATTATTTACGTCCATTTATTTATCAAATCTAGTTTATAATTTGACATAAATACCTAACTGCTGTTTTTTTTTTGGCGGAAACGTGAAAGATGACGTTCTGTAGTGCAGTTTGCTTTAAAAAAAACGTATGCTTAAATTAATATTAATTTTAAATAAAGTATAGTTATGGAGTACTGATAGTTCTATATAACAGCGGTGAGTAAATGTCGAAAATCTCAAGTTTTCAAAGTAACATATGATTTTCCGAGTAGGTACAAGATCTCTTTTGTTTAAAATCAGTCAAAGATCTACAATTTGGCTGTGGCTCAGGTGAACAAAATAGGTAGACCGAGAGTTGAGCTCGCAGAGGGAAGTCGGCTAAAGGAAGCCGATTTTGTACTAGGAAGCCGATCGCACCGCAGTGCGTTACGAAAACTTAGTATTAAACGATCGAATTAGTACGGATAAAGATGGAATAGTTTCCACTGGATATATTGTTATTACCCACACAGGCGCAAACCACGTGTACAGGTAGATACTACCTACTACATAAGCTTACGCAGGTAAGTTTGTAAAATGGCTTTACTTCATTTGACGCTTTTGTTTACGTAGATTCCGGCTGCGCTAGCCCAGTCCCAGCTCTCACACAAATAAATATTCCTCTGAAAGCTGGGGCTGATAGCGGTAGGGATTGTACCTGTGTTCGGTTTTTGTCTGTTGCCTGCACGTTTGCTTGGAGATTATTCAATTCATGAATTTTAGCAATTAACGCTGAAGTATACATACAATCCGTGCTAAAATATATGTGTAACACATAAACATACGAGTATATTAGGTATAACTACAGGTGATTTTTCCAAGTGGGTCTTCAGGGCCAAATCCGGAACTATGCTAAATAGCGAAAAACACTCAAAGAAGTGTTGAGGCTAATTTTGACAATAACTAAGGTGGTATCATTAGATTTTTTTAAAATCAAATACCCTTGTCAGCAATCGAACCGGCTAATTTTGAAAAATAAATGCGGCTTGTATTATTAGACCCAATGATAGTGTAGCTTTTAAGGATCCATTTCTGTGAAGGACTATTAAAAGGCCAAGAGAAAGGGTTGTTTTTAAACAAAATGTTCTGTTTTCCATATATTAATTAAACATTAAATTGCGCCAGTCATTTGAACGCAATCAATATTTGATTGATTAACTGATTTAATTGGTTGAAGTAAAAAAACCTGCGTTTCAAAAATTAATTTATAGATGCCTGTTAAATATAAAACAAGTTTTATCATTTCCATATTTAACAAAATGTGGTGAATTTAATTAATGTATGGAAAATAGTTTAGTTTTCCTCAAAACGGCGTTGAGACTCCTTTGATTTGGCCCTAGATATTATAGGTACCGTAGCTAGAGCAATGCAATGCTATGTACTCGTATAAGCCTACTTTATTTCATTTAGGGTGATAAAATAACGCACAAGGATCTTGGTGTTGGTGGACCAATTATCTAATATATTGGAAGAGAAATCTATTTTTTAAAGAACTATAACACAAATATGCTCGTGCGCTGCCAAAAAAATGAGCGCATTTTGTCTAATTTAACAGACGTTTTTGATGATACTGGCATGTAGGTACACATATATTGGAATCCAGCACTAGGGGCGCAACAGGAACTTATCAGGAGCAAACCGAAAAAATAATAGTCCTGCCTGGTCTGGCCATTCTTGAACCCCTCAAAGTCTACGCCCTGTGCCTGGGCACCGATGGCACCGCCCTATTTACGGCACTGCTGAAGACCCACTTGAAAAATTCAATCTGTATAAATACATTTCATAATAAAGCTCAACATATGATACGATTTGTCATATCGGATAGTACCTATTCGTAGGATGTAAAACTGGATTTTATACAAAAAGAAAGTAATAAAAGAAAATAAGTATGTAAGTACCTACATTCACAAAGTACGCAAGTATCATATTTAAATTTGGCCCCAATATTAAAAGACACAAAAACAAATTTGAATGTTATGATGAGCTTTTTGATTTATAACCATATTCTTTTGCTAGAATAATGTTCGCATTTCGGAGTGAAACCGCGAAATTACGAAGCGACGCAGCAAGTTGCCTCACGCACCACAGTGCGTCGTGCCGCTCCGTTCCACCAAGAGAGGCCGATGACGGCAACGCTCTTTCGACCAAACCACAAACTATTATGCTTTTTTATTCAGCGGTTCCCGCATATGCCGGGCCACTTCGTATATTTTTATGTGAATAACTATACAGGCTAATTTACATCGGAATGTCTTATGCCAAAGCTATCTCTGTAAACTTTTGTTAGCTTCGGATTCAACAATTAATCTTAGTAAACTATATTATAATTTTAAATTCAAATTCAAAAGTTTTTATTCAAAATAAGTTCCACTGGAGAACAGTTTTTGAAGGTCATACATGAAAGTTAAAATTTAATTTTTACTTCCTATTCTATGTACACCGCTTCGCAACGTGTTGATGCTGTAAAGGAGAAGAAGCGGCAAGAAACTCCCCAGCAACACGTCTAGCTAAATATTGTTTTTCTTTATATTTCATATTCTATTTATATCTCTAATTCTTTTTTTTTATAAATTTTGTGCAGAAGTATGTTACAGAATTACTTTTTGAAGAATTAATGGAGTTGTAGCAAACAATGCATACTCAATAAGACCAAGACAATAAAAGGAAAGAAAAATAATATTATAGGTATAATATAATGACATGACGTGCTAAAATGTTATGCTGCAATATGTCTCCACAAATTCCTTACAAGCATGGCAAGATGAAAAAAAAAACCTTATACAAAATTTAGTATAAGAGGTTGGAGCGAGCTGCTATGTAAATGAATTTTTGTCATTTAAGTATTCTTCAATAGTGTAGTATCCCCTTTTTAGCAAGATGCTTTTTAATTTAGTTTTAAATTTAGTGAAAGGCAGATCTAACATGTTACTCAGAATCTTATTGAAGAAGCGTATACCAACCCCCAAGAAAGAGGGCAGTACTTTTTGTAATCTAAAAGATGGAAATATCAGTCTATTACAATGCCTGGTGTTGAAATTGTGTACATCCTTATACTGCTTGTAGGCACTCAAATTACTACAAATATAAATTATATTATTAAAAATATATTGGCAGGTGACCGTCATAATACCGATTTCCTTAAAGCGTTCTCTAAGAGACTCCCGAGGGCCGAGGTTGTAGGTTGAACTTACGGCTCTTTTTTATAAAACAAATATGGTCTCTAAGTCAATAGTGTTGCCCCAAAATAAAATATCATAGGACATGACACTATGAAAATAACTAAAATAAACTAGTCTAGCAGTCTCTTCGTCAGTGAACTGCCCGACTTTTCTGACCGCATATGCAGCAGAACTAAGTTTCCCGGAGAGACTAGATACATGAGAGCCCCACTGAAGCTTCTGATCTAGGTTAATGCCTAAGAATACAGTTAGGTCTTTACATATGAAATTGGCGTTTTGTAAGGGAGGAACATAAAGCCGATTTTTTTTTAAATATAATATATTCATTTAATCAAAGTATATACCATTGCTATCTATGCACTTCTGCCATCTCATAGGTAGTTCATTGATCCCTTTACTAAAAAAACCATTCGGACGGGAATCAATAAAATCTTTGACGGCACTTTGGACTGCCCCATCGGAATTCAATTTTTTCCCTTGCAAGAAGTTATTCAAATTTCTAAAAAAATAGTAATCTGTTGGAGCAAGGTCCGAGGCGTATGGTGGATGTCTTAGACATTCCAATTGAAGCTCCTCTAATTTGGTAGCCGTCTGTTGTGCAGTGTGTGGTCTAACGTCGTCCTGAAGCAACAGTGGTCTAGAGCGATTGACCAGCCTCGGTTGTTTAGCAGCTAGCTTTTCCATCATGGTTTGCAGTTGCTGACAATAGACATCCGCGGTAATCATCTGGCCAGATTTAAGAAAGCTGTAGTGAACGACACCGGCACTAGTCCACCAAACGCTCACAAGTAATTTTTTTTGAGTCAATTTTCGCTTGGGGCAGGATTTGGCTGGTTCGCCAGGGTTCAGCCATTGGGATGAGCGTTTCCGATTATCGTACAGGATCCACTTTTCATCACAGGTAATGATTCGATTTAAAATCTTCCAAAAATTTCATTATTGTGCCGGCTGAGTAATGTAACGCAGCAGTCTACGCGCGTTTGTCGGTTTGCTGCACTCAATTCATGAGGTACCCACTTTTCAAGCCGTTTCACCTTCCCAATTTGCTTTAAGTGGATTAAAACAGTTTTATAACTAACACCGCAGCCTGCAGCTATCTCGGACGTGGTTTGCGATGGATCCGCTTCCACAATAGCCTTCACTTCTGCATTATCAACTTTGGTCTCCGGCCGTCTACGCGGCTTGTTCTGCAGGTCGAAATTTCCAGAACGAAAACGTTGGAACCAAAAACGCACTGTGTTTTCTTTTGCGACACCGCCGCCATACACATCATTAATCCTTCGAGCCGTTTCTGCAGCACTGCTGCCACGATGGAACTCGTACTCGTAAATAATGCGATATTTCAAGTTTTCCATTTTGTAAACTGAGTGACGCAAAGAAAAAACCAAAAAAGGAAAAAACAAATGTACTACGGTATTCAAAACAGAAAAGCATAAGTAAAAAGCTGTATAAATTTGAAATTGGAATTCCTAACCAAAGAGGAGATATTTGAGATCAAAGTGGCCAGTACGACAAAACGCCAACTTCATATGTAAAGACCTAATATTAAGACAGAAAATATGTAAGTATCTATATTAGAGCTAATACATCACATAATATCTTTAAACATTAGTTTTGACAAAAAAAAAAAAGTCTATTAAAGTCGTTAATAATACTAGTATTATAACGAAATATTGTTTGCGATGGTGTCAATCTATACATTCGCTTGTAATAAAAAGGACAGTTCTAAGTTCTGTTTTAGTTATTTAACAATGGACTGTCACGCCAATGTGTCACCCTGTTTTGTATCGCTTATTCAAATGACAAGCAATGCGATACTCATACGCAATACGACGTGAAAAGCATATTTTTAACAATCCATTTCAATAAAATGCTCTTCACATCTCAACTTGAAGCATCTCATTACTAGAGGGGCCAGTAAATTAAATTTAATTTCGAGTGCATTATTTACACTTCAAAATATTGCATCTATTTCATAGTTTTACTATGTTCTATTAATATGTTATTTCAATACACAGTATATTTACAGTATATTTAAAAGGCACCTTCCATCCAAATTCAATTGATGGTGAATCATTTGGATACGGGACACTAATCAGGAGTGGTTTTATATGCACATACACGCAACTGAAGGTTAAAATTTTACTGTGCGTGTGAATTATCGTTAAATGAAGCAAAGAAGAAGAAAGCAAAGAATTTCTTTGGATACATTAGATACATTACACATTAGAAAAAAAAATTGTAACATACTAAATAAACATGTAGCAAACATTAATTATGTCTTGCGATGGTACCAAATGGGCAGTAATAAAAAATCAACTTTCTGCTATAAAAATCAATAATTTTCAAACATTGGGAATTAATTGGTTTCGTGTCAAATCTTAAAAATCGAGTTCTCATTGGATATTTGTGTTATGAAATTTAGTTTCAGTGCATAATTTTTTTTTCGGTCCTTTACTCAAATAGTGCAGGATATAGATAATAGGGCGGTATCTTTTGCGGTGCCCTAAGGCTCTTAAGGTAAAGCCGGCCCTGCAAATGGGTGCAGATCAGTGTCTGACGTTAGTTTCCAACTGCATCCTGATATACCGTGATGCCCTGTCATAAGACCTAGAAAAGGGAGCTTTTAAGTAAATAAATAGTTACTTGTTATATACGGTTTTAGTTGCCTTTAGAGTAGGTAGTAAAAATTATGTCGTCCCTTGTCTAAGTTCTAACCTTTAAGGTAAAAATTCTAGAAAAACTTACCTGGCAAAATAAAAACAATACTTTCTACGATAAAAATGTAATCAAATTAACCAAGATATTGAGTATATTTTTTAATTAAAATACTTTTGACTATATATTCTTAGTTACACAGCCAAATAGTGAAAATAGACTATTATTAGCGGATCGACAATCAACTAACTGGTTTTTATTGTTCATACCAGCTGTGATGAAAAATGACTGTGACATACACGGATAAACATGTCCGTGTATTTCACAGACATTTTTCTCAGAAACTATTGGATCTATATGGAAGAAATTTAGTAGGACTATGTAGTCTATTTAGTGCTACAAAGTTATCTAGAGAAATCGCTAAAAAACTAAAGAGTAAGAGGGGTGCCTGCCATATATGTAATTAAGAGTCGAAATTTCTTTTTTCAATCTATAAGTACATAGTCGTGTGGGGTATCATCAGTCAGATATGCACGTTTCTGAAATCTACGCAAACGAAACCGCATGGTAGACTCTAGTTTTATTAATATTATTGTTGCGGACAGAGAGCACCCCCCTGACCCGCCCGCCGGAGCACATCTACACTCCGCGCCCCGCATACCGCCGACGCCCATAGCTAGCGCGATTAGCAACTAGGCGTCGGACGGAATGCGGGTATAGGAGGCCGAAAAAACTGAAAATGACTAATGCTGATACTACCACTTCAAGAAAAATTATCAATTCAGCCACTCAGCTATATTGTACTCTCTTTGTTATACTCTTTAAATGTACATTTATAAATAATAATCATACAGTCCATTATTACGTCGAATTTTCATTTACAAACCCGAGGTGCAACTGCCACCAATAGTTTTTTGGTACTTCGCCGCCGAATAGAAGAATCGCAAAGAAGAAACGAGCAGTGTCTTTTGCTCCATCGAAACCTCAAGAAAGAAGAAAGACCAACTCTATACGGTCTCGTAGCGGCACCCTAAAGAAAAAAGAAGATTATTATAGAAGATCATCGTGGGCAGCCCGGACTACGTACTAGGAGACCAAGAGTTCCTGCCGGACTACGTACCAGGAGACCAAGAGTTCCTGCCCCGGACGCCGAGGCTACGCGTCTGCAGGATCAAGACCGGAAGAAAGAATAACGTTACTTCGTACCGTGACCGAGTGACTGTCCACCTAACGGTGCCAAACGGCCAGTTCACAAAGTCGTAGACGGTGCGCTGTTTCCAGTTAGGTCGGTCAAAGGTCTCAGTGTTTAGTGTTTAGTGTAGTTAATTAGGATCGTCGGTTATACACACACATATATACACACTGGTCAGGGTAGTCGGTCATACGTGTTAGGCTAAAGCAAGGACCGAAGATGCCGAACACCAGGAGCAAGACCGCCGAAGACAGAGTGCAGAGAGCGTATCAAGAACCCCCCGCGTCGCCGTCCGTACATATATCCGCGTCCGCGTCCGCGCCGAACGTATCGCGACCCGCGTCGCCCGGAATGCAACAGACGACGACCGCGCAAGTACACACCGCGATTCGTACTGAACGCCAATCGCGATCACCGTCCGTCCGATCACACCGTTCGCAGCTCAGCGCCGCCACTTTGGTGAGGCAAGTGGAACTGGAAGCAGAAGAACAAATCGCCGCAATCCGTCGAGAGGAGCTCCGGTTACAAGTGTCGCTGATCAAGAAGAGGGTCGCTGCGAACATAGCCGCCCTCAAGGAGCAGACAGACGGAAACAGCGTGTGTGAAGACGATGGGGTGGAAACAGAGAGAAATATAACAGAGTGGTTGAAGAATACCCGCATACGGGGGGAGTCGCCGAGCGCAGGCGACAGGACCGAGCCCGGAACGAGAGGAGCCGGACCGCGACCACCGTTAGACGCTGCGGGAAGAGCAAGGGAAGAGTATCCAATGGCGCGGGACCGGTCTGCAGAAACGAACGACCAGACCGCTCGTGTGACGTTCAGAACGCCGCGCAACGCAAGATCGCCGACGCCGACCAGATCCAGGGATCGTGGAATCGACCGTCTAGCAGACGTACTGGAGCGCATGACACGCAACAGGCCGACGCCGCGACAGTGCCAGGAGCTGCCTACCTTTAGCGGGGCCCCGGGAGAGTGGCTACCGTTTAAAGCTGCAATGCGCGAGTCGAAGAGCTTACACGGATTTTCACCTGCGGAGAACTTAGGCCGTCTACGCACTTGCCTTAAAGGCGAAGCAAGGGAGTGCGTGACAGCCCTGCTGTATACCGCCGTGGACCCTGCGATCATTATGAAGACGCTGGAGCGCTGCTATGGACGTCCAGAGATCATAATCAGTCGCGCATTGGAAGACATCAAGAAGTTGCCACGATCGGGTTCGTCTGCCAGCGAACTCAACAGCCTAGCCACTAAACTGCAGAATATAGTGACGGTCATCTCGTGTGTCGACAACAAGGGATATTTACTTAACCCTATGTTGACACGACAAGTCGTCGAGAAGCTCAGCCCGCATCTACGAACGAAATGGTGCGACTTTGCAGATGAATTCTCGAGCCGAGACGAGCCGGAGATTATGACACTATCGAAATTTCTAACGGGCGAAGCAGACAGAGCAATGAAGTATTCTTTCATGACGTCATCACTGCCTACGACGAGTGTAAACGTCACTAAAGAAAATAAAGTGAAGCCGCCGAGGATGAACGAGCGTCGCCGTGTGTATGCTACAACGGAAGCCAAGATCGTGTGCTACTGTTGCGGAGCTGAGCACCAGACAACGCAGTGCGGCAAGCTGGCTTCGATGTCGTTGCCAGCCAGATGGGAGTGGGTCAAGGAAACGAGAATATGTTTTTTGTGCCTACTAAGTAAACACAGACGGTTCCGTTGTAAGGCGAGGAAGTGCGGTGTTAATGAATGCCGCGAGCCGCATCACGCACTTCTACACCAACGAAGGGAAACTGAAGCCGTCAGTGGACCGATCAACCGAGCGGAGTCGGTCAGTCAACCGGCCGACAGAGAGGAGTCGGTCATGACGGCATCGGCACACAATTCTAACACCGAGAGAAGAGTGTTATTGAAGGTGTGTCCGATTACCGTCAAGGGGCTTAACGGAAAGGAAGTGAGCACGTACGCGCTGCTGGATGAAGGGTCCACGATCACGCTCGTCGACGAGGAGATAGCCGGGATGCTAGGGGCAGATGGCCCGAGGAGGCCATTGAACATTCACGGCATCACGTCGAGCCAGCGGGAAGCGGAAAGTAGGATGGTGAGCGTCGCGGTGCGCGGAAGAGCGCAACCGCACTACCATCCTATCAAGGCGCGCACCGTGAAGAAACTCGCACTGGGAACTCACTCCGTTAAGTCTGAAGTCATACGACAGTTACACCATTTGAAGACGCTTCATATAGACGACGTGTGCTTTATGAACGCCAAGCCGCGCGTATTAATTGGAGCTGACAACTGGCATCTGATCGTGACTAGAAAACTGTTGGCAGGAAAGAAGAGCCAACCAGCCGCTTCCCTGACCCTCTTGGGGTGGACCATACACGGGAGTGCACCAAGAGGCCTGGTAACGCAGGGAAACGACACCGTATTACACGTCCGAACGTGGCAAGATAAAGAGCCCCGGGAAAAGGACGAATTATTCGAAATAGTGAAGTCTCATTTCGATATCGACGCACTCGGTATATCGAACAAGGTGAAACCTGTAGCGGAAGAACAACGGGCGCTGAAGATATTTTCAGAGACCGTGAAGAGAGAGAACGGCCGCTTCGAAGTCGGACTGCCCTGGCGAAACGATGACGTCACCATGCCACCGAGCTACGACATGGCAGTGCGTCGTCTACACGGGATCGAGCGCAAAATGGATAAGTCGCCGCAGTTTAAACAAGCATACACTGCCCAGGTCAACAGGCTACTAGCAAAAGGATACGCCGAGCCTTGCGAACGAAGCCACGAAGGAAACCAACGCATGTGGTACATGCCTCACTTCGCCGTTACGAACCCGAATAAGCCTGACAAAGTGAGACTGGTATTTGACGCTGCCGCCCGTTCAAACGGGGTGTGCATGAACGATGCGTTACTGGATGGGCCAGACTTGCTACGTGCCTTATACGGAATCCTGTTCAGATTCCGGGAAGGGAAGATCGCCGTAACAGCTGACATACGTGATATGTTCCTTCAGGTGAAGATAAGGAAAGAAGACAGAGCGGCGCAGCACTTCTTATGGCGCGGTGACGACCGCCATAACCCGCCTCGGCGCTACGTTATGACGTCTATGATATTCGGAGCACGAAGCTCGCCATTCCTCGCACATAGCGTGAGAGATAGGAATGCGAGTGATCATAAGGAAACATACCCACGGGCGTATCACTCAATCACGCAAAACCACTACATGGACGACTGGGTTCAAAGCTTCGAAACGGAAACGGAAGCGGCCAAGGCGATAGCGGAAGTACAAGAAGTGCACAGGAAGGCCGGCTTTCAGCTCGCGGGATGGGATACGAATCGCGAGCGCCTTATGGAAAATATCCCGGATGAAGAGAGAGCCAGACAGCCCAAAGAGCTCGGTGCTAGCGCGCATCCCTACGGGAAGACATTGGGTGTGTTATGGATGCCGGAAACGGATGAACTCGCGTTTAATACCGCTATGCCAAGAGTTCCACACAGCATAAAATGCGGCACGCAAACACCCACCAAGAGAGAGGCCCTGGGCATGGTCATGTCACTTTTCGACCCATTAGGCTTACTCAGCCCGTACACTATAAGGGCGAAGATAGTGCTACAAAGACTCTGGAGGCTTAAGCTAGGCTGGGATGAACCCTTGCCAACGGAAGAGGCAAGTGAATTCGAAGAATGGATCCGTGACTTAAACTCTATAAAAGAGTTAAGATTACCGCGGTGCTATGGAGGGGATAGAGACGTCGTAAACATGCAATTACACGTCTTTACGGACGCCAGCGAACAGGCCTACGCAGCAGCGGCTTACTGGCGCTTTGAGCAGCGCAACGGGAACGTCGGCGTCACTTTAATCGCGGGAAAAGCGAAAGTGGCCCCGATGAAGGCGCAAAGCATCCCGCGGATGGAGCTACAAGCCGCGCTAATAGGAGCCAGGTTAGCGGCGGAAATAAAAAAGGAACATAGTTTCAAGCGTTATGACGTCATCTTTTGGAGCGACTCGAAGACCGTTCTTCACTGGATAAGAAACGACTCGGTACGATATACCCCATACGTTGCACACAGACTGAGCGAAATCGGCGAAATAACCGAGTCTGAGCAATGGCGATGGGTGCCGACAAGTTACAACGTCGTCGACGACGCAACCAGGATTAACGTCTCGAGTATGAAAACGGACGACCGCTGGTTTAAAGGCCCGGAATTTCTCCATGGACCCCCGACGAATTGGCCGAAAGAAGAACCGACGGAAACCGAAGATGACGAGGTCGTGGTAACTTACACGACCGATGAAAAGCCACTCGTTGACGTCACAAGATTTTCGTCATACGGAAAATTGCTACGAGCGACCGCCTACGCGCTCGCCTTTATCGACAAGTGCAGACGAAGGACTCGCACTATGGAAACGCGACACATAGAGAGAGCTGAACGTTTACTCATTCGTCAAGCGCAACAGGAAAGCTTCCCGAAGGATTACGAGCGTTTGAAGAAAGGAGAACGCGTGTCACGTGACAGCCGGCTTTATAAGCTCGACCCCGAATACGGGGGGGACGGGGTAATAAAGCTAAACGGCAGGATCAATGCGGCCACCCTGCGCGAGCTTACCGGCAACCCACCGATCTTAGACGGGTCACATCACCTCACTCGGCTGATTATAAGAGGTGAACATGAACAGCATCATCACATAGGGAGAGAACATGTCGTAAACAACGTCCGGCAAAAATACTGGGTGCTACGAGTGCGACCTACGGTGCGAAACATTCTGCGGCAATGTACGGTCTGTCGTTTGAAGAAGACTGCGCCGACAGTACCGGTGAAAGGAAACCTGCCAAAGGACCGTCTAGCTGCCTACGCACGGCCTTTTACCAATTGCGGAATTGACTGTTTTGGCCCCATATGGGTGACCATAGGACGTCGCAAAGAAAAACGATGGGGAATGCTGTTTACATGTATGGTGACTCGTGCCATTCATATGGAACTTATAGCAAGCCTTAGCACAGACTCTGCTATCATGGCCCTAAGAAGGATGGGAGCACGACGCGGCTGGCCTCAAGTGATATGGTCTGATAATGCAACGAATTTCCATGGAGCGGACACAGAGTTACTAACGGCGTACGCGAGATGGAAGGAAGAGATGCCAGATCACGTAAAAGGGAGACACTTAGCGTGGCGTTTCATCGATCCCGGCGCACCGAACCAGGGGGGAGCTTGGGAACGGTTAATTCGGTCGGTGAAGACGGCACTCCACGCAACATTGGCGGAACAAGCTCCCAGAGAAGAAACACTTACGACTGTCATCACGGAAATAGAACATACCGTAAACTCGCGCCCGCTAACTCACGTGTCGGTGAGCCCTGAAGACGACGAAGCGCTCACCCCGAACCACTTTCTAATCGGGTCGGCGACGGGCTGGCCAATCACGGGAACGAACGAGTTAGCAGACAGGAAGACATGGATCGCCACTCAAGCTTTAGCGGACATGTTCTGGACTCGTTGGCTACGCGAGTACTTACCTACATTGGCACCGAGGGACGACGTAAGACGACGTGAGGAAAGCATACGTGTTGGAGACGTCGTTATCATTGCGGACGGTCTGTTGCCACGTAACGTATGGCCCCGGGGTCAAATCGAGCGCACTTATCGCGGACCGGACAACATAATACGGAGCGCGGACGTGCGAACGCGGGGAGGCATCTTCAGGAGACCAGTAAGGAGGCTCATCGTCCTGACGAGAAGAGATGGCTTCGAGGATCTGCGCCGGGGGGAGGATGTTGCGGACAGAGAGCACCCCCCTGACCCGCCCGCCGGAGCACATCTACACTCCGCGCCCCGCATACCGCCGACGCCCATAGCTAGCGCGATTAGCAACTAGGCGTCGGACGGAATGCGGGTATAGGAGGCCGAAAAAACTGAAAATGACTAATGCTGATACTACCACTTCAAGAAAAATTATCAATTCAGCCACTCAGCTATATTGTACTCTCTTTGTTACACTCTTTAAATGTACATTTATAAATAATAATCATACAGTCCATTATTACGTCGAATTTTCATTTACAAACCCGAGGTGCAACTGTCACCAATAATTATGATAGCCAATTAGTTATAATATGTCCTTTAAAATATTATATCGTTCTTTTTTAAGTAACCAAAATATCAAATGTTAAGCGTATTTAGTATACTTGATTATAAACTCTTATAATTAACAAGCCTATTTATCATATTGTATAGTATATTTTCTATGTAATGTATTAAATAATAAAGTCGAAGGCCTCTGTGGTTGAGCGGGCTAAGTCTTTTCCGGCCGATCTCACTACAAAGCAGAGGCTCCGGGGTCGATTCCTGGCATAGTAAATTTCCTAACCGAATTATCCGTTATTTACTATAGTCTGGGATCGACCCCAGAGTGGTCCGTTGTACCCATAACACAAGCGTGACTTGATTAGTTGAGGATATACTTATAACGTGTGTGTTTGTCTGCCGATTATTAAAAAATAAACATTTTCCAATTTATCTATCAAACTAAAACTATCCTAGAGACATCTAGGTATTAAAGCGATTATTAGTAGACGCGTGTCACGGCATAATCAAGAGGATCTCATAAATAAACTGTGCGCTTTGTATAGAAAAACAAAAGGGGGTTAAGTTATTAGCGTCAGAAAATACCGAAGAAGGGCGCGCGTGCCAGAGCGCGCGGGTGGCACGATGGCGGGTCTGACACAAAATAAATTGCTACTAAGACGTGAAAAAATAGAGTAATTTAGAGCCTGTACCGAAGTTTCACTAAATATACTTACATAATGAAAAGAAAACACACATTAAAAATCATCTGGCTAAAGCCCTGTCTTCCAAACGTAGCATATACGTTACCAGGCTTCACTCTCATCCGCAATGATCGCACAGGTGCTGCTGGTGGAGGCGTTGCCATCTACATACGGTCGAATATTCCTTTTTCTATTGTTAGAATGTCCTCGCAACCATTGCAGCCTAACTCTGGAGAATACTTATTTATTGATATCTCTTTGTACCACACTAAAATGCTTGTAGGTGTATATTATAGTCCTTCCTTACGAATTAACTTCTTTTGAAAATTTATTAGAAACTTTAGTACCACAATACAATCACTCAGTTATCATGGGGGATTTCAACACATGCTTACTTAAACGTGACATACGCGCTATTACTTTGAAACTGTAGTGAATTCCAACAATCTTACAATTCTTCCGCTAAATGCAACACATCATTTTCCAAATGCTACAAATTCTCCTTTAGATTGAATGTTAGTTTCCTCTCCTACTCATGTTACCAAACACGGCCAGTGCTCGGCGGACGCGTTTTCCTATCACGATATGATATATTTATCATATAATATACGTCCGCCGAAAGCCAAGTCTAAGGTCATTTTTCAGCGTAACTTTGGTGGCATGAATTTAGAAGACCTCTGCAAAGATGCCCGAGAACTGGACTGGTCTGGGGTAGCCAATGCAGGTTCTATCGATAAAAAGATGAATGCATTTAATACAACCTTGATAGGGTTGTATGACTTACATGCGCCGATACGCCAGATCAAAATTAAACATTTTCCTGCACTTTTTTTTTTATTGCAGGAGATCAGCAGACAGGCAGATGGCCCACTTGATGGAAAGCGGTTACCATCGCCTATGGACATTTGCAACACCAAAGACGCTACAAATGCGCTGCTGCTCTCTTAAGGGAGACTGGATCCTGGTCACTAATGCCGGAACACAACTCAAGGTTGTTATGGCGACATACTTTAGACCAGGGGTGGTAGCCATCCAGTCGGGCAAATGGCCTACCACCTGGCTGTGGGTTGTTTTGTCGCCTCTTACGACAGGCCGCCCGGCCGCAGGAAATTGTATTCTTTCTCCGTTCCTGCACGGATGGAATTGGCTGACAGACGAAATTAAACATCTTATGAACAGAAAGGTTAAAGCCAAAGTAAAGTTTAAGCGTCGTCCTACAAATATGAACAGAGAAGCGTTTACAGAAGCTCGCAATCGCTGCAATAGAGCATTTCGGAATGCACAACGCCGATACATTCATAGATCAGTTGAAAATGACAACCCAGCAAAAGTTTGGAAATTTCTTAAATCACTAGGGGTTGGAAAATCATCTCATGTCTTAAAATCCAATACTTTAAATTTAAATCTTCTAAATCAGCATTTTGCTACATCTTCCGACTTCAGTCAGACAATCAAGTCAAACACATTGAACGCCATCTCTTCACTTCTAACTCCACAGCATTCTCCATTTCTTCTTTGTCAATTTACTGATTGTGATGTTGTAAGAGCTATTAAATCCATTGCTTTCAACGCGGTAGGCAGTGACAGTATTAGAAGAAATATGATCTTACCCCCACTTGATGTCATCAGTCCGATCATCACGCACATCTTAATTTTTTCTATAACTACTGCTACATTGCCTGCGGCCTAGAAGGAAGCTCAGATAATTCCCTTACCCAAAAAACCTAATCCTATCTCCTTCTCTGAATTCCGACCAATATCCATCCTTCCATTTATGTCCAAAGTCCTTGAACGCTTAGTTCATCAGCAACTTACTGTTTTTCTAAACACGAATTGTCTAATCAACCCATACCAATCTGGCTTTTGTCCAGGTCACAGCACAACTACAGCCCTGATCAGAGTGACTGATGACATCCCTCAAGGTATGGATAGGGGTCTTTTGACAGTACTGTCACTGCTGGACTTCAGCAGCGCATTTAATAATGTAGATTTTGAGATTCTCTTAGCAATTCTCCGCTCTTTCTACATATCTCCAACAGTTATTGATTGGTTTCATAGTTACCTGTATGGACGTCAGCAGCGGAAACGCATTGATGAGACGTACTCGTCATGGCAAAGCCTAACTGCTGGTGTCCCTCAGGGCCGCGTTTTATCTCCACTTCTGTTCGCTATTTTTATCAATACTATTTCCAACAATTTATCTTCATCCTATCATCTCTATGCAGACGATTTGCAAATTTACACTCAAGCACCTAAAGATAAAATCAACGACGCTATAATAACCATCAACGATGGCTTGGGCGGCATACTCGACTAGAGTCGAGCACATGGCTTAAAAGTAAATCCTAGCAAAACCCAGGCCATCGTAATAGGTAGCTCACGTATGACTTCTAAAATTGATTGGTCATTGGTGCCTGATTTACTGTTTGATGGGACCCGCTTACTGATCAGCGACAAAGTTAAAAATCTTGGCGTAATCATTGATAAGGAACTGTCTTGGTGGCCCCACATCACAGAATTAAGTCGAAGGGTCTTTGCTTCTTCTGCGTCGCTTAGAAGGTTGAAGTACTTTCTACCGACTGCTACCAAGGTTGTGCTTCCTCAATCACTTTTACTATCGATCCTTGATTATGCGGATGCCTGTTATCTTGACCTTACCGTAGAACAATTCAATAAGCTAGAGCGCCTTCAAAACTTTTGTATCAGGTTCATATTTGGTTTAAAGAAATATGGCCATGTCACTGAATATCGTAAGAAGCTCAAATGGTTGTCAATCTCATTTCGCCGGAATGCTCACCTTTTTCATTTATTGTAATTTGTTAATATATTTATTAATATTGTATATATTATATTAATATACATAATATTGATATATTGATTATTGCTATTATTAATATTGTATAGCTATTGTTGTTGCTATACACACATTAATAATGTATATATTTGGATATATATATAATATTAATATGTGTGTCCGAATTGGTAATGATATGTTACGTTTACGAAGCCAAAACTAGATGGCGCTGTACCGTTTTGAAACGCACTATGGTTTTAATTTTTGTACAATGGAAGTGTTCTTTTATTTGCTTGTATAAAGTTTGATTCGATTCCAGTAGCGAATATATATATTTTTGAGCATCCGTCATTTGTTTAATTTCGCTTCACTGGGAGTTTTTGGGACTTTTGTACATGGTCCTTCGATTAGCCGGTAACAAGGCGACACGTAAGGTAGACCTGTGCATAGTTCAGCTAGTGCTGACCAGGTAGTGGATTGCTACCTATAGTGCTGTAAATCGTCATCGTGTTCCGACTTGGCATCTGAGCGGGGAGCACCCCCTCGGACATCTGGTGGCTGGTAAGCTGACGTTGGAGCGGTTGTTCGTGAGACGGAAACGGCGCGGGGGGAATCCTGCCTAGAGATCCTGAGCAGCGCCCTCTGGTGGGCAATAGCGGCGACAACGATAAGTGTCATTATCTTCGGTAGTGTGAGTGTGAGTGACAAAAAACTGTGAGTACAATTTGAACCTTATTATTAAGAACTTTTGAGACTTGTAAAATTTTAACAGTGTATAATATTAACTTAGAATAATTTTAACGTGGTTTTGGACTTAGTATAATTTTAAGATGTGCATGGACTTAGAATAGTTTGTAAAAAAGTGAACCGACGGGGAATCCATGCCGGATTTTGCCTTGATGTGAATGTGTTTCAAACACTTAGAATAATTTTTAAAATTTTTCATCGACTTGTAATTTTTTCGTCAACTCTTCAAACACTTAGAATAATTTTAAAACTTTTTTTCATCAATTTGTAAATTTTTGCCTTTGTTCTTTCCAACACTTATAATATTTTTGTGTACCTTTCAATAACTTGTAATTGTTCATACTTGAAATAAGCTTCTGTTTTTTAAATATATTATTGTTGTGACTTGTGTTGTTTTCTGTATTTATTTGCCGTTTTTATTTGATTATCTTTACCATGGCAACCAATTATTTTAAACTTCAAGAAAACATTCTTGGACAAATTGTAAAATCCAAAAGTAACTTTAAAAAGACACCTAAAGAACGTCTAAATCTATGTTATGTTGAAACTCGTTTGGACAATTTAGAGCAACATTGGACAGATTTTACAAGTAATGATCAAAGAATTGTTATGGAATTTAAGAAAGAGGAATTAGAGGTTTCTTCTTATGTATTGAATGATATTTATAACTCTGCGGAGGAATATTATATTGAGTATAAGGCTTTACTTAAAGACCAACTTCGAAAACTTAATCCAGAATCAGTTTCTGATAAGTGTAGTACCGGTCAACAACAGTTAAGCGTTAAATTGCCGAAGATTGAAATCCCTAAATTCTCAGGCAAATATGCCGAATGGGCTAGTTTTCGGGATTTATTTACGTCATTAATACATAAGAATGGGAACATAGATAATGTCCAAAAGTTGCATTACCTCAAAAGTTCTGTTACTGGAGAGGCAGAACAATTGTTGCGACATATTCCTGTCACTTCTGATAATTATTTAATTTGTTGGTCACAATTGGAATCTAGATACAACAACAAAAAGTTTTTAGCTAATTGTATTTTGAAAAAATTAATCAATCAAAAGGTTTTAACTACAGAATCCTCTACTTCAGTTAAACAATTATTGGACACAACGAAAGAATGTTTATGTGGATTACAAAACTTAGGCGTAGATATTAGCTCTTGGGATATCATTGTTATTTTTTTAGTAAGTCAGAAACTTGACCCAGAGTCTAGGAAACTTTGGGAACAAAAGGTTACAGAGTCTGCCCAAGAGTTACCCAGTCTTACTATGTTTGAAGATTATTTAGAAAATCGTTATAGGTCAATTGAATTTTTAGATCCTAAGGTTCAGAAACAAGACAAACCTAATTGCAACCACGTAACTACTACCACTGTAATAAATTGTTCATTTTGCTCCGATGGTCACAAATTGGCCAATTGTAAAAAATTTGCAAGGGAAACTACCGATGTACGACGTGCCTTTGTCCAAAGTAACCACTTGTGCTTCAACTGTTTAAATGCTGATCATACAGTATTCCAGTGCAACATGTCTACGAGGTGTCGTCTGTGTAAGAAAAAGCACCACACACTTTTACATCCTAAAACTCCAAAATCTGTCATTGATCATATCAAGACAGATCAGTCTGTGAATAAGAGCGTTGTGGCCACAGCTACAACATCAACATCACAGACCCAAAGCGAATCGACAGGTACTTCGACTATTACGTCCTATTTTTCAAATACCCCTAGTCAAGTTCTTTTGGCTACTGCTTTGGTTAAGGCAGAGTCTCCTACAAAGAACATGACTATCGTGTTAAGGTCTCTTTTAGATCAGGGATCTCAGGCGTCATTTGTCACAGAGTCTGCAGTCCAGCTATTAGGTCTCAAACGCATACCTGAGACTAGCACAATTTCTGGATTGGGCGGTGACCGGGACTCGACTATAGCCTCGAAGTTCACTGTTGTTTTAAATCTTCAGTCTCGTATCGATTCCACCTTCAAACTTTCTGTCAAGGCTCATGTTTTGAAGAAGTTAACATGCTTTTTGCCAAGCAGGCAAGTGCGTGTCTTGCCTCAATTTGCGTCTTTGGAACTAGCCGATCCATCGTTTGGGACTCCAAATAAGATAGATCTGCTATTAGGGGCGGAAGTGTACAGCCAGATTTTGTTAGAAGGTTTGGTCAAAGGTCTACCTGGCTCAGTGATTGCTCAAAACACTCGACTAGGTTGGATCTTATCCGGCAAAACTGACACTTCCAATTGTCTTAATGACGTCAACCAAAGCGTTAAGTGTAATGTCATTAGTATGCATATAGTAGATGCTACTAACAATGATTTGTTGAAGAAGTTCTGGGAGATGGAGTCGGAACCATCTTCGTATAAGGCAAAACACTTGACTCCTGAAGAGCAGAGTTGCGAGACTTTGTTCTCGCAATCTACTTGCAGGGATAAGTCAGGGCGTTATATTGTCAAACTTCCCTTCAAGTCACAAGATCCGTTATGTAAGTATGGAAACTCAAAGGAAATTGCTCGTAAGCGATTTTTTATGTTAGAAAAACGTTTGTTCAGGAACCCTGAACTTAAGCGTGAATATTCAAAGGTTATGAATGAATATGTGCATTTGGGTCACATGGAGGTAGTCAGCAACCCCGATAAATCGGATGCTGTGTATCTACCTCACCATGCTGTCGTAAAGCAAGATAAGATCACAAGTAGGGTACGTGTGGTTTTTGATGCATCTTGCTCAGGCTCAAATGGGGTATCATTAAATAACGATTTGATGACAGGTCCAACTCTTCAACCGGAATTGAGGCATTTGGTAATGCGCTGGCGTCGTTTTCCGATAGCTCTTGTCGCGGACATTGTCAAGATGTATCGACAAGTCAAGGTATCGGAGTCAGATATAGATTTCCAACGTATTTATTGGCGTGAAGATCCTGATCAAGACCTCCAACAATTTCGTCTTCTTAGAGTCACTTTCGGAACCTCTCCAGCACCCTTTCTTGCAGTGAGATGTTTACAACAGTTGGCTTGCGATGAAGGTGCCGATTTTCCGTTAGCTGCCCAGCGTGTTTTGTGTGACTTCTATATGGATGATTTGATCAGTGGCACTCACTCTGTAGACCAGGGAGTCCTTATTCACAAGCAAATGATAGGATTACTTAAGCGTGGTTGTTTCCCTCTACAAAAGTGGTCCAGCAATAACGCCGATTTAATGTCACACATAAGCAAGGGAAACAATATTCCTGAAGACTTGGAGCTTAAGACTGATGAGGTTATGAGGATTTTGGGTCTCACCTGGAACAGAGAAGGAGACACGTTTTATTGTACTGTTAAACTTCCTCCACTTGAAATTCCAGTTACTAAACGTAGAGTTGTATCTGATATAGCGCGGTTGTTCGACCCCTTAGGTTGGTTGGCACCATCCATTACAACAGCGAAAGTCTTCATACAAAGACTTTGGCTTTCAGGAATAGAATGGGATAGTGAACTTCCTTCGTACTTGTTAGAGGATTGGATTTCATTTCGTGATGATTTGCCGAAACTAGCTGAAATTCATATACCCAGATGGATGAGCTCTAGTGAAGATGATAGGTGTATCGAACTTCACGGGTTTGCAGATGCCTCAAATGTGGCATATGCTGCAGTGGTATATGCTCGTGTAGTTGATAAACATGGCCATGTTCACGTTAGTTTGGTTACTTCCAAAACAAGAGTTGCACCTATCAAGCAAGTGTCAATACCTCGCTTAGAATTATGTGGTGCAGTCTTGCTAGCCAAACTTTTACACGAAGTAT
Organism: Dendrolimus kikuchii; assembly: GCA_019925095.2. Classification (NCBI taxonomy): domain Eukaryota; kingdom Metazoa; phylum Arthropoda; class Insecta; order Lepidoptera; family Lasiocampidae; genus Dendrolimus; species Dendrolimus kikuchii. The sequence continues at coordinate 13,778,179 of CM034390.1, forward strand.
CAGAAGTTCTCGAAGTACCTAAGCATCATGTATATGCTTGGACTGATTCATCTATAGTTCTTGCTTGGCTTAGATGTCATCCCAGTAGATGGAAGACATTTATTGCCAATAGAGTATCGGAGATACTTACCCTTTTAGATAGTAACCAATGGTCACATGTTTCCTCGAAAGACAATCCTGCCGATTGTGCATCGCGGGGACTGCAACCTTCCGAACTTATAGGATATGATCTCTGGAATCGTGGTCCTGAGTGGCTGCATCTGGAGGAAATAGACTATAAGAAAGGAGATATACTGCATACTAATCTAGAAGAGAGAAAAACGAAGACTAAAAGTCATCATACTACCTGCAGTTCAGAGGGTGATCCATTCTTGGAACGATTCTCCTCGTTACGTAGACTCGTACGAGTTTTAGCTTGGTGCAGGAGATTATACTTACCTGGTCTTCAAAAACCTTCTTGGCTGTTAGCTAAGGAATTAGGAGATGTGCTAAACGCCTGCATCAAACGATGTCAAAATCAATATTTTGATACTGATTTGGCGAAAAATAATAAACTTTCGTCTCTTAACCCCTTTAGGGATAATAACGGCATATGGCGTGTTGGTGGTAGACTGCAACATGCTAGTTTATCCGAAGATCGGAAACATCCTATACTTATTCCCCGTCAGTCACATATAGCTAAACTTATTATAGCTAATGCCCATGAGAAGACACTTCACGGTGGTCCTCAGTTGACCATAAATTATATTCATTCTAAGTATTGGATTGTCAACCTGAGGAACTTAGTGAAATCTTACATTCATAAATGTGTCACTTGTATTCGATACTCTTCTACAACCGTCCATCCATTGATGGGTCAATTACCAACGGCTAGAGCAACAACAAGTAGGCCATTTCTACAGAGCGGACTAGATTACGCAGGCCCGATCGCTGTTAGGACTACTAAAGGCCGGGGACATAAGGCCACTAAGGGCTATATTTGCCTTTTTATATGTATGGCTACCAGAGCGATCCATCTTGAGGTCGTTAGTGATCTCACTTCGGATGCGTTTCTAGCAGCATTTAAACGCTTTGTCGCTAGACGAGGCCATTGTAATGAATTATGGAGCGACAATGCAACCACATTTGTCGGTGCTGACAGAGAACTTAAGACTCTGCTGGAGTCTGAAAGGTCTACTGTAGCAACAGATATAGCCGATTGGCTTTCGACCAATGGCACTACGTGGCATAGAATACCACCCTACAGTCCTAACTTTGGAGGATTGTGGGAGGCTGGTGTTAAGTCAACCAAAGGTCACCTGAAGAAGGTTGTTGGTGACACCACGTTGACATTCGAAGAACTCACCACGGTGCTGGCTCAAATTGAGGCTTGTCTCAATTCGAGACCGATAGCAAGATCCGGTACAGATTCTGATGACGCTTATCCTTTAACACCAGGACATTTCTTGGTTGGAGAACCTTTGGTACTCATCCCGGATGCCAACTATGAGTACGCAAATATAACCAGTCTCAAGCGTTGGCAACTTACACAGAGAATGGTTCAGGAGTTTTGGAGAAGATGGTCTCGCGAATATTTGACCCAATTTCTGCAAAGGAATAAGTGGAAAGAGCGCACTTCAGAACCTGAAATTGGCGATATTGTACTCGTGAAAGAGGACAATCTTCCACCAGCTCGTTGGCTGTATGGTATTATTACAGACAAGCATAGTGGTTTGGACAACGTAACTCGTGTCGTTAGTTTGCGTTGCAAAGACACAATCATAAAAAGGCCAGTTAGCAAAATTGTTAAATTGCCAGTAACGTAGTAAGTTTGTATTACTTACTTCTATGTACTTACTTGTATTTCCTTATAGCTACATTTGAATATTTATTCACTTGTGTTATCTCTTTTTGTAATTTTTGCTATCGATGTTTGTATGTTATTTCGTGTATCTTTTGCATTGTATAAAAGGAATTTTAATTTTATATTTTGATTTGTATACATTCTAGTTTAAGTTTACACATTTAGTGATATGAACAGTGTAGTTCATAGCTGGCGGCCATGTCCGAATTGGTAATGATATGTTACGTTTACGAAGCCAAAACTAGATGGCGCTGTACCGTTTTGAAACGCACTATGGTTTTAATTTTTGTACAATGGAAGTGTTCTTTTATTTGCTTGTATAAAGTTTGATTCGATTCCAGTAGCGAATATATATATTTTTGAGCATCCGTCATTTGTTTAATTTCGCTTCACTGGGAGTTTTTGGGACTTTTGTACAATGTGTTATTGTGTATTTTCTTTTTCTTAATTATATGTATTGTGTAATATCTTTGTATCCTATTAATTACATGTATTTGATTTGCACACCACCGTCATACACTCTCGATTCCTTTCACACAATCCACAGCCCGGGTTGTCTGGAAGAGATCGCTCTAAAGCGATAAGGCCACCCTTTGTTCCTGCCTTGACACGATATGACTGTAAATGATTTACTTTATGTGTATGTGGTGAACAATAAAGTATTTTCTATCTATCTATATTATCTATTAAAATTTTAAACAATATAAGGTACTAAAACAAACGGTTATTCGCTATTATACCTAACATCACCCTATAAACGTCCCACTGCTGGGTTCGAGCTTCTCCATTTTCATATTTTTTTTTCTTTCATCACCACGTGCACGTGGTAATTGTAGCACTATGCATATTACCACAAAAAATCTGTCCAAGTTTTTATGCTCACTGTCAGAATTTGGACTCACGTGAAGTAATGCCAGTTTACTTTACTTTTCACTGCTGGCAAAATGTGTAAACAGACAAAATATTTATAAGAATACTAGCGACTTTGTCTACGCTTGTCTTGAAATTCCTGCGGGATTCCCGGGATAAAAGTATCACACATTTTATTACATAAAATCAGTGAAAAAATCTCATTGGAATTCGTTATTTTCAATCTGGCCATTTTAAATAATTCGCAGAAAAATTCCCACGGGATTCCCGGGATAAAAAGTAGCGCAAATTTTAAGTCTAAGAATTTACTGTCGATCAGCGAAAACCGCATCGAAATCGGCCCAGTAGTTTTACGTGAATCCGTGAATTTTATAATATTATAGATAAACAAAGGACAGTCAATCCTCTAATTATTTTTAATTTAAGTATCATCAAAGTATTATATAATTTAAAACAGTTACTATTATTTTATAGCACTGAAAGACTTAAGTCAAATCTTTAAGACATTTCGGAGCAGAAATGTCTTAAACTAGAAACTATTACAACAAAGTAATAAACCTTTTAAATCGTTGAAACTCAGTAAATTAGGTGATTTATTTCTTACACCGTTGCAGGAGAGCGACAACACGAGCCAACTGTTCCAGTTGTTTGAAGAATTTACGAGCGTGCCCAAACACGGCAAATACATCTTTGTTAATAGACACATTAGCCGTTGAATACGCCTGCTCTGGATCTTAATTGTCAACATATTGTACGCTATGGACGAGTGTGTCGTTCCATGTCTTTTATGTTTTTCGACAATACGAACTAAATCATTATACCTATTAACTTTTAACAGCAAGAGAATTTATATTCTTTATACGTATTTTCGAACTACTCGTTCACTTCTTTTTAAATGTGCATGATTTGTAAAAGCTAGTACGATCAAGTGTTCGTTTTTAGAATAATCTTAAGGAAAATATGCATCAGGTGAAATCGGGCTTTTAATACCAAAGATTTTTTAGACTGGCTAAATAAGGTAGTTCTGGTAGCAGTTCGAAATGTCATATCAGTTCATGTTTTTACATATAAACTCACATAGCTGCTTAGAAACTGTCAACGTCGATGAAATTCTAAGAATATTTAAACAATGTTAAAATAATAGTCCACAATAAAACTTCATCCATCAAGTGCATCAAATTTAGGTCTGTCTTTCTTCTTCATAGTTTATGTAATAAATTCTATTCTTCTAATTCTATTATTTTGTATGGACCTTATTTTGCTTTAAGTAGGTATCTACGTATTCATAAGTATAGAATATTAGTAATAATGCCTGCATTAGATATGCAATGGAAAATAAATGCCGACAACAAATATTGTGGTTCTGTGCGCAATTAGCATAATGGCAACGTACGATTCGCATTGTTTTAACATTGTTGTTCGAGTGTGCCGCTAACGAGCTTCAAGTGACGCGTGCGCGGCAGGCTTCCGTGCGCTAGAGCTCTTTGTTTGCACGCCCCCTCTGCTTGTTGTGTCACTCCACATCACCTTTGACATACTTTGAACTGCGACAGCTTAAATTAATATTTTTCAAAAAAATTAATAGCTCCCTTAATTACTTCAAATACGACAAGTATCGTTATCTAATCCTGCTTTTACGTGTGACGTGTTCTCAATTATTGGATATACGTTAACAATAGACAAACAGACGACGCAATGTCTGTCGAGCTCAGGCAGCGAAAAGTTCTGTATAAACCTCTCAATTAGAATAAGATAACAATATAACTATGAATAACAATGTTTCATTGATTGTATAGATTCACAAAGAGTCGTTTTGTCTGGTTAAAAACGATAAACTACATTCAAAGTAAGATAGCGTAAGGACCACCGACGTTGTCGGACGCTTTGCGACTTGCTCAAGCGGAGGTGCCTCTGAGCACCATACATATTAAGAGGCTCAAATTATCACAAACAATATTCTGATCAGATTTTTAAAGAGTATTAAGCTTGAAACTTGAATTAAACACTCTTTCAAATTAATTATAGAGTGTATTTATGGTGCTTATATAGGAATATAGGCTAATATTTCTTTTTATGGTAAGTATCTTATTGCATTGTCATGGCTATTCATGTGTCAGCTATTGAATAACAATCACTATCCATCTCAAGATCTCTTGTTCACGCATACTTTAACAAACAGCAAACATTATTTAGAGTTGCGCATCGCACCTCTTCTAGTTTGAATGGCAACCTGTCAAAAGAAAATAGCTTACAGTTTTGATTAAATAAAGTCTATTTTAGAGCTCAACAGAGTGTAGTGATGAGCAAGCGGCATATCATGACACAATGTAGCTCCCATTCTTATTTAATCTATTGTATAAGTCCAAGTTTTTATAAATGTAAGAAAACTTTTATTGAAATGTTTGCTTTTAAGTTCGTAATTTGATCAAAGAAATCTGCTTTGAAATGTACTACAATAGTCCGCACAGGCCATGCAATTGAGAATCGATATACTTAATTTGATTTTTCTATTTAATCTTAGAAAAACTGATTTTTTGATATTTGAATGTCTCTTATTTTATGTTATTTAAAATGCAATATAACTGTTATATCTAAGATACATAAATAATGTTTTTATTGCTCACTAATATAACAGCCACAAGATATTAATTACAACATTTTTAGGCAAAACAATAGGGCCTTATCGCTTAGAATGATCTCTTCCAGGTTTATTAATAGGATATTCTATGCTAATCTGATAATGTAGGTGCTGTATAAATTCAGATGTTTCATAGAGCAGTTTCATATTTTAAACTCGAACGTTTTAGGATACCTAAATTTCTATCCTAGTTTTATAATTCTGTGTACTAGATTAGTGTGTAATGCGTTGGACTTCAGTAAGCTTAGTTATTATGATTATTCATTATCAGTGAGAGTAGTCAATTAGTGTACTGTGTTTGATATTGTAATTCTAGTGTTTAACTTGAATGCTGTCTCAGATTTGTATTATTGTATAGTACTCTCGCCAACATATATCTACTTCCAGAGTATATATAGGAAATCGCCTCGCCTCTGTTGACACGGCCGGCAGCGACGCGATCAATTTCCGTGCTCTATGTGATACTCTCACAGATCTGTGGATAGTCCCTTCCCCTAAAAATTATTATTCATGATTCTCATGTCTAGCAGAATGTCTATAGGCTTATATAAATTTTATTGAAATATATAGGTTTTTTTAAAATAATGCAATAGCTATCTATTGCTATCTATTACACTGGAGACATATTAAGGGCGACATATTGCTCTGCAGTTTTATTGTATAAATTGATTAACATTTAACAATGTGCAACAATTGATTCATTGTTTTTAAGCAAGAATTGTGTGTTTGTGAAGAAAATGTCAATAGTATAGTGACTGATTTTTAACCATCTACAAGAACTACCTATCCTATAGTATCCTCTCAGCCAAGTTGCCTGGAAGAGATCGGTTTAAGCGATTAGGCTGCCTTTTGTTTTGCCGTTAAATTATCATTTTATCATTATACAAACGTGAAGCAAATTTGAGTCCTGCTAAACTCGTAACAATATAAATATTTAACCAACTTCTTTCTACAACATCTCGAAGTCGGTGTCAAGTAAAACGTAAAAATTACTATATTTCTTAAAAAAATTTGTTGTTCTTTTATATTTTACTTGTCACGGACTTCGAGATGTTGTAGAAAGAAGTTGGAATATTCATTTTTTGGTTTTTAGAGTGAAGTCGGTTTTGTTAAAAAAATTATATGTGTGACCTTCAGAAAATGTTTCCGGAGGAGTATGAAATTTCGCACACTTATAGTTTATGTAGAGAAGGAGCGCAGAATGCAATATTTTTTATAAATTATGCATATAAATACATTAAATCGATAAAAAAAACATTACAGACACTACCATGTATGTATTTGACACACACGCGCATACTCTTTTGTTTATTGTTAAAGTCAAATTAACAGTGTAGCCTTGGCAAAATCTGTGATTGTAGAAGTAGTCTTTGACAACAGAACCTTAATTATTATCCGTGCAGGAACGGAGAAAGAATACAATTTCCTGCGGCCGGGCGGCCTGTCGTAAGAGGTGACTTAACAACCTACAGCCAGGTGGTAGGACATTTGACCGACTGGATGGCTACCACCCCTGGTCTAAAGTATGTCGCCATAACAACCTTGAGTTGTGTTCCGGCATTAGTGACCAGGTTCCAGTCTCCCTTAAGAAAGCAGCAGCGCATTTGTAGCAACTTTGGTGTTGCAAATGTCTATAGGCGATGGTAACCGCTTTCCATCAAGTGGGCCGCCTGCCTGTCTGCTGATCTCCTGCAATAAAAAAATGTTCAAACTTATAATTTAAATTAATTATGGTCGAATTTCGACCACTAGGCGACCACTAGTTGTAATTACCTATAATTATTATTTCTGTAATTGTTTATTTGGTGAACAATAAAGTGTTTTCTATTCTATTCTAACTACCTCGTTTAGCGTCAGTCAAAGACCTATAACTTAAGTGAGACTCACGTGGATCCAGTTTTCGCTTGGTGCCTTGCTTGAACAGTCATGAATGCTCAATACTGACTATACATTGTCTTTCATTAAATATCATCTTGGTGTACTAAGATGATATTGAATGAGAGTATAATTACAAAACTCGTGTGTTGTAACACACACAATTTTTGTAATTGCACTCTTTAGTTATATTTAAATATCTTAGTAAACTTAAGAAACATCTAAAGATGGATGTTAAGGTAAAAAAATATTTTGAATTAACAATTTAAATACACAATTCATCTAAAATTTTGTTTTTTGTAAAATTTATCTCGTAAGAAAAAACCGATTATAGATATAGGTACGTCTTCTGCAAAGCGGTATAAAGAGAAGAAGGAATAAAGTGAGAAATAAATATGTAGAAAAAATATGTTCAAACGTCAAAATAAATTGAAAAGGTTATTGGATTGAATCCTATTATAATTTGATTAAAAAAACAAAATTATGATTGTATTGTGTGTTAAGGTAATCATTATAGAAAATTATTCAGACAAAGAATCATATAATTCGGCTGCGGGTTTACGCTGTGAACAATATAAAACGTGACCATATTCCTACTGGCTCGGCGCCCGGATACTTTTCGACGTTAAAATATTTTCTCATTGCACATCGATATCATTAAAAAGCTCCAGACTTTAAAAATAATAATGATACTTTAACTACTATCTTCTTGAATTTCTATACCTATACCGATAATAAAAATTATAATAATTCTGATGGCTACATAATAGATGATTTTTCATGTAAAACGGTCATTACATATCATTCCGCATCTAATCTGGAGAGGTTTTTAAGTTGTACACAGACTCTACCCAAGGCAAGGTTTATAATAGTTTTATGTTATTACTATTATGTAGAATAGAGTAGAGTAAACAACACTTTATTGCTCACCAAATAAATCATTACAAAAAATGTACGATTACAATATTGTCACACAGTATTTATTACCTAACAGTATTAGAATTATGCTGATAAACAATAAACTATTATGCTGATGTACAGAATACTTACTATAAAGTTAAATCATAAACTGCTATTATGTTAGTTAGTTGATCTGTAATATTTGTAAAACACCGGAAATAATCATTTAAAATAAAAACTTAATGTTTTTATGCATATGTTTCCTTTATGATAAACGACGTAACAGAGTCATTAAAGACTAGAGCTGCACGCCCGACGCCGGCCCGCATGACGGGGCGCGCAGAGGATACTCGGGACTGTATTATCACGTATCGAATATGGACCTTACTATATCATCGCATCGGTCACGCGCGCCTCGTTCCAGTTTTATCCCTCCATAAAAAGGCCTAACGGCAGGAAGGGTTGTATTTTAATTACGATATTTTTCTATTATTTCCTCCGCTGTCTTAGTTTCGGAGCAAGGGTTGCGAGATGCAATAAATTACGCTTTTTATGAGGTCACGGTTAACCCTCATGATAACGTTTATCGCACATCTGGTGAAAATTGAAAGGAGACACAGTCCTTTTGGTTACTAGAAATTTGTTAGACTTATTTGTATTGAGGACATAGAAGAGCAACGGTTTATTTTTCAGGCACTATACTAAGAAAGGATGGCCTAATACAAATAACAAAATAAATAATTGCAACATAGGCGGTTCCTTGAGGATTTAGCATTTAACTCTAGGTATATAGGTACACATAATAGTAGGGGAGGCCAAGCGGGGATTTTGGGATTTACTCGAGCGTGGCAGAATAACATAAGATGAGAAACCTTGCACCCTATTATGTACTCCCACCATATATGAACCCTTCATATAGGGTGGGGGTATTTTTTATTCTTCGACATTTTTTTTCAAACAGTCAGATTAAGGGAACTCTTCCACATAATTGTCAGATAATGGGTCAGCACGACAAGGACATCAGTCCTCCAACCCGTAAGCTGAACCGTCTGTATATTAATCTGATGCGCTCAAGTATTTCAATGTTACGTTTTCCTTTTTTGCATTTTCAAAAATTGGCCATGACTTTTGGTCGCGTCCAAATCGTCAGTCTTTTGAATAAGAGTTCCTTTAAGGGTTTACTTAACACTCTTTTTTTTTGAAAATCTGTACACGCTCCACCAGTGAAAGGGCATACATCATATAACCTTTTTTTCTTTTTAGCATCTAATCTTCATAATCCAAAAGGTCCCCGCGACGCCCGAGTAACTCCACATTTAGCATCTTAGGCTCCCCTACTATAACAAATAATTCAAAATAAAAAAACTCTTTAACAAAACTATAAGGTTGTTACATAAAGAATCGTATCGTATCTATACGTATCTGATAAAAAAAATTGAAATGTAGCTTTTTTGAAATAATTACACAGAAATCCTACAAAACGAACAGAAAAGGTTAAAAAATGCCAAACAGCATCAATAATATGAAGCTTATAATAAAGAAGATAATTGATACATGAAACACTCCCTACGTGTGATTGAAAAGAGTAGATGTCACACGAGAACACGTCACGGCGACCTGCTCCGCCGTGCATGAAATGATGAGCACCGCTTTAACATTTACAACCGATTGGGCGCGAAAAGCGTGAGTATAGATAATTTTATTGATCACTCTATATTACAAAGCGTCCATGAAGGGTTTAATTTCGATTCTATTTTTTAGTACAACTCTCGAGCGGAATACGTTTATTCCTCCCATAATGAGAATATTTGATGTTTTATATAATTTTATTATCATCAAAGATTTAGGCCTAGTATAGTCACATGGGCTACTAATATAAAGGATATATTGCTTATTTCTGGAATTAAAACTATACTTAATCATAACAAATGAACAAGCAAAGTAGATTTTTTCGGAAACGAATAGTTTTGCCGTGTAGTTTTATATTTATTATATATTGAATTTTTGTTTCAAATTAAACGTGGTTTTAGCATACTGAATATTTTAGTGTTTGTGTAATTTTTTTTACTGTTTCATCAAATCAAAAAGGGCGCCATTATATTCCTTCCAAGATGGCAACTTCTCCAGTGTTGAAAATGTCCGTAGGCAACGGAGATCATGTTTATTAGGTGGACCGTTAGCCTATCTTGAGCATATCTAGCTTAAGCAATAAATAAATGTGACTTTACGGGTTGCTACAAAGACTTGAGTTATGAAGCTTCAGTTACTTTTTAAAAATTACGTGTCAAATTGTTTTTCTTACTTTTACTGACCCTCTGTCTTTTCATTACACGATATTGGCAAAACAACGTCGAAACGGCGTTTCAGCCATTAAAAATAGACCTGCTGACTTAGGTGGTGGATTGTATGGGTTCAACTTTCTTCACTTGTTACTTGTTTGCTTGAAGATTATTCTAAAAGTTGAACGTTCATGAATACTAATTGCAGTTAGGTTTCCAAAAATATAATACCATATTTAGTAAAAAGGGAACCAGCAATTTAAAAATATCTAACAAATGATAAATCAATAAAGTAAACAATCGTATTTTTTAATAAATTCATACCATTATGGACGGAAAGGATTGTGCTTTCGGCATCGCCTATGAATAATTATAATTCGTTAGTGCGAGAATGGATTTGTATACTTAAGCGATTAAAGTTATTTGAATACGGCTTTGTATCAATAGGTGTAAGAGTGGGAGCGACATACGCAAATACAGATGTTCGCACTCAGGGATCATACGTAGATTGTGCATGAGCTTTAGATCAAAATAAGCTTCTACAATAAATTATACGACACGCTATTTTTTTCATTAAAGTTATAAAATATTAATTTCTAAAAAACTGTTAAATGAATGGTGTCAGTGATCAATCACGAAGCGACACGTGCTTCGTGTATCGAACATTTTTTGGATAAAATATTTTTTCTGGTAAAAAGCGATCCGAGTGTAACAAAAGCACATACATCACGATAACATTGGCACATGAAAGAAAACAAGAATGTGAGCGGGGGCGTAGCGATGCAGAAAACTAGTGAACAATGGGTTTATTTGAGGATTAGGATAGACATCTATGTTATTTGATTACTTAAACACACACTTATATAAGAATATTAGACGGATATACTTTTCTTTATCACAAAGGGACGATCCTTTTGAGTTAAGAAGATTTAATAGTGTTTATATAGCTCCTATACAAACATCTCCAAAGTAACATGATTGTTAAAACGCGTTCAAGTCTTTTTATATTAAAAAATATCAATGTTGATATTTTATTATAAACTCGTCGTGCCCGCTACTTCGTTTGCGAGAGACTTGGACTTAAACATGTATAATCTTATTAATAAAGTACTAAAACAAACACATGAAAATTGAAGATAAAATGTCTGTTTCAGTCATTAAAATTTTCATTGATCCCTTTAACCCTTTCAGAGACTATTTAAGGTGAAAAAATAAAAAAATAGACCTTTGTGATTTGATAGCATATAAATATTAGTTTTTAGTTTAATTATCGCATTTATTTTAAAATCACAGTATCTTTACTTTTATTTATTAATATTATTAATAAAATAAGAAAACTCTTTAACAAAAACATGTTAGTGGCGTTGCATATAAGGTAAGCATGCATTATTATAGCTCCATGAAAAACGTGTCAATAAATCAAAATCAGATAATATAAGACTAGTCCTGATACGTTAAAATCGAGACTAATTCCGCAATGGCAATAGTGAGTTGTCGAGCAGTTAGGCCAAGCAATAAAAAAACGTATAGTAGGAGTATTTTAGAGATATCTACAAAGAGGGTAGAGAAATCCCCCGATTAGAAATGGGATTGAATTGAAGTACAATCTTCGTGCAAATAAGGGCGACCTTCTACCGAGGGCGAGGGATTGCCTGCCAACCTGTTTTTTTTTCAGACCCAATAACAGTAAAATCAGATCAAAAGGTGCCACTGAGTAACGTTATAATTTTACGCCTATATAGGAAGTTCCATTTAAAAAAAATTGTTTTAATATCTGAAAATAATAAAAAAGGACAAATAACCAACAAGAGCACGTTAGTAACGTAATTTTTATATATTAATTAATATTCTAATTTTCCGCGAAACCGCGAGCATGCGCATAAGACGCAACCTTTAAGTATGTGATTATTTATAATTTATAACATTTTATACAAAATTATTATTTATTTTCATTGTTTCATTGAAAAATACTTCATATCGTTATTGTATTTTACAACGGGACTCTCTATCTGTGACATGTAACACAGAAAGTAATTGTAGAACTCATTACTACATTATTACATACCTGGTACTACTTATACTTGTCTTGATTTTCATTACCAAATATAGGAACTCTAAATACTTGATATTTATGTAGAGTAACTTTTTTAAAAACGTACTTTTTGTTTTTGTCATAAAAAGTCTTGTTCACACGTAGGAGCGGGACCGTATAAAAGAAAGCTGGGCTAAATCGGTGAAATATGGAGCGATAAGGTACTGGCATTAATCATCAGACGCGCGTGAAATCAAATTATACTCTATACCAGACGCAAGCTAAACGAAAGGGTTGCTGCTGTCCCGATGCACGGTTCTCCCTAAGCTCATGCCATCCCGTTTTAATGTTTCTATCAATGCATTTGATGAAAAGAGATCGAATCAATCGACCATAATATATTGCAAATCAAGAATTGTGTAAATCGTTAATGCAAACAATTTTCGACGTGTAATTGATTTTGTGTAGGTGATAAAGAGCTTATTGCACAAATTTCAAATCAAAATGTCACGCTTTACCAAAAGCATGTAATAATTATTCAGTTATGGTAGTAAGCCTGACTACTAAGCAATATTATGTAAGATATATTAGTTTTCTACTAAAGACATAGACAGACGGATAGGTAGATGAACGGATATGTCGGTTTATCAAGTTTTCGTATTTACTACAATGACCTCGGACCCTAAAAATCAGTCTCTCAAAAATGACATATGAATAGCCGCCATTGAGAGCAAAAAGTGCATTCAGAAAATGGTCCGTTTACGTCCGAAATTAATCTGACGATTGACTTTTCTAATAGAGGGTTCGAATTTTAATTAGGGCAAATGGTCGACTCAAATTGGAGGCGGATGTGCCAGCACAATGCCTGTGTGATTGACACAAATTACTTGTAATAGCAAACTTCGGATGTATAGGTACGTTACAAATGCATACAAACACTTTGTTGCAAATTATTAAGTAAATTGTTTGCTATGTTGATATTCTGCCTACTTCTATTTCATTTTAATTAAAACTGGTTTAGTGATAATTAAGAATTTATATTCAGGTGCAGGCCCCCCAGCTACCATCTTCTTTTTTTATCGAGAAAATCACGTAACAGTGCCCAACGTAATTGGATAGATCAAAAATTCACCACCTGCACGGACTTGTCACTTAAAACGGATGGAAGAGAATCACAGCTTGAAGAAAGCAAATCAATCGACGTTTGTTGGGTCGTCCTTAATAGGTCTTGTTGGAGAGATGCAGTGGAAGGTGACCCGGATAAGCTTCAAATCTGCAATTAGCAAGAAATTGCGAGTCATAGAAAAATAGCATGCTTTTTTCGACATTTTGGCTTCTGAACTAACAAAACTATTTTATGTTATTTCTGAACTGTTTTAAACCGCCAATGAAATCTTTGTTAATTTTATCAGAGGTAAACGTTGCGATCCTGCTTAATTAACCATTGGTTTTTGTCGCGTAATCTAAACTTTTCAAATCTTTAGACGTTTTTTAAGTTGTTACTGTAAAAGGGTTCACAATTCTAAACTTTCATGCTCTATTTAGAATTGAATTGAAATTGTATTTTAATCCGAGCGATAAACGTCAATCAAGTCTGTCCTGCGAGTGTGATACATGTATCAAGAGAGCTCAACATCAGGACGCGTCGCGCCCCCATCACCCGACGCCATTCAAAACGGATTTCGTGCAAGGGTGAAATTAAAATGTCAAAATAGTAGTCCACGCATTGCGAGGTATTTTTGTCTACAGCTTTATTATGCGTTTTGTATGTTTCCATTCTTCCTGTTCGGATGAAAAACGATACCTTTTAACCCTTGCATTTACTTCAAAGCACGGTAAGCAGGAAGAATTACTGATTGAGCTGCGTCAATATTATTGGCCATTTTTTCTACGCCTTGTATTCAATAGTTAACAAAATAATTACAGAAACACTGAATAACCTAGATAATGATCTAAAAACCTTTGATTATAGGTATAACCTCTAAAAACTATATAATTATGTTAGGTACCTACATTTTGTTCTTTTTCTTATTCTTTTTTTAATACAGTTGTGCACGTTTAGTTTGTGTAGTCTGTTCAAGTATTGATAAGTATGAATACTGAATACTATTACTAAACTTGAATGTTTAGAATAGTCTTCAAGAAAACAGCCACCAAGCGAAATTCGATTCTAACAACCAGTCTCATTAAATTATAAACTTTGACTATAATCAAACAACTCGAATAAAACAATACCCTAATAAAATTTTACTAAGTAAATCATAGATTTTCCAGACGAGCACACAAGCCTTGTTTGACACTATCAAAATCTTCGAAATATTGAAATTTTTTATCTGAGAATTTTGCGATATTTATTCTTTTTTAAAGTTCGGTTGTTGGCAAATTAACCATTTTGGCAAAATGGAAATCCTTATTCAATTATTATGTCCATCTCTGTCTATGTATGTCGCAGTCGTGCAGTTTTTCTCCATTACTAGGTCTATAACATTTGAGAGAAAGGTGTATTCTATGTAATTTGTCTCTATGCGACGGTATAATGAAATTGCGAAAACATTAAAATGTAATTGAGAAATAATAAAAAATATCGGTGGAGGTAAAACTTTCCTTCGACGGCTTTGGCGAGGCCCCAAAACGCTCTCGTCCCAGAAGGGTAGTTAGAGAGGCGCTTGCTAATTCTGCCCATGTGGTCGAATCTAGCTCTCGCGAGCTGCTTTTTGAGGGACCTGGAAGCAGCATTGTATCTCTTTTTCAGGTCGGACGAACTTGGCTCCTGACAGGCTCACGCTGCAGTCCACGCTCGATAAGCTTGTCGCTTTAGCTTTACAACCTTAGTGCAAGACTTATCAAACCATGGTATACTCATACCATCGACGGGTATTATCGAGTTTGGAATGTAATATTCCATTCCCTGCAGCACCACATCGGCGATCGAGTCTGCGCATGCATCAGGATCTTCCGACGACAAAAATTACTGCCTCCATGGGTAGGACGCATAGAATTTAGGCAATCCATCTCAATTTGCTGATCTGTGTCGCCACACCTTCCATCGCCCAGCGGGACGAGCCCAATCGGGAATAGGAAGGGGCACCACCGGAGATATCAGACAATGATCAGAGGTTCCCAATGAAGCATTGATCGAGGTCTGGTAATTACCGGGTTACGTGGTCAGCAGAAGATCCAACAACGATGGCTCATGATCCACTCTATCCGGTATTCAGGCAAACCCCGTGACCACCTGAGTGAATCCATGGACGAGAGCAAAATCGTAGGTAGTAGCTCCTGGCAAATCAGTTCCAGGGAACCTAACCAGACACCGGGATGTGCATTAAAGTCCTCGAGTATGCCCTGTCGGTGGTTTCATGAACTTGTTCAAAAAAGCGCGAACTATTTCAGTCCTTGGTTATTCCCTGCCATGAGACCGGTATAAGCACGCGTAGTCCGGGTGAAACCACCAAAGTCTACGCTTAAATATATATAACAAGTTATACGTGCGTATTGTTACTAGTCGCGAGACTCGAATTAAAATGCCGTTAGAATTACTATAAAGTTGATTAGAACTATACAAACACGTATAACACAGGTACAAATATAACTGAACACAACAAGTCCAAACGTAATGGAGAAGGTCGTAATTCCATAAAAACGCGCAAAGTCCGATACTAAGTTTCCCGAATGTAGTACACACGTCTTGCTTCGCTCGTGGTTATCGCTCGACTGCCTCATACCCTCCATCGGGCCATTGCTTTATACTGCACAGATGCAATATGTCCATCCGGCCACGTGGACTGAATTTCCTAGAATCAGTTTGTAATTTAAATCCGAATACCTGGCTAATGATCACAATACAACAATAGGCCGTAAAAGATTACAATACAACAAGGGGCTGTTTTCTAATCACAAATTTTAAACACAAAGTAAACGAAAGAAGTCCAAATGCCGAAAGGTAATAAAATGCGTTTTTACAGGTAAGCAGGGTGATTTTGTTTTTGTCGAGACCAGAGTCGTAACAGTATGTATATTCGAGTGTTGTTCTCGATTTTCCCAGGATCCACTCATCAGAACCTAATTTGGTGACAATGGGACCACCACAGGTAATATACCCTTTCAAATAAAATAAATGTTGAAAATCGGTCCACAATTGACGGACAGATAGCGTAACAAATACAAAAAACATTGGTCTAATTGAGAACCACCTCCTTTTTTAAGGCCATTAAAAGACGATTATTATAATAGGCGCTGACTAAATTAAAAAAAATACATTTGTTATTAATATCATAAAAACTTAAAAAAACAAATTCTATTATATTTTAATATATTTTACTTACAAATTAGAGATAGCAAACTGAAACGCCGCATAATATACATTCCTTAAATTTCTCTTTATCATTGTTCTCGCTGCATTTGTTTGACTATTGAAAAGTTAGAGTGGGTGCAACGAGGGCTCAGAGGGCAAATAAATAATTACACGCATTCTGCAGATATTTGCCCGAGGCATCGGTGGGGCGAGAGAGCTGCCAATTGTAAAGCAGGGGAATACGACAAAAACTTGCAAACAGCATAAATTATTTCCAAATACAATTCCCACTATGCAATTCTATTAGGTATTTATTATGTCTCAAATAATCGCTTTTCTATCATAATTTCTTTTCGAAACAATTATATTGCTACTCTTTACAATTGATTTAAATATATATTTGAGATTCTCAAGAATATTCTTCATTAGAAATTGACCATTGTTAAACAAATTCAAATTGATTTATCTATATGTACCTAGGTGATAAATTAAATCATTGTCATATGGACAAATCTGTAATATCAGAAGAAATTAAACATTACAGACTTTTTTTGAACCTTGCGAGTGTTTGTGGAAAGACTGGTGAATGATGGAAATCATCAATAGCTCCAGTAGAAAAGACAAAGTGTTTATGTGCCAGACAGACTCGCGGTTGCAAGGATACTACATAAAAAAAATTGAAATTTAAAAAGCAAATACCTATATTTTCTTGTGTGTTTATAAATTAACCGTTAAAGCCGGTTCCTTCTTTTTTTTGCAAATTAATCTGTAATTACTGTACAGCTTGAAACGCATAGTTTTTATTTTGTTCTTTTCATTTGAATAGATTCTATGTTATAAAAAAAATTAAAAAGTTGGCTGACTTGGTTACTTAAAAAATATAAAGTTTATGAAAATATGTAGAGAAATTAATCGGGATAAAGGAGGCCTTGACACATCCATTTATGAAGCTGAATGACGTATTTTAGTGTGTCAATTAGAGTTCTGTATACCGACGGCTCAGCGTGAGGCGGCAGAGCACGGCAGGGCTCCCAGCAGGACCCTGCCTCCCAGTGCTCATTGCTATTCGTACAAAAACGCGTTGTTTTTTTTTGCAAAATTGCTTTGCAGATGGTTGGCTACGTGTTTATTTTTTCGTGTTTTTTAGATCATAGAACGGAAGTCACATAACATGTAGAACTATACATTTTAACAGCAGATATTATAAATTAAACCGTAATTATTTTTATGAATATAGGCTATAAAATTTTATTAATCTTTAATGTATTGTTTTTTTGTAATATTTTATGATTTATTTGTTTATTGTTATGATCTTAGCATCCTGTGAATCTATACCGTCACCTTCAAATTTCGTCGAAGTTGGGATATTTTGAGCGACATTAAATTAAACAGTTTTTATTAATCTCTTGCAGCTTTAGGTGGAACAACAATTACCTTTTTGTCGTTTGAGCTACCTGCTGGGCTGCTCTGTAATTACGAAGTGAATACATTTCTAAAGCTTTTGAAAACGATAACACGGAAGCTGTTGCGATAACTTAAAAAAGCAAGTAAGTATTGTTACAGTAATGCATTTGAGAGTAAATATTGAGTAGGCACAATGCGGGGTCCGACAACCCTTAAATATAGTCCATGGGGTGCCATTAGCACGGCTCAAAGAGTTGGGTGTACCCGCCTGAGCAGCAAGAGACGACTTTGTAAATCTAATTAAAATATCAATATGTTAGACACAGTCCGCGTTGACAATTTGATTTCATGCCTCACACCCTTCTTACTCTTTTTACTATAACAGTGTTAATGTTTATTAATTGACCAAACTAAGTTTAGTTTTTTTTTATTTCTAACAAGTATCGAAAATACTTGAATCGGATTATATAAGTAGTTTATAAAAACTTTGTTTCAGATAAATTAAGTACACAGAAACAATTATAACACTCGGCTAAAAACTATTAACTTATTTTGCTTATACTTTTTATATTTTAACCGACTTTAAAAAGGAGACGGTTTTCAGTACGCCTGTATGTTTTATATGTTTCTTACGCAATTTTTCTGTCAATTGTGGGCCGATTTAAATACTAAACACACTCACTCACACACACAACTAACTAAAAAAAATGTGTGTGTGTGTGTGTGTTTGTGTGTGCAGTTCACACGCAGTAGAAGTGGAACAAATTGTTACAAGGGTTGGGAGACACTCGGACAAATCGGATAACTCGGGCATAAAGGACAAATCGGACATAAAGGACAAATCGGTCAAAAAAAGACAAATCGGACAACTCGGTCACATTGGACAAGTAGGACAAATCGGACAAATTGGATAAATATGACCAAAATGACGAAAACGGAAAATCACAAAAAAACCTGTCCTACTTTTTGGGGTAATCTTTACATAAATCTATCCAAAAATCTATCCCATTATCCGGGATAAAAGGTATCCCTTGTCCACCCTCGGTATTAAAATTACATGTATACCGAATTTCAACTAAATCGATCCAGTACTTTTTCCGTAAAAGCATAACAAACAGAAAGACAAATATATTTTTATCCCGGAAACTATCCCATTTTTCGGGATAAAAAGTATCCTATGTTCATTTTCGGCATCGAAAATATATATATATATACTGAGTTTCAGCCAAATCGGTCCAGTAGTTTTTACGTGAAAACGGAACAGACAGACAGACAGAGTTACTTTCGCATTTATAATATTAATAGGGACTAGTTTGCTTCGCGGCTATGCCGCGTGAAGAACCCTACGTAGTAGTTGTAGCTTTACGTTACTCACATAAAAATTTAATTAGATGTTTTAACAACACCTTTACTGTTTCTTGTTATTAAATTCACTACAATAACAAAGAAACTATGTCCATATAGTCTACACAACTGCGCAGCTAAACATAGAGGCGAGTCGCAGCCAACCTGATTTGAAGTAATACAATGAATGAGATGTTCATTTTAGACAACGTAAGTATTTGTTAGTGAATTGAAAAAACGCGATTGCATCTGTTATGCTAATCCATTTTCTTTCCTTCTACTTTGGGATAAAACTTATCCTAAGTGTTAACTGGTGTTATTAGCTAGCACTATGTATAGAATTATTCATATACGTTTATTAGTTTCCAAAAAAGAATCGGGCGCATCGCCATCTTTTTCGCTATTTTCGTCTATCTCACGGAAACGACATCATTTATCGGAATAAAAAGTATCCTAAGTCACGCTCCGGGATATAAGTTAGCTCTGTTTCGACTTTCATTTAAATCCGTTCAGTAGTTTTTGCGTGATGCTCTAACAGACAAAAATTCTAAAAGTTGCATTTGTGGAACCTGCTGTTCCGAATCAGCCTCTCTAACTTTTTCACATTTTTAAACGCAATGTACAAACTCGAACCATTTCAGATTTATTATAGTACAGATGTATATGTATTCTATCTCATTCTCTTGAAGGCTTAGTCCTATAGATTTATGTATTTATTTCTTTTTTATGGCGCTTTTTCGTTTCATCGACTTTTAAATCATAACGATTGTAAAGAAGTTTCACTTCAAAATATTTATTTTTTGCCCATTAGTTACTTTTGAAGTCGATTTTGTTGTTTGTTTAAAAAAATAAACATTGTGCCATAAACTACTACTATAAAAATTATAAAGAAGATTACACATGATATTGACCTTGTCTCCGGGGTTAAGGGGGTCTAAGGGGTTATTATTTATTTAAATGCTAAAGTTTCCTTTTTTATTTAAAGAACCATTTTTCAATTTGTAAGAGATGGTATCGATTCTACGAAAACACATCGATTATTCAGCTGTCAAGATGTTTCGCAAACACAATGAAGTTAACAAGTCCTCTATGAAACTGTCATAAATTCTCGACAAACAGCATCCAAAAATCTTCTGTCGGCTCGTATGTAATCGAATCAACTTGATTTTTTTTTCAAACATATTATAACAGCTTCAGGTAGCAACACAAATAGAAATAAAATGGTGACATATCAATTGAGTTTTACTAGTGTCGCAAATTCGCACAAATCAAACATTGAAGTGTTAAAAATTTGGCTTGACAAAGACCTTTTAGGGCGACACGACAGGGAGTAGGAGCATTATGGCACAAAATCATTATATTTAGCAAATGTCAAGCCCAAGCCGTATATTTTGATACAACAATAGATACTTAGTTTATCTATTAAATAAACTTTTAACATACACACTTCAAAAAATTTATGAATTACAACTTCGTTAATCTATCTACACTTAGGTAACTACTTGCTGAAAATCATCGGCGGAATTATATTTATTGTTGTTATAACCTTAACCCTATAGTATTTCTGTTTTGTGTTATTATATTTTCGAATATATTAAGGAACAAATGTTACAATGCACGGCTGGCGCAATATTTCATATGCCCATTCGCGCAAAAACGTAACCCTTTTTTGTTTTCTAGAACAATTGTCACCCTTTTACTTTCATTTCAATTAAATAATGTCTGGTCATTTGGGGCGGGCAGGAACGTCGTGGTGCCGCACCGTGGAGCTGGAACGGGCCCGGCAATGTCGCGCAGTGCGCTTTGCTATGTTCGCGCCTCCCTTAGCCCCCTTTGCAAAGTGCGCGTCATCCTGCGAGCACATTAATCACCTCCATTATTAAACTTGTTATTGTGTTCATTCGAAGATAACGTTTTATAAACGGTGCCGTCCGCTACTAACAAAATAAGCTTTCTATAATAGCGTGTAAGCGATCCAATATGAGAGTGTGCGTCGAAAAAACAGTTGATTAATGGTGTAATAGCGAAGACAAATCCGCTTATATTTGGGAATTATGCTTATTTAAATTTAAATAGTGTAAGAAAATAGTAATAATCTCAGTTTTATATCAAATTTTCAGGCAGATCAAAATTCGACATGTGTTTGTCAGTCCCCGTATAATGAAAGCTTTGATTATGTACGTACAAGTACATAATCAAAGAATGAAGGATTCCGTGAAGGTGACGAACGGCCCCTATTTTTGTGACTTGGATACCGAACTCTAACGATCATTTAATATAAAAAAGGAATCCCATATGTGAAATAAATATTTAACAGATTTTGTATAAACAAAATTTTGTTGAAATCATGAATTTTGAAGTGAAACTTCTTTAGAATCGTTCTGATTTGAAACTCGACGAAACCAAAAAGCGACACTAAAAAGTGATAAACACATAAAACTACAGGACTAAGCCTGCGAGAGACTGAAATAAGAGTTTTCCACTGTACAGCACAGATTAGAGAGTCAATAAGACCCATGATTAAACATAGGTCCAATATGGACCGAAATAAAACTGAGAGTAATATT
Organism: Dendrolimus kikuchii; assembly: GCA_019925095.2. Lineage (NCBI taxonomy): Eukaryota > Metazoa > Arthropoda > Insecta > Lepidoptera > Lasiocampidae > Dendrolimus > Dendrolimus kikuchii. The sequence goes on from CM034390.1 coordinate 13,800,225, forward strand.
TATTTATTATTTTAGACTAAAACAGTTAAAAATTGAAAGTGATACTTAAGAAGTTTATTTCGAATTATAATACATTGACGGATGTGGGCTAAAGGAATTATATTTATATAAATAAAAGTTAGAGAAGAATTATCTGTGAGTATATTCTCTGAAATTTCACTTCTACTGCGCGTGAACTGCACACACACAATTCTTTTTTACTCTATCACTTAGATTTCTTTTAATCTTCTTCTCAATAGTTCAAAAATATTGAGATGCTTTTTAGTCTTTGGCAGTGCATTTCTCAACTCAACTTAAAAAATCACTAGAAAAACGTCACTCCGATTTTAAGACATGTTATTAATTAACGACACCACACTCGACAATGAATAAAAAGACTATTGTTTAATATCAATTAAAAATAAGTTTAAAACAATTAGAGATCTATAGGTATTATGTAGGTCAAATAAAGGGCGGCGATCTCGTACAGCAAATCTGACAATATCATAATAATATTATAGACTACAATTTCTATATAGATAATATAACAAAAATGTAAATATAATAAATATTTAGGTACAGAATAAACAGTAGGTACTATCTATAATATTGTAATATTCTAAAAATGCCATATCTATACATTGAACCTATTTAAATAAACAACTTGAATAGATTATAATTATGAACGATGGAGAACACGATGTAATTTTTTAAAATGCTTATCTGCTTTTTCGTGATTCATGTAAAAACTACCAGGCCGTTTTCGATGCAGTTTTCGTTGAGCGATAGCAAATTCTTGGACTCAAAAATCTGTAGTACCTTTTATCCCGGGCATCCTGTGGGATTTTTTCTGGGAATTATTTTAAGTGGCCACTGAAAAAAATCAAATTCCGATGGGATTTTTTTCACTGATCGATAGTAAATTGTATGTAATAAAATCTGTTATACTTTTTATTCCAGGAATCCCGCAGGAATTTTCTCGCGAGCGGTTTGAAGTGGTTTATGAACATAAAATTAGCTGTTTTTTTTTAATTTATTAAGTTTGCCAACAACTGATACATTGATATGCTTAATTAAATATACATGTTAATGGTCTTATGCTAAATGTACAGTCTCTTACAGGCAAACATAGCTTGCTTAATATAAAGAAAATACACAACAACAAAAAATCAGAGTAAAACGCTAGACTTAACTTTTATTTATTAATACTGAGTGAATGTACTTACTGATTTGGATGCGACTTCACTAAGTCAATAAATAGTTTACGTTTTTTTTAAATGCAGTAACTTTGTGTTTCGGGAATTCAGCGGGATTTTTCCTAGGAGTGTTTAAAAGTGATTAGGGTGCATAAAATTGGCTGGTTTTCGTTCGATTCGTACTAGAAAGACAGTTAAAACTAGACTTAAGTATATTCAGATAGAGCTAAAACTCATTTAAAATCTTTTAAGATTTATTTAAATTGAAAGTTAATACTAACGGGTGAAGAGAAATGTATTTTATTTAGAATTAAATAAGGTTGACTGTACGTATTAATTTATTTTTAGTGTCACTTTTTCGTTTTATCAATTTTCAAATCACACTGATTCTAAAGAAGTTTCACTTCAAAAATTCATTGCCATACTTGAAATAATCTTTGATTTTAAATATTCGCAAAGTATAATCTTTGTTACCTGTCCAACGTGGATGAAGTCGCAGGTAAATCTTAGTTCTATCTAAAAAAAATATGTTGAGTGACTGTCATACCCAACTACACTTATTTTTATTCCTTTAATTACTTACATCTACGATGGTTATTCCTAAGTTTAATTATTTTCGCGATTTTCCTATATATTATCTATTAGATATGTGTGCCGTGTTGAAAAATAACGGCACCGGCGGCTCGCCAATGTCGGGCTTTTTTAGTTACTGTATTTAAATCTACTTCATCTATGTTTGCTTCAAAAAGTAGTCACAAACAAACTCGGGCACCTAAACGTTTGAGCTTCAAAACGAGAATGAATAGGCAAAATTCGAACACGCAAACAAGGGCTCTGTTCTTTTCAGACTACTTTCCATCGGTTCTATATTATGCCAAAAATTTTACGAACAGTTTTAGAGAGCTCAGTCATTTATAAATACTTTAATTGCTTATAAATATTTAAATAATATGAAAATTATTTACAACTTAACCAATATCTTACAAAAGTACACGTCGCGCGCAACTGGCGGCGGCGGCGCCGGCGGCGTCGGCGTACCAGTCAACCGCGGCTGCCGTCGCAGCCCATATGTCTATACTAGGTATACCTTAGTGCATCGGCATGTATACACCTTTTGAAAAGTTTATCCTTATAAACTCAGTTGAGTTCATAACCATGACAATGGTATACATGCATGACGGACATAGAAATTTACAAAGCTTTCGAGCTTGCTATTTGGGCTACAAAATCTTAACTATTTGAAGTACCTAACTGTGAGTTAATTTCATAATGTATGATGTAAGAGGCAAGGTCATAATGGAAACTGTTATTATTGTACCTGCGATTCGTTCACTACATGACTCGATAGCAATCGAAATATTCACGATCAGGTATTTCCGATCTTGATTTGACGCAAGCAACGTTCGAGGTCTATCGAAGCGGAGGCGAGATCGCGACACACACCTACTTCTGAGAAACGCGAAAAGGCCAGACGGCGTCACGAATACATTTCAATTTTCCTTGTTTACATAGATCTTAGCAGTTTGTAACAATTTCTAAGTGAATAATTACCGTTCTATTGTCAATCTTTTTGGAATTAGCATTCAAAGAGATCCATTCTATTTTTTTACTATCAATTTTACACCATCTTCCATGCTTCTCATCTAGAATATTCCAAATAATAAGAGTTCCTAACTTTGGTTAAAGTATTGATGACGACTTTCTATATTTTACGATCATTATCATAATTATGTTATCATAATAATATCAATAACATATTTTTGCTTAGTATCTTCTTGAAATACAATAATACTTAATTAGAAATTATACACAAGTGATTTAATGTATACATTAATTTAGTACAAACAAATAGCACACTAAATAATACATGTTATACAAGAATAATAACAAAGTACAAAAAAAATAAGGAAAGTAAGATAATTTGGTAACTAATTTGACACTAACAAAACGCAAAGCGAAATATAGAAAGTAAGCGACAAAAGAAAAATATAATTAGATGAGTCAAGTTTTATTACCACAAACCCTGAAAGAAAACGTGCTATATTTAGTATTAGTTCAATGATTATTCAGTAAATATAACAATAATTACTTTATTAACGAGTATAAAGTTAAATGTTGTGGACAACATAATACGCCGAAAGCCATTTACTTGATGACGTTCGTAATTGACGTCAACGAATTGTTAGAACCAGTTTCATGTTATTTACCAATACCAGTCAATGTGCTTGTTACTGCGTTGACTGTCAATTTGTCGTATAATTTAGAAACACTATATGTTTAATTTACATTTTTGGAATTTTTAGCTAATTCGGTTATACAGTTTTTAGTTCTGCAAGTGATGGCAATAAAAACAAAAAGACCATAAACGCCACAGTAAGTCTATTCATGCAGAATCTTATTCAGAAACAATAACAGTTTTTAAAGGCAATTGGACTTTTATTATAGTATAGATATGTCCAACAATAGTAGATAGTAACACGCCCATAAAACAATAGTCTTTAGTAACCGATCCGGTTGGACTCGCAGTCATTATATTCGGCCCATATTCAAGCATTCCAGTTACTTTGACAAAGGCTAATTTTGTTGCATTTTATTGCTTTAAAATGGGATCAGCAACCATTAGTTTTTTCATGCCCTTTAATGGGGTGTTGTCCGAAGGACAAGCGGCGAAAGATAAAGCTCAGACGGAATAACCGGCATAAACAATGTTTGACGTTGAATTAGACGGCGTTTTTGCCCGTTTACGACCTACCGCTATGCATCGGAATATTTACCGGACGCGGATGGAAACGGGCCTTCCTAAGTTGTTGATGATTCATTTATTTTTTATCTAACACCTAAAACCCACCCAAGTTTTTATACTTGGTGGTGATTAGATGTTATTTCTTGCTTTTTATTATTTTATATTGACTCATAAAATGTTTTTCGACTTAGTTTTGTAAATTTTGTAACAGGTTAAACAACCGTAATATAATTAGAACCTATTTATAATATAATATCTTTTCGCCTCCATTTCTATTTTCCTTTTTTTAAGAATACTATTGTTCAAAATTTAGAATTAACACCCCAATAGGCACCAAATAATAGACTGACTCTTACGACCTGTTAGATGGATGGTGCCCAGTTTCAATCATAGGCCTTTGACTAAAGCAAAGAAGTTTTTATGACAGCTTAAAAATGACATATCTTTAAAAAGTTAGGATTTTATCTAGAATATTATAAAATTGTAGTGTATTCTTTTTTAGGTGTTTTTATGTTTGTCTGTTTGTTCGGGATTCACGTAAAAACTACTCGACCAATTTAGATGCGGTTTTCGCTTATCGATAGCTAATCCCCGAACTTAAAATCTGCGGTACTTTGTATCCCGAGAATCCCTTAAAAATTCTTGATTAGACAGCTTTGGTCTTCTGCTCTCTGTCTAATATGGAGAAGGCTGCGGGAAAAAGCTAGAACCCAAATATAATTTTGTTTAAAACGAAACTAAAAGAGAATCTGTATCCAGGTAAAATAATATACAATGTACATCCATTTCGAGCATGAGATCCGCTTTCTACTGTATGAGCAGTGTTCAAATGATTAAAAACTAGAGTTTACCCCGCGGCTGCGCCGCGGGTTAACCTCTAATTCCTACTTCTCGTTTAAAGAGCAGGCGTTAATAATACAGGTTGCATTGTACAACATTTTTATGTTAGTGCCATTTGCACCCGGAAAATTCACTTAATTTTATATCGCAAACTATCCGATCTCCTGGCATGAGTATATATGTCCATTTTCGGCATTAAAACTACAACGAAAAACGATCCAGTATTCCCTGTGTTTTCCGTGAAAACTTAACAGAAAGACATATCGAGTTACTATCGCATTTTTATAGACGATGAATTTTTAAACTTGAGAAATGATTGGTTTCATCCAAACTTTCATCCTCTATTTCAAACCGTCCTAATTTTATTTATCTATTCCCCGTCAATGAAAACTACAAAAATGACAAAAAGGACAAAAACAACAAAAAAGGACAAAAAGAACTAAAAGCACGAAAAAGACAAAAAGAGCAAAAGGAGAAAAAATATCAAAATGGACAAAAAGGGCAAAAAGAGCAAAATAGTCAAAAATGACAAAAAGATCAAAAAGAGCAAAAACAGCTAAAGAGCAAAATGAACAAAAAGGTCAAAAAGAGCAAAACAGCAAAAAAAGCAAAAAGGACAAAAAGTTAAAAACGAGCAGATAGAGCAAAATGGGAAAAAGATCAAAAAGGACAAAAAGAGCAAAATGGAAAAAAGATCAAAAAGGACAAAAACAGCAAAACAGCAAAAAAAGCAAAAAGGACAAAAAGTTAAAAAAGAGCAAATAGAGCAAAATGGAAAAAAGATCAAAAAGGACAAAAAGAGCAAAATGGAAAAAAAGATCAAAAAGGACAAAAAGAGCAAAAGAGCCAAATGGACAAAAAGAGCAAAAAGGACAGAAAGAGCAAAAAGGTCAAAAAGGAGAAAATAACCAAAATTACGAAAATAGCAAATCACAAAACCAACCAAAACTTATCCCACTTTTGGGATAACCTTTACATAAATTTATCTCGAAATCTATCCCATTATCCGGGATGAATAATACCCCTTGTCCACCCTCGGTATGAAAATGACATATATACCGATTTTCAGCCAAATCGGTCCAGTAGTTTTTCCGTAAAAGCATAACAAACAAACAGACAAATATATTTTTACCCCGGAAACTATCCCATTTTTCGGGATAAAAAGATATCCTATTATCATCCTCGGCATTGAAAATATATATATATATATATATATATATATATATATATATATATATATATATATATATATATATATATATATATATATATATATATATATATATATATATATATACTGAGTTTCAGTCAAATCGGTCCAGTAGTTTTCCGTGAAAACGGAACAGACAGACAGAGTTACTTTCGCATTTATAATATTAATAGGGATTATAGCCGGTTCCTACATCTTACTATTCATTCACTTGTCCTACCATCGATTGAATTTTGACATTACAAGTATGGAGCTTATGTCAAATTTTAACCGTTTATCGGTAAGATACCTATAGGAACCGGGCCATAAATCAAAACTGTATTATGGAATTTGAAATGAAGAACAGTTCTTGTAAATTTTTCTATCGTTTTATTTTCATGTAGCCATTCATTTGCTTTCAATGGATTAATAAAACCTATAAATAAAACGTGTTACTTATTTGGAAGGGTGCCTATAAAATAAAAGATGGTAACAAATGAGTCAACTGGCCGAAAGCGGCATGCATTCTAAACATGTTAATGGGAACACGGTGTAACCCTTTCTTTGTGCAGACATTTTATTGTTTTATAGGGGTCAATGTGTACTTTTTGCTTTACAACTATGAAAAGGTTTATGATTCAATTAATTAAATGTCTGCACGGTCATTGTCGCAGAATAAATTATGTTAATGAAACGGTAAGTAACAATGGCTTGATTTATTGGTAGTTGACACGTGAAAAAAACTGCAAACATATCTGAGAATAGCTGGAAATTTATTCGGCCCATGACTGGGTTTAACTTACCAGCACCAACTCAAACGGCCCACTGTTGGGCTTGGACTTGCCCGTATTGCAGTACCATTTTCTTTGAACGGAATTGTACAATAACCACTTTATAAAAAATAAAAAAATGATGTCACCTTATATTTAGCTATTAATGATATATATGTATATATCAACAACTATATGTATAGTTACATGTTAATATTATTACCTGATTAAACTAATTAGATAAACCAAATACAAAAAAAACCACAAAAATTATCATTAAGTTTTACGAAAAAAGTATTTATTTGAGTATCAAGGATGAAGAAGGAGGAAGGAAGGAAGGATGGAAGGAAGGAGGATCAAGGATTTCACTGCGAAGAGGAATCATCGTTTTTCATTTAGCTATGTGACCCTAAATCAGAGTGTAATTAAAAATATCTTAAAAACTACTGGTCATTTGTAAATATCTCATTCGAAACAATATTTGTTAAATACGTTTTTAAACAACTCATATATTTTCCGATTTTACCATTCAATACGAAAAAAGTTAGGCGAGACCTATTTTGTTAATTGGAAACGCATAATATGTCATCAAATATTCACATAAATAAAATCATGTTGAAACATTAATATTTATTTTCAAAATCTACCGAACAATATCTACCATGTCTAGGAAGGACTTTGAAGTTTTTTTTAATCCAAAGTTACAGTGATGTGTTACAAAGTGTACAGCTATATTTTTAGTCTTATTTGACCTAGAGGTAAAAAGAAATCCTTATGGTCTCACAGCGGTGCCTGTCTGTCTGTATATTATATTACAGATGATTATCGCAGAAACTTATTAGGGTTAAAGGCACAATTTGGCATACTTCATGTGTTTACAAAATTAGTATTGATTGGCAAAAATATATTTTTGAACATCGAAAAGAGGGTCCAAAGGAAAAAATAAACTTAATATTGGGCTGCAGCAAATGTCCTTACATTATGCTTGGGATTCGGAGCGCTCAAGATCCACTTTCTTACTTTTTCTTATATATTTCGCGCATTCGCGGTCTTCAGCATCCCCTGCTTTGAAAACTTTCATTATGAGCCTTGGCCCTGTCACTGCGCTATTAGCTTTATTTTTTACTCTTCCACTGTCAAAAATGTATTAAAATTACTGTCCTCTGCCCTTATCTGCATAGTCTACTACCCGAAAATTTGAAAAAAAAATTGTGGTACAAAAATTATGAGAGTTTCTTTGTTGCCATCTGGATACGAAACCTTAATCAAAATTGTTCAAATAGACTTTAGAAATTATTCGAGTATTTATAAAAATCTGCACCCGTTTTGATACATCATTCTGGAAAAAATATAAATAATATAGGTACATCACAGAAATAATAATTAATAAATTGTACAGTATGTTTTATGTTATTTTTTGATATCAGTGGGACTTGTACCTCACCACATCCGTGTTGATAAAACGTACTTGTTATGAGAATGGTTTTATTTTCACATCTAATGTGTGTACATCATGTATATCGTGCAGATCAATTATTCATCTATACTTATACATAGATCAGACGGAAGTGATGTTGTTTGTATGTTTGTTCCTTCGTCATAGTCTTGAGAACTGACCAATTTTCATATAATGAGATTTGATAGCGGCGTTGAACATACTTTATATCCCAAAAAATTAAGATGTTCTCATGGAGTTTGAAGTTAGCGCAAGAGAGTCCTCCTGAAATGTTCTAGTCATTATATCAAATAGGTTTCACCCAGTAACAGGTAATTCATTTTCTGTTATACAGTTGTAATATCCTCCAATAAAAAACGTACCGAGACGTGGACACTGACGACAGCATTGGTCCACAAGTTCCAAGTCGCTCAACGGGCTATGGAACGAACTATGTTGAGTGTTTCTCTTATGGATAGAATTAGAGATGAGTATATCTGTAAGAGAACCAAGGTAATCAACATAGCTTGCAAAATTAGCTTAGTTGAAGTGGCAGTGGGCCGGTCACGTCTGCCACAGGACCGATGGCCGATAGTCCTGGAGTGGATACCGCGTCTCCAGCCCAATGGACTGGCGACCTGCGCAAGGTCGCTGGACGAGGAAGTCCGAGGACAGGGATGAGTGGCGCTAACTTGGGGAGGCCTACGTTTAGCATTAGACTGCGATTAGCTGACGACAAAATTTCCACCTAATTGTAGTCTTAGGCCTCTACCACACCTGCGCCGTAATGCTTTAACTAACACACTAATATAGATATAACCCAGATGTAGCCAAGATTGTAATGCGTTATTTAATATGTGACATTGTTAATGATATTAAACATTAACGCATAAGTCATGTAGTGGTGTTGACCTACACCAATGTACCTAATCGTTAAGGCGTTATATTTAATACTGTAAATAAATCGCATTTGGATACATTTACTATCACTAATATTAATGCAGATGTAGCAAAGGCATATAGAAAACATGTTCGCAAAATAGTATTGAGCAGGACATGTATATTATAAGACGGTAAGAGAATAATATAAATATAGAAAGAATAGGGGAAATAATATAAAAACAGTCCGAAAAAAGAGACAATTGGAAGGAGGAACAATTAAAAAGTTTCTTTCGAATTTTTTTAAATATGTTTTTAACTATAATAATTGTCAAAATTTTGAGAAGTTAATAATAGTCATAGATAGATATAGTACTTAGGAAATTTTAAAGTTACGTTTTATAGTAAGCTATTGTTACCATAAGTAGATATTGTTCTTCCAATGCTGTAACTGTATTTATTATACCTACATTTGTAGCATTTAGGAACGTTTTCTAAAATGTGACTGCATTCTAATTATCTTGTGTAATATTTAAAAATATTGTTAATTAATATTCCAAGGACTTCGTTATTATTAGATAATAATTTATAAAAGCAACTGATAGTAGCGAACATACAATTGCGGGCGTGGGAGAATTACATACAGTAATATAAGGATAAAATAAATATTTCATTGTTTTTTGTTAGGTAGTATACAATATTTTTATTTAATCACTCCCGATTCTGTTCGGTATCTTTATTTTTCTCAATGATATTTTTTAGATATTGACTAGCTTCTACCCGCGACTTCGTCCGCGTGGAATAGTTTTAAAAAAGTAAGTTAAAAAAAACCCGATTTTGAAACATTCTTCATTGGTGCACCGCTCCTATTGGTCTTAACGTGATGATATATGTATAGCCTATAGCCTTCCTCGATAAATAGGCTATCTAACACTGAAATAATTTTTCAAATCAAACCAGTAGTTCCTGAGATTAGCGCGTTCAAGCAAACAAACTCTTCAGCTTTATACCTATATATTAGTATTACAAAAACTTTTCCTTAGATGATAATAATTGGCCATTACCTGAGATCGCCTCTGAACCTATAATATTATAAAGTTCTAAGCGAATAGACTATATAAACGATGGAGAACTCAATGCAATTATTTTTAGATTTCCTGTCTCTTTGTTCGGGATTCACGTAAAAACTATTGGGTTGAATTCGATGCTGTTTTCTTTGATCAACTGCTAATTCTTAGACTTAAACTCTGCGCTACTTTTTACCCTAGAAATCCCGCGGGAATTTTTCTGGCAATTATTTAGAATGGCCAGATAAAAAAAAATCAAATCAAATATGATTATTTTACTTACCGGCAGCAAATTTAATGTAATAAAATGTGTGATAATTTTTATCCCGGGAATCCCGCGGGAAAATTCTCTGGAGCGGTTTGAAGTTGTTCGGATGCATAAAAATTAGCTTATTCTGACACAGTTTCCACTAAAACGATAGCTTACCTTCTTTTTTTAAGTGCTGCTATACTTTGTGTCCCGGGAATCCCGCGGGAATTTCATTTCAAGTGTGGACGAAATGACCGGCATATCCTAGTAATATGTATCATTATACACACAAAGTATACTTGCAGGCCATTAAAATGAAATGTATGTCTTTTTGAAGTAAAATTTCTCTATCGACGCAATGGCGATATTTAGTATGAGAGGTGTAGATTCAAAACCTGCTATAAAACTACATCTCTGATTTGGTGTTAAAAACAAAAATGTGACGATTTCTTGTAACGTTTTATTATCGTCACGGTTGCATAAGTATGTGAAAATTTTAAATATGTATACAGTTAGTGTTACTGCTATAGCAGGGAGGATAGAAGTATTTACTGTGCTTATTTAAATCTATCTATCTATATTATATATATAAAAATGAATCCCTATTTCCCTTGCTCACGCCATCACGCGTGAACGGCTGGACCGATTTCGCTAATTCTTTTTTTGTTGTGTTTGTTATTGTCAGGAGAAGGTTCTTATGAAAGAAAAAACTAAGAAAATTGCGCGGAAAATTAGAAAATTTAAGAACCACCACAGAAGAGTCACCATATAAAATTATTTCTAATCTAACCTTTAACGCTTTGGACAATATAAACTTTTTTAATATAACCTTATGACGTTTGACATAGAATTGGCAGAATGCGTCTTGCAAATATCGTCAAAGAGGATGTAAAAAAACTGAATATCGTTTAAAACAAATGCTTCGGTCGGAGTTATTTTATTGATAAAATACATGTAAAATAATTAATTTTGCTGTAATCAGGTTCCTATATTTAGATGAAATTATTTTTGTGTGTGTTCAAGTGGGTCCCGAGATAGTTAAGATAGATGGCACCGCTAAAGTCTTCCTAAACGGTGGTATCTATTTTGATGACTGTTTTGCTTTTATTAAAGTGGATTCAAGAATGGTTTAAATTAACTATTAGTCCCGGTAAATGTCGCTGCAATCGGATTCTAGAGTTTTATTTCTAAGGCTAGGACAACGTCTGCAGCTAGTAATTAATAAAATGGGTCAAGTGCGTGGCAATCCACTACACTATCTATGAAGGGTTTCGCGGAGATGACAAACCACCACTATTTTCATCATCTGAATATTAAATCTCGTTCAACCAACTTATCTTTATATATAGAATTCTTCGGTGCGTGTGTATGTGACTGAACTCCTAAACGGCTGGACCGATTTTGATGAAATTTTGTGTGTGTTCAGGTGGATTCGAGAATGGTTTAGATTCACAATTGGACCCGATAGGTGACGCTGTAATCGTGTTCTAAATTTTATTTCTTTAGGGCAGGACAACGTCTGCCGGGACATCTAGTTTTAAATATAAAATACAATAAAAATGATACATATGTCGTAAAAAACAGTTTTACTTCGTACGAGTATACTCAAATCCAGGCAAAGCGATATTTTAGGTAATAAAGTTTTTATTTGTGTTAATGTAAACCAAACACCTATTAGACAAAATGTTAGAATTTTCAACAAAATTAAATAGACCTGCTACAATATGCGTGTCGGACCCTCGTCAGTTCTAGTCCACATTGTAACTTGCGTTGAGATCAAACGCCGAACTGCAAGCACACGTGCACATCAGTTCGATATCTGACTGATACGTGACAAAAAATTATTTGGCCAGTTTGAATTATTAGAAGTCGCAGAACTTATCCTATAATTATGATAAAATTTGTATTTATTTGTCTACGACTTGATCCACGTTAGACGAATAATAAAGCTCAAAGTATTAGTGTAATAATAAGAGCTCCAACCTTTGATTATACAGTACATAATTAAAGACCCAAACTTCTTAGATCTTGGGTCTTGAATTATCAATTCTTATCAATGCCAAAGTTTTCTGAGATAACAAGTAATCCTGGCAGCAAGTCAGAAAAACTTTTAAAGATCAAACAAGTTTGCGTCAAAATTAGTGTACCTATGTTTAGTAGTAGTAGTAGTTACAGAGCTGGGAAATCATTCCATATCCATATAGGCCTGAAATACTCAAATATAACAAATAAAAGTATTTGCATGTCAAAAAGTATTCCAGAATACTTCAGTAGCTTTTTATGTGTTACTTTTCGCTGCAACACCTCCGGTACAAATTAAGGGAACAGAGAAAATCGTATTTATATTGGATCATTGTTTTACGAATAAATGAGTAAAACCGAGAAAATTCACGGAGAATCCCAGGACATATAGTAATCTAAATTTTAAATCAGAATTACTTAACTAGTTTTCGATAGCACATAGCTATAGCAAAGTTTGCATCTTAAACAATAAGACAAAAATCCAAAATAAAATATTTTTGTGTCTACAGTCATCATAATTAATTATAGCGTTACTCAAAAGGTTTTTTGAATCATCTTTACTGTTTAAACACATCATTTTTACAATTTTATAATACTATGGGTTAATGTTATAATATTTTTTTTCACCTCACAAGTTCAAAAAGTGGGTTATGGTTGCTTAGAACCAGTCAGCAAATCTGTTTTACTTACTCACTTAATACATAATTTGTTTAAGTTTAAATATTGCGAACTATTTCGAGCATACAAAACGAACATAATATTGCTATTTTTATGTTTTATGTCATACCTACATGGATTTACATTTCAAGTTGATATTTTAGACGATTGATAGTAGCTATACAAGTACCTAGTTAAGAGACCGGAGGTGAATAAACATAGAATGCTTACTTTTATCCACGGAAAATATATTTCTTGCAGTATGCTGAACCAAAATTCGTATTGAAAACCAGTTTTTTTTTAAATGCTGTATTACTTATAAAAAATGAGTTTAATGTATATTTATTAGTTACCTATACTTTGCGTAAATGTTATACTTTGTCACTAGTGATGTTAAAATTTTTGTGATACATGAGGAAATCATTGTAATTATACTTAGTTTAAACAATATATAATTACTTGCGGCCCCGGCAGACGTTGTCCTGCTCTGATAAAATAAAAATCTAGGACCCGATCCCAGCGCCACCTACCGGTTCAATAGCGAATAGTCCGGGAACCCACTCAAACACACAAAAACCAAATCACCAAAATCGCTCTCGGTGATTAGGAGGATCCTAGAACCCGATCTCAGCGCCACCTACCGGTTCCAACGGGATAAAAAGTATCCTATGTCCGTCTCCTGGTTCTAAGCTACCTTCCCACCAATTTTCAGCCAAATTGGTACTGCCGATCTTGAGTTATAAATATGTAACTAACACGACTTTCTTTTATATAATAGATTATAATATGATAGTTGACTTGTTAAAATTATGATGTTATTAGGTAGTATTATTCTCATACAAAATCAAGGAGTCTGTGACGTTTCGTGCGATGATAAAGTGTATCAATTAATTTGACTGTCAAAGTCAAACACCCGATTATAACTTTTTAATTTATCTCAGATTTAAACGATTCGTGACAAAAACGTTATTTTCTGTCTTGTTCAAATATAATAAACGTTTCACAATTATCCGAACTGTGTACCTATACCCATAAATAACACACAATAATTTAAGATATTAATACATAAAATATTTGAATTCATAACGAATTGATTACCTATATATTTATTGATTGATTACTTATATAGTAACTATATATTTAAAAACATCACAAACTAATTTCTCAACATTTTTTAAAATTATTTTATCCAATTAATATTGATTGGAATTCCTAAAGAAAAGTCCCTCAATTAGTCTTAATTACAAATACATTCCAATCTTAAAACTTTCATTAAACTATATATTTCAAACTTTTTAAATATTTATTTTGTTATTTTGCAAGAGGTTAAGGGCTTTTAATTACAAAAAATAGGTTGATTATGTCATCATATCAACTCCGATTGTCTTATAATAAAGCCTGTCTTTCTCCACTTTTACTACAACAAATGTTTATCTAAATTTTTTACATTTTCTGAAACGGTCTCACCACTCATCGAAGTTTTCTAGTAAACCCTTTGTGCTTCGACAATAGGTAGCTTCTTGAAACCGATGCTAAGAATCAAAATTAACTGATAATTTTCGAGGTCCCTTTATTCCTTCTGTTTCTTCATAGTAATTTAATAATGCCCAAGTTTGCCAAGTTTCCTCAAATAAAATATAATATACATTTCTTGTAAGGATTGTTATAATTAATATAGGTAAGGACATATTACAAAAATAGTTAAATATATTGTTATCGTTGAGTGATCGCACAGTGTCAAAGCAAGACACTTTTAACAACACTCGATACATTAGACGACGATCTTTTGCCGCCTTTTGTCATTATATTTTTAAAGTAAGCTATCTTAACAAATAAGACGTTTTTAGAGCTTTAACTGATATAAATCTAAATTGTAATTGAGAGATCTTAATCTTCCTTTTAATGTGAACAGAGAATTATTGCAATACAAATTAAAGATAGGTAGGTAGCTTTACTTAAACAGAATTTATTTCTTGGTCATCTTTATCTTTACGTATTATATATAAAACAAAGTTGCTTTCCGCGTTTGTTTGTCTATATATCTGCTAAGTTCTAAACCATGCAAAGGATTTTAAAGCGTTTTTCACTATCAGATAATTTTTGCAGGAGGGTTTATATATATATACAACACTTATCCACGGCATCGCTTGCGATATACAAACAAATACCTAATTAAGTTTTTATGTAAGTAAAATAGAGTTATTTTTACCAGGGTATAATCCGCAGCGCAGCTGCGGGGAAATCTCTACTTTTCTGTATTATTATCTGAAATAAAACTATTACGTAGATTACAATAAAATGTTTAAAAAACTTACATAATTATGTGCAATAAGTAAATAGGAAATGAATGGTACGTAGACACAAAGGTAAATAAACATATAAGGTTTTATTCATATTGAGTTAGTGTAACTTTGCTGGTTTTTTCAGAACTTTAAAGAAGCCTATACATTTACTCTAACTCAATACGAATAAGACCGATAATGTTTTTTCTTAGAAAACAATTTTTTACAACACACACGATTTTTGCAACCAATTACACTATAAGTATTTAATGATGTATAAACGTCAGTCTACTTAAAGAACTTTTAAAGTTAGTTATAAAGTACAAATTGTTTTAATTGACCATCTAAATACACGATTTACAAAAACCAAGATATAGGTGCTATTTTCTCCGTTATATCCATGGAAAAAATATTAAAATAACTAGCTGACCCGGCAAATTTCGTTCCGCCTCAGAACCATTCTTTTTCATATTTACTCACCTTTTAAACCTTCCCTGGACTTCCACAAATAATTCAGAACAAAAATTAGCCATACAGTCCAGCCGTTCTAGAGTTTTAGCGAGACTAAGGAACAGCAATTGATTTTTATAATAAGATATCTGGCTATTCAATTCTACTAATAAAGATCGTTTTGGCTTAATGGAATAAAATATCGAATTTCACTCGCCTTTTGTGTAATATTCTCCCCCTCTGTAAAATATTTTATATAAATGATACTTATATAATACTTATACATGTATCTTGTCACAAAGGAACAATAGCTTTGATCAAGTATATAAAGCACTCGAAACGTTGAAAGTGGATAATACCCATCATTATAAATTCATGTGCTTTGTCGTTTACAGTATTTATTGTGAAATGTTTCGATGGGGGAAAAACCCTCTTTTCGCTTGAAAGCTCCCGAAAGTGCGCAGAGAAGGCGTCGGGCGGCGCCGTTGGGTCTCCTCATTGGTTCATTCCTCCCCACTTTGTACAGGCTCCGCCCTGAAGGAAATTGTCCCCGAGCGAGTGTGCAAACGCTCATTCAGTAACCAGATGCCATAGCGGCAGGTAGTCATATACGCAACAACCGGAGGTCACTGTGGAATCCCACAATCGACTGAATCATCGTCAATGTTGACTCAGTATTTGTGTAGTGTACGCTGACGAGTTATGATAAAAGTTTAGTGGCGCGATCAAAATTTATATGTGATGCACGCAATGAGTGATCCAGCTGCCTTGGCCAGCATGTTGCCTTTCGATTCTATTGGACTTTATGAACAACAAAAACCACGTTTTATTTTCAAAATGCCGAGGGTAGTACCAGACCAGAAGGCAAAATTTGAATCGGAAGATCTTTTCAAGCGACTAAGTCGGGAAAGCGAGGTATGTGTTATTCGTAATATTATTTAAATATGTTTTGTAACTGCTTGTACCAGTAAATGAACATGAAACAGGAAAAAACGTAATAACAATTAGGTCATCTTCAACGAAATGTTAAATGGCCGCTTTGTGCCTAATTAATTTTTTAATTAACAAGTTCAAGTTATTAATCACCAAATAGATATACATATAGTTACTTAGAAAACCTTTACTTAGCTTACCTATATTTAAAATGAATATATGTGTAATTTTTATGATAATATTAATAGTACCATGAATAAACAAACATGGCTTAAAACTTACGTATATCACGTGACAACTGTGTACCTACTAGTGTACTTTTCTGGACATCATTACATGTAAAATGATTCACAAAAGAAAAGAACTGAACTCTATTACAAAATATCCATTGTTCTTGCCTGTGGATCCTTTTAATATAAAGATTTTCCGTGATATCCAAGTGATAATGAAATATAGCACAATCAAAATCCATTTTCGATAAACTTCAACATGTACTTATGGAGAGGTCTATAAAAAACAAATATTTGGTTAAATGTGTGCCAGTCCAAGTAGAGTAATAGTTTCGCAGAAGTATTTTTGTCATTTGTCTCGAAACCTACAAAAGAAAACACCTCATATTTAAGGTTCAATTTTCATTAAAAGTATTTTTTAGCTTTATCACTTTAAATCAATCCAGAATTGTCCACCTCAAATCAAAAGTTTACGGGAGAAGACACACCTTTAACAGCTTTATAAGCGAATGCCTCACCTTTTTCGAGTGGGTCATCGGGTCTACCTGAAAATGGCAGAGCCGATATGGGGCCTCGAGCTACTGTTCTTTGCCCCGGCCCGATTCGCAGGGGGCAACTACCCCCCGGTGACGTGGTACGGGAGCCGCCTGACACATAAGGGGTATGTCGGCGGCTCGCGTCGGCCAATCAGCAGATTTCAGTGGCCATCTCAGGCTTTAGGTGGCCATCTGCGGCGTCTGGTGGCCTTTCAGTGGCACTGTGGAGATTTTCGCGACCTCTCAAATATCGCCCTGATCCCGGCGGATAAGGTCACGTGGGGTCGGTAGCCATCTTGGTGCCTCGTGATCTGGTGGTCGAGCGTGTAGGGGAGTAATCCCGTGGAGGTGTGTGTGGCGGCCGTTGTCGGCGCAGTCGAATATCCGACGCGCTGACATCACCACAAATTCCTCAACACTGGGAATGCTCAATCGCGGGCGGTCACGCGGGTCCTTACGAACCGACTCGCGCCCGTGCACACCCGTAAGGTGATGTTCTACTGCCTCTGCAGCGGCTTCTTCCTGGTAGCGTCTGCTCACCTATTGTCTTATGAAAGACTCCTCAAAAATGTGTTATTTTTTTCATAACTAGTGATGTCCCATGCAACTGAGTGACTGGCGGACATCACCATTATATAAGATTAAGAAATCTCATTTTGCCAAAATGACCACTAGTTTGGTTTAACCATAACGTAGGTACCTATATGACGAATTATTTTTGAGTTGTGCTTTAATTATATTCATATGGATATATTAGTTAAAACAAAACTTAAGAAAAAAAAAATAATAACGTCATATATTGGTATATAAACAATATCAGTAAAACTATGGCGTATGACTATCCAAATATGGAATAACTGAATAACAAGTATACTAATTGAATATTTACAAATTATTCACATTTAACAAGGAAATTTCGATCATATAATAATGTTCATATTCATGTTTTTACCACTTTCCTCGTTATTAAAATGGTAAACCTACAGAGATAATACAGAAGTAAGTTGTAATTAAATCGTGATAGCTCAGAAATTAAGGCAGCGGTATGCAAGTCACTGTAATGACTGGAGTTCCTATCCTGGCCGGAGAGCCTGCACTGTTAAGACAGTTTTACTTTTATAATTTAAATCATATTTTCAGTTCAAATCAGTTAAAAATTGAAACGTCCATATCGTGACTAGACACAACTAGGCACAGCTTGGTCTTCCCACGATTTTATGTTTTGTTATTTAAAACATAGGTATTTTTATGAGTTACATAGACACTTGTAAGAATAGAATAGAGAATATAACAATAAGATTTATTGAGACCAAAATACTACTAGACATTATGTTTACTGCATAATATTAAGATACAGGTCAAGAAACATAAGTGCAGAAAACAATATGCAGTCGTATTATCACTAAAATCAATTTCTTTCAGACAGCTTAGGATGGATTAGAAGTTACATAAGAATTTGGTCTAAAAACTATATTTTAAATAAGAAAACATCAAAAAGCGAGCGAAGACTGAGCTGCGGCTTCATGTTGTCATGTAGGAGTAATTATTAATTTATTAAGATTAAGAAGCTTTCAGTTTTTTTTTTATTGGTATAGACTATATGGACTCACATATTTTTAATTTTACATATGCGACCGTTTCATCATCGTTTTTATGCATAGATTGTGCATATATTACATATATTATTATACAACGTTCTTACAAAACTTTTCGATCGCTAAAAAGTTGATTTTCTTTTTTCTCCAATAGGTGAGGTACACGGGCTACCGCGACAGACCTCCAGAAGAGCGCCAGATGCGCTTCACGAGCGGCTGCCGGGAGGGCCACACTGAGATAGCATTCACAGCCACTGGGACCAATCTCCAGCTCGTGTTTGATCACTCTCCCTATAACAACCGTGGTTGTGACTTCCAAAAGGAAAACGGAAAGGTAAATGCAATATATCTATATAATTGGGTATTTGACACATATTACAATAAATTCTAAAACCATGTACATGAAAAAGAGCATAAATTCAAAAAGCTTGCTATAATTTTACTTTTAAAATATCATGATGTAAATCGTTGATGTAGCAATTATTGTTACATCAATGATGTTAATAATTTTAATTGCTTTCTAAATAATAATCAACATGCTGCCTGACTCGTTAGGATTTCACGTTATAACTCAGTACATCCATATAAAATAAATGTGACTTTTCGCATGATGTTCAAATGTAATTCTAATCTAATGGGCTATCATATCAAGAACCCAAATGTTGAAATATTCGCTTTCATAGTTTAAAAAATGTGCCTGTCCCTTCTAAGTGTTAAATGTGATACAGCTTAAGGATACTTTCAAAGAAAACTGAGACTGTTAAGTAGTTTTTGAAATATGGGTTATTATCAATTAAATGTTTTCTACCGGTTATTTAGTCAAATGACAAAAACCGTGAATGTCCGAAACCTCCACGAAATTCTTTACTGTGAATAGACTTGGCCTATTGCTTAATTTGGATTTACTAGTTTTACAATGTCACTTTTTGAAAAAACATTTCAAGGATTATTTATATTTTATAAGAAACACATTTGACCGTTAATGATGATATCAAAGATTAAAATACAAAAAAATACTAATGTTGACATTAGCCGAATCAACCAAATTGAATCAATTCAATTGGAAGGCCCTAAACTGAAAGAGCATAACAGTATTCAATGTCATTGAATGATTCGAGTTATATTTATATGGATCACTTTGGTTAATTCATCCAAATTGAAAAGATAGAAATGAACCGTTTAATATCGGTTTAACAGTATACTTTCTCTCAAAGTGACAGGAAAATGCTTCCCGGTTGCTAGTCTCTCAGTGGTTTTATAAGATTAATTTGGGAAAGTGTGCGATTGAACTATTTAACCTGATTTCCTCTACACCATTTCATCTTCGGACGACAAGGCGCTCTGGTCTACGCTATCGTTTCACAGTGGAATCACCAGCAGTACGAACGAAACGTTTCGCCTCCACGTTCCTTCTGCGTACAACAGAGTTGTGGAATGAATTACCAGCGGTTCAATCCTGATTTTTCAATACCTTGGCGTTGGGTAGATATTCAGTGTACTTATTCCATTACGATAGTGTCAAAAATTCATATTCATCTAAATCCACAATACCATCTAGATTTCGTCGCAGTGGAATAATTGTAGAAAAAATTGTTATTACTATTAGCAAAAATGATGTTAGCTGAAATTAATATTGAAAAGGTGTCAAAATTTTAAACATTTCTTTCGCGACTTTTCGTTTATATACGTTACGTTCCGTTATATTTATAGAGTCACGGGCACGCCATTGGAATTAACAGAATACTGAAATATTTAAGGCAAACAGGCGATGGTAACCGCTTTTCATCAGGTGAGTCGTCTGCCTGTCTACTGAGCTCGTGCAATAATTTATAGCTTATAGATTAGCAGGTTCCGCAGATCGATAATGTAATCGATGATGTTTCCTCCATATTTGCATTAACAATAGTTATTCTAACGATAATACGGACAGCATGCAAATGTTCAGATTTACGTCAATAGATTTGGAAAGTTCTAATAGGTTTTTCCATTATAGTCACACACATTAGAACCAGACCTGACTATCAACATTCAATATTTTTTCTTATTAAATACAACATACTGCAAGTCATTTTATTAAATTTTTCCTAGGCGCTATTTATAACGCAAGCATACACTCAATGATATGCACATATTTAGTAAGTAGGTACTGGTCTTAATTTACTCCCTTATCGGCTCACTAAAAAAGGTGCTTTTAACTTCACTTTAACTAGTTGGTAAACCTCGTATAGCTATTCTGAATAAGAGGGCTTGTTTTAAAACGCTATTGTATAACAATATTGATAAGCCTGCCAATGGGTATTCAATAAATAAAGCGTTATAGGATTGAATTGCATTTCAATTTTACATATTTTATTATCAACTCTGGCGTGGCCTTGCTTTGCAAATGAGTATTGTTTCAGTACATGGGAATTCAAGTAAGTCATTTTCCAAGAGTCCACTTAAATCAAATGTACTAGTTTTAGGGTTCTAATGCTAAATAGTCAAATTAGCCAAATGCGATGTCCCTCTATACACAGTGAAGAGTTTTGTAAAGGTGGCGACTGACGAACTAGATGTTTAACGAACGGTAACGAAGGTGGCTACAAAATACATATATCAAAATCTACTTCCACAGATCTTGTTAAAAAAATTCGTTATGATATTTTTCAACAAAATATAACAAATAATAAGAGATGATGATGGTCATATACGAGTAACTGAAAGATGATTTTTATTCAGTGACCGTTATACATAAACGTAAGCAAATAAGACGTAAGACCTATCTTTAAATTTTATATTGATTTTTCTTAGTGACTTTACAATTAGTCAATAGATGGTGAGATATTGTATTTGCTTCTAAAATCGTAATAAGTGCAGGCCTTTCTCCTCTAACTTTACAAGCTTTTAAATGATAGAAATAGTGTAATGTAAGAAATTGATAGGTTTGATTTTATTTAAAACTTCATTCTATTCTTTTTAGAGCTTTAAATAAAAGCTTGTTTTTATTTTGAGTCTCTTAAAAATCTACTTACGGTTATTCAACTCGTTAATTGAGAGAACGGCTTTACTACTCAGCACAACGTCAATATACAAAATGAAGTCGCATACAAAATATTTCGTTGTTTGATGATAACATTCATCACAATTCATCATTCGGGCGATCAGAGTGCGTCATCAACGCTGTCTGCTTCCGGCACACATTTTCACAACCGAATGAAGACATAAACAACTTTCAAGCTGCTAATGAAAAAATGTAAAGCCATAACACCACACATAACGCATTGGTCACGCTCTGCCTTCACTTTACACAATGTGTTTAAAGCGAATGACAGCATTCTACAACGAATTATTATGGTTCACTTAATGTGAGTGTTGGGAACACTCGAACATCTCCGGCTCGGAGCATGGTAGTGCATTAATTATAAATTGGTGAACAAATTCCATATTTACTTATTATTTATTTTTATTAGCTAAAAACACTACAAAAACGCTTTAACAGTAACATAAATGTGCACATAAAATTCATGCATATTCTCAAAGTGTTACCTACAGAAGTTTGAATTGTATTCGTTAAAATCAATCATTGTAAAAACGTTATATCTACTTCTATACCTTTTGGCTTCCACCTTTTCGCAATCTTTTAAGCTCGCCAAAGTATTACTTCTATAGTCACAAATCATCGCCACATATATTGACTCCACAAATCCTGTTATCCTTCGAAAAATTCGTGAATTTGTTTTTTGGTCATCTTTCCCCTTAAATCTAGTTTTAGCATACATTGTTTTTATCACATAATTGTCATCCTTCCCCATAACATACTCCTAGCACCTTGGTCTTCTTGCTACCTCTCAATTTTTTTGCCATAAATATAATGTTATAGTAATTTAAATTAGTATTACAAACAGTTTACGTAAAAACCCTTTAGTTTAAGTTCAAATACATACTAATATACTATACATATATGTATACTTGTATACATTGTATTAGAACTATTTTATATTTTGTCTTTACCTATTAGTATTTTAATGACTTCGTCTAAATGTTTCTTTTTCGCGGACATTAAAGATTGAACTGATCATTATGAAACATGCAAATTACCTACATGCGCATTCGATAACTGGCATAAAAATAAGATAATAAGATACCTTTATCCCGGAAATGTGTGCGTTTCTTCTAAGATATGTTTTAGACTTTAGAACCCTCAAAAAATTCGTTCAGTAACGGAGAAAGAGTACTGATTGTTGTAGCCGGTCGGCCTGTCGTCAGAGGCGATAAAGCGACCCAAAGCCAAGTGATACCTAGCACATATTCCCATGAGGAAGGCTAGCACAGGTGGTCCAAAGTATGCTGTCATAATAACCTTAAGATGTGTTGAGCATTAAAGGCCAAATTCCAGTCCTCCCTTAGCAGCAGTAGCATCACATTGGTAAGGCCTTTGGTTTTATTAATTTTCATAGACGACAGTAACTATATTCCGCCCATTACTGTCTGTTGTTTACTGTGTATTGGTGAACCGTCAACTTGTCGGCTGTATCTACTTCAGCAATTAAATGAAAATACATTGACTGTCCTTCATCCGTATTATAAACTATAATCTGAAAAGTGGGCCTATTTTGGCTAGTTTGAAAGAAGATTAGAGTGGTAAAAGCACAAAAATTTATTTGGATTAATGTTTCCGAGATTTAAGAATAAAATACTTATGTTTTGTTGTTGCATTTATTTTTAATCTTGATTTTGTGGAGTGGATGTACTATCTTTGCGGATTTCTTGGACTACTCTAACATGTGACTAGTGTCAGCTCTCCCGATATTCCAGTTGCATGTGTATGCTTACCTACAATAAAGTTAAGCTTAGGGTTGCCAACTATTTTTTAGGAAAAATAACGTATTAAATTTTTTAAGTAAGGAAAAATAAAGTATTTGAAAGAAAAAAACTATTTTTCAAAATTTTGTTCATTTATTCTCTTGGAGACACTATTGTTGTATGCTTCTAGCACACACTAACAACTTCTCTTTGTCCTTAAATTTTTGGAAGCTATCCTTACACACCCAATTTAAATTGAAATAAACAAACAATTCATTTTTTATTAAATTTATAGATGTCCTGTTCTTTTCTTCTCGCCATTTTAGATTCATTACTGAATAAACTCTTCCAGTGAAAGCCGGATCGATAATAGTTCAGTCATTATCCATATAAGTGTTTAATTTTACGCATCAGAGTAAATATTGCGAATAGAGTATTTTCACATACTTTATTTTTATGCGAAAGTATAAAGTATATTTACCAAAAATAAAGTAGGATCCGTTATTATAAAGTATGGTTGGCAACCCTAGTTAAGCTATCTACCTGTAAATACATATTTATATTTTTAATTTACTAACAATGACAAAGACCCGAATAGAGTTAAAAAGCTAATGTTTCATCCACTTTCAACTTATCTTAGATGCGCCTTACGACGTTGTGACTAGAAATGCACTGAAATTCTCACATATTCCTAAATCGGCTTTAATTTTTTGCAAATATATTTATTCGAATCAGGAATTTATCATTGTAAAGTGGACCCTCTTGTAGACTGTTTTATTAAATTCAGCCCCTCAGTTGTTTGCAGCTCACCCGCTGAGCTACTATACGAATACTTTTATTTATTTACATATGGTTCATTTAACAGAGCACTGGAGTGTTTTCAAGTTGCACAAGTAACTTTTGTGATTGAATTTAAACTATATTTTGTGTCATACAATTAAAATAAAACAGCTATATAAAACTTATCATAATCATCAATCACCCTGGCGATAAATCCCGGTTACGTTCAGAGCATCTGATTCGGAGCTCGAAGTCCACTTGCTTATTGTTTTTTTTTCTCTATTTCGCTCTTAGGCATCCTTCGTTGTGAGACCATTAATATGTATGTACATATATGAGGTATGAATATGTTTAGCTCACGACGTTTAGCTGGCGTATCTCGAGGACGACCCACTGATTATAACCTGGAGGAGGCGGCATGGTTAGGACATCTATAATCTAGCTGGTTTCCGTGGCTATACCAACGTAAGCGACTGTCTTGCTGTTTGTCTGCTATATTATAGACATTAAGGTTACCGCGGGGTCGGCGGGTGTTGAAGTTCTAGCAACAAGATGCTTTCGCGTGATTCTACACGTCCACCTCAGTATATTCATCTATATAAATTTCATATACCTATAGATATGATAGTTTTTATTATGCAGGGTATAAGAGTCCTCATTATATATTTATATATATTTGTATTAGCCTATTATAAAATTGGATATAATTAGGTAGTGGTTATCCCTTTTTGGCAGAATAGTTTGATACACACCCGTATTTTTGTACGGGAAAATTACGTATTCTTAAATTGCATTGTCTTATATAGTATACTGAACAATTGCTGACTGGAAGCAACACCTATTTACTGTCTGGACTAGAAACTCAGACCAGACCAGAGACTGTATTTTTGATGTGTTTATTTGCGATGAGTACAGTCAATAATAAATGAATTATTCATTAATTTTATTTTTATCTGAAAGTAATCATCAAAGGAATCGGACCTTCTGAATCTTTGAACGACTCTGACTCTTGGTATTTTCTGATAATAACAACGTTTCACGCACTGCAGCACCAGTGAAGGGAAAACATTTCCCCTGAAATCAATAATAGAAAAGCGTTTTGCCATTGGGGGACGTCGCGACGCCACGCCCGCCCGACATCATGGCGGCCGCATTCGGTACTCTCCATCGTGCCGTTGTTACCCGTTCTCCCTCTTCCCTATACTGTTTCAACTTGTTACTTACAACCTTAGATCATATAAGCGTCATCTCAATGCTTACAACACTTTCTTGAAAGTCTCGAGCGTTCAACGGTTACATAGTTTTCTTTACATCTCTATAACTTTTAAAATAAATAAAATATTCTTCTTTTCGATTTATTTGTTCTAAATACCGTACTCAAAGTCAGTTAATGGTATTAACCTCAAATATTGGTGTATTTATGTGTCTCGTTTAACTCCTACAACTTCTAGTCAAAACAATAAAAAATTGAAAATTAATTTCAAAAATCTTTAAATTCTTTACGAAAATGATAGTCTACTTTTAATTTACTAAGATATTTTAAATATTCTTTGAGTTAATTGTCCTTTTAGAGGTTTGAGTGCGGCAGTGAAACTAGGCGCCAAATATAAAGTCAGTTAACTTACGGATATATCGATAAAATGCACTTTACTAAAAAAACCATACGGCAAGCGCTGTGTTTTTCAAAATTTAAGTTAAAAGGTAACAGAAAGAAGACTGTTATTAGTGAAATTGCAGCCTTGCTAGTGTCTGCCACAATTAAAGGTTTGTTTGAGGCGGATACCGGAACAAAGCAGCACGCGATCGGAAATTATTGTACCACGTCTGCCTTATGTCGTTTGTCCCTCATTGAATTTTTCGTATATTTACTTATATTATTTAAATAAAAGTACATTTTTCTCTCAACTAACTCACTTTGCTTATCAATCTCAATATAGTAGAAATTGTATAGAACTTTCTTAAGAGAAAGTTCTATATACCTGTCTAAGGACAGGGCCGTGTTTTTTTGGAAATCCATTAGATGTAATTCAGTTAAATTATTATGCAGCCTACCTGTATTCTTGTTACAATTAAATACCCATATAGAAATTTAATAGGCCTGATATACAACCTGAGAAGAGAACTTTTTTCACAATTTTTGGTAATAATTATAAGGGAAGGCGGAGCAAGACGAATGGTTCAAACCTTATTAATTATACTTTCACGATGGTATTTATTCTTAAAATTATCATTGCTAATCAGGCTTAAGGATTGCATATAAGTACTAGGTCTGTGTATGATCCATAACATAGCTATTTTTCATAGTTACTTCTGCTGATGAAAACCTTTATCTATACAACCCATGAATCTCTTCTGTTCTGAAGAGTCACTTCCGTGCCATATGTCGTTGAAAGAAAAAGTGCCCTCTCAACTCGCCACCTACAGTGATCCTATTTTTTGCTTACTCAACTTTTTTCTTATAAGCAACGGACAATTTTTTGTTGACAGGCCCACATCGTGTCTCGATTTATTATGAATGGCGTGTGCGTGAGATGGCGGGGCTGGATCGATCTGGAGCGGCTCGACGGCGCCGGCTGTCTTGAGTTGGACGAAGAAAGGGCTGCGATTGAGGACGCAGCATTGCGTGAGCAGATCGAGCGCTACAACCA
Source organism: Dendrolimus kikuchii (assembly GCA_019925095.2). Lineage (NCBI taxonomy): Eukaryota > Metazoa > Arthropoda > Insecta > Lepidoptera > Lasiocampidae > Dendrolimus > Dendrolimus kikuchii. The sequence goes on from CM034390.1 coordinate 13,827,488, forward strand.
AAGATTGCGAGATTTTGAAGACAAACAACGCGTGTATCGCGAACACGGCGAGGAGCTGCGTGCGCACAGTCACGTGCATGCGCAACGCTGTCACCAGCCTCGGCAGCCCCCGCACGGAGCCCACCCCGCGCACCCTCACCCGCCGCATCCAGTCCACATTAAACCTCATTCGCAAGGGGCACTCATCTCTTAAACTATAAAGGGGATCTTCCAATTTACTTGATCATTCTAGAGTTAGATCTTAGCTGCTTTCGGAACGTACGTTTCAGAACCCGGAGTTTTTTCAACTTTGCCTTATCCCTCATATGGACTTCAGCATTTCTTATTTTAAAGCCATTGATTGGCATTTTTCTACTTTTTCTTCTCTTTGATATTCTTTATTGTTAGACCAATGGAATGCATATTTGCTAAGTTACTATTAAGTATGATTTAAATCAAGTCACATAAATTTAAAACATATAACACAATAACGACTGTTTAACTATGTTTCACGTTAACTTTGCAATTAATTCCATAACTTATATGCCAAATTTTAGAAAACTTAAGTTCTGTAAAAAGATGATTCGACTGGTAGCAATAGAACATTACCCATTAAATACTTTAGACATTTAAATTAGCGGTTACTATAGTGGCAATGTTAGATATAAGAATCTTTCATCATTGTAATCATCGCAATGTAAGATTTGTATGCATAATTTAAACAATTTACCTATAATAGAAATACAGAGATTAATTCACCCTACCATTTAGAAGGTACCTTATTCAAGAATATACTGACTAATTACGTAATATATAAGTAAACCTACTTAAGAATTCTTTTATAGCAAGGTATAAAACGATATTTCGCACTTTTCCATATAACTTCTTATATGTGTACGTGTATATGTTTTATATATAGATACATATATGTAATTTCATCATTTTTTAAATAAAGAATTACATTAAAAAAGTTTGTTTATAAGTTTTGGTTATGTTGTTTATTTTTAAGTAAAGTTAAATTTGTAATTAACATTAAAATTGACAGAGACTATAATTGTGATAGTAGTGTAAATAAACTGAAATAATATATGCCCACGTGTTTTATTTTCCTTCAGAATGTACAGAGGTGATAAATTTCAATGACCTTGGAAATATTTCTAAAATCAGATAAGCGAGTTTTCCTGAGAGCGATTTGAGATTTTAAAATATTGATTTAATGAAAAGTGACTTTTAATTTTATACAATTATTTGGATACCTTTACTGTATATTTTAAAAATTTACTATTTTGGTATAAGAATATATACATAACATAGAAGAACAATATTTATTTTTCCATGATAACAATATAATTACAGTAGTTGTGCCACAGAAACTTCGTACGCATAGTTTAAAGGTGTTAATAGATTCAGTAATTCGTCTGAGGCTTATTATCTTTGATTACGTACTTGTCCATAATTGAAGCTTATTATTATATCATATCTTATTTTTAAAATATCATGATAAAATAATTATAATATCCGTTTTAAACCGATTAATAATTAACATGATATTTGACTTATCTACTTAAGTTACGATGTTATTATACCTTGCTATTCTCTTAAAAAATCGAATTAAGTGGGCTTCAGCTATGTATAAAGTGATAAAATGTCTCACTTGATTCACTTGAAACTCTACCTTATCGTTAAACTTTCTACTTCGACAAAAAGCAAAACTTCATGTTTGTTTTTCTTTTAAGACCAAAACATAAAATTACTAATACATCATTATCCTCGTCATATCACATATCACATAGATTTTATTACGTATTGAGAACAATAAGAATAATAATATTGGTGAGCCATGGTGGTGGTAGAGCCATACTGCAATAATTATCTTGATTACAGCCGTTAGGGTCGACTCGATCGGTGTGGTACCACGTTCTCACACAATATCGGTCTGGAACGTTTAGCCTTGAGCTAATCATATTTCGTGCTAGGGAGAGTTCGGAGAGCCCACTTCCTCCCTCTTTGCCTAACTAATCTTCCCGATCCAATTCCATATCACATCCCCTCTATCCCATCCCTCCTGTCTAATCCCTCTTACCTCAATGCTGGCAATCAAGGCTGGCAATGCATTGACTTCGCCATTAGTGTTGCAAACGCCTATAGGCGACGGTAACCACTTTCCATGAGTTGGACTGTCTGCCTGTTTGCGAGTTTCGCAATTTCTATAAATATTATAAACGTGAAAGTTTGTAAGAATGTATGGATGTATGTTTGTTACTCTTTCACGCAAAAACTACTCCATGGATTTTGATAAAACTTTACAATAATATAACTTACACATCAGAATATCACATAGGTTATAGTTTATAAAGATATAGTTTTTCCGATTTTCCATCACAATGCGGGTGCAACCGCGGGCGCAGCTAGTAAATAAATAAATAAAAATAAATGTGTAAATTCATCCCCACTCTTTCGCCGACATTTCTAGATGCATACTAGGATATACTGAACTGACTGAGTCTAAAGCGAGGTCTCTGTAGATTGAGGCGTACGACGATCATGCGCCGTGTAATCCTGCTTGTACAAAGTCGATATTTGACGGGTGTGCGAACCGAGCACGCGCTGTACACCTGTCCGTTTAAGAGCGGCCCTCCCCCGACCCTCTGTCATTATCTGCAATTTACCAAACAGGAAATACAGAAATAAAACGGTTACTAATCATGTTTATTAGTTTATATTATTATACTAGAGCAATCGTTGAAGCCGTTCATGCTCCATTCTTTGCCTCATTTGAATAGTGAAACAACTACATATTATAATAATCAGTCTGTAAGGCAACCCTGATAGATAGTAGTACCTAGTGAGTTGGTGTTTTGAACTACGCTATCCACAATATTATAGTCCTGGTGGATGAAGATGGGGTAGCACTTCAAAACAAACTAAACAGGCGGCGACAAGCGCTAGAGGGCGTTGGATTAAAAATCAGCAGAACCAAAACCGAATACCTGTTTTGTGATTTCGGCGGGACCTCTGGTGCTGTGCCTCTTAAACTACAATCAGTCACACTACCATGTAACCCCGAATTCAAATACCTTGGTTCACTACTGCAGAATAATTGTGATATAGCGAGGGATGTAAGGAGAAGAATAAATGTAGCATGGCTGAAGTGGAGACAGGTAACCGGTGTGACGTGCGACAAACTAATGCCACTGAAACTAAAAGGTCAAATATATAAATCTATCATACGACCAGTCATGCTATACGGGTCGGAATGTTGGGCCACTAAAGTGATAAACTACAAACGTCTCCACTCAGCTGAGATGAGAATGTTGAAATGGATGTGTGGTGTTCCAAGAATGGATAAGGTGAGAAAAGAGTACATAAGGGGATCTTTGAAAGTTGCACCTGTGACAGAAAAATTGAGAGGAAGAAGATTAAGTTGGTATGGACATATAATGAGGAGGGAGGAGAGTCACGTGACAAAAAGAATGTTATATTACAAGATCGATGGGTACAAATTTAAAGGTAGACCAAAAAAAGGATGGATGGATTGTGTGAAGGATGACATGATGATATGCGGTGTGACAGAAGAGGTATGTCAGAATAGAAGAGTGTGGAAGGAAAAGACATATTGTGCCGACCCCAAGTAATTGGGATATGGTGAAAGAAAAGAGAGAGACATTATACTACTGGCAGGCGTATACAAGGTTTCTATCTCACCCTTCGATGTGGATGCTCTGGATTGAAATGGTGACTATGGGGCCAATTCGACAGTATACCCTTGCGATTTAAAGAAAATTGAAAATCGGTCCATAATTTACGGAGAAATCGAGTAACATACTTACAAAAAAAAAACGTACAGACAAATTGAGAATCTCCTCTTTTTGGAAGTCGGTTAAGAATACTCTTTAAAATCTGGAAGTTCGTCTCTATGTTTATTACCTCTTCATGTTCTGCGAGATAAAAGAATGTATTTTATTGAAAATTTAAAATTTTCTACAAATGCAGGTGAAACTAGAAGTACTGTAGATATATGTTTAGACTCGCGAAGTCCGCATACAATGCCCTAGAAAAATTTAATTTAAAAATTTGATGACCATGTTTTTTCCTAAAAGTTACATTGAATTTCAGTACCATCCACCAGACTGGACTAAATTCTGAACCACGTTTTTCACACACGCTCTATTTTCAATAAAAGTTGTATAAAATTCTTATTCATGTCAACAGAAATAATATTGAAAGCAGTAGCGAGTAGTAGTGCGGTAGCGAGCATAGCTAGTTGGTAATATAACTAATTCAAGTAAGAGGACCTTGTATATCAATATAAGTATATCTTGATTTTGAGAATCGTTTTGTTATAGGTACTTATCTGATTAAAATATCTAAAAAAAATACATAACACGACGCTGCTCAAGCCGCTTAAAATCTTTTCCGGTGCTTTTTATGTTTACCTTTTCTGCTAAAAGTTATATCATATATTTGAAAAATATCCGAAATGATGTTATCGTAAATTTTATTGTGACAAACGGCAACTTGACCGTCAAAATTGAGCAGGTACCTTTCATCGGTTATCGTGTTTGGTCACAAAAAAATGCTACTTAAAGCGGAGAAGGCTATCCGGATCCGTTGCACAATGAACCCGTGATTTATCGGGGTATTCTTTTTGCGCAAAAAGCTACAGGTCAGTGTATATGCGAAGCACCAAAAGGGCATTTCGTGTAATCCGCGGCCAAAGCGTGGGAACGATGCTGCTTTAAGAGCACCTACAGGTATGTACAGACTTATTCTCTATACTAAGAGAAGGTATGAATGGAACTCACTATGTGTTTACATGGGAATTTATTTCCTTATAACAAACACTTTTCAACATTTCATCTCGCTGAATTCTCATGTTTGCCAAGATAAAAAGTACGTAACATTCCAGATACTACGTACCTATTTCCAGCCCCGGGATCGAAAGTAAGATAATTATATCATATATTTATAAGCACCAAATTAAAAAAAATGGATCCCAAACAAGACCGAGGAAATTGAAAAATCAAATATACATAAATATCCTAATACATATATACTTTTAAGGCATAATTTAGGTTTTGCAAAAATGGAATTGTTGACATTGTGGCATGGTACAGTCTGTCAGTCTTGAACTTAATAGTCGCTTTTGAATTATAACGTGAAAAATCCTAAAACCAAACATTAAATTTGAAATCGACTGCCAATACAAATACCTATGTACGTATGATGATTATTATTTTAAATAATTAATCAATTACAAGCAAAAATGCAGATACTTACTCAGATATTTAAAGTTTCGTATTTTTAAATATTTTTCTCGTAAAACAAAAGTAGAATATTCAGGCGCCGGGAAAACAATAAACGTTATTATTTTCTGCCTTTATTGCCTAATAACTGGCTTGTAATAAAAACGAATAATTTCGCCATATTGCAACACTTCAGTATCTCTTTCAAAGCGTAAACAGGTATAAACAACATTTTATGATGAGGTATAATCATGTCTGTTCTTTGATGAAGAACATGATAACATTTTATGTCTGACCAACAAAATGTACGTAAGATTATCCAAAACGATAAATTCAATAGGTACCCAGTTGAAATAAGGTACAACCTACTAAAAATGTGGATCACTTTCCTGGGAATGCAGAAATATGAATGATACAATAAATATAATTATATAGTTACTGTACTATATATACATGAGGCCTAAATAGTAATATAAATATATAAATCGGCAGAGACAGACACACTCACACGTGCACACCCCTTGTGTAATGTATATCAGCAATTTAAGCAAGTTACTCTTGTGTTACTGTTATAGGTATATAACGGACCACTCTGAGGCTGATGCCAGACACCCAGAACATAGTAAATAACGAAAAATTCGTTTACGAAATATACCATTTACCATGCCAGGGAACGAACTCAGAACGTCTGCAATCCAGATCTGGGTCGGCAAAGACTTAGCCCGCTCAACCACAGACTCCATCTGATAATGTTAACAGACTACCTACTATTCCCAGACGTCAGCAGCCATTTTGCAACAACGCAACACTTATAAATCGTTATACACAGCCCTCTGATCGTCTATGTTATGAAAACAATGTTTCTAAAACAACTATTGAGTCTTTAAAGACATAATGTGGCGAAAAGACATACCTATATTATATTTCGCCACACAATTTTGTAATAAAAATAATACTAAAAATTACAAATAAATACACAATAACGTTATAAACTATCACAATAAAAGAAAACTTAAGTCATTTATATTGTGCTAGCTTCTGCCCGCGATCTCGTCGGCGTGGAATAGTTAAAAAAAAGTTTGGTCTTAGAATGATGATATATAGCCTATAGCCTTCCTCGATAAATGGGCTATCTTACACAGAAATAATTTTTCAAATTCAACAAACTCTTCAGCTTTATATCTTATACTAATATATAAAGCTAAAAAGTTTGTTTGTCTGTTTGCTTGAACGCGCTAATCTTAGGTCTGATTTGAAAAATTCCTTTTTTATTAGATAGCCCATTTATGGATGGAAGAATATAGGCTATATATCATCAAACTAAGACCAATAGGAGCGGAGCACCAATGAAGCACAAATGTTTCAAAATCGGGGGTTTTTTTTTAACTTACTTCTTTTAAACTATTCCACGCGGACGAAGTCGCGGGCAGAAGCTAGTATTAGTCTAAGATTCTACCTATAGTCCCTCAAGACTATAAGTATAAGCTTAGGTCACCATCTTCCATGGACAAGGTGTCCAGGGGCCCAATTCTTCTATTTCAATGTCTTGGCGTATTCTATTAAATTCACAATATGTTCACGATATCGTCGCGGCAGAATAGTAGTAGAAAAAATTGGAATTGCCATAAAGAGAATTGGATAGCTGAAATGAATAGTGACAAGCTACCAAAATTTTAAACATTTCTTTCGCGAGTTTTCGCTTATAAATATTAATAAAGATAGAGTGAAGAGAACGAGAGAGTGAAGAATGAACAGTATGCCGAAATCAGTCAAACTTACGATTGAGATGAGTGTCCGGCGATTTTGACGAGATAGTAATAGCAGAATGGGGCCCCAGAAGGCTGGCTACGTTTCCTCGCTGGATCGTCATATTGATCCGTTGTACGAGGTAGGCACCAGCTCTCTGAACACCTGAAGAGTCAATGAGTCGTGTTGATAAATTTTGGTAGACGCTCATAGCCTTCTTCTAAAATCGAATATTACGTCGATGTAACTCTTCCTTAGTTTATATCCTAGATTAAAAAATTCTGAAAACTAATGCTTAAAAAATACGTTATACGAAAATTAGTCTGAACAAGTTCCGCTGAGCAGGCAGTTTTTGGGCAATTCGATCTTTTTTTTGGTTTTCGTAGTCAAATGAGGAAAACAGTGAACGTTAGTCAGTTAACTCACCATCTACATAACCCTTTACTACAGGTAAACGGGCATACATTTGCCTGATTTGGCTCATTCTGTTTCAATTATTATTTTTTTTAGCAAAAACCAAACTGACTTCAAACTAAAAAGCAAAATATTAATATTTTCTACAACATCTTAAAGTCGGTGCATGTTTTACTTGGTGCCAAGTAAAACAAGATCAAGATATTGTAGAAAATATTAATAGTTTGCTTTTTAGTTTGAAGTCGGTTTTGTTTTTGTTAAAAATAAAATTATTTTCTACTTTTTAGTTGCACAAATACTTGAATAACTTTAAAAATAATATTTTAAGCGTTTGTAGAAATTGTACGCGTATACAAGTATTCCCTTCGAAGAGTGTAGGCACATGGCGCTCTTAAACAAGGGTTGCTCATAAGAGACCATTGCAAGGCCCGCTGCAAGGGATCCACTCATCAGATCTTGACTTAGTGACAATGGTACGCTCAGGAGTACGCTTTTTCAAATAAAAGAAAATATTGAAAATTGGTCCACAATCGACGGAGAAATCGCGTAACAACATTAAAAAACATAGTCGAATTGAAAACCTCTCCGTTTTGGAAGCTGTTTAAAAATCAATAATAATAACAATGTGGCTATTAATTGGAACGTTTTACTAATAGTTATCGGCGTAGCAAAATATTACAAATTTTTAACCCTGAAAATAAGAATAATGTCTTCTTAAATTATAATGTACCTGCCTATGGAATGCGTATTCTTTCCCAGTAAGGAATCGTTTAATAATGTTATCTGACATTTTAACCAAAAACGTGGTATCGCTGTGCAAGATAATATGACACTTATCTCCATCAGCTCTCATAGGGTTTCGAAGACATGCGAGTCGACCAGTCTCGTATCACACATGAGTGAACGGGTTAAGATGCATGCTTGTGGCTTCGTAACCGGTCTAATGAACTGTTTCACACAGCCTAATAAACTTTAGAACTGTACTCGCAATGATAAATTTAACATTCTGGACTACTTTTTAATTACTTTTTTACTATTTATTTTTATCCTAATAGAAGAAAATACAGAAATGCCACCATTCTTCACTGCTGAATACAGCCCTCTCCAATATCGCGCCATATACCATGCCATATTCCTCAAATTTCCACTCCAGGGCTCTTCTGCTCCATTGGCTCTCAGTCCTGCGCCTTATGAATTACGATAGCCCATTGCCACTTAGATTACTAATTTATCAAGCTATGTTGATTACCTTGGTTCTCTTACAAATATCATTATTTCTGATTTTATCAATAAAGAATATGAGTATACATTGCTGTTCTTCAATAAATGTTAAAACATTCCAAGTGTGAAATAATTATTTTATTATAAATTTAATATGCATATGGCTTTAATTACCGCGGCGCTCCTATGATCCAATGCTTTCCTAATTAATAAACTGATTAATTCAACGAAAAATAATGTGTTATTTTTCGCTCGCTTAATTCAGCGTAGATAGAGACGGTTTGTTTACTAGGCTGCTTTTCCGAATAGAAAATTGGATTGTTGGATTACAAAACTTTATAACCTACTTATATATTACTTTTTTTTTAATAATTTACCTACAGCAAGCAAGCTAGTTGTATGTAAAAGTTACTGAATATTGTCACATACAAGCCGAAACAATATAATAATATACGTATTGTGTGATTCGTTTAGAAGTACTTACGTATTTAAAATATGAATCGCATTTATGCGACATCATACGTAATAGATGAATCTAAAACGCAACTGTATATAGCTACCTTGTTTAGTATTCCTTTATTCTTGTAAAATGTTATTTACCTACTACCATGAGCGTTTTAATTATGTGAACTTGTAAAACAAAATAAAGCTATTTGTTTACACAACAAGACTAAATTACCGGACTGCAGAGCAAGGTACATCAAATGTTTGAGTTTTATGACCAGGCGCAGCCAGCGGCACTTTGAAACCGAGTAGCGCCATTACATCCATATGTTTCCTTGAATTAACGTCTGTTTTCTCCGAACAAAATGACTGTCGTAAAACTAGTTATAGATTTATATGCACAACATTGATAACTATATGTCTGAGATAATTTACACTTATATGTTTATAATAAAAAATAGATGACCCATTGAAGCTGGATTGTATAAAATACAGAGTTACAAAGTATACAATTATGTACGTTGAAATAGATATTATGTTTACTTTTAAATAAATTATAAAGAGAATAAACCACTGACAAACTGCTTTGTATGTTATAAGTAGACGGCCTTATTGTGAAACAAACAACATTTGATTTCTGCAGGGTCTGGGAATTTGGCAGCAACATGGCCGTCGATTTTTTTAGAGATATTAATTAATGAATGAAAGATATTTTGAAATTGTTGCAAGATATGTGCAAAATGTGTTTATTAAGCTTTATTATCTTTATCTAAACTTTTTATAATTACTCAATGGTATTTTTCCATCACTATAATTTAAAAAAAAACAACAAATGTACTTAAGTATTTTCGTGCTTAAAAATAAAACAATCTCTATTAATATAGGGATGCGAAAGTAGCTCTGTCTGACTGTTATGCTTTCACGGAAAAACTACGGGCCAGATTTGGTTAAAACTCAGTAAACTCATATTTTCCATTCCGAGGATGAACATACAAGAGTATCCGCTCTTTAAATCCCAAATAAAATAAAAAACTTCGTTTAAAAAAACCGACTTCGAAAACTCTCTCTTTTCTTTCACCATATCCCAATTACTTGAAAACTAAAAAGTATAAAATAACTTATTTATAAAGCTATTATTATTAATATATATTATCTAAAACATCTTAAAGTCGGTGCTTAGTAATTTTCAAAATATAGTATTTTTTATGTTTTACTTTGAAGTCGGGTTTTTTAAACGATTTTTTTTTATTTTATTTGTTACTTTTTAGTATCTAGCTATGTATGGGTAGACCTACGAAAGGTGCCGCGCTCCTTAAAAAATACAGGTCCCAAAAACCGGAAACAAAAAATTTTTCCAAAAATGAAAACTACTGGGTCAAACTATGTTAAATTTTTAGGGGACCAAATGGCAACTATTCCGCATTAAACTAAACAAGAATCACGTAAATCGGATCATAAATCTCAGCGTAATCGGTGTACATATGGAACGAAATGGAAAAATTTTCATAAAAAATGTTCATAAAATGAAAACTACTAGGCTAAACTAGGTCAAATTTTTAGGGGACCAAATGGCCGCTATTCCGCGTCGAACAAAAAAAGAATCACGTAAATCGGATCATAAATCTCGGAGTAATCGGTGAACATACATTTTAAAAAAAAGATCCCGACGAATTGAGAACCTCCTCCTTTTTTTGAAGTCGGTTAAAAATGGGATAGTTTCCGGGATTAAAAATATATTTGTCTCTCTGTTTGTTATGCTTTTACGGATAAACTATTGGACTGAAATTCAGTATATATGTCATTTTAATACCATGGGTGGACAAGAGACTTTTCATCCCGGATAATGCGATAGATTTATGTAAAGGTTATCCGGGTAAGTAGGATAGGTTTTGTTTTTTGTCGTTTTCCATTTTCATCGTTTTGGTTATTTTGGTCGTTTTGGTCGTTTCGGACTTTTCGGTTATAGTTTCCAGATATATTGACGAGGATAGATAAATAAAACTAGAACGGGTTAGAAAGAGGACGAAAGTTTGGAAGAGCAATCATTTCTCAAGTTTATAGATATAAAAATATATTATCTATAAAAAAATGTGACAGTATGTTTTTATTACTTGAGTTCAGCAGACAGGCGGGACATTTGCAACACCAAAGGTGCTACAAATGCGCTGCTGCTCTCTTAAGGGAGACTGGAACCTGGTCACTAATGCCGGAAAACAACTCAAGGTTATTATGGCGGCATACTCTAGACCAGAAGTGGTAGCCATCCAGTTGGGCAAATACCCTACCACATGGCTGTGGGTTGTTTTGTCGCCTATTACGATAGGCCTCCCGGTCGCAGGAAATTAGTATTCTTTCTCCGTTCCTGCAGGAATAACGCTAACCCGATCTGTCTGTCTGTTAAGCTTTCACGGAAATACTACTAGGAACTGGATCGGTTATCCCGTAATTTTGTTTAAATGTAGTTTTAATACCGAAAATGGACATAAATACTTTTCATGCCGGGAAATGGGATAGTTTGCGTTATAAAATGAAGTGAAACAATGAAGTAAAACATAATTCTTAAATCACTAGACAGTAGACACAGTATATTTTACGTAATAGATTGTTGGGAAAGCTTAAGTATGTATGTAAGAAAGTGTGGGCAGAAGTAGTTGTATTGTGAGTAACTTAAAAAAATCGAATAAATGCAATTGTGCCAAAGACGCAAAAGCCCCAGCTGACCTTACTAAACACTAATTAAAATCTAAAGCACTTAATAAGTAATTGAAATTTAATGTAGGTACCGATAAAGCAGAATTCGAATCAATTACTTAGAGCGTATATTGTATTGAAAAAACTTAATCCTCACCCACGTGCGGATAATCCCGGCTAATTGAGAGCGCACGTCCCTCCTAATCCAGAGATCATAGGTGCTCATCCTCGGAGCATGATTTACATCCCCTCTCAAAAGTACATTCTTCAAATTCACCTATCGGTCGATAAAATTTACGTCGCTCAGAGAGATCTTTTTCAGACAGATATATTTATATTTTATTAACCGTAAATAATGACTGTACTTAATTAAATTATTGTTGTTTCGAGATAAGTTTCTGAAACCTAAAGAGTTTCCGTTGTTGCATATTTTAATTTTTGTTGAATTTGGTTATTCGATGAGGTAGTTACTACGTAGATATTCATCGAATCTTTCTATCTATAATATTATAAAATTATACACGTACCGTGTCTGTACAGATACAGTATGTTTAGATAAAAAAAACACAACTGGAATACACCATATAAACGATGCATAACACGATGCATTTTTTCTTGTGTTTGTCGGTATGTCTGTTTGTACGGAATTCACGTAAAAACAACAACTAGGCCCATTTCGACGCCGGTTTTCATTGATCGACAGCAAACTCTTAGACTTAAAATCTGCGCTACTTTTATACTGCGAATCCTGCGGGAAATTTTCTGGGAATGGTTTAAAATGGCTAGATTAAAAAAAAACAATTCCAATGCCATTTTTTCACTGATCGTTAAAAATTTAGTTGTGTATGCCTTTAGTAACATTACTTATCCCGAGTTTTTTACAGGATTCATGTATTTCCACAGTAGCAAATGCTAGTATCTTATAAAAATGCCAAAGGAAGATCTGTTTAAGCAGATAATTGATTGGTATTTTGATTACGAGACTAGTCCTACATACAATCAAACGATTGTTAATTTCCTTTTTTCAATTTGGATAAATCAACCAAAGTGGTCTAAACAAAAATATAAGCTTGAATGATTACCTTAGTTTCCTTTCAGTTCTGTGCTTTTCAACCGAATTGATACACATTAAATAAACAATCTTCTTCCATGGTTGAATACAATACCGTTTTCGACTCTTCAAGGTTCATGGTTAGAGTCAAACCCGGACACCAATGAAATAATTAAATTAATTATTTATTGAGATGAAATGTGTAAATACTAGTTTAGATAAAAATTAATATTAAGTTTTCGCGACTTCTATACATAATAAAACTACGTTTTAACGGTTTCAAACGCGGTAATTTATCTATTTGTTTAAATAAATTACCGCGCTTAAAACCGTAAAAATGAACTTGTTAAACAAACATGTTAATTGTATTCAGTATTGACTTATTGCAATAATCGTATGCAGTCATTCATCATTCAGATGAAAAAAGTAGAAATTTAACATGATGAGTGACAGATGTCAGGAATAGAGGTGTCTGTAACAAGTAAAATAAGAGACCTGTTCCAGTGAAAGAACAGTTCCAGTAGCCTGTTCCAAAATAACAGTCTTCAAAAATAACAGACTGTTGTGTTGCAACAAGTTTAAAACGATTATTTACACAATGAAAACTATTATTTATAGAATTAAAACGATTATTAAATAAATCAATAAAGTTTACAGGTAACTTTGCAAGACGAACGAAACTGCTTTGTTTACAACATTTTGTTTTTTTATGAAAATAATCATAACAAACAAAGAAATAAAACACAAAAATCGGAATGATTCAGACTTTTTTTTATTGCAGGAGTTCAGCAGACAGGCAGGTGGCCCACTCGATTGAAAGCGGTTACCATCGCCTATGAAATTTGCAACACCAAAGCTGCTACAAATGCGCTGCTGCTTTCTTAAGGGAAACAAACCTGGTCACTAATGCCGGAATATAACGCAAGGTTGTTATGGCGACAAACTTTAGGCCAGGGGTGGTAGCCATCCAGTCAGGCAAATACCCTACCACCTGGTGAAAACTAAAAACTAACTACATACTACAGATAGACTTGCAGAGTCACAGACTCAGAGAGGATATGAGGTTCAGAATAGTTCGGATTCATGCTAGGGCTTTCATCTCAGTTAACTATTTTTACCACCATATTGCCACTTGTCTAATAAATAATAATAAATTTAAAAGTATTTTATCTTAATGATAAATAATGTCACATTTTAAATGATATATAACAGTACATTTATTATTATACACCATAATTTATGCGTGTAGTCGAATGTATTTACAATTATTACCAAGATAGAATTGGAATAGGGTTAAGGCATGTTATTGCTATCTTTTTCGTTTACAGTATGTGAAAGGAGAAAAGAACTTGTTTTAAACTGTTTGCTTTGAAACAGGATCATGTATATGCTATCTTTTTTTATTACTGTATGTGAAAAGAGAAAAGAGTTTGTTCCAAACAGTTTGGTTTCGGACTGTTTACTGTGGAACGGAACATAATGGAACAGGCTGGAACAGGCGGAACAGTTGGAACAGTTGTTTCGGTCTTTAGATAACAGGGCAAAGTTTTTTCATAAATAAACCTGTTCCGTGTACCTGTTCCGATATATACGCCTCACTCCTAGTCAGGAAGGAGTTTTTGGCGGGAACTGAAAGGAGATGTTGTGCTGTGCAGTTTTATTTTCTAAAAATGTGTAAAATTACTCTAAAATGAACAATAATTGTAGGATATTGATAGTTTCCGAGTAGTAATTATGTGTTTTTGCGAGAAATGTGAAATATATAGCCAAATGTGGCCATTCGAGTTTTCACAAGAACTCCGTTGAATAATGTCGATTGTAGCCTACAATACAACGGCGCCCGGCTTAAAGGCCTAGTTGCCAAGCCTTATACATAAAAAACAAAAAACCTAGTCAGGAATGACAGGCTGACAGCGTTATTGACAAAGACCAATAGTCTAAGTTTGTTTTGTTGTATTTATATTTATAATCGTATAAAAAATTAAAAATATTAACTTCATTTAAAAATTATTATTTCATGAACATATGAGCTATATATAGTGAGCTTTAACAAAATGAACGATGATGTAGACAGGAATGATAAAGAGACGAAAGAATTATATTCCTTGTTCCATCAGGAATACATTATTATGGCTGAGTAGTAAGTAATAAACAGTGATATCTATCAAACAAGTTTATTTTTCAGAATTGGTAATAATAATTCTCTGTTTATGTTTTAGCCGCATGTTGCAAACAGAAAACTTACAAGGAATTTATGTAATACCGTCGTATGAAAACTCGTTTCGTAAGTTGTACACTATAACACTATCGCCAATGTAATTTTGTCGCCTATTACAGATTCCTAACATTGTTTAAGTCATTATATTTATTAATTTTGAAATTTTTAGAAGTAACACTGCTACTATATTTACAATATAAAATATCAGAACTTTATTAATTCACAGTATGGTATGGAGTTGTTTTTGTAAGATCTGGTTTTTATGAAGGAGGAGTTTATAGATTTACTTTGACTTTGCCTGAAAAGTTCCCCAATGATGAAGTTCCAGTAAGTAATTCTGATGTTTTTGCATTTTTGACATATGTGGTTTCCCATCATCTTTCTTCCAACCATTCATGGTTAGAAAATGGTTCAATCCAAATGCTTCTTAATGATATTGTTATAAAATTGTAATTATAAAAAAAAAAATATTTTCAAAAATAGAATAGTGTTTCTTAATAACTTTTACACTTTTAGGTATTAACATTTACATCTCATTTATATCATCCAGCAGTAGATCCAAATACAGGTAATCTTATTTTGAGTGAAATTTTTCCACAATGGGATAAAAAGCAGAATCATATTTGGCAGATTCTGAAATACCTCCATTGGATATTCCATAATCTAAATATAAAAGTGCCTGTGAACTTGGAAGCATCAGTTGCGTAAGTATACTACTTGATGGTTATGAATTTACCTTCCTATTTTACAATTAAGATGAGAGTTTTAGAAATTTTTAATGCTTTGCATATAATTTATAAATGTTATGTGTATGTATGTTGTAAGGTGTTTATTTACCCTCTCATAACAATTTGCAGATAGATTCAATAAAATTAGATATTGTTATGAATTGACAATACTCATGGATATTCAACAGATGTAAAATATTCATAAATGTAGCATAATTAATTAATAAACTTATTTCAGATACAAAACAAATCGTAAACTATTTGTGGAAAAAGTGAGAGAGTGTGTTGTGTCCAGTATAGACCACATTTATGATGATCCACCTACAGATGACAAACACTACATTACATTCAAACCTTATGATCCAGATATTCATGAAAATGCCAAAAGTATTATGCTTAGAGTATCAAAACCTAATGAAGGTGTAGCACAGGGTATATCCTGGGTACAACAAGGTTCCTTCCAACCATTTTCAAAAGAAGGAAATACATAAAAGATATTTTAAATAACTACAGATGAAATTTTTTTAGGTTATATAAACTTCAAAGCCATATTTATGTCCATAAGATTAGTTTAACATTTGTTAGTTAATTTTGATACTTGTTATAAAAGTAAAACTCATGTTCAGTTACACTAATCTAAATCTTTATTAGAATCTATGAATAAATAACACTTAAAACTAATTTCTATTCTGCTGTGTTTATTTTTAAATTATAAGATTGCACTTTCTCTTCAAACCAATGTTGATCCAATTCATATGTATTATTCTTCCATGTAAAATGACTAGGTGGTTGTGTGTCACCATTTTTAAATTCAAAGTATTTACTCAATTCAATTGCTAATTTCGATTTAATGAGCCCAACACCACCATATTTATCTTCAGCTGGATGGTACACCCTGCCTGTTGATGGTAACATGTATATTTTGCTTGGGAGAAATGGAACATACAATTTATCACCAGCATAACCATATAACAAAATATTAGAGTTAGTAGACTCTTCTTCTATGATGTTTGTATAAACAATAGGTACATCATCACATCTAATGTAATTTCTTTCTCTTCCACATAAAGATATAAACGGAAAGTCATTTTCATACCTTCCAGTGTTATTAATGCGAATTCTTTTAAAAAAGAATTCTAAAAATTTTTTCTCCTTAAAACATGATGTAAAATTTTTCATTTTGGAGTCATCTAAAAATAGCTAAAACGAATATAAATATAATTAATTTCATATATACAGATAATAGTCGATGCAAAAATCGATTGCCAGTAGTAAACTCGGAGAATACTTAATATAATATGAATATTAACTTGTATTATGTTTATTGCCCAAAGGTCAAAGTGTATTATTTACATACACATATGTATAAGTAGTGTTTTTGGTAGTGTACTCACCATTCCCTGATGGTCTA
This sequence comes from Dendrolimus kikuchii, assembly GCA_019925095.2. Classification (NCBI taxonomy): domain Eukaryota; kingdom Metazoa; phylum Arthropoda; class Insecta; order Lepidoptera; family Lasiocampidae; genus Dendrolimus; species Dendrolimus kikuchii. The sequence continues at coordinate 13,844,637 of CM034390.1, forward strand.
TAAAATAAAAATATTCTCTTATTTTAGGCTCTGGTTCCTGACCTTGCACGTAGCTAAGGAATCGTGTTTGATGTCGAAAAGAATACAATAGACTCTTTAACTTCATAATAATTTTTGACAAAATCCGACGAAGGCCTCCTTACATCATGAAAGATGAACAGAACAAAATTTAGTTATCTTTTTGATATTAATTACTATTTCTGACACAATACATACTTTACATACATAGGTATTTAGAAATGTGTATATGTATTGTATAATATGTAAGTATTATCTATGTTTATATAAAATTTATTTTTGAAGTTTCAACGTTTGTTGTGAAAACTGATTTACATTGATCCAGCTACCTATTGACTTTTAGCCAGTGCGCAGTGCTGATTTCATACTAGCATCGTGTAAATTGATTTGAAATCACTAATCAGTCCGGTCCCCAAGTCGAGTAGCTAGTGGCTGGATTAATTTAAATCTTGTACTTTTAAGATCCAAACAACTATTGGAAGCATACTTAAGAGGCGACTGACAGCCGCGAGGCCGCGACTATAAGTTGTGCGTATGAATGGTAGTTTTGTACGCGGTTTCAATGCTTCTATTTCTCGTTAGAGAAACTGCACTTTACTGAAATATCATATAAAACAATATTCTTTTGAAGTGAAACTTCTATATAGACGGGGTCTTACGATTTTTCGCTCATGAAAAAGCGTCACGGCCGCGTGTTCTAATACTTGCATTTTTAAAGTCGTGATATCTTTCGAATGGGATGTTCGAATTGAATAATTCAAAAAGTTATATAAAGGTATTGAAGAAGTCTTGAATATGAACAATTTATTTTGATAAGGATGAATACCAAGATACAAATAAAGAGCCTTTTCAAGCGGCCGCATTTTAATTAAATTTTTAAAATAAAAGAACACTTACTGTGGCATAACTATAATAGTTAGACATATGCTGTTGCGACACTTTTTGTAAATAATGATGTGTACGGCAAAGTCGTAGTACATTATTTTATTCTATCATCAATAGTTTTCCTTAGTTATTTTAGGTATTTTGTTTACACCTTGGGTTACATTATTGGAGTTTTAGTAAGAATCCCTAATTTTTTTGTAAATATAATATAGCCTATATCACCCGGAGATACACCGGTAGTCACGGCAACCGTCGTCGCCACGCCACCGCCGGTGCCTGTGGCCCCTGCCCTCGCCCCCGCTCCGAAGGAGGGGGGGGGGGGCTAGTCCACGGTCATCAGGAGAAAAAAGGGTCGGGGTGCGGGAGTGGAAACGCCCCCCCCCCCCTCTGCCTCGGCGCAAATATCGGCTCCACCGACGGGGAGATCGGCGCGTAAAGCACAGGCTCCAAAGCCTGTTACGTTCAAGGAGCCCAACTCGGCAGCGGTTATCGTCAAACTGCTGCCGGAAGCGGCCAAAAAAGGTGTAGGCCACCGCGAGGTCTTTGCGAAGGCCGCCGCGGTGGTTAACATCGCGGAGATGGGCCTTAGGGAGGGCTGAATGTGACGCGGACCGCCAGGGACGCTCGTCTCCTGGACTTCCCCCCCAAGACCCGAGAGCGTGGCCAAGGCGGACCGCGTCGCCGAATCCTTTCGAGGGGCCCTCAAAGGTGTGGCTGAGGTCATCCGCCCCGTAAAGCGTGGGGAGCTTTACGTCTTGGGCCTTGATGAGTCGGCCACTGTAGAGGGACTTCGCGCTGCCATCGCCAGCGCCGGCGACTGCCGGCGCGACGATGTCAGGGCGAATTATATAGGTATTGGACCGGGCGGTATGGGCGCATCGTACGTGACGTACCCGATCGCTGCAGCCAAAACCATTATAGAGAGGGGCTATCTTTTGGTAGGCTTTACCTATGTAAAGGTGGAGGCTTTGAAAGCCAGACCGATACGTTGTTACAGATGTTTCAACGTCGGTCACGGCACCCAGACCTACCCGGACTCGTGCCCGGAGCGGACCGGCTTGTGTCTCCGCTGCGGTAAGAGCGGACACAAGCAGTCGGCCTGCACGGCCCGCGTCCCCCACTGCGCGGTCTGCGCGACGGGGGGGAAAACTCTACCCATCCGACGCTAGCGAGGTACTGCCATCCTCCACACGTCAAGGGTAAATTCATCCATCCGAGGATGAATCAACGACCGGTAAGTGAACTGTGAAGACATACCAATGGACAACTAAATGCCCAGTACACCCTTCACACTATTTGAAGCCAACGTAAACCACTCCCCGATCGCTCAGGACTTGTGCCTGCAAGCGATGGCGGAGTGGCAAGCAAAATTGACCGTAATAAGCGTACCTTATTACGTACCCCCAACCAGGAACTGGGTGGGGGATCTCGACGATGTGGTAGCAGTGGTCGCCAGGGCCGGGTCTGGCACACCGCTCACCAGTCTCAAAAGAGGAAAGAGCTATGCGGTGGTGGAAAGCGGAAGTTGCGTCGTTATAGGCGTGTACTTTTCGCGGAACCGCCCGCTAGTGGAGTTCGAGCTTGCCTTGGACGCCGTTAGAGCTACCGTTGGCAAATTGGCGCCGAACACGATTTTCATCCTAGGCGACTTTAACGCAAGGAACCAATCCTATGGGAACTCGTTCACCGACGTTAGGGGAGGGGCGGTTGAGAACTGGGCTCTTCAATCCAACCTGTCCATTCTGAACCAGGGATTGGTTCAGACCTGCGTGCGCGCGCGGCATGGATCGATCATCGACTTGTCATTCGTCACTCATGCAGCCGCCCGCAGAGGGGTCGGATGAATGGTTCTGGAGGAGGTGGAGTCTCTTTCTGATCACCAGTACATCAAATTCGAGCTCTCCCCCTTATCCAGTCCGAACCCTGTTCGTGGCCCCCCTCGGCTCCCGCGTTGGGCTCTTACCAAGCTCGACCCGGACCAGACCGAGGAAAGGGCAGTTATCGAATGCTGATCCTATCCAGCCGATTTGGGGAATCTGGAGGCGCAGGCTGAGCACAAGCGCAAATCTCTTACAAGGATTTGCGACGCTGCCATGCCTCGAGCAAAATGACCACCGCCGTGTACATCTGTTCACTGGTGGACAGAGGAGCTGGGTGAAATGCGGAAGGCAATCCGCAGGATCAGCCACAGGCTCAAACGCAGCAGAGCGCATCGTTCTCCAGACTATGTTGAGGAGAATGGACTCGTGGGAGAGGCCAGGAAGGCCCTTTCGATTGCAATCTTGCAAGCGAAAGCCCGGGCTCGGGCCTAACTCCTCGAGACACTGGACCGGGATCCTTGGGGGCGTCCTTACCGTGCGGCCCGCAACACGTTGCGGCCTTGCACTTCCACGGTTACGGAAACTCTCGAACCCGAGGTCCTCCGGTCGCTTATCGATGGGCTTTTTCCGGATCCGGAGATCTTCACTCCCCCCAGTATGGGTCCAATCATTCCCGACACTTCGGAGGTGGAGCCTCACTCCATCTCTGAAGAAGAATTGGACGTTGCCCTGGAACGGCTCCGGGGCAGGAAGACGGCACCGGGACCCGACGGGGTTCCGGGTCGGCTCCTCTTTCTGGCTGCTAAACATGTACGCAGCCAGCTGCGGGAACTGTTCGACGCCTGTATTTACGCAGGTCAGTTCCCGTCGCAATGGAAAGAGGGCCGATTATGCCTAATTCCTAAAGGAGGTCGGCCTCCTAACGACCCGTCAACCTATAGGCTCATAGTGTTGCTAAACGAGATCGCCAAGGTCTTCGAGAAGATCTGTGGAGCCGGGGCTAGCACAGACGCAGTTTGGGTTTCGACGGAGGCGCTCCACGTTGGACGCCTTCGAGACACTGCGGTCTGTTACGGACGAAGCCGTCCAAGCGAAGGATACTGTCCTGGCTGTGTCGCTTGATATAGCTAACGCTTTTAACAGCCTCCCTCACAAGACGAACAGGGAGGGGGTCCGTGCACATGGAGTTCCCTCGTACCTCACGAGCCTGTTGGGCGTGTACCTCCAGGATAGGTACATCCTTTGGGAGGGCGGTGAGTCCGAGAATCGTGCGTTAGGTCGGCAACGCGTCGCATGCGGCGTTCCACAGAGGTCGTTTCTCGGGCCGATTCTTTGGAAAATCGGTTATGACTGGATCCTTCGGGTTCCGGTCCTGCCCGGAATAGGGCTAATCTGCTTTGCGGATGACACCCTACTCACGGCACGCGCTGCGTCTTACGCGGTATCCGTGAACCTAGCCAACGACGGGTTGACGATCGTGGTCCAAAGAATAGGTAGGCTGGGCTTGAAGGTCTCCCCCGCGAAGACAGAGGCCATCATGTTCCATAGGTGTTTTCGTAATTCCCCCGCGGACTTGAATGTTACAGTTCAAGAGGTGGACATTCGCGTAGGACCCCAGATGAAATATCTGGGGCTAATTCTCAACGGGAAATGGCTGTTTAAAGCGTACTTTGAGCAGCTAGTTCCCAAACTCGTGAGGTCCGCAGGCGCCTTCTCTCGGTTTATTCCCAACGTGGAGGGACCGGGGGGGCGACTAGAAAACTCTACTCGGGCATCCTTAGGAGTATGGCCCTGTACGGTGCACCCGTCTGGTCCACTGCACTCCACCGCCACAATAGGACTCTGTTGTGCCGCGCACAGTGGGTCCTGGCGGTGAGGGCCATTCGTGGATACCGTACAGTGTCGTGGACGGCGTCGAAACTCTTGGCAGGCGATCCGTCCTGGCCTCTCCAGGCGGACGTACTTACTAAAGTTCAGCGCTCCTGACAGGATGCTCTCGCACGTGGCCTGGTTTATTGCCAGGCCGAGATTCAGACGCGGGAAACCGCGGCCATGATCCAATCTTGGTCAGTAGTGACACAGCGGAGGCCTTGCGGCCTACATCTGTTGCGATGAGCTTCGCGGAAACGCGGGACCCTGACCTTCAGGATGACGCAGATACTTACCGGTATAAGTAGGTTTTCAAATTGGACACATTTAACAATCTGCCCGTAAAACTTCAAGTTAAAATTTTGTTGCGATTCATTTTTTCACTTGTCAGTTGAAGTTTTTCCACTTGTCCGTTGCGATTCGTTTTTCCATTTGTCCGTTGCGATTCATTTTTCCACTTATCCGTTGCGATTGGTTTTTCCACTTATCCGCTGCCATTCGTTTTTCCACTTATCCGTTGCGTTTGGTTTTTCCACTTATCCGCTGCCATTCGTTTTTCCACTTGTCCGTTGCGATTCGTTTTTCCACTCATCCGTTGCCATTCACTTATCAACTTATCCGTGGCTATTCGTTTTTCCACTTGTCCGTTGAAGTTTCACTTCTAATATGTGTCCCAGCACACATTTCAATTTTTTTAAATATTTTATTTTATGTTACTGTATATTTAGAGATTTTTTCAAAATACATTGCCATCTAGCACTTTTTAGTAGTTGACACAGCGCGCTTTTTCTCATATTCGCGCTCTGTTTTTGGTCAGGTAGACAGTGCGCTTTACGTTTTTAATGCTAAAAGTAAAAAACAAAACAAAATACCGCGACTATGTTTCAAACCTGGCAAAGAGTTTTAGAATCTCCTGAAGCCGGCGTTGATACAGTGAAGGCAGTTTCTCCCCACCTGTTGCAATGAGTCACGCTGAAATACGGGAACCTGATCTTTACAATGATGCAGATACTTACTGGGCACGGGTGCTTCGATAAGTGTCTGCATCAGATCGTGGGATGTCTGTTTTCCCCTCAATGCCACGGCACTGCGGCGCTTTAGACACTGCGTCTCATATACTGGTCAAATGTATTGCATAGCAACCTCAGACGTTCGAGCTCGAGGCCATCGTGGGTCCGATCGATTTGCTGGAGGATTTGTCGAGGCCATGCTCCACAGCGACGATCATTGGTCGGCGGTTTTTTCCTTTTGCGAGGCAGTAATATCCCGAAGGAAGCCGCCGACAGTGTAGAAAGAGCTGCCCATACGAATCCCGGGTGCCATCGTCAGATTGGCCTCCGGAGACGTAGATGGATATGCGCAAAATGTCCCATGATTCCATCGAAGGGGTCCACTGTATAATGGGGATGCGGCGGATCTAACCTCTGTTGGTGAAGTTGGTCTTCCTGCTTCCCGGAGTAACCAAAGTTTGTTGCGCGGCTGATTATAGGAGTAGCCTTGCTCTTGATCTCATGTTCTTCTACACAAGCGCGGGTAAGGAACGCAGGTTCAGGTTTAGCGGAGTAGTTGGGAACGCCTGTACCAGAGTCTTCACACACGCTGCGCGGCGCTAAACGCCGCAGATCGCTCCCACTCCCCATAATCAGAAGGACTCAGTATGGTAGGGAATGTATTCTCCCTGCGTAATAAAAAAAAATACAAATTTATATCAAATAACAACTTTCAAGAAAAGCCCCTAGATGTCATTTCCAAACACGTATACCATAAATAATATGTTTCCTACTTCAGTGTAAATAATACATATACTAAGTCGCGGCTATCGGCCGCGTCTGGTAATTTGTTTAGATTTTTCAACTAATCACCATAATTACTAATCACCAAACCGGCAAAGGAACAAAGCCCATACAGCGCAACGTTGACAGTTTCAGTTATATTTTTGGGTAATATCACGCGTCAGTTCGTGCCAAAAAGTTGCTTTAAGAATCTTGTAATATTATTATTTATTTAGGTTTATGGCTTGGCAGCTAGGCTTTTAAGCCAGATCTTAGTTTACAATTTATAGTCTCTTCATTTTCTTAAGCCTATGTGTAGGACAGCTGAACTGTAGGTTATCAGCTGGTGCCATTCAACGGAGTTCTTGTAACAACTTAAAAGGCTACATTTGACTATACAGTTCACATTTCTCACAAAACACATAATTACTACTCAAAAACTACCAATATCCTACAACTGTTGTTCATTTTAGAGTAATTTTACACGTTTTTAGAAAATGAAACTGCACAGCACAACATCTCTTTTCAGTTCCCGCCAACAACTCCCGAATCTTGTAATATATTAATAATAGTTATAGAATATTTATTTATAATAAAATATAATTTAGTGCACCTGTGATTAGAACAAGAAGCTTACACACCAAAGGTTCTTGGATTAGAGTCCAGGTTGTACTTTGTTTTAAACAAGATTTGCCTCAAAGACCTTTTATACATAGCTATAGAACTTTAAATAAAAGTTTTTAATGACATGGACCATGGACAATAACACCATACACCACAGATAGATTTTTTTTTTGCTGTGGTTATGATTTTAATTTTATAAATATGTTGTGCAAAACAAAAAAATAGTGTTTCAAGTTTCTTTCAATTTTACAAGTCTTGTATATATTATACATTCATTAGATATCAAACTAATCGAATATTTTAATGTCCCTCTTAAACTTAAATTACTTATTCTGGTTTAATACTATTATAAAGAAATAACTTTACAAGGTTGCTTTTTCTATACATGGCTTAAATGAACTATTATAATAAACGATGGAAGCTATACGGAGATCATGGAAATTACGTATGTACAAAAAACCACCGTAATTGAATTCTTTACGCCTATCATTATAGTGGTAGCTTTAGTCAAGTTGTCCTTTTTATATTTTCCCAGAGGAGTTCGTCGCTCACAAAGCAAATGTAAATTGCTTGGCAATGGGACATTCGAACCAAGTTTTAGCTACTGGAGGTGATGACAAAAAAGTTAATTTGTGGGCCATTGGCAGACAAAGTTGTTTAATGGTTGGCATTTCAGTATTGCTTTTTTTTTGTTTGATTACTCAATTTAATGATTCACACAAAGATAAGTCTTATTTGCATATATAAAAATATTTTTGAGAAGATTATAAATTACTTTAGGCATACATTATGATATTACATTTTTTCTAGAGTTTGAGTGGTCACACAACACCTGTAGAATGTGTATGTTTTGGGCGATCAGAAGATTTAGTTTGTGCTGGATCACAAACGGGAGCACTGAAAATATGGGACTTGGAGGCTGCAAAACTTCTTAGGACATTTACAGGACATAAAGGAGCCATTAAATGTATGGATTTTCATCCATATGGAGATTATTTGACAACAGGTTCTTGTGATAGTAATGTCAAATTATGGGACACTAGAAAAAGGGGATGCATAGCCACATACTCTAGTCACAGACTCGCTGTTAACAGCCTCCAATTTAGTCCTGATGGCCAATGGATTGCTTCTGCTTGTGAAGATGGTACGGAATTTTTCATCATCACTTATGTTACATGGTTATTGCAAATTTGTTTATACTATTGATAACCCCTGTCTTCAGTAGGTCTAAGAATTGGACTGCATAGTTCTCTGGAACAAGTTCCAGGTTGATTTTTTAGACCAGCCTCAGAGTTGTATGTTTTATATTAATATCATTTCACAGGTTTATTTTGCTAAGATTGGGAATTTACAATATGTGATTGTTTTTTGTATTCACTCAAAAGCAAGTTATATTTTGTTTGAATAATATGGGAAATGAAGGAAAGGTAGTTTTTTTCTTGTGTTGGATGTTTGAAATTATATTTAGAATATAATATCCACCATGTTGAACATTAAACCTTTATATTCACACAATAAATGCTATTTGTTAGGTTTAGTGAAAGTGTGGGATGTAAGAGTTGGAAAAGTATTACAAGACTTCATGGAACACACATCAGCAGTGACTTGTGTGAATTTCCATCCACATGAATTTCTTTTGGCAAGTTGTAGCACAGACAGAACAGTGAATTTTTGGGATCTAGAGAAGTTTCAATTGGTATCTAAGTTTGAAAAAGAAAACACATCAATAAGGTAATATTTTGTTTTTAACTTCTATGAGCTAGGTTTTTAGACATAGCTTTATAACCAATAGTTTTTTTATAATGAAGTCAAAACACTTATATAGTATTAATTGAAAATGACATTTTCAAGTAAATTTACTTTAGCATTTTGATTTATACTGCTTAGGTACTCATTATTTAAATGTTAATAAAGTATATGCCAGATTTTTAAGTATTTTACTTGAACAAATGGTGATCTAGGCTTAGTGTTCTGTTTATAGACCAGAAACACAAACAATAAATTACATAATTAACTTTAAAGTATTGGGTTTAGTTAAATTAAATTTTTTAAATTATAATAATCACAAAATAAAAGGCCCAATTTGACAGTTCACATTGCAACATATTTAGGGATTGACACATCCAAATCATTAACCGATTATCATGAGAAATCGATTTAAAATTATATGACTTTGTAATAATTTGATTTATTTTAAGTTAATTATTTTTTGTGTCATACAAAATACCTCACAAAATCGATATGGAGTGTGAAAGTTTTGCTCACATTGCCTTTCACATATTGCATTCATTTATAACACACCACAATTAATCTATTGAAATTTTAATGATTTCGCTCATTATATTATTATTCATATTATATTATATGATTTTCATATAATATATATTTAATCATTCTTTTTTGTTTTCAATACATACATGTATATAGTATATAATATATTTAATATAGTATTTTTTTTAGTATAAATACATAAATAATGTAAGGTTTTGGAATAACTAAATAGTTTTTTCCTGAATCGAATTGAGTTAATGATCTGCAACAACCCTTTAGTAGCAACACTAAAATTAAAAATAAGACCTCTTAAAACATAACTGTTTTTGGAACTTCCTCATAGATGAATATGACATTAAAGAATTAATAAAAATGTCATGTTATATCATTATTTGGAGGAAAATAATAACTGAAATATGTTTTATAACATTCTATAATACACCATTAAAAAATGATGTATATTATCAACTAAATAAATTTGTTGTTAATGGCTTTCTGTTTTGTTGATTTCATTCAAAGTTATGTTCTATTGACATTCTTAAGTGTCAAATAGGGCTTTTTATTTTGTGATTATTATACTTTTAATTATGTTTTTATATTTAATTTATTAAAAAAGAACTATTTATTCAATTAAGTAAAATTACATTAATTTAAATAAAATTGAAAATAAGTTGCAATTATGTACTCAAATGTTTCTAAAACTATTTCTACACTAAAATCTGCCTGTGTGAAATTTTGAAAATAATTAGAACTTATGTAATTAAATTTTTATGACAGACACATGGTGTTCAGTGAGGATGGCACTACGCTGTTGGGCTGTGCCAATGATGGCCTGCATGTTATTGGTTGGGAGCCAGCCAGAGTATTAGACTCTGTTCAAGGACACTGGGGGCAGATTCATGATGTCACTGTGGCTCAAACACAACTGGTCAGTTCCAACATTTTATTCTTTATTGTACACAAAAGTGGTACATACATATAAGATAGTGCTGAATCATAAATTTTCTTCATTTCATAATAATGACTAAGACTGCTAGAAGTATTTTTTTGAAACTCCTATCTTCAGCATTTTTGTCAAATAATGCTGTACTGTCAAATAGTGTCTATCCGTGCAGGAATGCAGAAAGAATACAATTTCCTATGGCCAGGCAGCCTGTCATAAGAGGTGACAACTTAACCCACAGCCAGGTGGTAGGGTATTTGCCCGTCTGGATGGCTACCACCCCTAGTCTAGAGTATGCCGCCATAACAACCTTTAGTTGTGTTTCACCATTAGAGGCAAGGTTCCAGTCTTACTGTAGAGAGAGGCAGCACATTTGTAGCACCTTTGGTGTTACAAATGTCCATAGGCGATGATAACTGCTTTGCATCAGATGCACCGTCTGCTGAACTCTGCAATAATATATAAAAATATAGCATAATTTTAAAATATTTCATATAATGTATTATAAGTAAATTATAATAACACCTATTAAATGCTTCTATTATACTGTTTCCACAGATAGCAGGATCATTTCATTCAATGTATGTAGTGCTGTCTGTTGTTGATCTGAATAAGGTGCATCCTTTTGGGGGTCCACCGCCAGCTTCTCCACCTGTAGTCAGGGATTTGTCCACATTCCAAAAAGGGCAATCAGTACGCAAAAGTTTCTCCAAAGAAAAACCATTGAAGGAAGGTATGGATGGCATTGTTAATGCAAAATACTTTGGTAGGATAATGTTCCATATCCCCAATTAAAAAAGCTAATGTTAAAATGGATTTAATTTTGTTTAATCAGGTTTTCATTAAACATTTTGACAATTTGTTGGGCGACTAACAATCTATATTTAATACTAGTATCTAATATAAACTTTAATTGAAATATTGTTTATTACTATAAATTTTATTTCTAAGATTACCTAATGGTAAAAGAACTCCTAATAGTATTGCTATACCTTTCTGTGTATCACAGGGATAGGTACAGCTATACACTTACAAAAGTATTGCAGTATTAAAATGATTAGATATTTAATTAGTATGGGACTTTTTTTCAAAAGAATTTATAATCCAGTTATACAGAAATATCTAGTTACAAAGATACATATTTAACCTTGTTTCGAGCATCCACCCATTTACTGTCTTAAATATGTAATTTAAATTTGAAATCTACTTTATTTTTTATTTGTGTTTTTTTTAAGGTAGTCTTGAAAGGAAATGTTGGAGCGGAGCAAGTTACTTATTAAGGTCTTGGGCTTTTTAAAATGTACATAGTATATATTAATTGTGTAGGTTAGTGGAGTTCACAAAAAGTAATTTAAAAGCTAAGCAAAAGCATCAAGAGAGATTTTGATTTGAGCTCTGTTACTCATAATATTAGGTTGGGGAAAAAGTTCCTTCGCATTTTATATAAAAATTCAAAAGGTTTTTTTATAAAGTTTATTTACATTTGACTAAAGTTTGTAGGTGCCATTTTGTTGGATAACTTTTTGCCATCTTGTAGGTAGGGACGTGATCGCATTGCTATAAAAATTTTGGGACTTCTGATCAAAAAACTGCGACAAGTGGTTTTGGCAGTCCTCTCGTGAAGTTAACCTGACACTGCCTAAGGAATTCTGCAGAGACCGAAACAGGTGAAAATCTGAAGGTGCAAGGTCAGAACTATACGGCGGATGCATTAATACCACCCAGCCAAACTCTCGTAATTTTTGCTGAGTGGCTAAACATGTGTGAGGTCTAGTGTTATCATGGTGAAAAACCACACCCCTTCTGTTGATTAATTTCGGCCGCTTTCTCTCAACTTTTTGCTTTAATCTCATCAGTTGTTCGCAGTACAGTTCAGAATCGATGGTCCTGCCTGGCGGTAACAGCTCATAATGAATAATGCCCTTCCAATCCCACCATACACACAGCATCACCTTGTTGCGATTTAACCCGGGTTTCGCCACAGTCTGTGAAGTCTGACCGACCTTTGACCACGATCTTTTTCGCATGTTCTTGTCGTACGTGATCCACTTTTCATCACCAGTTATCAGCTTCTTCAAAAATGGTTCGGTTTCATTACGTCGTAATAAAGAATCACAAATGAGTACACGGTTCATTAGGTTTCTTTCAGTGAGCTCATGAGGCACCCAAATATAGAGCTTTTTTGTGTACCCAGCTTTTTCAAATACGCCAAAACCGTTTTGTGGTCAATTCCCAATTCTCCAGCTACATCGTAACTACTAATATGCCGATCTTGCTCCACTTTTTCAAAAATGATATCAATTTTCTCTGTAACAGGGCGACCAGAGCGACGTGCATCTTTGATATCAAAATTTCCGGATTGAAAACGCTTAAACCAAATTTGCGCTACTCTCACAGATACTGCATTAGGTCCATAAACATCACAAATGTTTTTCGCGGCTTGTGTTGCATTTTTACCTTTATGTAGTAAAATTTTAAAATGTATCGAATTTCTTCATTAGATTCACTCATTTTAACAATAAGAAAAACAAATGAAAATCACACATTTTCCTAATTTGAATTTGGAATTGTCTTCTTTAAAATTAAAACTTTTTAATGATACCAAAACCAGCTAGATACAAATGGTATAGCTAAAGAGATATTATTACAAGTTCATACATACTTTATGCGAAAAATCTTTTTCCCATTGTTTCAACATTGTTTGAAGTACCTAATACGTAACTAATCACATGTGGGCAACATGACAACTTAATTGTTTTTGAATTACAGTGATAGTTGTCTACATCGCGATCGAAGCGCCATCAATTCTGCTAATCCGTCTATTTTAAGGAAACAACGTAATTTATCGGAATAAAATGTATCCTACGTGTTAACTAGGGTTATAAGCCAACACTATGCCGAGTTTCATTTATATACGTTCAGTAGTTTCCAAAATAGATGCGATCCCAGCGTCATCTTTTTCCCTTTTTTTTGTCTATCCCACGGAAACGACTTTATATATCACCATAAAAAGTGTCCTAAGTTACGCCCCGTAATATAAGTTAGCTCCGTTTCGAATTTCATTTAAATCCGTTCAGTAGTTTTTGCGTGATGCTCTAACAGAAAGACAAAAATTAGCAATGCATTTTCGGACTCTGCTGGTCCGAATTATCCACCGTGATTCTTTTCACATTTTTAAACGCTATGTACAAACTCGGAACTATTTGCAGATTTATTATAGTATAGATAGATAATTATTTACAGTGTTGCATAGACCTACACTTTTGGACGAAAAGACAGCTGAAGAATCCACATCGGGAACCGAGGCAGATGAGGATTCAGGTGCCGTTATATCAAATTTTAATGACTACTCTGAAATATTTCGACCTTCTAGAGCATGTGAGTAGTTGTTGTAAATTTGTGTAAGAAATTGTAATATTATATTTATTTGCAATTATTTGCATGGTTCATAGTAATTTTTTGTTTACTGGATATTCTAATGGTAATGTTTGTAATTATAGTGACGCGTACACCGCCCCCGGCAACTAGTTTGTCTTCAGAAGATTACTCAATAACGGGTAATGTTATATAGTTCGCTCATTTAAAGGCGTGATTCTTTTCGCGTCGTACTAATGCGTTAAGTGTGTTGTAGACTGTAGTCTCACTCACGTCTCATGAGTATATTAACACTAACACATAATACATTATTAGCGGTGTTCATCTAATATAGGCTAAATGTGTCAAAACCAGTGATCGGAAAAGTGGGGAGAATTTACCTTACGTCAAAATTCATTTATATGCTTTAAACATGGTAAATAGATACAAGATGACATAAAAATACAAGGCAAATAAGTTTTGCCATGAGCCTTACAAACTTTACTTAAGGTTACTTAATATTGATTATAATATTACCAGCCTGTTATGTTAGGATAAAAATAAAACAAAATATACATTTACGTCAATTATAGAAAATTTATACTATAAATTTATCAACGGAGTAAAACCGTTTCTTATCCAACAGCCACCTGTGTGGTTTTCCTTTGAATAGATTTGTGAACAAATATTTAACGTCTACGGTAAGTTTCTGAATGTTTATTGCCGACATATAATTTTTTTTTTTGTAGTGGCAATTTGCAATTAGGGAACAATAATGTATTATCTGTTTTCATCTTAAGTTGCCGTATCCTTAGTTCTTAGTGTCTACGAGGTTGTTGGTGAGACGATACAACGCTGAATGAGTAAAAACCAAGATGTACGTAGGTGATTCATGGATTTTAGTTCTGGGAAGTGGGAACAATAAATCCATAAATTTTATTGTTCTTAACTTAACCACTTTATGCCGTATCTTTTCTCTAACTATATAAAGTAATCTAGCCCTACTTTTCCGATCGTCGATCATAACATTTTTGGTACTTTGTGATTCTTCTTATGTTGTTTACTTATTTATCACAGTGTTATCCCATGTTTTATATTCATATGCAAACAAGGTACAATATAGGTTTTAAAATCTGTATCAATAAATAACATTGAAGTTCAGTTTTTTCTGTGAATTTAGAATAAATTCTAAAATTAAAGTAATAAATTGTTGTTATATGATGGCTAATCGTAAATAATCGTTTTCAGCACATTTACCTGCTCGTCGGTCTGAAACTTTATCTCAAATAGGCTTCGAAACCGTTCAATGAAAATTTTTGACATTAAAATTATTTATTTATTTATTTTTATTATTAAAATAGGAATTATTTTCGTGTCTGTTTCATTTGGATATGTTGTAGGATTCTGAAGATATGACGTGAATATAAAATCCTAGTGCCGCGAGAGGAAAGTGGCGGGCGCAGCCAGTATCAAGTAAAATTTATATTTTTCATTTCAAGTATTTATACACAACCAAAATATTTAACGAAATATTATCTATACTAATATTATAAAGAGGAAAGATTTGTATTTTTGTATGTTTGTAACAAATAAACTCAAAAACTACTGGACCAATTTCAAACATTTTTTCACCATTAGAATGCAACATTATCCCTGAGTAACACAGCCTATATTTAATTTAAATAATCGGGTTCTACATTTTTTTCAAGGCAAGACGAAGTTTTCCAGGACCGCTAGTTGTTTATTGTATATACTAGTGCTACGTATAATGGTTCATGTATAGTTATTACAAAAGTTTCTTAGTTTAGTAGTGATAGATCATGCTTAATTTGCCAAGTATTAGTTTTGTTATGCAGTCTATTTTAATTAAGTACCCATTTCGTATGAGAGGTGTGATAGAACGGTAGTCCCCAAAATCGATATGCAGAACAGATGTAGTCCCAAACACAAAGGACGCAGGTTCAAATCCTGGACGGTGAAGAGTGCACCGTTTATGCAGTTTTCTGACCTAGTGTGCATACTGTTGCCATTATCACATGCTGACGATGAATCAAAATACCGTGATGAAACCTGCACATCAAGATATCCGATGGGTTAATCCCGCCTTGTTGCGAGTATTCTATCCATTCCCCTAAGAAGCCTAACCCAGCGGTGGGACCATTATAAGCTGTTATCATTATTATTTATATAATACTAGAGTTTACCCCGCGGCTGCGCCGCGGGTTAACCTGGTTCCTGCTTCTTGTTTAAAGGGCAGGCGTTAATACAGGTTACATGGTACAACATTTTTATGTTAGTGCCATTTGCACTCGAGAAATTAACTTAATTTTATATCGCAAACTATCCGATCTCCTGGCGTGAGTATATATGTCCAGTTTCGGCATTAAAACTACATTTAAACAAAATTACAATAAAACAATCCAGTATTCCCAGTGTTTTCCGAAAACTTAACAGAAAGACATCGAGTTACTATCGCATTTTTATAGACGATGAATTTTTATATCTGTGAACTTGAGAAATGATTGGTCTCATTCAAACTTTCATTCTCTATTTGAAACCGTCCTAGTTTTATTTATCTATGCCCCGTCAATGAAAACTACAAAAAGGACAAAAACAGCAAAAAGGAAAAAAATCAAAAAGGACAAAGAGAGCTAAAAGGACAAAAAGAGCAAAAGGAGCAAGGGAGAAAAAAGATCAAAATTGACAAAAAGGACAAAAAGAGCGATATTGTCAAAAAGATCAAAATGGATAAATAGAGCAAAATGGACAAAAAGAGCAAAAACAGAAAAAGAGCAAAATGGACAAAAAGTTCAAAAAGAGCAAAAAGGACAAAAATAGCAAAAAAGCCAAAAAGGACAAAAAGATCAAAAAGGACAAAAAGAGCAAAAGGAGCAAAGGAGAAAAAAAGATCAAAATGAACAAAAAGGGCAAAAAGAGCGATATTGTCAAAAATGACAAAAAGATCAAAATGGACAAAAAGAGCAAAATGGCCAAAAAGGACAAAAAGAGCAAAAACAGAAAAAGAGCAAAATGGACAAAAAGGGGAAAAAAGCAAAAAGAACAAATGAGCAAAATGGACAAAAAGGATAAAAAGATCAAAAAGGCCAAAAAGAGCAAAACGGACAAAATTACCAAAATGGCAAATCACAAAACCAACCAAAACCTATCCCACTTTTGGGATAACCTTTACATAAATCTATTCCAAAATCTATCCCATTATCCGGGATGAAAAATATTTCCTGTCCACCCTCGGTATTATATTTATAATATTAATAGGGATTACTATATAAAATTTAATAAATTTTATTCAATTAAATTACCATCAACCCCTGTATAACTTGTAATCCACTCAGCAAATGAAAACATCCGTAACTAGTACGTAATATGGTTTTTCATTTCCCATATTCTGAAAGTACGCTTGGAGTTGTCTAATCACAGGGATGAAAACAGCACTTTTCGTCTCTGGGAAACGTTTCACCCTGCTGTCAAGAAATTTAGAAAATTATGCGAACCATAGATGTTGCGACTTATGGCCCAACTTCTTTTTACAGCCACTGTTAAATCGCGGCATAAATTGTAATAAAGACATATCATCAAGTTTGAACATCATTTATAAATTACTTTTCACTAAATTATTATTTAATTTACATAAATTTGAGCTAAATATTTACTATCATCAGTGACAAAAACATACTGGCTGGTAGAATGCCACAGATTTTTTTTTACCTAATGTTTCATATGTGACGTACGTGATGACGTTTCATCGGATTTAGATATGGATTTAACGCCTGATTTTATTAAAGAAATAATTGTTTGTTTAACTAATAAGTTTTATTTACTTTCCTCATATTCGAAATGAAAAGCAGTGTTAACCTCGGGTGAAAGGCCTATTTAGGCACTCGAATTACTAGTCAAACTCTCGTGTAACAATCTACTATTTTTTATTGCGAAACTGGCAAACGGGCAGAGACGACCCACGTTCTGGAATGTGGTAATTGTCGCCTATAGACGTCTGCCGAATCAAACCGAAGTTACATGTTACCAAACTTTAGGAAGGGATAGAGAGGTTAGGGTAGTTACAGTCAAATCAACTTCTGATCTATCATCGAGCATTGCAAGTTTTGATATCATATGTCTTTAACTAATCATGTAAATATATTATATATTTCATTTTAATTATTGTTTGAACAGTAATTAAAATTAATTTTATAATGATATTTTAAAAGTATGACTATAGTAAGATGTTTTAAATATTACTTTAAAATTATTCTAGAGTCTATCACTTACCCAATACAAGGAATAAATATTATGTTGGTGTATTACTAGTGTTAAATAGCTTTTAATATGGTCAGGGCCCGAAGTGTCGGAGGAGCAGTGCGCGAGCGGGGCGCTCCGCGGGGCGGCGGTGAGCGGTGCGGGGGCGCCGGTGGCGCTGGCCGTGGCCCGGCCGCTGCCGCAGCCTTCTCCGCCGCAGCGCCATCGACAGGAGCCCACTTCGCGGATACCCACATCCACCAAGGAGCAATATGTGGTCGACAAGAAACCCTTTAGGGACAATTTCGCACGTAAATATTTATATAATAATATGTACTTCCTCTATATATCGCCTCTTTATTTCAATGTGTTATCTTGAAATTTTAGAAGGGAGTTTTTTAACAGAAAATAATTGTATCGAAAAAATAACGTAGTATCTTTTCAAATATCATTCAATTATGTTTTAAAGGTTAAAAAGAACTCTTTAATCGACTTCAAAAAAAAAAGAGGAGGTTCTCAATTCGTCGGGATCTTTTTTTTATTTTTATGTATGTTCACCGAATACTCCGAGATTTATGATCCGATTTACGTTATTATATTTTGTTCGACGCGGAATAGCTGCCACTTGGTCCCCTAAAAATTTGACATAGTTTGGCCCTGTAGTTTTCATTTTATGAACATTTTTTATGAAAATTTTTCCATTCCGTTCCATATGTACACCGATTACGCTGAGATTTATGATCCGATTTACGTGATTCTTGTTTAGTTTGATGCGGAATAGTTGCCATTTCATCCCCTAAAACTTTAACATAGTTTGGCCCAGTAGTTTTCATTTTATGAACATTTTTTATGAAAATTTTTCCATTCCGTTCCATATGTACACCGATTACGCTGAGATTTATGATCCGATTTACGTGATTCTTGTTTAGTTTGATGCGGAATAGTTGCCATTTCATCCCCTAAAAATTTAGCATAGTTTGGCCCAGTAGTTTTCATTTTATGAACATTTTTTATGAAAAATTTTCCATTCCGTTCCATATGTACACCGATTACGCTGAGATTTATGATCCCATTTACGTGATTCTTGTTTAGTTTGATGCGGAATAGCTGCCATTTGGTCCCCTAAAAATTTAACAGTTTAGCCCAGTAGTTTTCATTTTACGAACATTTTTTTGTTCCCGTTTCTTGGGACCTATATTTTTTAAGGACGCGGCACCTTTCGTAGGTCTACCCATACATAGCTAGACACTAAAAAGTAACAAAAAACTTCGTTTAATAAACCCGACTTCAAAAATTAAAAAGTATAAAATAACTTATTTCTAAAGCTATTATTATTATTAATATATATTATCTAAAATATCTTAAAGTCGGTGCTTTAGTCATTTTCAAAATATAGTAATTTTTATGTTTTACTTTGCACCGACTTCAGGATGTTTTAGATAATATATATTAATAATAATAGCTTTAGAAATAAGTTATTTTACACTTTTTTATTTTTGAAGTTGGTTTTTTTTCTAAAATTTAAGTTTTCAATATAACACATTATTGAAGCAAAGGAGAGGAATATAAAAAGCTTTGGCTGTCATGCATGCGGCTTGTTAAATATTATTTACATTTTGTAAATTGATTCTCATAAACAGTTATTACTAAATTAAAATGCTTTTACTAATTATAACTAGCCTAACAAATTTTTAATATTATAATAAGTAACATTATGCTTATTTGCTTCTATTAGGGGTGAAGGATAGAATTAAAAGAACTGTTATATTTACGACAGCGCCGCCGTCCGCAATAAGAGATTACACGGCCAGCCCCCCGCACGCCGCAGCCACGCTCAATCGCCACAACTCATACAAAGAAACTAAATCGACTACTGACTTGAGTAAGTCATAAGCTACAAAAGGTCTATTCTCGTCCTATCACATACTATTGTTGATTCGATATTTAATTACAGCTGCTGGAAATCTACGTCAAAGTAATAGTGACATGTCCTTGGGGCCTCCGACACTGGGTCCGCGGTCGTTGTCATTTACGAGAGCACCCAGTGAAACTAACAGGTAAATTAGTACTTATTTATAGTTACATTCATATTTCGATTTTTTGAAAATTGTTTTTTTTTACAAAATTGATTTGAGTGTTAGTGGAAAATAGTATTAAAATTTAAGATTTGTCTTAAATTTTAATAACAGTAATAGTTTTGTATATATTTATTCATAAGTTATGTAAGAGTTTTTTTACTGTAATAATTTTAGGTTTGAAAGTGCTTATCATAATATATTACACAATACATTAATTTAACCAATTCAAATGTAGAATTCTTCGATTCACCCTGGATTTAATATAGCGCTCTCGCTGTAATAATGTTAGATATCAGATAGATGATAGTGCCTCAATTTATTTAATTGTCATCTACCTTATTAGTTATTCAATCCGGATGACTACCATCGTTACATGCTCCAGTAAAGTGGGCATTTTATCCATGGCAAGCGCCCTTCGTAACACGTCATACAAGATGGCACGGCGTGACGACCAACATTACAATGCCAAGAAAGACTGATAACCTCGAGTTAGCTCTGTCTCGACACCCCTATATGTGAGACCTCAGACATTTTGAGAACTGTTTGCAGTGGCTCATGGCCACAGAAACCCCTGGTGCGAGCGTCTCAACAGCTTGGACTTGTATACGTTTTTCAGGAGACGAGTGGAAAGTATGAACCGCGAGAACACGACGGTGTCCCGCGGCGCGGAGGCCCCCGAGCGCGAGCCGGAGCCGGAGTTCGTGCCCTTCACCACCGACCGTCCCGTAGGGCTCGATCTCGATGAATTTTTACCCGTACGTAACAAATTGATAAGTTTCACAGTAAGTTGATTAGAGCCTGCTATTTGGGCCGGCTCGATCGGTGTGATACTATGCTCTCACAGAATATCGGCGTAAAACAGTTTGCCTTATGCTAAAACAATGAGAGTTCTGATGGCCCACATCCCTCCCTCATATACCAGTTTCACCATCTTATCCCTCTTTTCCAATTTCATATTGTATCCTT
Organism: Dendrolimus kikuchii; assembly: GCA_019925095.2. Taxonomy (NCBI): domain Eukaryota; kingdom Metazoa; phylum Arthropoda; class Insecta; order Lepidoptera; family Lasiocampidae; genus Dendrolimus; species Dendrolimus kikuchii. The sequence continues at coordinate 13,865,491 of CM034390.1, forward strand.
TCTATCCCATTTGTCTTGTCTGACCCCTCTGTGTTATCCCCCTATCCGCTCCCCTTTACCCCATCTCCTGGTGTTGTAAATGGCTACAGGTGACGGTAACCACCTTCCATGAGGTTGGACGTCTGCGTGTTTGCCAGCTTCACAATAAAAAAATACAGGTGAATTTTTCAAGGGGGCTTTATGGCCAAATCTAAAATTATATAGCGAAAATATTCACAGGAGTCTTCATACTGGTTTTGATGAAAATTAAAGCAGTATCATTAGATTTTTGATAACATCAATTACCCTAGCCGGGAATCGTAGACTGATTTTGGAAAAAAAAACAACTACATGTACAGTGTACACCAACCTATAGAGTAATTTGTAAAGATGAATTTGTGTAAAACAAAATGTGAAAGTAAGGTGTGTGTATTCGGATAGCGCGGGGCGGGCGCGGGCGGCGGGCGCGGCGCGGCGCGCGGTCTGGCGGCCGAGCCCAGCGAGCAGGAGGTGCTGGGCGTCATGATGCGCGGCCACGACTCCATGATGGCCGTCCTCACCGCCAGGCAGCGCGCACTGCAGGCACGTTCACTACTTACGCTGCACTAATCTTAGATGTTAAACACTCACCTCTATTATAACGGCTGGGTAGACTGCTGTCATTTTATTTTTGTGCCTTTTTAATTGGCGCTGTGTGTCAAGATGTTGAGTACAAGAATCCCTGTAGACACTATAAAGTTATTTATAATATTCTACTCACATTCATGTAACCGATAAGTACATATTTGCTCGTAAAAGTCATTGCTTTATGCCCGGTTTCAATATTACAAAAACGATTCGTTTTTGATACCGACGGTTAGAATATTACCGCCTGGTAACTCTACTGATGTTTCTATAATGAACTGTTCGTAGCTAGTTACTCATGAAAGTACCAACTACGGATGGGAGGGATTTTCTAACCGATCGGTAGACTTTTTGTATGGAAACGACAGATGAAGTGTTTCTATATTATAACCGCTGGTTGTCAACACTACTATTCGTAGGAATTTCATTACCACCCGATTTCGGCCAGTTTTGTTTGTTTATCGAGGTTGCCAGTTTATTTGTCATTATAAATAGGTGATTTTAAATTAAATTAAACTCTTATTTTTTACTTCTTCTTTTAACTTGGATTTAATTCTTATTTATATGTTTCTAATTTGCTATTTCTGCCTTTAACAGTTCTAATTCTAATTCCAATATTGCTTCACTATTCATCCTTAATAATTATATAAATGCGAAAGAAACTTTTTCTGTCTGTCTATTACACTTTCATAGAAAAACTACTGGACCGATTTGACTGAAACTCAGTATATATACTTTTTTGATGCCGAGGATGAACATAGAATACTTTTTATCCCGAAAAATGGGATAGTTTCGGGGACAAAAATATATTTTTCTGTTTGCCTGTAATGCTTTCACGGAAAACTGTTGAACCGATTTGGCTAAAACTTGGTATATAAGTAAGTTCAATATTTAGGGGAGACATAGAATACTTTTCATTCCGGAAAGAGATAAGTTTGGGATAGATTTATGTAGTTTATCCCAGAATGTAGCATAGGTTTTGTTTTTGTGATGTCATTTTCGTAATGCTCGTAATTTTCGTCGAAAAAGATGTATAACAACAAAGTTCTCAGTTCCCAGTTGTTGCCAGCACAGATTAAACTTATATGGTTAATGCCACCTTTCTAGTAATAAGGTCAAAGGTTCCAAAGTCATTAATCAGACTACAGTTTTTTGTTATTCTTGAGCTTCACCTGTGATACCGTTATAATTATCGATTGTGGCCTAATGCGTCTTAAATAGAGCGTTAAAAATAACACTGTGGTTGTAGTGGAACACTTACAAGCCAATAGATGGCGCTGTGCAATAATTGATGTCACAAGCGTTTCCCGAAACATACAAAGAATATATACAAAATTTCAACTATAACAGATGGGCCTAGGCCTGCGAGGAACAACATTAGCCTCGCTGGAAGATCTTCCTTTAAGACGGAGGAGCATTCCATCTCGCTCCTCCACCCTATCGGGGCTCACCCTTCATGGTTATATAGTTATAACATGATTAATAGATAATATATTAGTACGTACTAACTGTCAATATTTATCGTCATTAACAATAAATTCAAACATCGCTTCAAATAACACATTAAACCATCGCTACCATCCGTGTGAAACGGTCGCGTTACAAAAAGTTCCCTAACACAATTCAATGAAAACAAAAAATCGGACAAGGTTCCCACAAAGTTTACGTCATTTGACTCTGGAACCACAAAAACCGTTGTTTTTAGCCTTAACTTATTTTAACGAGCGTTTCACAAGCTCATTGTCAGTTAGAAATACTGTCGGTTATCAGTTACCAATTCCCTCCCAAGCGTTTTGCTGATGCAACATAGTTGTAGTAGCAACACGCAACGTAAATTCAATGAGTTGACGATAACTACAAAATAAATATATTTTTAAAAGAAGAGACCTTTTGTGATATATATACGATTGTCATTAAAATCTAGCTTTCAATCAATCTGCTTTAAAAAAACTTATAATTACAGAGCCACTTTATATGAATGTTGCATGAACAAAACGCAGTAATGTAAACAACATAATCTTTTTAAATAATGATTGTTCCAATGTCATTGGATTTTTTGTAAAAAAAAAAAGATGAAACAGTGTTGTCACTTCAGAAAATTTTCGCTAGTTATAGGGATTTGTGGTTTTCGATCGCAATTTTTTGCCCTCTCAACCTCTCAACCATCGGTTATTGGTAGCTTCAAAATCAATCAGTTACTATTACAGATAACTGTCGGTAAAATATAGAAACCGGGGGTTAATAGATTTGTTTACTATAGCACCCATTTGTAATATTGGTTCCAGGGATCTACAAAGCCCCACTTTGCTTCAAATTGATACTAAAATATGCTTATCATTTATGTATAGCAGCCAGTACAGTGGTAATCATTTTATACAGGGCAGTGATGTAAACTGATGTAGGCTGAATATTAGTCTAGTATAATATATGTGATATATGATGATTACAGCAACTCTTCTGCAATATATTTTCACATGAGCCATGGAAATACAAAGGCGATCTATATGGTCTAGTAGTCTTAAGTGTTGGACCACATTGTTCACTGAAACATAGAAGGCATGCATTCAATTCCCAATACGATAAATTTCATGAACTTTCCATTGTTCTGCGTGGTCTGCGTGGTGGTGGTGTGGTCTGCGTCTCTGGGATCCGCCCAGAATTATTTTTTGTTAACTACCTGTAACAAAAGCATACATTTCTTAATTTGGGAATATACAATGTGCACTGATTAAAAAAAGTGTTTAAAATCCCTAGACACAACTGGGATTAAATTATAAATTAATATTAATTTAATCATTATAATATTGTGATTAACTAATTAGGATTAATCATAAATATTATGATTATGGTTATAAATATTTGCTTAATATTCTCATTTGAATTGTATGATCAAAGATAAAAAATATTGTCATTTAAACTTTCTTTCTTACAGATCTTTCACTCAGTAAGAATTAATAAAACTTTGAAAGTAGCACTGGAATCTGTTATCGCCCTTGAAGATTCTTCTGTTATTTTGGACATTTTGAATGTAATGGCTCATAAACCGTAAGCATATTTGTTTATTTTTTTTAAACTATTTTACCATTAAAATATAATTGATTATTCCAATAATTTTTTTGAAAATTTCCAAGAAATATCATTTAGATGGCCTGTTAGTCACTATTTTGAATATAATAAAGATCTTAAAAAATAATTAACTTATTTTGTTAATCATAGATGAAGACTACTCCAATGTAGAATGTGAATGTAACACACAACACATACACAGAAATGTAGAATTACTAGAAATGACAAGCATCCAGTAAAAATGTAACTTCTTAAGTCTTACATGGCTAGGTGGTGTAACAGGTTTTATTATTTGAAACATATTTTTATAACATGTAAATTTGAAAATATGATATTGACAAATACTGTAAAAGTGTTACAATTTCATATTTTTAAACACAGTATCTGAACTATGTAGAATCATCAAAAGTTTATACAATGAATCAATACCAGTGAAAATGCATTACAGGACTGGAGAATATTCTTTCATGATTTTATTAACTTATATATACCATGGTATTTTCATTTATAGATCATTATGGAATCTGGACATATGCTTATTAATGCTACCCAAAATTTCTGAACTATTGCAAAGCAAATACGAAACGTAAGTATAGTCCCGAAATTATATTATATATATATATATATTGTATAAATAAGGTTTAAAATTTATCATAAATACTATAATTATTTTTAGGTATATGCAGTGTGGTTGTAATGCTCTGAGGCTTATTGTTAGGAATTTTTCATCTGTAGTACGAGCAAATGTGAGTGCTCCAGTGTGCACTCTTGGAGTGGACATCCCACGGGAGGAGCGTTATGCCAAGTGCATGCAGATATATAGGTTATTAATAGATGTACGTGCCTTTCTCCTCAAAAGGCAAACATTGCAAGGAAGACTTGGTGCTGCCTTCAGAGATCTTCATACACTAATGCAACAAGGCCTGGACTGATGTTAACAATATTTGTAAAATGTTTCTAATATTTCCAATGATACAACTTAAAATTAATTATTATTTACATTTGACAGTATGTTACATTTACAACATTATAGTGAAATTGTTGTACAAATTATTAAAAAAAATGACTAAATAAATATGTAATATTCTAACACAAATATTTGAAGGTATTTTTATTTGCAACTTGTAAATTTTACTAAATGTAAATTCTTTCTATAAACAAATTGAAAAAATAAAGAAATCACACTATAATTGATTAGTTCTACTAAATATTTGCCTAATTTTAGTTATTATTCTGAAATAATCAGTTACGAAAAATGCCGTAGATCAGGTCTTTACATATGAAATTGGCGTTTTGTAAGGGTAAATCGACAAAGTCGATTTTTTTAAAATATAATATATTTATTTAATCAAAGTATGTACCATTGCTATCTATGCACTTCTGCCATCTCATAGGAAGTTCATTGATCCTTTACTAAAAAAACATTAGGAAGGGAATCAATACAATCTTTGAAGGCGCTTTGGACTGTCCCATCGGAGTTGAATTTTTTCCCTTGCAAGAAGTTATCCAAACTTCGAAAAAGATGGTAATTTGTTGGAGCAAGGTCCGGGGAGTACGGTGGATGTCTTAGACATTGCAATTGAAGCTCCTCTAATTTGGTAGTCGTCTGTTGTGCAGTGTGTGGTCTAGCGTTGTCCTGAAGCAGCAGTGGCCTAGAGCAATTGACCAGCCTCGGTTGTTTAGCAGCTAGCTTTTCCATCATGGTTTGCAGTTGCTGACAATAGACATCCGCCGTAATAGTCTGGCCAGATTTAAGAAAACTGTAATGAAAGACACCGGCACTAGTCCACCAAATGCTCACAAGTAATTTTTTTTTAGTCAATTTTCGCTTGGGGCAGGATTTGGCTGGTTCGCCAGGGTTCAGCCATTGCGATGAGTGTTTCAGATTATCGTACAGGATCCACTTTTCATTATAGGTAATGATTCGATTTAAAATCCCTTCATTATTATGCCGGTTGAGTAATGTAACGCAGCAGTCGACGCGCGTTTGTCGGTTTACTGCACTCAATTCACGAGGTACCCACCTTTCAAGCTTTTTCACCTTCCAAATTTGCTTCAAGTGGATTAAAACAGTTTTATCATTAACACCGCAGCCTGCAGCTATCTCGGACGTGGTTTGCGATGGATCCGCTTCCACAATAGCCTTCAATTCTGCATTATCAACTTTGGTCTCCGGCCGTCCACGGGGCTTGTTCTGCAGTTCGAAATTTCCAGAACGAAAACGGAACCAAAAACGCACTGTGTTTTCTTTTGCAACACCGCCGCCATACACATCATTAATCCTTCGAGCCGTTTCGGCAGCACTGGTGCCACGATGGAACTCGTACTTGTAAATAATGCGATATTTCAAGTTTTCCATTTTGTAAACCGAGTGACGCAAAGAAAAAACTAAAAGAGGAAAAAACAAATGAATTACGGTTTTCAAAACACAAAAACATAAGTAAATAGCTGTATAAATTTGAAATTGGAATTCCTAAACAAAGAGGAGATATTTGAGATCAAAGTGGCCTGTACGACAAAACGCCAACTTTATGTGTAAGGACCTATTACATACATAGTCTCAACTAACCCCTTTTTTTTAAGGCGGGGGAAATGCTATTTACGCACAATACCGGATCCTTTGCAAGGGATTAGACCATAGTTGATCATGGAGGCCTTCCCAGAAGGGGCAATCCAAACAATTATCAACCGGCTTGTGTGGAGACTCCGAGAAGTTGCACGGGCAACAACCAATACCCACTAAAACCACCCTCCTCCCATGTGCCCCGCGCTTTTTGTAGGAAAGGCTGAGACTTAGAACGTAGTTACGCCCAGTCCGATCCAGCGCAAAAAGTGCCTGAATGGGCCCCGGGAATCAGAACACATCCACTTCATCGACGGGGGTGATGAATCCTTTGCTCCCTTGATAGCTAAAGGCCCTCCGAAGCGGTATTATTCAGGGTGGGAAGTCATGCGCATACTTGCGTCTCCGGATGCCAGCCAACCGCCGGCGTCCGCGTGGAGTCGCATTAGCACGCGCAATAATACTCCCCTCCCTATTTCGTTCGGCGGCCTCTTTGAGAGACATTACCGTCTCACAAAAAGTAACCGCAGCTCCCCAGGTATCGCTGCTATGCAGCATGGCTTTCACCAGACTGCAGACCGAGTCGATCGCTCCTACTTGTATCTCGAATTCGAAACGCTGCGGCGCCCATGACGCGCACTCGACTAGCGTGTGAAACGCCGTGTCAGGTGCGCCGCACTGGCGGCATTCCGGGGAAGGCAAGCAGGCCACAATGTGACACAGATACTTATCGAAACACCCGTGTCCGGTAAGTATCTGTGTCATCCTGAAGGTCAGGGTTCCGCTTTCGCGGGTGACCCATTCCATCAGCTGCGGCCTGATTGCCTCCACCGTGTAGCCGCCGGCCGCAGGGTTTTCCAGCTCTTGAGACCAGATGACGAGCATGGAGGCGGTTTCCCGCTTCCTGATTGCCTCGATTTCGACCTGGCAGAAGATCAGGTTGCGAGCGAGAGCATCCTGTCGGGAGCGCGGCACTTTTACCAGTACGTCCCCCTGGAGAGGACAGGGCGGGTCACCTGCCAAAAGTGTCGACGCCGTCCACGACACTACGGTATCCTCGAATGGTCCTCACGGCCAGAACTCGCTGCGCCCGGTGCAGCAGGACTGCACCGCCACAATAGGACTATTGTGGCGGTGAAGTGCAACGGACCAAACGGGTAGTCTCAACTAACCCTTGCAACAACTCAGAAGAAGGGTTTTTGGAAATAAAAGAACAGTAACTTGTTTACTATATTTTTAATTAGAAAACCTGGCTCAAATACAATTAATATACTGTATTTTATATAGTTTTATCTATATGATACTGCACTACCACACCTAGCAGACATTTTAGGACACCCCACCAATAAATTGCTATTGCATTTTCCCTCCAAATATTGTACATTTTAGGAAACCTAAAAAAAATGGCCTAACCGATAGTGGATCAATATAATAGATAACCTATTTTAATTAAAATTATTATGAATGATAGACTTTGTTAGTATTTATAGATTTTAGATAATATGTAAGATATTATATTTACATGTTATAACATAAATCTAACCCAACAAAAATCTATTAATTTTGCCAACATAAAAATAAAATGTAGTGAATACTGTTTACATACAATTGAAATTTTAAATTATAATCTACATAATTACCACATTATATTTAAAAATATTGTTACACTTAATAATGGCAAATTATAGAAAATACTCTACAAAATAGGCATTAATCACTAAATAAATAAAACCAAAATTATTATTTGAGTAAGGAAATGGCCAATTTCATAATTTATAAAACTTTAAAAAGAAACATTACTTTGTAAATAATTTAACTGAATGTAACAGTAGATCATATAATTTAATTGATTACTAAGATTGGCAATCAATTTGTTGTTCATCTATATTTTCAGTCTAGATCTGCCTCTGCATGAGTAGTAGTAGTAGAATTCACCACAAACGCAGGGAGGATATCCTTATCCATACAGCCAATTCTGATGTATAAATTCTTCATATATTATAGCACAGTTGAATTATAGGCTACAACTGACGACATTGTCAAAACTCAAAAAACCTAGTTGCAAAACTGGCAAGTTAAACCCTTATCATTTCTATGTGGTATGTAATTTTTCCTGAAGACTGAAGACATCAGAATGAAACCACAAGTGCCCGTCTATATTTTTAGGTATTAGAAATATAAAAACTAAATTATGAATATATTTATAATGATGGATTAATGAATGAATATCAATCATAATTTAGTTTTTATATTTTTGATACCTAAAAAAATTATACTGATATTATTTGATGGGATTTACAATTTAAAAAAAACGAGTCAATTAACATTTATTTTTTCTTTTTTACTACAGAATATTTGCTTGGAGTAATGTTTTGTCTCTTTCTTGCATTAAATGCTTTCATTTTCTTTGCTAAAATTTCGTCGGATATGTCTTTGTCCATTTCACCTGAAGGCTGTTTATTCTGCTGATTTTTGAGCTCCATTAACCTTTCTATTTCTGGATTCATCCCTTTGAATGATAATCTGCCTTCTAATAAGTCTTCACAGTATATGAAACTAGGCTCAGATATGTAATTACCTGTGGCGCTGCGCATTTCACTGGTTATTATATTAGAGTACAAACTATCGTGTCCCTGAGTGTTTTCAATTTCTCTTTCTATTCTGTCTTTTGTTTTTTTCATAAATTTCATCTCTAACACTGACTTAGGAAGCTGAGGTTTCTTGTTATTATTAGACATGGTTCTAAGTTTTATTTTCCAAAAGTCATTTACTATTTAACATACGATTTTATACAAAGAAATTGCCCATTTCTCAGAGGAATAACTATTTATCTAACACTTAAATCAGAAAAGTTTTGGATAGTAATAAATTATAAGTCCAAACCACAAACTACTATGGATTATGGATACTGCAAGAAGCTTAAGTTTCTTGGGATACTGCGTCCAAACTCGTTTCCACGTTTTTTTAAGTGATGATTATTGTCATTTTTTTTCGTTTTTTATATGTTTACGGCTTGGCAGCTAGGCATCACAAACTACTATGGATACTACCTATCTAGGCATATATAATTTACACAATCTCTTTTCAATTAAGACTCGGTTTAACTGAATAAAGGTTCCTCCATATTCTTGCGAAAAACAATGTAGTGGTCCATCTTGTGTTCTTGCGCTGCGCTGTTGTCCGCGAGACGATGGAGCTCAGAACGCAAGGACCTAGGGTGGCCAGATTCAACAGAATCCGCTATTTTAGTAAAATTAGACCCTGAATTTAGAAGAGATACATAAAAATGAGCGAACAGATATAATGATTTTATAATAGTTTTTTGACCAAAATAGCTACAGAGCCATAAGATAAAGAGTTTTATAGTTCTATATGTCTAACAGTCATTATAAAATTAGGATAGACACGTAAATCTTACGCCAATCACAACAATAATAACTCAAAACTTAATAATTCTTTATAAAATTATCGATATTACAGGTAAAAAAGTTAAGATAAGGAGTGCTTGACAACTATTACATAAATTAAAATACTGTAACATTCAATACTACTCGCCCTCCTAATTACCTACGGAGGCTCCTCACGTACCCACGCGTAGCGCTCGTGGATCACCGAGCACCCCCAACCCGCCGACTGGCGCGTATAAACACCACGCCGACCCGAGGCTTCGCCAGTCGATTGCACACGGCGGTTGCTTCTAGGGATGTGAGATTAATGGAAAAGAATCGATTACATAATAATCGATTTTTCTTAATTCAAAAATTAATCGATTTGTCAAAAATCGATTTTAATAAAAATAAATAATCGATTTTTGCGAAAAAAACGTATTTTTTTGTATTATTTAAAAGTACATGCTTTTCATATTCCAATAATAAACTTAAGAGATTCATATTAACAATTTATCAGATTAAAAATAAAATAAAATTATATGAATAAAAAAATAACCAATTCAAAACTAAAAATCAAAGACAATGTTCCTTTAAAATTTCAAGGTAAGGAATTAGGAAACGAAATAGCATTATTGATACAAATTTTAGTACTATTAAACATTTTATTTATTATAATAAAAATGAAATGATGAGGATCTCAACAAAATGACACTTATTAACTTATTGTCTCAAAAACTAAAATATAAAACAATTTTTTTTAAAGTTGCCATAAATGTCCAGTCCTATTTTACATTTGACTAGTTTTAAAATAAAATACTTAAAATAAGAATTAAAAAAACTAAACGACTACTCTATAGTCTCAAAAACTAAACTAAAATACAAATCTTTCGTTAATCTTCAAGTTTAAATAATAATAAAATTAAAAATAATTATTGCCCCAAATGTACAGTCCTATTTTACATTTGACTATAAAGTATTAAAATAAAATACTTAATACGAGAATTAAAAAAACTAAACGACTACGTTGTCTCAAAAGCTAAAATATTAAATAAAAATTTCGTTATTTTTTTAAGTTTAAATAATCAAAAGACGAAAACTAAATTTATTGTCACTAATTTTCAGTCTTGTTTAACGTAAGAGTAGTATTAAAATAAAATGAAACGATAAGTCAAAAAGCTAAACGATAACGATATTATCGCATAGATACGAGCTGTTTCCGAAAGTCGATTTAAACACGTAATTTATATAATCGATTTACTAAAAATCTATTAATATTACTATAAAAATCAATTATAAGAAAATAATAGTCGATTTAAATAAAATCGATTATTTTTTAACATCCCTAGTTGCTTCCGCATCGGAACAATCTCTTGGCCAATAGACGCTCCCCGACACCAAGCGACCTATGCGCTTGGGCAGTGCTCTGTATTGGACGCTGACTCGGACCATAGTACGCTGAGTGCATACTTTTTAAACTTAATATCCGTGTGTTTGTATATTGTGTAAACCGAATACAAGATTTATTCTACAACCAGTGGTCTTACTTCTTTCAATACTACATAATTATGCCTGTCTTTTCTAATTATTAATGAATAAATCAGGTATAATCATTGTTTTTTGCGTATTTATTTATATGTTCTTACAAAAAATGAGGTAAGTATATGTAATCATTTTTAAAATAAAGTTAGCATAATTTAGATTTTATCCAGCTAATTAGCGGAATATTCAATTCAAATCTGGCCATACTGCGAGAACTTGCAGATCAGTAGGTAGAATACAAGACGCCAATGAGAGCAGTTGTATAGAGTCTATAGAATATGATTTGGATATGGTAATGATCGCGAAGTGATCGAGGATCTAGAATTTTCCCTTTCATACATTATGGTATTTTGGCGCATATTCTATTGCGAATGAATTTAATTCTAAACATTAATATAGAAATGAGTCTTTATTTAGAAAAAAGCACGAAAGTAACTAAAAAACTTTTTTCTACAACTATTTAATACCCATTTTTTGTTCTGCTTAATGTAACTATGATATTTGTGTTTATTCTGTAACTGTTATTTATTGTTTTAAACACAATTGATATATAATGTTGATGTTGATGCCAAACAGAACTAAAATAGTAAAATACAATCTCCAAAATTATATGAGGCAACTAATATTACGTACATAGTTACATTAAAAAATGAATACTAAATTGTTATAGAAAATATTTATTTCTAAGTTAGTTTTATGATTTTTAGAAATCAATCTTTCATTTTAAAACACTAGTTATAACATTGGGGTCGGGTTGGGGGTCATGTCAGAAGTGTGCTCGTCGCGATCCCTGCTGGCCCAGAGGGCCACAATTCTGACCAGAATTCACACTAGTGCAGGGCACGATAGGGCGTCCCCCGCAGGCGACGCTCACCGATGCGCCCCCGTCGGTGTGAACTCTCGCGCATGCGGCGAAGGGGGCCGCTACCCTTCACGCAGCGCCAAACCTGGCGGGTCGAGAGGAGCAGAGTGCCGTATAGGCACGTGGAAAGTGAGAGGTGGAATGAAAGATAAGATGGACGAAATGATTGATATAATGAATGAGAGAAGCCCGGATGCCTTATGTCTGACAGAGACAAAGCGGAAAGGGTGCGGCGTCGATGACCTCCCCGGTGGCATGCTTGCTCTGTGGTCCGGCGTGGACCTAGACGAGCGTGCAAGTGGGGGGGTAGGCGTCGTACTCTCATACCGCTTTGTGTCTGGAGTAAAAGACTATTGTCTGGTGAACCCGAGACTTCTCTGGGTACGTCTAAAACTGGGGATCACGCGAGTTTTTCTAGTCGCAGCTTATGCTCCCGTAAGCTCAGCGGATCCCCAAGAACTCGAGAAGTTTTGGGAGTCTGTGAGAGAAATTCTGGATTTGGCTGAAGGGAACGAAAGACTAATTATGTGTGGTAATCTTAATGGCTGGGTGGGGACCAAACGAGACGGCCTTGAGGCTGTCCTTGGACCCTATGGTGACAAGAGAGTGAATGATGCTGGTAGGCCAATCATAGACGTATGCATGGAAAGAAACTTGCTTGTGTCGAACACCTTATTCCATCATAAGGATATTCACATGTATACATGAGGAATGAATGATCAGAAAAGTATGATTGATCTGATTTTAATAGATAGTCGCCTCCGAAAAACAATAATGAATACAAGAGCCTACAGAGGCCCCACTCTTGAAACGGACCACTACCTGGTGATAAGCCGGTTTGTGGGCCTTTTCAAGAAGTGGAGACACTGGCGAGTGCGTACCAATTTCGGGGAGCTTGAAAGAATAAAGTGTGAAAAATTGGAAGATGTTAGTGTAAGGAGTATGTATGCGCGCCTAGTCGAAGAAAGGCTTGCAAAAGCGGACTTCTCCGACTTAGATGTGGATAATGACTGGGATAGTATGAAAGAAAGTATAGTGAAAAGCGCAAAAGAAGCATGTGGATGCGCAAAGAGGCACATAACAACGAAAGGTGATGAATGGTGGGACGCGGAAGTTAAATCCAGCGTAGAGAGAAAGAAAAAAGCCTGGCTGGATTATGTTGCTTCTTTGCAACAGAATGACAGTATGAAAGAGATGAAGAAAGAAATTTATCGCCACTGCAAGAATGAAACCAAAGCTTTAGTGAAAGAGAAGCGCGAAAGAATAAAATTGAAAGAAGAAGAGAAGCTGATGGAGAACTTCGAGGCGAATACCAAACTCTTTTGGAGAGAGGTTAAGAAGTCTCGGGGTTGTTCGTCAGCTTCCAGAATGGAAAGAATAAAATCTAAAGCAGGGGACGTTCTTGCTCACCCACAAGAGGTGTTAGCGCGATGGAATGAATATTTTAGAGAAATGTATGATAATATTCCGGATGCTGGCATCACGAGTCTGTGACCGACTCCGAGGAGTCAGCATCCGAGATCACTTTGGAAGAGATCGAATGGTCGATAAGAAGTCTGAAAAATGGAAAGGCAGGAGGAATCGATAGTGTGTCTGCTGAGATGATTAAATATGGTGGAACCTGCGTCCGGGATGCTTTCCTGTCCTTATGCAATTTGTGCTGGAGGGCGGGAGAGGTTCCCAAGGACTGGAGGCGCGCTCTCATCGTGCCCTTGTATAAAGGCAAGGGGTCACGTATGGAGTGCGCCAGCTACAGGGCCATCAGTTTGATCAGCACAGCATCTAAAGTGTATACGAAGATTACTGAAAAGAGAATGAGAGTGGTATCCGATGGATTATTGTGGGATGCACAAGGTGGCTTCAGAAATAGAAGGGGATGTATGGATCAAGTTTTCTCTCTCCGCAATATCGTAGAGAAGCAGCTGGCTATGGGCCGGAAGGTTTTCTGCGGTTTTGTGGATCTAGAGAAAGCATTTGACAGGGTTGTGCGGAAGGACCTCTGGGACATATTGCCCAGATATGGGATTAATGGCCAATTGATGCGTGCTGTGCAGTCCACTTACGAGAACTGTATGGCATTCGTGCGGGTGGATGGCAGCCTGTCACCCTGGTTTGACGTCAATATTGGCGTCCGGCAGGGCTGCGTGCTGTCGGCTTTGCTGTTCATCCTTTACCTGGACGATTGTCTCCAGAGAATAAGATTGATGGATGTTGGGGTGCGGATGAGTGATCTAGTTGTGAGCACCTTGCTTTATGCGGATGATGCCGTGCTTTTAAGCGAATCGCCATCAGAAATGCAAACACTAGTCACAATGATGAAAGATGACTGTCAGGCGAGAGGCTTACATTTGAATGCGAAGAAAACAAAGGTTATGGTGTTTGAAAGAGAAGAAACCAGAACGAATGCAAGGATAATGGTCGATGATGTTATGCTGGAGCAAGTGAATGAGTTTGTATATCTTGGATGTGCTTTTAGCAGGGATGGAAGGTACACCGCTGATATAGAAAGAAGAGTGAATTTGGGGAAGTTTGAATTGAGCGTTAGGTAAACTTCTAGGCGCTAAGAACCTCAGCCAGAAGGCCCAGCTCGCCGTACATAACGCGGTGCTGGTACCTACGCTCACGTATGGAAGCGAGAGTTGGGTATGGAAGAAAGAGCATGAAAGTAGAGTAAACGCGGTCGAGATGCGAGCACTGCGCAAAATCTGCGGAGTGACGCTCGCGGACCGCGTTCGTAATACCGAAGTAAGAAAGAGAGTTGGTCTGAAAGAGAGTGTCGGGGTGAAGGTAAGGAAAGGAATGCTCCGGTGGTTCGGGCATGTGGAAAGAATGCATGATGAAAGAATGACTAAAGAGATATACAATGCAAAAGTGGATGGATGCAGAAGTCGTGGAAGGCCACGACACACCTTCCATGATCAAATTGATCGTGTAGTAGCAGAAGGTGATGTCAGGAGCCTTAAGAACAGACGAGCGTGCATGATAAGAGTTATGAATGTCAGAGAAGCAAGTGAGGTGTGTAAGAATAAGCCTAAATGGCACTCTGTTGTTCGTGCCTACCCCGCAAGGGAACTGGCGTGAAGTTATGTATGTATGTATGTATGTAGTTATAACATGACAATAAAGATACCGCAGGCAGCAACTCCTATGTTCACCGTCGCGTTGTTGAGTGCAAGAACTATACTAATAACTTCGATAGCCCTCCATAAAACGATAAGTTCTCTGTAGAACTCCATGCGAGTGTAGTGCACCTATAAAACATAACGATGGATATAAGTGCTGCGATATCTTTATTGCTTTAAGTATTTTTGCGCTAGAATGTAGAAAAGCCTTTAAAACAATAAAATAGTAAATACTTATCTGTTGTCAACTTAAGGTTGAATTGTCAATGTCAACAGACAGAATTATTAAAAATTTAAAATACATTGGCGGTTTTAGTGCTGCCCAGAAGATTTTAATGTTATTAGGTTTTATCGATAAACGTCCTTGGCTCATTTTATTTTCAATATTATTGAGTATTAATTATTTGTAGAATTTACACTTTAATAGGAAGTAAGTATATTGTTATGTGCAAAGATACTTTGATTTAGATGTGTGAAATCTAAGACAAGTTCGTGTTTCAAATTTAACGAGTAAACGATATGACGATTTTTAAAAGTTGCTACACTGATTTGATAAAGTTCTCGTTTGACAACACAGTGACCACAAAACATAAACATATGGCGTAGTACAGTGTCATCTGCCCATCTCTAGCATGCTAAATTTTATCGTCGTTTCGTATGTTGCCGTCTCGCTTGCACTTGCGTATATGCCGGAAAGGGATGGAAGCTTTATGTCGGCGATAAAACGTTAGCATGCTAGCTAGCTATGCTGTTTTGGATATCAAAATAAGAGTACGTGTTTTTCCTATGAAAAACACGTACTCTTATTTTGATATCCAAAACAGATTAATTAGATTGTAATAGAGAGGTAAGTAGTCTAAACTACTTACCTCTCTATTACAATCTATTTTAATTGTGTTGCTGACTCTAAAGTTCGTAACACATTACCGCAACGCACCTCAAGATAGGTGCGCTGCACCATAAGTGAGAGTGATTCAAATTTTAAACTTATTAAGGGCCGCGTGATAAAAAAAAACAAAACTCCTACAGAACATTTATTTAATTACAAACGTCATTCCTTATGACTTCCGCTCTAAAATCACTTAATTATTAAAAATTTAACGAATTTACAATAGTTTTTATTAAAGTAAAACTAATAAAGGCATAAGTTTATAATATGAGTTTTATTTGTACCTTAGATGTTTTACATGGAATACAAAATTCAAAGAAGTGACACCATCAGTTTTGGTTTATTCCTCTAAAGATGTCAAAGCATATTACTTTTATCTAAGTAGGTTCAATAGCTTCACTATAAAGAGTCTGTATATACAAAATCTAACATCTCTTGAAGCTAAAGAACAGCAGAGTCCTTAAATGTGCAGCATATACCAAGGTAGAGGTGTCAGGACCGGCCAAAACAGGAATTGTTTCCAACTGGTTTTCTTTTAATATGCCAGTTTTATGTTGGCTGACATGTCGCTGCAAAATATTGAAATATTAGTTTAGAATAATTGTGTCCACAGTATTTTTTTCATAAAATTTGCTTAAATTATGACATTATCATTCAAATTGGCCAAATACATTTCTTGGATGGAATCACAGCCACAAAACCCATAAGTTTTTCTAAAATAGTTATATAAAATGAGAATGACATAGACTACAACTAGTAACTAGCATATCAGTAATAAGGTAGCAGCAACAAGTATATCAAAGGCTAAAAGTGAAAGTACAAATTTCAATTATACGAGCCGTCTCCATGAGAGTGAGAGGCACGAGAAGAGATTAAGGCCTTCGACTGCGAAGACGGAGCAGGAATTATATAATAAGCCGACAGTCCAACGACTATCCTGCTGATCATCGTCCCATCATACAAAACTTGTATATTAATTTTGATCCTTTTATAGCACGTTTTGTTATAAAATAATATGTATGTATTAAAATATGTATATAATTTAAAAAAAGTATATCAATACTAACTATAAAAGTATATACAGTATTAACTTACTCTTACAAATTTGAAGGGCACGGCATCATCTCGTAGTCGAGTCACATCCAGAGTTTTGTTGAAACATTTATCATCAAAGTGTAGCGAGCAAATATAAATATATTTTGCATTTGGCTTTATATTTTCCATTCCAATGGCTTCCAGCCACTTTTTCTTTATACGCTCATTTCTTGGGATCCTATAAAATATGTTTTAATTATTATTTTTCTATGTTTTAAGCGGGGTAGCATGATAAAATAAGAAATTTTATATAAGCAATCATATTATATCGATATCAAAGTCGATAAATAATGTACAACCCCAGCTAATAAATTAACATTATTTAAGCGTAAAAATATAGTTAAATAAGTTAAATCCATTCATGACCTATAACTGCACATAAGAACCTTGCTAATTATAATGAAAATCTTCCTTTATTTTCCCGGAAACATTAACAATAAGCAATATTTTTAAAGTTATTTACAGCGTACCTGTGTATGGTTAAAGATGACTGATTTGGTGTTTTTCTTATGCCGCACCCTATTACACTGCACACGGACATATCTGCGACGTAATTATTTATATTTGGCTTCAATTATTTTAAATCACAAGCAGAATATTGAAAGATAATTAGTTATTTTGATTTATACCACGACTTTTTGACAAGACAAGTACCGGGTGCACTGACTGATAATGACATTTGGTGCACTAAACATGGCGGATTTTCGGCCTCATTAGGTATTTACGTATATTCATGTTCCACTTTATGTACGCACTGAAATACTGTTATATTGTTTTCCTGCGAGTTACAATGCTGAGTAAGAACGAGATAGATATATGTTTATGTGTGTGCCTTCAAAATGGATGCTATTTGTATAAGCAATTGTACGTATAGAACAATATGTCGCGTCCCTATTATAGAGGTCCATGTTAAAAATTTAAAATACATTTGTGAAGTGCATTATTGTACCTATTTGTTTTCAATATTTGCAAGTATCGGAAATAGATAATGTAAAAATTTATAATCTAAGTATTGGAAAGTCCTTACCTGATGTAAGTATTGTTAAATACGAAATCTTATATTTAAATAACCTAGGTACTCGCATGTGATTTCGTTTTTTACATTCTAAACGTTTTGGTTTTAGTGGTTGTCTGAGAGAAAAAAGCGTTCACTCTTAAAGAAAAATGTCGACTTGAGACGAAGAATAGAACTTATACAGGAGTTCGACATGCCTGGGATTAGCACTAGCCTACGAGTATCAAAAGATGGGCAATATATAATGGCTACTGGAATCTATAAGCCCCGAATAAAATGCTTTGATGTCAATAATTTATCGATGAAGTTTGAGAGATGTTTAGACTCAGAAGTAGTTACATTTGAAATACTCAGTGAGGACTACACTAAAGTATTATTTTATTTTTATCTAATTTTATATATATTTTTGGGTTAACTAGAATTTCGCACTCTGAATCGGAGGGGGAGGTTAATACGGGAGTCGGGTGGGATAGATATAGGACGCATTTATTTTAAGTAATGGGAGAGGTGTAGGGAGAGAGGAAAGGGAGGCTAGAAAGTCATATTTACCCCTTCTATACCCCTATGTCAAGAAAATGTATGGTTGAGATATTAATGTTTTTGTAAACATAACCTTGATTCTGTTTTTCACTAATATTGCACTGTTATCTTAGGTCCAAAGTTGAAAAATTCATTCAAAATCCAAGAGTTAACATAAAAAGATTCAAAATCGTCCAAAATCACAAAAAAATATGAAAAATTATATAAAATCACAACAAAGCAATTTACGTAGGTAACCATTATAGAAAAACATTTATTTATTTATTTAGGTTTATGGCTTGGCAGCTAGGCCTTTAAGCCAGATCTTAGTTTACAATATAATTTCTTCATTATCTTAAGCCTATGTGTAGCACAGCTGAATTGTAGGTAATCAGCTAGTGCCATTCATCGGAGTTCTTGTGACAACTCAAAAGGCTACATTTGACTATACAGTTCACATTTCTCACAAAACACATAATTACTACTCAAAAACTATCAATATCCTACAACTATTGATTCATTTTAGAGTAATGTTACACAAAATTCATTTTAAATCAAAATTACATTAGAACATCAATTAGGTGGCTTAAAGGTCTAATTGCCAACCATAAACATGGTTTTCATGTTTCTTGCTTTTCTATTTATGTGAATTGCTTAGTTGTGTTTTATTTAATGTTACAACAACTTTCTTGTCTTTTTGGACTATTTTGAATCTTTTTATGTTGACTACTGGATTTTGAATGGGTTTTTAAACTTTGATATAAGTGCAATATTAGTGAAAAAAATAAGGGAGGTTACATTCACAAAAACATTAATATTACAAGAACTATACATTTTCTAGACATAGGAGTTGCAGAAGGGGTGAGTATGACTCCCTACCCTCCGTACCTTCCACCCCTCACATTACCTAAAATAAGTGTGTTCCCTATTTTTATACCGCACACCAGAAGTCACCCTTACAATTTCCAGCTGCCAGAGGTGCATAGTTTTTTCAATTAAAAAAAAACTAAGGAACCATGGGGACATTTGGTAAAAATTTCATAGTACCTAGCTTTGTTAAGGTAGAATTAAGGGTTGGAGGGTCACCCACCACCATTTTCACCGGCCGGAGGTACATAGATTTTTTATTTAAAAAATGGAGGGGTTTTGGCTACTTATGAAGTAGATTTAGGTGGGAGCCCCACTTTTAAGGCAGCGCCGAAATCTACGCTTATTGGTTAGGTTAGAATCTTTTTCTGTGAAGCGGTAATGCTCCAGAAGGAGGTCGCCGAGAGGAAGAGGGAGGAGGATGCGCTAGCGAACCCGATCCGCCGGCGGCGCACAGGCCGCCGCTTGCGCAGCTACGCTCACCTCCTCCCACCCTAGGATTCCATCGTAGGGGCCCGTGGGCTGTGGCCCGGGGGCATCCACGGGACTTCCCCCCCTACTGGTGAAGAGGGTGGCCTTCCCTGAATGCCATCCTGGGGTCTTAGCCAGGCGTTGGGGCGTCACAGTGGAGTACCTCTGGTCTATATCCTGTGACGCCCCGTAAAAGCGTGAGGGATAGGGGCTCAGGTTAGGTTTAGTGGGTAGTCTGGTGGACGCAATCTCGCGACTGCTACGCACATCGTAGTCATGCGTGGGGATTCCGGCGCTGAGAGTCTCACACACCCCTCGGTCAAACACACCCCCCCCCCCCCCGGCCCGAGGCAGTGTCGCAAGAAAAGACATTCCCCCTGCGTTATCAAACAAAAACAAAAAGGTTAGAATCTTTGCTTTGCTCTGCCCCTGTCTTAGCCTTTGTGGTTATGTTTGCGTGTCCACCGATTCAGAGTGTGATTTTTAAAGTTACCCATTTTTGCATTTGTTCACAAAATTAAATAATTTTATATAAATGGGTATTTTTTTACAGATGGTGTTCTTGCAATGTGATCGTTATGTTGAATTTCATGTTGGACATGGAAGACATTATCGGCTAAGAGTACCAAGATTTGGTAGAGATATAGCCTACCATAAACCTTCATGTGATTTATTTGTAGTTGGTGCCTCTTCCGTATGTATTTCGGATTTTCTTCATAAATATGTAAGATTATTATGAGCCTTCCATATAATTTACATAAATTGTTGCAGGAAGTGTATAGATTAAATTTAGAATTGGGTCAGTTTCTAGCTCCATATGTGACAAAAGCCTCTGAAATTAATTGTTGTTCCATAAATGAAGATCATGGCTTGTTAATATTGGGTACAGAGACTGGTCACGTTGAAGCCTGGGATCCTAGAACAAAGACAAGACAGGGTGTATTGGATTGTGCATTGCATTGTATGGATTCTGAATATAAGTAATTAAATAAACTACTTAATTTTTCTATTAAAAGATCAATTCAGTAAAGCCTCTATATGCTGCTTATTCTGGTCTGAAATTAAATTAAACTTTTTTTACATTAAGACACTAAGGCCCAGTTTTGTTTAAAGTTTCAAGTGTATCTTATAATTTAATTAGTAAGTATAATGTTAAAAGTAATAGTAAGAAGTACTCTTTGTTAAGCACATGTTTTACATTATCCAATTTATGTAGGTCAGTAGTGCTAGGTGGATAGAGAAAGCTGAGGACCAGTATATGTGGCACATAAGGTAGGCCTAGGCTTAGATACCAACAGTGGGCATTGATTAGCTGGTAACAACAATGAAACACAACAGTATTGAGGCATTTTACTCATAATTATGATTTGTATTATAAAGTATGATTCTGATTTGAACATGAAAGTTAGTGTGATGTATGGATGAAAGTGAAAGGTTAACATATAAGATCTGTTTGTTACATACATACTTATGTTTATAGAAGTTTTAGTGGTATGTATAACATATTGCTATTGTAACCACATGCATAGCATAGAAAATAGTGTCTTTAGTATTTGCCTATTTCAATGGTAAATATTCATAGAATAATATGAGAATATTTAAATGTATTTGAATTTTGTTTTATTTCAGAAATGATGGTTTGCCAGCGATTACTGCTGTTAAGTTTGATGGACCTTTAAAGATGGGCATAGGTACTTCAACGGGACATGTTCTACTATATGACATTAGATCAAGTAAACCATTATTAGTCAAAGATCATATGAATGAGATGCCCATCAAAACTATAGAATTTCACAAACAAATGCAATATGTGTATTCCATGGATTCCTCTGTTGTGAAAATTTGGGATAAAAACACAGTAATATTATAATATAATTATAATATAGTTAGTCATATAGTAAATAATGACATATTAGTCCAAAGTATATTGACACTTGAACAGCAATGCTGATTAAAGATTATTTAGTAGATTCTCAGAGAACTGATTTTCTGTTTGTCTTAAATAAAACTTCTTATCTAAAATTAAAACAACGTTAAGTGCTGTGGAAACTAATTTGTATACAATTATTATTATTAGATCACAAAAAGAAAATGGTCTGTACTTTTGACCAGACCCATATATTCTTATGTTTTCAATGTGTTGAATCCGTATCTGGGGTCAGTTTGGTCCATACACGTTCAAAATTTTGAGTAAATTACAAAAAACCACAGAAAATTTCAGTTTTGGTGATACAAAAAGTTTTATAGAACTAGATCAAGTATGATTTGTATATATGTCAATCCACTGATTTTGACTCTCAAGCCAAGCAATTTTCAGGGGTTTTTTTGCAATTCACTTACAATTTCGAGGGCTTATGGGCCCAATGGGCTTGAGATTTAGATTCATTCAGCATATCGAAATATATAAAAATACATAGATCTGGTCAAAATACAGACCACTTTTTGTGGGACGGTGTTATTAACTAAAAATAATACTAA
The DNA here is from genome assembly GCA_019925095.2 of Dendrolimus kikuchii. Lineage (NCBI taxonomy): Eukaryota > Metazoa > Arthropoda > Insecta > Lepidoptera > Lasiocampidae > Dendrolimus > Dendrolimus kikuchii. The sequence continues at coordinate 13,887,969 of CM034390.1, forward strand.
TACTAATTTACAAAATATGTACATCCCTATTAATATTATAAATGCGAAAGTAACTGTCTGTCAATCTGTTATGCTTTCACGGAAAAACTACTGGGCCGATTTGGCTGATATTCGATATATATGTAAGTTCAATATCCAGGATGGATATAGGATACTTTTCATCCCGGAAAAAGCGATAGATTTATATAAAGGTTATCCCAGAAAGTAGGATAGGTTTTTTTGTGATTTGCATTTTGGTCACTTTGGTCATTTCTCATTTCTCATTTATTTAGTTTACAGATAGACGGGCCTTGACACACGGGCACACACTTTTTATCGCAAAAATAAAACTAGACCATGAAACTAGACATATAAGTTTGTATGGGAGACCAATCATTTCACAAGTTTATAAATATAAAAATTCAACATCTATAAAAAAGCGACATTAATTCGATCTATCTGTAAAGCTTTCAAGGAAAAACTACTAGCAACGGGATCGGTTTTCCTGTAGCTTTGTATACATGTAGTTTTAATACCGAAAATGGACAGACACAATTCATCCTGGGAGATGGGATAGTTTGCGATACAAAATGAAGTGATCCAGGGCAAATAGCACTAACATAAAAATGTAATTCAATTTAACCCGTATTACGCCTCTTTAAACAAGAGGCACACACTAGGGTTTGACCCGCGGCGCAGCCGTGGGGAAACCCTAGTTAGTTTATAATTAAGTTGTTCCAATTTCTTGATAGAAAATTATACCTTTCAGGGCAAACAATATACAAGTATAGAATCTTCAGTGGATTTTAATGATTTATGTGTCATACCTAACACAGGATTAAGCATGATGGCAGTAGAAGAACAAAAGATGCAAATATATTATATACCTTCTTTAGGTAATGTGTGAATTAATTTTTAAGTTAGATTATTATTTTGTTATGGTGTTTGAAAGAGAAGAAACCAGAACGAATGCAAGTATAATGGTCGATGATGTTATGCTGGAGCAAGTGAGTGAGTTTGTATATCTTGGATGTGCTTTTAGCAGGGATGGAAGGTACGCCACTGATATAGAAAGAAGAGTGAATTTGGGGAATAGTTTGAATGGAGCGTTAGGTAAACTTCTAGGCGCTAAGAGCCTCAGCCAGAAGGCCCAGCTTGCCATACACAACGCGGTGCTGGTACCTACGCTCTCGTATGGAAGCGAGAGTTGGGTATGGAAGAGAGAGCATGAAAGTAGAGTAAACGCGGTCGAGATGCGAGCACTGCGCAAAATCTGCGGAGTGACGCTCGCGGACCGCGTTCGTAATACCGAAGTAAGAAAGAGAGTTGGTCTGAAAGAGAGTGTCGGGGTGAAGGTAAGGAAAGGAATGCTCCGGTGGTTCGGGCATGTGGAAAGAATGACTAAACAGATATACAATGCAAAAGTGGATGGATGTAGAAGTCGTGGAAGGCCACGACACACCTTCCATGATCAAATTGATCGTCTACTAGCAGAAGGTGATGTTAGGAGCCTTAAGAACAGACGAGCGTGCATGACAAGAGTTATGAATATCAAAGAAGCAAGTGAGGTGTGTAAGAATAAGCCTGAATGGCGCTCTGTTGTTCATGCCTACCCCACAAGGGAACTGGCGTGAAGTTATACATACATACATACTATTACTTTGTGTTAAGCAACCAAAATTTAAGTATAATAAAGTTTTTCTTTCCATCAAAAACATTGAGTACCAATATTTATGGGGTCTTGTGCTATTTTAAGAGAAATTTAAATAATTAAAGAACAGGTAGAAAATTCTCAAAACTTGATTTGTATTTCGATTGTGTAATAACATAACAAGTATGTTGTTGGGCTTTAAGGTATTTGAACTTTAATTTAAAATGTAACTAATGTTTTCGCATTTAGGTCCAGCTCCAAGATGGTGTGCTTTCTTAGACAATTTAACAGACGAGTTGGAAAGTTCATCTGTACAGACTGTATATGATGATTACAAATTTGTCACAAAACAAGAATTGGAATCACTGGGACTAGATCACTTACTTGGTACAAATCTATTAAGGGCCTATATGCATGGGTGAGGCAATTGAATTTACTTTTTCATAATTGTAACCCCTAATTTGATGTATATTAATTGCAAGTCTTTGGAAAATAAACAAATTACATGAAGACATGTAAAGCAAATCACTATTGATTCATGTATCACATGTAACAGATACTAACAAAGCCAATATCAATAAAGGTTGGTAATGAGATTTTACTTAGTGAGAAAAAACCAGGGACTTATGGGTTCTGTTGAGCCAAGCAAGTTTAAGATTCAAAAGACAATCATTTTCACTACTAGTACACAGTACACATCATTAATGTAGGAAGTTAAGGAATATACAAGTTAAATTACATGAATAGTCTTTAATAATATATTTACCTCTCATTTCCATTATGCCCACTTTCATGGCAGCAAACAGAAAAGTGGGCAGTGCAAGCATAAAATATTCAAATAAATCGAGTTTGCATTCTTGCATTGCACACTTTATTGCTTGCTGTTGTGGAACTGGGCTTAATGTAAACGAAGGGATAGATGAACATGAAACAAGTTTTATTATGAATTAGTACTATTCTATATAAAATAAAAATAACATACATAGAAAATAGAACATGACAAGTCTTACACACTGAGAAGTAACAATTTGGCATCTTACTTATATGTATGTACCTACATATTTTAAGTCCTACACATCAAGGTAAATATTGTATATTGACACAATATTTGATTAATTTTTGGTATTTTTTTTACTGGGCATTAACATTCTTGATGTGAATACATTGTGCATTAAAAAAAAGAATGTGTGCTTAACATTAAATCATTGTTTCAGGTATTTTGTAGATGTGAGGTTGTATAAGAGAGCAAAATCCATAGCCGATCCATTTGCATTTGAGCAATACAAAAAACGTAAGATCAGAGAGAAAATTGAACAAGAAAGACCATCAAGAATAAAGATTGACGATAATTTGCCCAAGGTCAATAGAGAATTGGCGTCACGTCTTATGGATAACAGTGGCAAAAAGAAAAAACAGACCAGCAATCTATTGAAAGATGATAGGTTTAAGGTATATTTAATTAAACAATTTTTTTACTTACTGTTGCAAATTTGGTAATTTTTAGTGCCTGGAATGTTTATGTAGCATGCAGTCATGATGCCTAATCAAGGTCATGTCATTGACTGTCATGCACTTGTAAAGAAACTTGTAGTTAATGATTGTGGCTGTGCAAAAAGTGCTCATCCGCTTTGGACAAGCATGAGGATATTCCACTTAAATTATGAAACTAGCCACAGTAGTAGACCACCTGTGGGTTGATATTACTTATAATAAATACCTGACCAAAACTAAAATATATATTGGTATTAATTCTATTTCATTTTAGGCTTTGTTTGAGAACCCTGATTTTGAAGTGGATAGACAAGCTGAGGAATACCGTCTGCTTAATCCAGTCCTTTCAAGACTTGGCAGAGGTAAAGATAGCAAGTCTGAACTGGAATCACAACAGGTATGTTTATTTAATTTATTAATCCATATAAATAAATCTTTTGCAATTTGAAGGCAGTCAAAATAATGCAGATATTTCTTAAATATTTCGCTAAAAGACTGCAGCAAATGCGTTTGATAGTATGCTGATTGTTTCAAATTGTGGTGAAACAGGCCTTCATTGCAAAATGTATGGTTACCATTAATTATTTATTATTAATCAGCAAATTGTAAGTTTCATCACAAGTGTACTCAGAGATTTTATTAAATAAATAATCGGCAGACAAACTCACATATTGTATATCCCCAAGCTAAGCTAGTTACTCTTGTACAACAACAACGGACCATTATGGGCCGATCCCAGACACCCAGACAGTAGTAAATAGCAGAAAGTTCGTTTATTTACCGAAATTTACCATGCCAGGAATCGAATCCGGAGCCTCTGCGTTCCAACGAGTTCGACTGTCTAAGACTTAGTCCGCTCAACCACAAATAATGAAATTTAAAGTATCATTCAATTATGTAGATTTAAAAAAAACTAAATATGTAGTTAACCTTTCTAAAATGAAGTTTCTTTGCTCAATTGCTCATCTTCAGTCTCTTAAATGCTTGAGTGTAACAAATTTTCAGCAAACCAAAATCTCTGTTACAAAATTCTAAACATGCACGCTGAAGATATAAAAAAGGGGTAGAGACTATATAATCGATGGAGAACAGATGCAATTTTTTTTAGATTTCTTGTCAGTTTGTCCGGATTCACGTAAAAACTACTGGGCCGATTACGATACGGTTTTCGCTGATCGACATCAAATGCTTATAATCTGCGCTGCTTTTTATCCGTGGAATTTTTCTGGGAATTATTTAAAATTGCCAGATTAAACAGAAAACTAATTCCAAAGTGATATTTTCATCAATGAAAATCAGTCGAGAGCAAATTTTGTTTAACAAAATATGTGATATCTTTTATCCCGGGAATCCCGCTGAAATTTTCCCTGGAGCTGTTTGTAGCGCGAGTGCATAAAAATTAGCTTATTCCGGCACAGAGTTCATTAAAACAATAGCTACGGTACTTCGTACCGGGAATCCGGCGGGAATTTCAAGTCAAGCGGGGATGAAGCCGCGGGCATATCCTGTTTTTTATTAAGATTTTGTCAGATCATCCAATATAAACTTTAACGTTATTTCTAGGTCGAAGATAACGAAGACAAAGATTCTGATATCGAATTGTATGAACCAAGTGAAGACAGTTCAGACGACGAACGATCGTGGGTTAAAGAAGTGAAGAAGCAGCACAAGATGATTAGGAAAAAGAATCAGGAAGAAGATAATGGCGAATCAATTAAAGATGAAGTAATATCCGCACCAGGAGACCCTAAAGTTAGAAATATAATTAAGAGTGTTACTCGAATTAGCAAAGCAAGTTTAGGTGATCGTTTAGCTAAAGAAGGATTCACTACGATCTCAGGCCTAGGCGGTAACAGGGAAATGAAGTTCACTATGCGAGGGAAAAAATCTGAATCAGATACTCATAAAAAGATGAAAAAACATTATCAGGAAAGGAGACAAATTGTAAGGAAAACAGGTTCACTATTGAAAAAGAGACTACCTAAAATGTTATGACATCTTTCCTAATAAATCTTATTAAACTATCTTCATTCTTTTGTTTTCTTATACGTACTTATCCTTCTTGGTGTTGATTTTTCAATCATTAGATTAAAAGTTATTCATAGGATAGATTACAGATTAGATTACAGTTGTATGAATTTAATAGTTCAAATGTTTCATTTTTCACTTGGTCAGATTGATTTAGTTGATGAATACAATTTATCTGATTATATAAAGGCAGCCTTCAGTTCAGCTTCTCGTGGATAGTTTTCAATAATAAGAACTTGAGAGATGAGATGCTGTTGTTTATGAGAAAAATCTCGATATACCAGTATAATATTTTTGGTATACAATGATGATGTTTTTATGGATTTAAATGTGTTGTAATTTGATTTTTACTAATCGCTCTAATCCGTGAACATCATAGAATAACCTAAGTAACTCAAGCGAAAGCCAAGAAAGTATTTATTACATTTATAAAATTAAACAAACTTGTTATGTTGCGGCCTGGTCAAAATTGTTTAGACTGGAAATCATTTACAAAAATAAACATGCATGACGCATCACATTCGAAAGTGAATGTAGGTCTATGCGTGATTTTTATTATCATTACGAGTTAAATGCACTTTTGTCCCGATACATCTGAGTTTGTTGTTTGCATAGTATGAAAACAGCAGAGAGTAGTGTTATCAACGCTGTGTCGATGCGTTCTTTCATATCTCTTACTTTAACAGATTTGAAACCAACTAACAATGTTCATTATTTATTTACTACGGTAATATAAATTAGTGTCTAATATAATGACTAATTATAACGGATCTTACGGCAGTGGTAAGTGATATTTTCTTTTTTTACGCCTACCTTCTTTGTGAACATTCTGGTGTATGTGGCATCAATGTAATATTAATATGTTATCGCCTCGGATAATGTGTATAATAATAATTAAAAAATAGAAATGGGCAATAAAGTGGATAATGTGAGTGTTTTAAATGATTATGTAGCAAGTGATCTGCTGGACAGCCATGTATTGGGAAACGACAAGCTTGTTGAGCCTGCCATGGAGAGGTCAACGAGGTCTAGTCTCGATGCCAACAGCGTTGATGTGAGTCAATTCATTTTTGGTTTCATGACTCCACCGAGCTTGTCTCGTAGATCCTTTAAAAGCTACAAGAGCTAATAATTCAATGTCATATTTACCTATTTGCTTATTATTGTTCATAAAGGGGAAATGTATTTTCAGATTGGTGAAATAACCGAGTCGCCTGATACGGAATATATGAGTACTTCTGCAATTTTACATTACTGTAAATCAAAAGTATGTATTAATTAGCAATGAAACAGTGTTAACATTAATATTATGCAGCTTTCTCGTTTAAAAATATATCCACCCATACTAATATGTAAATGTTACTTGTATTATCTTTGGTTCTTATTTTTCATGACCCTGTAAAAGGACAAATTATGCATAATAATCTCAATATCATCATAACATCAAAGCTACAGCACGAAGGAAGAATTGATATAACAAGTAGGTACCTATCTTACTTGTTATATGAATTCTTCCTCCATGCTTATACACATAAGTATACCTATACTTAGTCGGAATAACAAAGTTTATAAAATGTCTTACGTACATCCCTATTAATATTATAAATGCGAAAGTAACTCTGTCTGTCTGTCTGTCTGTCTGTCTGTCTGTCTGTCTGTCTGTCTGTCTGTCTGTCTGTTCCGTTTTCACGTAAAAACTACTGGACCGATTTGGCTGAAACTCAGTATATATATATTTTCGATGCCGAGAATGAACATAGGATACTTTTTATCCCGGAAAATGGGATAGTTTCCGGGATAAAAGTATATTTGTCTCTCTGTTTGTTATCCTTTTATGGAAAGACTATTGGACTGATTTGGCTGATACTCGGTACATATGTAATTTGAATACCGAGGGTGGCCAAGGGATACTTTTCATCCCGGGTACTGGGATAGATTTTGGGATAGATTTATGTAAAGTTTATCCCGGAAACTAGGATAGGTTTTTTATTTGTGGTTGGCCATTTTCGTCATTTTGTTTATTTTGGTCAATTTGGTCGTTTAGGTAGTTTTGTTTAGTTTAGTTGTTTTGGTAGTTGTGGTAGTTTTGGTTGGTAGTTTTGCTATTTTCGGTAGTTTATGCTGGTAGTTTTGGTAGTTTCGGTTGTTTTGGTAGTTGTGGTAGTATTGGTAGTTGTGGTAGTTTTGTTTTGTAGATTTGGTAGTTTCGGTAGATTTGGTAGTTGTGGTAGTTTTGATTGGTAGATTTAGTAATTGTGGTAGTTTAGGTAGTTGTGGTAGTTTTGGTTTGTAGATTTGATAGTTATGGTAGCTTTGGTTGGTCGATTTGATATATTCGGTTGTTTTGGTAGTTGCGGTAGTTTTGATAGTTGTGGTAGTTTTGGTAGTTGTGATAGTTGTAGTAGTTTTGATAGTTGTCGTAGTTTTGATAGTTGTGGTAGTTTTGGTAGTGGTGGTAGTTTTGGTAGTTTTGATAGTTGTGGTAGTTTTGGTAGTTTTGATAGTCGTGGTAGTTTTGATAGTTGTGGTAGTTTTGATAGTTGTGGTAGTTTTGATAGTTGTGGTAGTTTTGATAGTTGTGGTAGTTTTGGTAGTTGTGGTAGTTTTGGTAGTTGTGGTAGTTTTGGTAGTTTTGATAGTTGTGGTAGTTTTGATAGTTGTGGTAGTTTTGGTAGTTATGGTAGTTTTGGTAGTTTTGATAGTTGTGGTAGTTTTGGTAGTTTTGATAGTTGTGGTAGTTTTGGTAGTTTTGATAGTTGTGGTAGTTTTGGTAGTTGTGGTAGTTTTGGTAGTTTTGATAGTAGTGGTAGTTTTAGTAGTTTTGATAGTTGTGGTAGTTTTGGTAGTTTTATAGTTGTGGTAGTTTTGATAGTTGTGGTAGTTTTGGTAGTTGTGGTAGTTTTGGTAGTTTTGATAGTTGTGGTAGTTTTGGTAGTTTTGATAGTTGTGGTAGTTTAGGTAGTTGTGGTAGTTTTGGTAATTTTGATAGTTGTGGTAGTTTTGGTAATTTTGATAATTGTGTTAGTTTTGGTAGTTTTGATAGTTGTGGTAGTTTTGATAGTTGTGGTAGTTTTGGTAGTTGTGGTAGTTTTGGTAGTTTTGATAGTTGTGGTAGTTTTGGTAGTTTTGATAGTTGTGGTAGTTTTGGTAGTTTGATAGTTGTGGTAGTTTTGGTAGTTGTGGTAGTTTTGATAGTTGTGGTAGTTTTGTTAGTTTTGATAGTTGTGGTAGTTGTGGTAGTTTTGGTAGTTTTTATAGTTGTGATAGTTTTGGTAGTTTTGATAGTTGTGGTAGTTTTGGTAGTTGTGGTAGTTTTGGTAGTTTTGATAGTTGTGGTAGTTTTGGTAGTTTTGGTAGTTTTGATAGTTGTGGTAGTTTTGGTAGTTGCGGTAGTTTTGATAGTTGTGGTAGTTTTGGTAGTTGTGGTAGTTTTGGTAGTTTTAATAGTTGTAATAGTTGTGGTAGTTTTGATAGTTGTGGTAGTTGTGGTAGTTGTGGTAGTTTTGGTAGTTTTGATAGTTGTGGTAGTTTTGGTAGTTTTGGTAGTTTTGATAGTTGTGGTAGTTTAGGTAGTTGTGGTAGTTTTAGTTGGTGGATTTGGTAGTTTCGGTAGTTTTAGTACGTTTGATAGTTGTGGTAGTTTTGGTAGTTTTGATAGTTGTGGTAGTTTAGGTAGTTGTGGTAGTTTTAGTTGGTGGATTTGGTAGTTTCGGTAGTTTTAGTACGTTTGGTAGTTTTGGTCGTTTGTGTAATTTACACAATATTTAGTTATATAAATAAAACTAGAACGGGTTGAAATAGGGTATTAAAGTTTGTATGGGGGACCAATCATTTATCAAGTTTATAGATATAAAAATTCATAATCTTTAAAAAAATGCTACTTTCACTCGATCTGTCTGTCTGAATACCGAAAATGGACATAGATACTATTCATCCCGGTAGATGGGATAGTTTGCGATATAAAATGAAGTAAATCTTCCGAGGGCAAATAGCACCAACATAAAAATACAATACAATATATCCTGTATTAACGCCTGCTCTTAAAACAAGAGGTACGCACTAGAGTTTGACGCGCGGCGGAGCCGCGGGGTAAACTCTAGTATGCATATAAGTAAGTACTACCCGTGCGCGGAAGGTTTGCCGATAGCCTCATGATGTCACCCGTTGATGGTCAGTAGGGTTGACAGAAAAAGTTACATAAATAGTTGTTGCAATAAATTTATTATTTTAATTTGTTATTGTATATACTTTACATAAGTATATACAATAATAGTAAGAAGTCATCGGCAAACCTTCTGAGCGTGGCTTATATATATAGTTTTAATAATAGGGATGAAGATTGCATATTTTTATGCCAGATAATGGAATAGTTTCCGCGGGATACAGATTCAGAAATTAAACCACACAAGGTGAATGAACTGATTATCATGTATATTAAGTATAGGTTGTGTTTTCAGTTTGTTTAAAGAGGATGGACCATAGGATTTGATAGGATACTCCAAGAAAAAGAGATAGGGCCGTAAGATATAAGACTTGAAGTTTATGCGAGCAGACGTGTAATTATGTAAATTAATATTTAATTTCAGATTTTAATTCCATACTTAAAATTATTAACAATAATGGGTTTACGTCCCGTTCTCGATGTGTCTAATTCTTCGAAATGTGTTATTTGTTGCTCTCACTTCCATTCTGCTCAGGTAGCTATACTTATGATTGTGGGATATGTTCTTCAGTATATGGCTTGCTTCAGGTAATTTAATATTTGTACTAATTTTAATTTGAAATAATAGAATATATATATTTTTACCCGTGCAGGAACGGAGAAAGAATACAATTTCCTGCGGCCGGGCGGCCTGTCGTAAGAGGCGACTTAACAACCCACAGCCAGGTGGTAGGGCATTTGCCCGACTGGATGGCTACCACCCCTGGTCTAAAGTATGTCGCCATAACAACCTTGAGTTGTGTTCCGGCATTAGTGACCAGGTTCCAGTTTCCCTTAAGAGAGCAGCAGCGCATTTGTAGCAACTTGCTGTTGCAAATGTCCATGGGCGATGGTAACCGCTTTCCATCGAGTGGGCCGTTTGCCTGTCTGCTGATCTCCTGCCATAAATATATATATATATATATATATATATATATATATATATATATATATATATATATATATATATATATCTATATATATACTACAAGATAGGTTGCCTGGAACAGATACTGCTCGAGACGATAAGGTCGCTTATTGTTCTGCCTACAAATATTGTAATTAATGTATCGTGTCCGTTATTTTGGTGACGAATAAATTGTTATCTATCTCTAGAACGATGATTTACGTAATGTAAATAAGGTGGCCCGCTATCTTTATCCCCGAGTCTCGAGTAGGTACCTACAAATATTAGTAAAACTAAAGCATGTACACAAATAAATTGACTCGTCTAAACTTTACCTACACAATAATTTGTTTAAAGCGAGCTATTATCCGCCGAATTCCAGAGAAAAGCTTAGGTTACCTACCTAACATTTACGTTCCATTAGATACGATTGAGTAGGTATTTAAATTGATTATTTTTGTAATTTAATTATTTCAAGAGTTGAAGTGTATAATAAATAATTAAACTACGTTTTAACGGTTTTAAGCCCGGTAATTTATTTGATTTTTGTTATTCCGACGTTTCGGCCACTTTTCAGTAGCCGTGATCACGGAAGACAAAGATGTCAAGTGTCAACGAGTATTGTTAAAGTTTTATTTAGCCTATCGCCAACTTGTTCATTTTAATTATTTAGTTTTAATTTTGTTTATGGTTATTATTTACTGTATGGGAGCCTAATCTAGTTTAATCTAATTGAAGTGTATGTTTGTTTCAGGCGCGATAGGGGTATTTGTTACAAATTAGTACCATTAGCACTAACATCATCTTTAGAATACGATACCTACAAGGAGGTGTGCTATGGCAACATTGCCTTCACCTACATAGGCCCCAGTTTACTGCATTTTCTGGGATTTCTTTATGCCTTATATTTGTTTCGAATATCTGATAATGAACAACTACAGAATCTAATGGAAAGGGTAAGTTAGGCAATATAATGTATGTCCTCTTCTCGAATAACAAGGTTTTTAAGTTCATTTATTTTCTTTCTGTCACTCATTTCTTGTAGCGTTCTAAATTTTACTACATATTTTTAATTTAAATTTTACTGTTTCTTTGTATTTTTAACCGACTCAAAAAGAGGAGATTCTCAATTCGTCTGTGTTCTTTTTGTTTGTATGTTCGTTACTCGATTTCTCCGTCAATTACGAACCGATATTCAAAATTTGCCTTTTAATCGAAAGAATTAGTCCCATTGTCACCATGTCAGGATCTGATGAATAGATTCCAAGGAATTAGAGAAACTCACGAAAATTGTTAACCAACTTCTTCGTAATTCAATATCTCCGTCAATTGTAAACCTGTTTTCATTTTTTTTCCTTATTCGAAGTATATACTTCCGAGGCGATTCCATGATCACCAAGTCGGGCTCTGAACAGTGGATCCCAAAAAATCGAGAGTAACCCTTATTAAAAAATGCCGAGAGCCTACATTAAAAAAAAACTTCTATATGCGTGCCTGCCAGTATTACATTTTCTATAGGCGCTTACTTTCTTTGGATGCATGTTACGCGGTTTGAAAATCGGTCCCAAATTGACGGAGCTCAATTTGAAAAAAACGGATTTTCAAATTGATTTTTTTAACTCCCGAGATGTTTCCATAGTCACCAAGTCAGAATCTGATTTGTGGAGCGCAAAGAAATCGAATGCAACCCTTGTTGAACAGCATATACACTGAAGAGTGAGATGGCAAATTGCAGTTGTACAATTTCTACAAGTGCTTAATATATTATTTCTAAAGCTATTGAAGTATTTGCGCAACTAAAAACTCAAAAATATATTTTTTTAACAAAAACAAAACCTACTTCACACTAAAAAATCAAAAAAATAAATATTTACATGTAAGTTTTATTAGGTTTATTTATAATCGCTGTGACTTAATACATAAGGCTGACGGTAGTAACGACAAAGCAAGACAATGTTGGAAAACTGTACACATTGAGATTACTGTTGTTGTGAATCCTGACAATCTGCCTTAGGAAAACATGGTGAATATACCACACGCTTCACCATAATGGAGAGACCTTAGCCTAGCAGTGGATATTTCGTAACTAATATTTTTTAAATACTTTTATTTAAATATTATTGCTAATTTTACTTTGCAGGTTTTTATTCTGTCGTCGTATGCCCCACAGGGCACACCTTCGAATAAACCCAAACGCCTGTTGCGCATGCTTTGGCTATTCATAATTCTTAGCGTGATATGGATGTGTTTATCACTAAGCTCGGTTAATTTAATGTTAACTAGGGGAAATATTATCTTCAGATGGATGGAATCAAGGTAACTTTTGTAATTACGTGTTTTTACTGAGCTGGTCCTTTTTCAGGATCAGAGGGCGCATCTAACCCTATCGAGCAATCGGTTACTGATATTTAAAATACATTGAAATATCTTATTTGGAGTTAATATTATTACACTAAATATTCTGGCAAGCTTAGTGAACGCCGTATCATTACATGTGTAATTTGTATAATGCTCAAGTTTGAGCTCTTATATTACGCGTGACATTTTCTAGTGGACGACCACTGCAAGTTCTTCAGAGAAATCACTCAATCAGTGAATTGATCATCTCTCTTAAGAGGCTATGTAGACCTGATTCAAATCGGTTTTTCACAAAATCAACCCCGCACGGCCGATATTTACTTCGATGAAACAGCGCGTAATAAAATTGCGACTGTGGCGAAATATTGCAACTGAACATACCTACACGTAGCGCGTCCATATCAACTTGATTCAATTTATTTCATTCTAAGGCTCGCGAGAGCGAGACAAGATATCCTAAAGTGAGATAGATCATTTATATGCTTAATGGCTATTGAAATTTTGACACTACTTCCTAACCGTCTTTAGCCCAACGGTTTGTCAAGCGCAATAGGAACTAGGAGATACCGAGTTCGAATCCTTATCAGGCTGTACGTTTTTTTTATTGTGCCAACAATTTTTTAGACGGGTAAACTTTATTAAAATTATGTAATTGTATTATGGAACAACAATGAATCCACACACATATATATATATATATATATATATATATATATATATATATATATATATATAAATGCGAAAGTAACTCTGTCTGTCTGTCTGTTCTGTTTTCACGGAAAAACTACTGGACTGATTTGGCTGAACCTCAATATATATATATATATATATATATATATATATATATATATATATATATATATATATATATATATTCGATGCCGATACATAGGATATTTTATCCCAAACAATGGGATAGTTTCCGGGATAAAAATATATTTGTCTTTCTGTTTGTTTTACTTTTACGGAAAAACTATTGCACCGATTTGGCTAAAATTCGGTATATATGTAATTTTAATAATTATGGTGGACAAAGGATAATTTTATCCCAGATAATGGGGTAGAATTATGTAAAGGTTATCTCAGAAAGTAGAACAGGTTTTTTTATGATTTACCATTTCGGTCATTATGGCTTGTTGAGCCATTTTAGCCATTTCGGTCAATTCGGCCATTTGGGCCATTTCAGCATTTTCAGTCATTTCGGTCATTACATTTCATCATTTAGGCCCGTTCGGCCAAATATATTTTCATCCCGGAAACTATCTCATTTTTCGGGATGAAAAGTACTTCTTGGCCACCCTCGGTATTAAAATTACATATGTACCCAGTTTCAACCAAATCGGTTCAATAGTCTTTCCATAAAAGGATAACAAAGCGAGAGACAAATATGCTCACAACATCAGCTATCTGCCAATGAAAATTACGTCAAAATCGATCCAGCTGTTTTAGAGATTAGCCGGAACATCCAGACAGACAGACAGACAAAAATTCTAAAAGTAGCATTTTTGAAATCTCCTAGTCCGATTTTTAGTTTTTATTTTGAGATTACAAACAGGCACATCACTTTTATTTATGTGTATAGATAAAAACTGTAAAATAAATAGTAATAGATAAAACATAACGGGGCTAAATAAAAAAAATAGTTAGAAAAGGAAAATGGAGCGAGCACTCTAACTTGAACTATGAACTCTGGTCTTCATAATTCTAATTGGACCTAATTATGCAAAACAGAACCAATCCACAAACATGCCAAAATTGGGTTAAGGATGCAGAAGGCTTTCAAAATGCACCTTCTATCGACTCAATAAGAATCGTAACGAGCTGACAACATTCACAGAATAAAACATTTTTATCACAAAGTAGCTAACCCACACAACACCAAGAATATAATAAACTAACAATATGACCCACGGTAATCCAAAAACCTAAAAGGTTTACCATTTTTATTTTTTCATAAAAGATCAGACTGCATAGTTCCTTGTATTATTTTTAATTTTTGTCTATCAAATAGAACCATGCCGGTTGATTCTTGTTTGCGTATTGAAAATCAAATAATCCTATATTTTCACAAAGATTCACTTGGAAAACTATATTATTAAAAGAAATATGTCTTTTTTTAAAGAAATATAAATAAATAAATATAGCGCGGCCAGTATGTAAAAGCGCTGGAAGTATACGTGTTAGGGACATCGTATCCCCGATGCGGGCCCCCGCTCCACCCTCGCGGCGTTCGGGTCGCCCGACCCGCCCGCCGGCCAAACAGTTCAGTTAATCATGCAACCTTGTGACGTACGCATGTATATAGGAACTCACGCGCCGGCCTGCGCGCCGCGCGTTCGTGGTTCGTTCAGTAGGTTTATTCATTAAAACAAGTTTACCATAAAATCAAGCCTTATTATTTCAAGTGCCCGCTATAATAATTGGCAGCCCAACGTGTGGCACGAAATATAGTGTTTTAAAACAGTTTTAGTGTGTTCTAGTTATAAACTTTGCGATACCTGTGTGTGCCTAATACGTTTGTTCCGCGTTTGTTCTGAGTTAGTACTCAACGCGACGTTTAGGTGGCTATCGTAAGTCTAGAACTAAACTGTAGGTTCGTGATTTAGTACCTAATGACCTAACGTGTTCTGAATAGGTTTCTATAGGACTTGTGAGTGAAATACACGTTCGTACGAGTGTGAGTGCTCGACGTGTTTGGACTTGTTTGAACTTGTTCGGACTCATTCGTTTTTATTCAAACTTGTTCGTACTTTTGCATACTTGTTTATAACTTAAGTTAGTACTTTGAATAAACCTAGGTACCCTAAAACGGTTCAAATGTTTATTTGTGTTTGTTTTACGTGACATTTTGATTTAAATTTAATTTATTGTTTTATATAAAGTGACTATAAGTATAAAGAACTAGAAATTAGTGTTTATGTTCGTATATGTAAGTACCTACGAAGTGAAAAGAAGATTTGTTGTTAATACGTACGATGGTTCCGTAAGTACTTTTGGACTTATTTATACAGGACTGTACTTACCTACTAGTTGGAATAATTTTGGAAGAATAATTTTATACAAAGACTTTTTTTTTTCGTTAATTGGAACATTGTGTTTTGTGTACAGACAGTGTTGTTTTCCAATTTAAGACTTTTAGTGTCAGACTGTTTTGAACTTAGAACTTTATTTTCAAGTTATCTTTTATAGTTGAAGTTATTGTTTATTTAGGCTACGATGAACAATTATTTTGTGTTGAACTATATTGTGTTTTCCGTTTGTCTTGGTGATCGGACAATTTATCACCGTGGAAACATAGAGTTTTCCGATTAGGCATTATGGTGCTTACACGGTCTGGTGCAACCAGTGACGGGATGGATCAGCATATACCCTCTGTGGATAGGGGTATCGCTGGAGAGTCTGAGACTCTCTTGTCCCCGTCCGGCGTGGCTCATGTGCCGCCGGGCGCGCCTCCACCGCCTACTGCGGGCCCTAGCGGGGCCTCCACCTCTGCTGCGCCATTTGCGCAGTCGCCGGTGCCGTCTGTTCAACCGGGAACTCCAATAGTTATGACGGATCAACACTTGGCGTATCTTTTGTCTTTGATACGCGCTCCAGCTTCACCGCCTGCGCCTGTTACGAGTGCCTTGTCTGGTAACTTTGCAAATTGCTCATCGCGCTTCGACGGTGCAAAAGGGACCGACGTTTTAGCTTTTGTCGACGCTATAGAAATATATAAGGAATGCGTTGGTATAGAAGATCACATAGCCTTGCGAGGCTTGCCAATGCTTTTGTCTGGTCTTGCAGCAACCTGGTGGCAAGGTGTGAAAGCATCTGTTAATAGTTGGCCTAATGCCATAGAATTATTAAAGCAAACTTATGGTCCTCGTTTGCCGCCACACAGGGTTTACCGGAAAATATTTGAACGGGAACAAGGCGATGAGCCTACCGATATTTTCGTCTGCAAAATAAGAGCATTGTTAGCACAGTTGCCGTCGACTGCTATCTCTCAGGAAGCTCAGCTCGACATGGTGTATGGGCTACTGCATAAGAGAATAAGGGAGAAGATATGTCGTAAATCTTTTATGTCTTTCTCTGAGCTATTGGAACAGGCCCGTTCTATTGAAGATATTTTAGATGAAGGCCGTAGCTCTCAGCAGTCACAGCTTAGAAAGAATAAGGAATCAGTGACTCCGATTGTAGACACAGCATATCCAGCAGTACCAGCTTCGTCCAGTAAAGCAAGTAGAGCTCGTTGCTATTATTGTAAGCAATTCGGCCATTTGAAAGAGGAGTGCCCGAAGCTGTTATCTAAGAAGTCGTTTCCTAGTAACATTAAGAAAGAAGAAGACAGTTTGACACCTTCAGTAACATGCTTTGGATGCGGCACGCCTGGTGTTATACGAGCTAATTGCTCTACTTGTAAGAATAAACAGGAATCGTCTGCTTCTTTTTCCGCTTTCCAGTCAATTGCCGCTATTGGAAGCGAGGTCATTGACCCGCGTCAGAGACCCGTAGTGGAATTGGAGATTTATGGTGCTCGTGGAAGTGCGTTGTTTGATACTGGTGCAAAGCAATCGGTTGCTAGTGAAAGTTTACGTGCACATTTAGTGAAACACGGTCATAAGTTCGATAAAACGTGTACTAGTGTTAAGTTAGCTGATGGTTCATGTAAAAATCTTGTAGTAGATGTAGCTAAGGTGGATGTAAGGGTGCCGCAGGGGCCTGTCGTTCCCACTCTTTTTATCATTTTGCCTGGTGCAACTGATACCTTGTTAGGCATGAATTTTTTATTAGACGCAGGTGTGGTACTTGACTTTAAAAATTCTCGTTATACTTTTAGTCATATACCGCGATATTTTACGATGAGATTTGAACCAGAGGTAGGTCGACTAACCTGCTCAGCTATTGAACTTCGCGAGGACGAAGGTTCCCATCTTGGGTCGGATCAACGTCAACGGCTCTCGGAACTCCTGAATGATCAAGAGGACATTTTTACTCCAGGGGGAGAGCCAACTTCTTTTGCGCTGCATCGTATAGATACGGGCGATGCTACGCGAATCACTAATCAACAGCGTCGGAGGAAGATTTACGCCGACAGGGGGCGTCAACCCGCACCAAGCTACAAAATTGGTGATTTAGTTTTGGTTTCGGCCCACGTTTCCAGTAATGTTGACAAAGGGGTTACTCGTAAGTTTGCACCCAGACGACTGGGACCGTTTAAAATAGCTGAGTTAGTTAGTCCTACCACCTATAAAGTAGTAGATAATAATGGAAACACTACTAAGTACCACGCTAGTGCTCTCACTTTATATCAAGGAGATTCTGCCGTAATTCAGAGTAGGTGGAGGGGTAGACCTTCCAAAGCCAAGTCCTCTCCCGGGGTGTCCGAGGACTTGGAGGGGGAGACTATAGCGCGGCCAGTATGTAAAAGCGCTGGAAGTATACGTGTTAGGGACATCGTATCCCCGATGCGGGCCCCCGCTCCACCCTCGCGGCGTTCGGGTCGCCCGACCCGCCCGCCGGCCAAACAGTTCAGTTAATCATGCAACCTTGTGACGTACGCATGTATATAGGAACTCACGCTCCGGCCTGCGCGCCGCGCGTTCGTGGTTCGTTCAGTAGGTTTATTCATTAAAACAAGTTTACCATAAAATCAAGCCTTATTATTTCAAGTGCCCGCTATATAAATGAGTTATTCTTTTATTTTTCCATCAAACTATGCCAACGTAATAACTAAACAAGGGACCAATTCACACACAAATAATTTTACTAAAAGGAACCATCGAGGTTGTTTGATTACTATGTAATTTGAAATTATTTTCATTAAAATTGTACTTGAATATATAGGACAAAATATAATATACAATATTCTAATTTTCTTTTCCAAAACATAGACATATTTTTTTGTATGCAAAATTTTAATAAAAATGCTTTTTCTCAAAACTGTCAGTATGTGGGCAGGTTCCATTTTGCATAAGTAGGTCCAATAATCCGCTTTTGGATTTTAATGTTACCGGTAAGATTGATTTAAATAGATTTTATTGTCAGTAGTATAAAAGTCCACATGAAATGAAATATAAAAATATAGAAAAGTATTTTTATTGCATTTTATAAAATTATTTAAGAAGAGAAAAAGACCATTTTATCAACTTTGATACAAAAATAAAAAGTTCTACTAGATCAAGTGAAGCACTTGTCTACATAATTTCTATTGAAAAACATAGATGGCACTTTCGAATTTTAATGTTACCGGTAAGATTGATTTAAATACATTTTATTGTCAATAGTATAAAAGTCCAGATGAAATGAAATATAAAAATATAGAAAAGTATTTTTATTGCATTTTATAAAATTATTTAAGAAGAGAAAAATACCATTTTATCAACTTTGATATAAAAATAAAAAGCTCTACTAGATAAAGTGAAGCTAGTGCGGTTTGAACCCACACGGACTGGGTTCGACCAGTGCTCTACCGTACACGCTAAATACGTATATCGTACTCGAGCCAAAATTCTTGGTATTATTGCTCCTTCATTTATTTAAAATTTAATTTCGAATAGCACGCTCGAGCAAAACGACGCGTGTTCACACCTCCAAGCCCTCGCGCGGAATGAAAATTTCATACATTGTGACCGGCAAGCGTGGTTTTTGAAGTCATTTATAATAAAATAATTAATTACTTCCAAATATGATACGTTACTGTTATTTATTTTAGTGATGTACGATTAACAGTAATCATAATATTAAAGATTGAAGAACACGTTTAGATGTCACTTTGCAATTATTTTCTATCGAGAAAATTTATCGAAAATGCGTTTTGAATACAAAAAAGACGTCAGAAATATGATCAATATTGACATTTTTTTTTTCACCGCATTAAAGTGTGTATAATTATTGTAACAACGGCTGAGAAATCGATCATAAAACGCTTTTTGTCTGTTGTCTCGCTGTTAAGGATTCGAACAAATTCCGGTTTTCGTCATTTCACTGCGAGATATACACAGTCATCGTAGTTATTATTCTCTTTCCTGTTATTTTCGTATTTTTATTTACATTAAATAAATGTCCCTGTTTCTATAATAATATGTCTGAGGTTTATTAAATAACGGAGTTCATCCACACTCCCTTGACACCTGGAAGTCATCCACTGTACGTATTTATAAGGTGCGTATCGTGTATATTATTGAAATTTTTTGATATTTAATTGTATGAAGTTTTAGTTATCAATCTATTATTTATTTATTTTATTACCAAACCCTGGCAAATGGTCCACCAGATGGAAAGTTGTTAAAAAATAGCCCGTATAGGGACGCTAGTAACACAACACGCGTGTTGCCGGCAACGGTTCGAGTCCGGCTCCGAAGAAACGTTATAATGCCCTTCTTAAACAAACGCAATGGCATGTCGTAGCACAGAGGGGACACCTCGGCGGAAAGTTCCCTTCAAGTCATTATCGTATACTAAACTTTCTATAGAACCGTAGCGTAGCTGAGCATGGTAGCTTAAGGAAATGAGGGTGAATATCCCGCCGATTTATTTAACGACTGTTTAATATTTTTTTAGTTCATATGAAGTGAGATTTATATTGAAAGTCATGCTTATTCTTTGCACACTCATACATGACATGGTACAAGCAACGATCATCACAAGTTATTGCCTACAGGCGCAGCTGCTTCAAGCTCATGTAATGTTTCTAAAGGAACGATTGTTGAACCGTACCATACCACCTCTGGATTGGATGAGAGTATGTATATGTTTTCAGTTATAAATAGTGACAGGTTTCTGCTTCTAATAGCTGTGAATCGGATATAAATTAGTATGCTATACAATGATGAGCGGGACGGTGACAGTTTTAAGTATAAATAGGTACCTATACCTCCTCGTGCTCAATCAAGAAGATTTTATTGTTTAAATCCATGTTAAAACATATACTTTGGTGTTTCCTTGTTAAAAACCTGTATTTACATCAACTTTTGACTCATATAAAACTTCTTGACAATCGCTTCCTTCCAAAGGCCATGAAAAGCATAAACACATATCTGAACAAATTTGCCGAGGCTTTCATACTTACACACAATTTTCATATTTGACTGTTTATCAGGAATTGGGCGAGTTCCGTAAGTTGCTGAAGTACTTGAACAACGACCTCGCCCCCGCAGTTTGTCTGTTCACGATAGTGAATATATCGTGGGCGTTGTCCGGAGTTATCTGGATGCTGGGCTTGGACAAAGTGGACTCGGAAACGGAACCTCTCGTCGGCATAAGCGTTCTCAACCAATTCATATGGATATCTGCTGTAGTCGTGCCTTTTGTGCAGGTGTGTTCGGCTGAATTTGAAATTTCTCATATCCCCATGAAACTTCCCTTCTTACATAGATACATACATAACTTCACGCCAGTTCCCTTGCGGGATAGGCACTAACAACAGAACGCCATTTAGGTATATTCTTACACACCTCACTTGCTTCTTTGACATTCATAACTCTTGTCATGCACGCTCGTCTGTTCTTAAGGCTCCTGACATCACCTTCTGCTAGTACACGATCAATTTGATCATGGAAGGTGTGTCGTGGCCTTCGACGACTTCTGCATCCATCCACTTTTGCAGTGTATATCTGTCTAGTCATTCTTTCCACATGCCCGAACCACCGGAGCATTCCTTTCCTTACCTTCACCCCGACACTCTCTTTCAGACCAACCGTCTTTCTTACTTCGGTATTACGAACGCGGCCCGCGAGCGTCACTCCGCAGATTTTGCGCAGTGCTCGCATCTCGACCGCGTTTACTCTACTTCATGCTCTCTCTTCCATACCCAACACTTGCTTCCATACGTGAGCGTAGGTACCAGCACCGCGTTGTGTATGGCAAGCTGGGCCTTCTGGCTGTGGTTCTTAGCGCCTAGAAGTTTACCTAACGCTCCATTCACACTATTCCCCAAATTGAATTGATGATATGATTAAATCAAACTATTAAGGAAAGGTAAAAATAGCACTGCGAGAGATATTTTATTAATATACTAAATTTGCACCATTACTAGACATCGGATTATATGCATTTGCATTTTTGCATATGCCAATGCATATAAATCTATTTTATAGCGTTATTACATATTTTGGTACTTCTTCATTGACAGTGCTTATTTCGGTAGTTATACGTGTTAGTCGTTCTGTATTATGCCGACGACACGACGGCCCAAAACAAGTGCACCAAAATTGGTGCACTGGCTTCAGTGGCTTCCCACGCCCTTAGTGTCGTTTCGATTACTTTACTGGTTAGAGCTCTCGCAAAAAAAATCATTATGCCGGCCTGCGCTATTAAAATGTGTCGGAACTATTTTAAAACGGGAAAGGATAAAGATAAGATGTCATTTAATCGGAAAACTTAACACTTTTCTCATGATTTCTTTGTAAAAACGTGAAATTTAATTTCGACATTTTCAAGGTTATCGAATTGATTGATGTTGTCAGGTGACAAGTGTGATTTATTTTCCAAAATTTGGGGACTTTTGTTACGATTTTTTTTATTTATGAAATATGAATAATTGAAAAAATCTATAGAAAACAGACATGTAATGTTTGTGTATCCGGTTTTCTTAAACTAGTTTATATTACGTTTTAGACTTCCTACGGATCCAATTGTAGCATATTGTTGGACAAAGAGATGGATTTTGAAAGAAAATATTTTGAATCATTTTCGGAATTATTTTTGCACTATGTTTTTTATATTTTCTTATCAACGGCACAGTTGTATTGAAATAAAGTACCTGAAATAATTATATATGATCGTGACCGATAAGATGTAAGTTGTGTGAAGGATAATTAGAAAATTTAAGAATACTTAACCACCATATAAAATTATTTCTAATCTAACCTTAGCGCTTTGGACAATATAAACTTTTTAATGTAACCTTATGACGTTTGACATAGAATTGACAGAATGCGTGCTGCAAATATCGTCAAAGAGGATGTAAAAAAAACTGAATATCGTTTAAAGCAGATGCTTCGGTCGGAGTTATCTGTACTAATATTATAAAGAGGTAAAGTTTGTAAGTTTGTGACGTTGTAGGGGATAATCTCGGGATCTACTAAACCGATTTTAAAAATTCTTTTACTGTTGGAAAGCTACGTTAACAGGGAGTGTCATAGGCTATATAACATGACGCTTTATACCACGGGAACGGGACAGACCGCGGGTGAATCCGCTCCGGGCCGCTAGTAATATTATAGATAACTCTTTATTGTCATAATTAAGATATTAAATTTTGTCTATATTCTGTTAGCTGCATCTCCATTAATTCCTAATAAAGAAATAATTTAATATATTAATATGATAAAAAACAAATTTTAGTTCATAAAATAATCAAACTAAACTAGTTTCAATAAAAACTTTTGGATATGAATATTTTTATTTTTATAATAGCCCTTTTCAAGTGGTTTAGTTGCTCTTAAGTCCCTGCATTAAACTATCCCGTGTACCTACCCCGTAGTTCCTACTACTGATATAAACTTTGGATTACACATAAAGCCTACTACCCAATATAAACCTATCGAATCGTTCCAAGTCTACTATTACAAATGATTTCACTGACTTTTAGCGCAGGATAATCTTTGGGTTATAAATAGTCATCTAATAACCTTCGTGAACATGATGTGTAACACAAAAATAATTTGCCATTATGAATAGTTTTTTTAGAATTATTACATTAGTATTGGTAATTAACAGACTTATAAATATGTACTAATATCTGTACAGGCATTTTATTGCGAATTAAAATTACTACATGTGCTAAAATGTGTTATGAATTCATTTGTGCATGTATTTTTTTATGGTTCGTTCCAAGACACACAACTTTTGTTGCTAATACTTTATTTAAAAAAAAAACTAAAACCTCTGAGTAATATTAAATTATATCACATAAAGCGATTAAATCATAACGATCATTTAAACTTTTCACTTACATAAAAAAATATTTAATTATAAAAAATGGGGTGATATTTTTTTCCTGATATCCCGAAAACACAGAGTGAAATTAGCAACGCTTCGCGTTTTTGATGCCGTTTTTGCCGGTGTTGTTTGTTAAAACATCGATCTTGAATTAAGTTATACGAAAAAGCGTTAATCGTATTCAGTGAGCGTGTGTTGCACGTGAGTGGTCCACCAATTGCGCACGTCGTGCAGTGCAGGCTGCGCCCGCGCCGCCGCCGCACTGCTGCCCACCGCCGCGCGGCTGCTGCTCTTTATCACGGCTGTATAACATGCAAACCTTTGTTAGTTGAAAAGAAATCTTGATTATTACGACTGCCGATTCCTAAAGATAAAATGGAATCCTTATAGTCCCACTTCGATGTCCGAGTTTATAATTATCTCTGGAAATATTGTGGATAGATGTCGCTTTTGAAGAAATTTTTTTGACAAGAATTTTTGAAATAGTGCAAACCACAATGGATGATGTTTCCATTTTAAGAAAATAGATGTCGCCTTTAGAAACCTTGTCGACGATATAAAGAAAAGAAGTAAAACAATTTTAAGCCACAACAGACGATCTTTCCGCTTATATGACATTGACGCCGCTGCAATGTATGAAGCTCATACTGCGAAGATGTGCTGTGTTAATCTATGTATTGTTGTCGACTTTAAAAATATGTTTATAATTATTAGTATTAATATGTATTAGTAAATAAGAATGCCCATGAGAATACGCCCTAGAATATAAACTAAATATAACAATCCGACAGGCGGCGACGCGGTTCGCAACTCGTCACGTCTCTGTTCTCATGGGGGTGAAAAGCGGGCTGTGGAGAGCCGTTTTGCGACGATGAATGTTAGAGGAGGGATGGACAGTAAATTAGATGAAGTATGTCAGATAATGAATGAAAGAAAAATAGATTTGTGTGTGAGCGAGACGAACGGAGAACGATGTTTTATCCGTGCACGGATAAAACATCGTTCATCATCAATCATCAAACAGGAAATCATATCGTTCCTGCAGGAACGGAGAAAGAATACGATTTCCTGTGGCCTGGCGGCCTGTCGTAAGAGGCGACTAAATAACCCACAGCCAGGTGGTAGGGTATTTGCTCGACTGGATGGTGACCACCCCTGGTCTAGAGTATGCCGCCATAACAACCTTGTGTTGTGTTCCGGCATTAGTGACCAGGTTCCAGTCTCCTTTAAGAGAGCAGCAGCACATTTGTAGCACCTTTGGTGTTGCAACTGTCCATAGGCGATGGTAACCGCTTTCCATCAAGTGGGCCGTCTGCCTGTCTGCTGAACTCCTGCAATAAAAAAAAAACGAAGCGGAAAGGATGTGTGATCACTAAGTACGGTCCGTATACGGCTCATTGGTCAGGAGTGCAAGCGACAGATAGAGGTAGTCAAGGCGTAGGCCTTATTCTTTCTGAAAAAATTTAAGAATGTGTGAAAGAGCATGAATGTGTTAGCCCAAGACTTGTATGAGTTAGACTGAAAGTTGGTTTGTCTCAACTTTTTGTAGTTGGTGCATATGCACCAACAGATATAAGCTTGAGTAACCCCTCCCCAAGAATTACAGAAGAAAGAGAGGTTTTGGGAACGCGTGAGAGATGTACTGCTTATTTGTAAGCAGAACGAAAAAATAATTATGTTAGGAGATTTTAATAGCTAGGTAGGTTTGGAACGAGATGGTTATGAAAGGGTGCTAGGTACGTATGGAGATGAAAGAATAAATATGAATGGTAAGTGTTTGCTTGAGCTATGTTTAGAATGGAAGTTGTGCGTGATGAACACAATGTTCTGACACAAGAATATACATATGTACACATGGGAAAATGCGAAAGGGAAAAGTACGATTGATTTTTAATAGTAGATAAAAGATTGAAGAATAACATTCTGGACACTATGTAACGGTACGCATCATCGTGTATTCATTCTTTTTCATCCTCGATGTAATCTATTAATTTTGACTACTATATAAGTATAGAGCTGTTCTCCATATAATGTATTCACCAGTTTATTTCGGATAAATTATGTATTTATTATTAACCTCTTTACATACATACATACATACATAACTTCACGCCAGTTCCCTTGCGGGGTAGGCACGAACAACAGAGTGCCATTTAGGCTTATTCTTGCACACCTCACTTGCCTCTTTGACATTCATAACTCTCGTCATGCAAGCTCGTCTGTTCTTAAGGCTCCTGACATCACCTTCTGCTAGTACACGATCAATTTGATCATGGAAGGTGTGTCGTGGCCTTCCACGACTTCTGCATCCATCCACTTTTGCATTGTATATCTGTTTAGTCATTCTTTCATCATGCATTCTTTCCACATGCCCGAACCACCGGAGCATTCCTTTCCTTACCTTCACCCCGACACTCTCTTTCAGACCAACTCTCTTTCTTACTTCGGTATTACGAACCTCTTTGTCTGATATAATTTAATTTTTCTTTGTTCGAAAAATTTGACGGGACTTGAATATTCGTGTTTGACAGAACAAGACAAGGAAAAAATTATTGTCGGAAAAATTGGTATTTTTATAGTTTTACTGATGGAGAAAAACTATTTGTGGACAAAATGATCAATATTAACCATAAATGATTATATCTTCGATATGTGTGCTACAGACTTCGATGTTATAGATTTCACCAAAGGGCTAGATCACATTTCAAGCCATCAATAATGTACATTAATAATTTTACTAACCATGTACACTTATCTAATATCTTGCTTGTTATGTTTATCTATGTTTTCAGACTTTTCCTGGCCTGTTCACAACTTCTTGTTATTTTTAATATACTAATAACTATATTAATAATTTACTAACGTTAACCTGTTCTGTGTTCGTTGCTTATTTCTGTTTTCAGACGACCCAAAGGCTGTTTTACGGTTGCTTGTTACTAATTATATATCTAATTATGTATTTTAAACTAATCTGTTCATTGAATATATTTTTTGTATTATGTTCTCTAGCTTTTCCGGATTTTTAACCCACAATTATATGTGTTGATTGTTGATATTTTCTTTGTGTACTAATTACATTAATTTTGCAGGCAAAGCTAATGTTCTTTCCTTACAGAGATACTAATAATATTGTGTTAATTGTTTAAATTTCAGAAATTATGGAATATTTGCATTCAATAAGTGTTTTTATGTATAAAACTTGTATTATCCTTAACGACCTGATTAATAATGTGTAGTTAGTTACAGTACTATGTATTAGTTAACATTGATTATGATATACCTTGCTGTAAGCCTTGAAACATGTTAGGGTTCTTTAATCCGTTTCCGCAAACTTCTAGTTTAAGGGGAATGTTCCCTTATCTAAACGTAAATATTGTGGAAATATATAGATTATTATATGTAATGATAGGTAGGCTCGTTTACTATGTACTGACCTACTTGTTTTAGAGCTTAACTAATTACTGTCCTTAGTTTATATATTATATGGAGAATGAGCTATATATATGGAGGTAAATTAATTTAAAGTAAATCTTACTTAACTTCTCCGTTATTAACAGATAAAATTGTTTGTATATTGTTTTAGTTTTCATAGTTAACTAAATTTTTAAGGTTTAATTATAAGACCTGAGTATGCTAATATACTACTTAAGGGGACTATGATGCATAGTCTCTTACGGATAAAAATATACTAAACTAATTTCATTTCATTTAAGGAGCCTTAAATATAAAATTGTCTTTAGAAACTTAATTAAACGACATTACTTCTTTATAGTCGAGAATTATTGGAAGCTTTTGATGATTCTTTTCAATTAATATAATTTTTCATTAATTTGTTGTGGAAGATTAATTAATTATATGTCAATGGGGTTTTACTTATACTCTTACTTGTTGTGTCTGCTGATTGGAGATGGGGTGTTGATTGTTAATGTCCATCTACTCTTGTCGCAGTGAGCTTGAAGTCAGACGTGGTAATGAGTTTTGATTGGTTTTTATATAGAATATTTATTACTGACTCAGGGTTGTGAGGTCATAGTTTTGATTTATTATTTAGACTATTTATATATGTGTATATATTTATATATATATTTTATAACACTACATTATTACATTACACTATTCAACAATAATGCGATTTGTTTGGGAAAGCTTGACGGACTTTAAGAAATTTAAAGTTTAGATTTATTACTGACCCAGGGTTGTGAGGTTATAGTTTTGATTTATTATTTAGTCTATTAATATATGTGTATATATTTATATATATTTTATAACATTACACTATTACATTACACTATTCAACAATCATGCGATTTGTTTGGGAAAGCTTGACGGACTTTAAACTTTAAAGTTTATTTGGTTTTATTGATTTTTATAGATTTAAATACTTTTCTGTTTAGGAAGTTTTGCTTTTGGCAGTTGGTTTGGTTTAGTGCGCTAGAATTCCTTATTTTAATCTAAATTTTGCTAATGAGTGAGTGATCTATTGAAATATATTTCTTTAGGCAAGTGACTTTGTTGACGCTGAATATGTATTAATAGGCATAAAACTGTTATGAAACAACAACTAATTAGATGTGAAAGCACATATTGGATGATTTCATATTAATTCAGGTTAGGTCCGGGTTTTCCAGAATGTCGGAACTTTGGGCGTTGAATTCACGACTCAACGCTTATCGGGACCGAGTAATTTAGGATGGTTATTCGACAATTATCCAGGTTTTCTCGCGCGCTGGTTTTAAGCAAATCTAGATTGCTATTATAATATGTGTATTCATGAGACTAAGTTGGTTTCACATATTGGCTTTAACTGATTTGATAACTAAGGGTTTGGAGCCAGTTTAGCCGTGGATCAACCTGGAGGTGCGTGAGCACCACAGCGAAGAAGCTACCGTCTTGCAGGAGAATCATTCGAATTAAAATTTATTTCCTTTTAAGATATGTGATTCCATGAGAGTCTTTGAAGTAGTTAGGCCAGGCAAAGCTGACTTAATTGGAAAGGATAATTGCTGACGAATTATATATGAGCAGTATTACTGATGTTGACACCCTAGATGTGGAGGACCGCCATTTCATGACCATTTTAATTTACGGTGCTGTGCTCTCATCTTTGGGCTAGGGTCATTAGATGGATGTAAGGTTCTGCCACCCAAACTTTACTTAAATTTCAATTTTACCTTCACGGCGAGCCTAAAACCTGTCTTTGACATGGGTAACAATCAATATGAGCGTAAGGGAATACTCCAGTTCATTACCGATTTAATTTCATCTTTACTTTACGGAGAACGTTCCCTGAAACTCTTTCTCTAATCACTTAATGGGAATCTTAAGAGATGTAGAGGGTATCACTGCCTAAATTTTATTTGAACTTTATCTTTATTTCATGGTGATACTCTTATATTACATCTGGGGAGATCGCTGAGGTATTATTCGTCATATCTACAATTTTACTTGATATTTTGGAAGAGTGACTCTGATGTGATACGTTCACTCAAGTCTTATGGCTTTTCCAATTCATTATACACTTAAGGCACTCCAAATGCGTTTGCTGGAGAGTTTCTTGTCGGTTCTTCTCGCCAGCTATAGTACGTTGTGAACCGACGTAGTTTTAGATAAATATTTGCAAGTTATTCAATTAATTCTAATTAAGTTTGGAGTTTCTTCCTTGGTCTTGATTTGAGCTCGTTTACTGATTAGCTAATGCGGAGGCATAGCATCAGCCGGGTGGACAAGGAGGGGTGCCTTACACAAAAACAAACTTAAATATGTTATGAAAATGTTCATAGAAATACTTTTGGACTAAAGGCACGGCGTCTTCAGGTGATGAGATTATATCATGTGATATTACATTTGTCATTACCATATACATAACATCTTACACTTACAATATATTACTACTATATATTATTTTACTATTATATTACATGTATATACAACGATCTTTGAGAGTCTACCTGTTTCTTGATCAGCACTTCTATATAACCTACCTTGTGAACATACGGTTAACGGTATTGCAACGAAGGGTTCCTAGTACTAAATGATTACGATTTATGGCCAATATTATTATATGTTTTATTCATTTAATAAATTTTATTAATTTTAGTTTAAAGTTCTTTAATTTCATATTTCACTCAATGCTTCGGCTTGGGTATGTCATTCCCTTCGACGGTTTGTTAGGGGGGGTAACGTCACAACTAGATCATATCGGGGTGCAGAAATCAACTCAGATCATTTCTTAGTAATGTGCCGAATAAAGAATCTTTTTAAAACTTGGAGGCATCAACATTCTGTTAAATCTAATACACTAGAAACAATAAAAGTTGAAAAATTGCAAGAACAAGAAGTAAAAGAAGAGTATAATGCAAATTTAGAAGAAAAAATTGTTAGAATGAATGAATGATATGTGCGAGATAGAAGAGTTATGGATAGCCTTTAAAACCGAAGTTGTGAGTGTTGCGACTGATGTGTGTGGTATAGTTAAAAGAAGAACAGGCAAATGCGTGAAGAATGTTTGGTGGGATACGGAGATACAGAGTGTAGTAAAAGATAAAAAGAAAGCATGGAAAGATTGGTTAGCTTTAAGAGCTGACTTTAGATTGAAAAATGTAAAAGAGAAAGATGTAGATGAGGCAAAACAATTATATAAAAGTATGAATAAAATAGTTAAACTAATAGTCAAAAAGAAAAAGAATGAGCAAATAGATGATTTGGATGAAAGAATCTCTGAAGATTTCCAGAACATAAAATATTTTTGGAAGTCTATAAAAAGAGCCAGAGGAAAGAAAGTACAATCTGAGCTCAACGTAATCAGAGACAATAATGGTGCATTGAGAAAGAAGAAGAATGTATATTAAACCGCTGGAAAGAATATTTTGAAGGATTATTTGAGAAAGATATAGCTGATGAAAAGTATAATAGAGAGGACAGTAGTGATAGTATAGTTATGGATGAAATTGTGAAAGCATTGAATGGTATGAAGTTAGGAAAGGCTGCGGGTTATGATAGGATAACAGTAGAAATGCTAAAGACTGGGTAAGGTCTGGTTGCAAGTACATTGTATCTCCTTTTCAACATGTGTTAGAAAAGTGGCTGTGTACCGAAAGATTGGTGCAAAGCCGTTATTGTACCACTCTATCATAGATTTGGAGAAAGCTTACGACAGAGTGAGAAGAAGTGAATTGTGGTCAGCGCTAGCTCTAAGTATGGGATAATAAACAATCTGATACAATCAGTAAAGTCTCTGTATAGCTATTCCAGTGCTTGTGTTAGGGTCAACGGCGCCTACACTGAATGGTTTAGCATTGAAAAAGGTGTTAGACAGGGATGCGTAGCGTCACCGTGGCTGTTTAAACCCTTCAGCTCACTATTAGCACATATGTGTCCGCGATGACAGTGGAGATCGCGTTTGTGCACGTGATCGTTAATTGTGTTGTTGTCTCACTCTGTTTATGTAGGATTCGTATGATTTGTATGAAATGGGTATATTTTCTTGGTATATTACGAGATAGTGATAGTGTTAGTCTTGCGGCTTTTGGAAGAGCTGAAGGGTTAACCTATTCATGGATAGTTGCTTGCACGATTTGAAAGAAAACGAAAGTGGGTTAAGAATCAATGGGTTATTTATCAAATGTCTTCTCTACGCCGATGATCAAGTTATACTTGAATCATCGGAAGTAGAGTTACAGAAGTTGGCAACAATTATGAACGAGTCTTTTGAGAGAAAGGGGTATGAAAAATAATGTGAATAAGACGAAAGTTATGGTATTTGAAAAAGATGAAAATATGTCAATTTGTAATATACACGTAGGAAGACAAAAGTTAGAGCAAGTCAAAGAATTTGTTTATCTAGGGTGCATGTTTACTAGGGACGGAAAGCATCAGTGACATCGAAAGAAGAGTAATTGTAGGTAATAAGATGAATGGAGCGCTAAACTCTTTTATGAAAAGCCAAAAAGTGTCTGTAAAGGCACGTTTAGCTGTCCATCAAGGGCTGTTGGTGCCATCACTAATGTACGGCAGTGAAAATTGGGTGTGGCAGAAGAAGCATGAAAGTAGAATAAATGCAGTTGAAATGAGAGCTATGAGAAGTATATGTGAGGTAAGCATTAATGATATGATACAGAATAGTGTAATAAGGGAACGTTGTGGATTGAAAGAAGATGTAATAATAAGAGTTGAAAAAGAAATGTTAAGGTGGTGTGGGTTTGTAGAGAGGATGAAAATAGAATCACAAAACAAGTGTATGACAGTATTGCGAATGGGAGAGTTAGTACCAGTAGACCACGACGTACACACCATGATCAAATAACAGAAGTGTTAAAACGAGGTCAGGTAAAAAGCATATCAAATAAACGTGCATGTATGAAGAGGTTGATGAAAGTAGATGAAGCGAAAGTTGTTTGTCAGGATCGTCGCAAGTGGAGATCTAGTCTCTGCCTACCCCCATGGGAAAAAGGCGTGATAATATACCTGTTTTCATTTTCGAGTTACTTATTCTTGTATAAATATATTAAGAAATTTTACATCCTATTTGCATAGACCGTTCGGCGTGCAAGTTTGGGTCACAAAAAATATTATTTTGATGAGAATCTTCGAGAGACTAATCCCTATTAATTAATATTACAAATGCGAAGTAACTACTGTCTGTCTATGTATCTATTACACTGTCACGGAAAAATTTTGTATATATATGTAATGTATGTATATATGTAAATTTAATACCGAGGGTGGACAAGAGCTACTTTTCACCCCGGATAATAGGATAGATTTATGTAAAGGTTATCCCAGAAAGTAGGATGTTTAGTTTTTTTTTTGTGATTTACCATCATCATTTCAGCCATTTCGGTTTTTTCGGCTAATTCGGTCATTTTTGTCATTTATGTAGTTTACAGATAGATACATAAAACTAGAATAGGTTGAAAAAGTGGATGAAGATTTGTATGGACGACCAATAATTTCTCAAGTTTATAGATATAAAAATTATCATCTACAAAAAATACGATAGTAACTCGATCTATCTGTCTGTTAAGCTTTCACGGAAAAACTACTATACTATTTCCATTTCTTTATTTTCTCAATGACAGTTCTAATTTGATAGTTGTAGTGTTGTGACCAAATAAGTAATGATATCGATCGCATATATTTATAACTAGCTGTGCCCGCGACGCCGTCCGCGTGGAATTTGTTTTCAAAGTCCCCCCGATTTTGAAACATTTTTCATTGCTGCTCCGCTCCTATTGGTCTTAGCGTGATGATATATAGCCTATAGCCTTCCTCGATAAATGGGCTATCCAACACTGAAAAATTTTTTCAAATCAGATCAGTAGTTCCTGAGATTAGCGCGTTTAAACAAACAAACAAACTGTTCAGCTTTATATATTAGTATGTTTTGAACAAAGACAAATACAACAAAAACATTCAAATAAATTTTTTCAAGCTGGGAACACTCAACGGTCCACCGCCATTTTGTGTCTGTTTTAATCTGAAAAATCGGACAAACGTAATATATTGATGGAGCGTCACGACGTTGCTATGGCTCGCTGCGAATTTTTGATCGAAGCCAAAAAGATATCAAATTGGGCAAATGTTATTTTCACTGACGAGACTTGGTTAAATGCAAACCACACAGTATTTAAGAACTGGACTGACGACACCGCCGCTTCCACTAGTTCAGTGCCAATGGGAAAAGGTGAACGCCTTATCATATGCCATGCAGGGTCTACGGAAGGATTCGTGTCAGATGCTTTACTGGCTTTTAAATCCAAGAAAACAGTGGACTACCACGAAGAAATGAATGCGGAGATTTACGAAGGATGGTTTAAAGAAATGGTGCAATCTCTGGAAGAACCGTCGATAATTATTATGGACAACGCTACATATCACTGCAAATTGATAAAATGTCGACGCAGGCCAATTAAAAACAAGAGATAATTGACTGGCTCCAACGTCATGGCGAAAATATGGATAATACTTTATTAAAAGTACTTACAATTAGTGAATATTTTAAAATCGAAAAAAAGCCTCTCGAAAATATATATTATCGACGAAATAGCTGCCGAATGTGGTCATTGGGTTCTTCGACTTCCGCCGTATCATTGCCAGTACAATGCTATAGAACTAATATGGGCACAAATCAAAGGACACGCCGCTCGAAACAATACCCATCCCCCTTTTACGGCAAACAAGATGTTAGATTTAATAAAAAATGCATGTGCAGAAGTAACCGCCGAACACTGTGAAAAAATTGTGATAAGAACCCAAAACATTATAGCGTCGGATTGGGAAATTCATGTGGCATTCGATAATATAGAAGTACAGGAACTTATAATGAATGTTGGGGAAAGCTCATCGAGTGACAGTGACGATTCATCAGATTTTGATTAAAATAAATAAATAAAGAATCAACATAATATAATTACATCTTGTAATGAAATCTAATATCAGTTAATAAATTTGTACAAAATTATCCGGCAATAGTTTAATTTCTTACACTTTGTAAAAAAATATCGGGTCTGTTATCGTGTTACGTTTATCGATAGCTCCATCCCTATCAGTTTCTCCGACTCTGCTATGACCTTGTACGTGCGTAAGCGTCATATTTTTATTAAATAATGTATACGTAATGTAAAAAAGACGCTCGTTCAAGTTTCCACAGGAGCTGCCATCAAGAAAATAAAGAAATAGAAATAGTATAGGACTATTGGATCGGTTTTGCTGTAATATTGTTTTAATACCGAAAAGGGACATAAATACGTTTCAAGCTGTAAGATGGGATAGTTTGCGATATAAAATGAAGTGAATCTTCCGGGGGCAAACAGTACCAAAATAAAAATTTAATACAATGTAACTTGTATTAACGCCTGCTCTCTAAACAAGAGGTACATACTAGTGTTTGACCGGGGTAAGCTGTAGTGAGCTTATAAATAAACATACAGTATCCAAGATATAAATAAAATGATTGGTTACTTTATCGATAGCGAAGTTTAGTGTAAATACTCACGTGGTGACTTTTTGTTAAGAGCTGGATGTGGATCGCTTAAAGTCGGCTGAAGATACTTTTTAATTGGACTTTCCGGTCTAGAAATTAAAAAAAAGATGTCATCTAATAATTACCTAAAAGTAGTTCATAATTTATATGTCAACAGGTAAAATACTACCTGGGTATAGCGACGGATGGCAACCCAGCTCTTTTGAATTGACTTTTTGTAGATGATCGCTTTGGTTGGGATTCAAAGGACGACGATGTTATATCTGGAATATAAAAAACTCGATTGCGTTACAGAGAACATTTTTATTGACTGAAGCAGGCAAACAGACACGGCCCACGAAGGCTGTTACTGTCGTCTATAGACGATTGCAACACCAGGGGCGTTTACGGAGGACTGGCCAACAAAAAACTTCATTTGGAATATGAAAAAGATAAGAAATAGGTCCTTCGAGATTAATGGTTTCCAAACCTGTGTCTATCTATGGTACCGATAGAATATTCTAGTTAGTAATTTTACTAGTAGTACATAGTAATGTCGTTAGACCTCAGGTCATAGAAGAGGCTTTGGTCTAATTTACATTACTTAAGTAGTTAATTCATTTGCAAATAAGTCATTGTCGTCATTTGGGCAGACATCTATTTAATCGACAACTTATTATTATTACACATAACTATAAACTTTCTAGTTCGTAGATTTTTCTGTAATGGTGTACAATAAAGTGTTATCTATCTGTCTATCTAATTTTCTGTCCAAATGATGATAGGAACTTAACTTGTCAGTTTCACAAGTTTACTACTTAACTAATCTAAATCAGGTTTAAGAAACGCTTATTCTAAATTTAAAAAGTACCTACTTTTTAAGTGCACTTTCACCCCCGGTTTCTATATTTTACCGACAGTTGTCTGAAATAGTAACTGATTTTTTTGATTTTGATTACGAACATTACGAAAACGACATCACAAAAAACAAAACCTATCCTACATTCTGGGATAAACTACATAAATCTATCCCAAACTTTATCTCTTTCCGGAATGAAAAGTATTCTATGTCTCTCCTAAATATTGAACTTACTTATATACCAAGTTTCAGCCAAATCGGTCCAATAGTTTTCCGTGAAAGCATTACAGGCAAACAGAAAAATATACTTTTTGTCCCCGAAACTATCTCATTTTTCGGGATAAAAAGTATTCTATGTTCATCCTCGGCATCAAAAAAGTATATATACTGAGTTTCAGCCAAATCGGTCCAGTAGTTTTTCCGTGAAAGGGTAAAAGACAGACAGACAAAGTTACTTTCGCATTTATAATATTAACAGGGATGAATGGTGAAGCAACACTGGAATTAGAACTGTTAAAGGCAGAAATAGCAAATTTGAAAGATATAAATAAGAATTAAATCCAAGTTAAAAGAAGATGTAAAAAATTAGAGTTTAATTTAATTTAAAATCACCTATTTATAATGACAAATAAACTGGCAACCTCGACAAACAAACAAAACTGGCTGAAATCGGGTGGTAATAAAATTCCTACGATCGTGTTGACAACCGGCGGTAATAATATAGAAACACTTCATCTGTCGTTTCCATACAAAAAGTCTACCGATCGGTTAGAAAATCCCTCCCATCCGTAGTTGGTACTTTCATGAGTAACTAGCTACGAACAGTTCATTATAGAAACATCAGTAGAGTTACCAGGCGGTAATATTTTAACCGTCGGTATCAAAAACGAATAGTTTTTATAATATTGAAACCGGGCACATCGTTTTTCTAATGGATGGGATTAAAACTATATTATGCTGTGTGTGTCATTTTACATACATACATACATACATAACTTCACGCCAGTTCCCTTGCGGGGTAGGCACGAACAACAGAGTGCCATTTAGGCTTATTCTTACACACCTCACTTGCCTCTTTGACATTCATAACTCTTGTCATGCACACTCGTCTGTTCTTAAGGCTCCTGACATCACCTTCTGCTAGTACACGATCAATTTGATCATTTTAAACATTTGAAAATACACTACTTACTGGACATGGCAGGTTGTGACGTAGATTCTGTTATTTCTGTCCGTCCCACGTTTGCGACTGCTTGCTGTAATTATTTAATGTATAATTGTATTTTAACGTATTGTTACGAGTTGCAGGACTCGAATTAAAAATACCGTTGGAATTATTATAGTTTATTAGAACTATACAAACACGTATAACACAGGTATAAATATAACCGAACGCAACAAGTCCAAACGTAATAGACAATTCAATAACACGCGCAAAGTCCGTCACTAAATAGATTACCAAATGTACACAAGTCTTGCTTCGCTCGTGGGTATCGCTTGACTCCCGATCTCTCTATTGGGGCATTGCTTTATACTGCACAGATGCAATATGTCTGCCCGACCGTGTGGAGCGAATTTCTTAGAATCAGTTTGTACTTTTAAATCCGAGACACCTGACAGTGATCACAATACAACAATACGCCGTAAAAGATTACAATACACAATGGGCTGTTTTTTTAATCACAAATTTTAAACACAACGTAAACAAAAGAAGTCCAAATGCCGAAAAGGTAATAAAATGTGCTTCTAGAGGGCTGCAGGTGTGAATTTGTCTTTGTCGGCACCTAGATCGTAACAGTATCATGAATGTATAGAATTAGAAAGTTTATTTTTTTTAAGGATAAAACATTTCTAAGTGTGTTTTCATTTCATTCAGTTTCTTTTAAAATGCAAGCCATTTAATAAATTAAATCAAAACGTTTAATGTACACAACAATGCCTTTTTGTTTTTCCCCTTCTCGCTAGACTCATAGGTTTGCGGGAAGAACACTTTTTTACGTTTAAGCTCGCTTTTGTACATCACCACTATTCTATAATTTTGTATGTAACTTTTTGTGAACAATAAAGGATAAAAAACAATTTACTATACTTTTTAAATCAATTTATAATATATGCAGAGTCGTATAAAATACCTTTGCTATTATTATATAACTTTAATATATCACTACAAACGTAATTTTAATAGTTTATACAATAATTAAGATTTATGCCTCGTTATAATAATGACGTAATAACCTACTATAGTATGAGTGTATGTAAGCAAGGGGGTCTGCAATGTTTTGTAAAATGATAAAAGGTGTTGACAATGGAAACAAAGGTAATTGATTGTTAACAACCATATTGTTGAAAGCCGATACTAATCATTTGCAGGTGTTTTATTATCCTTCTGAGTTTGAGTGATCTATTGTTCGGTCTAATTAGTCTCTTTGTTTACGCCGCCATAATACATCATAATACCTTCTTTCCTTTGTTGGTATTTCATGCGAATTCTTGGAAGCCATTAAGCTGACCATTTAATGATTTCAAGAACCAGTGGGCGGCATGTTGCTAGAGTAGGTCAATCGGGAAATGCGCCATTCGTGTTCTGACTGCGAACGAGGCATTTCCTAGTGCACTTTCGGAGCGACTATCTTATAACGAGGAACCCTGCGTGATAACGATTTCCTACCCTGTGGTTTGGTTTTATTGTATTCGGCTATACTTGTAAGGACTGTGAATTAAGTGTGTGTACTTCTAATAAACTTAGTGATAATTCAAAGGCATTTTCGAATTTACATCCTACAAATTCGTAACAATATTAACAAACCATTCCTACCTGAGTTTCTGTCTCTGACTTTTCCTTGTCGAACTTCTCACTGCTCATGTCTATTAACTGTTCGTTTGTTTTCCTTAGTCCCGCTATAAGGCTTGTCTGTTGTTTCTGGAGGAAGAAACAAGATTTCCAGTTAAAATAAACAGAGACATCATAAAATCTAAAAATAAGATAGTTAATCAATCACTTATTAATAAAATATTATTAGCATTTTTACCACAGTGCTATAATATGAGGTGCGTCAAAAAGGGCGTAAACAGATATTTAAAGCGTTAAAGAGGTAGGCAAAGCATCGGTCTCCTTTGTGTTGCAGGTGTCTATTAGACGATGGTAACCATTTCATTTCACCGCTATTTGGTGAAATTTTGCTAATCTGCCTGCAAGCAGACTACATCATTTTATCACACCTGTTTCCTACAGGGGTAGGCAGAGACGATGGATTGCCACGTGCTACGATCGTGGCATACCCCATTTGCTTTAATTATTTTCATTAATCTCCCTCATACATTCACGTTTATTATAATAGGTGCTTTTTACCTAGCTGTTTTTTAAAACATCTGCAATTTGATCGTGGTACCTAAGTACGTACGGGCTATCGGCATCAACTCTACCGCGCACACAGTTATTTTTTTATTGCAGGAGTTCAGCAGACACGCGGACGGCCCATTTGATGGAAAGCGGTTACCATCGCCTATGGAAATTTGCAACACCAAAGGTGCTACAAATGCGCTGCTGCTCTCTTAAGGGAGACTGGAACCTGGTCACTAATGCCGGAACACAACTCAAGGTTGTTATGGCGACATACTTTAGACCAGGGGTGGTAGCCATCCAGTCGGGCAAATACCCTACCACCTGGCTGGGGGTTGTTTGGTCGCCTCTTACGACAGGCCGCCGGGCCGCAGGAAATTATATTCTTTCTCCGTTCCTGCACGGATATAACAGTATACAGGTGTAACAGTTGAATACACTAGCAAATTAAATGCCTATAATCACACACATGTAAAAATGCATATAAAGAAATCGAAATACAAGCACTTACGCTGCTATTGGCGCGTATCTTTTTGAGGCAGCCCTCTAGCCAAGTGCGTATGGTTTGTTTGGCGACCTCCTCCTCGATCAGGAATTCGAATTCCTCCCTAGCCAACAACTCCTCCATTTGTAAAGATTTGCGTATGTCCACCGTACGATACGACAACATGCTAAAGAAATAAACATTTACTGTACTACTGTAGCCGATTTTCTGGAAGCAAGTGAGTTATAACACTAGGAGGAAGCGCTAGAATTATTGGCTTCGAACTATAGAATTATAACTATTAAGGAATATATCGTTTAAGATGTTGTTAATCGATAAAAATTAAAATCGTGCGCAATTTTGCAGCTTCCAGCATTCAAAAATAATTTTCAATTAGTACAGATTAATAATTTGTAGCGTGGTTTTTGTTCATGGGTTAATTAATAAAGGGCTGGCACAATAGATAAATTTTAGATCATAGAAATAAATTATTTAATTCATAACTGGAATTACATTACATTACGTGTATAGCATTTTATTTCACAGACTTAAGTGTTAACTAAACAGATTTAGTATTTTGCTATAATTAAGAATTTAATACAACCTTGCAATGTATATCATAAACAGCATAGAGAATTGACTGTTACATCTTTTGAAATTTTGCACGTTCAGCAAGGTATAAGAAGTCGGAACATTACACTAACGAAACCGAGTGTAAAGTTTTTAGTATGTTTATAATACAACAAAATCTACTCCACCCTTTCTCTTTGTTAAGCAACTACTTATTTTTGTGAAACAAAATCCAGAAATTTTCAAGCTAGTTTAACATTTTCTTATTTTACATGGTAATTTCAATCTATTTAGGGTCACATTACGTGATTGGTTACTGAAGAAATAATTTTTCTACTCTGGAAATGAATATTTTAATTAGGAAAATACACAAATTAAGCTATATCTCTATGTCAGAGAGACAATTCTGGAATATCTAATTTAATTAATACAATCATTTCACACTAATATATTTTCTTTTTGACATTCCTAATTCAATGTTTATTTATCTTATTTCTAGTCAGCACAGGAGGGAATTTAGAATTTCTACAAGGCATATTGAACTATTTTGTAATATAAGATATGTTTA
Organism: Dendrolimus kikuchii; assembly: GCA_019925095.2. Lineage (NCBI taxonomy): Eukaryota > Metazoa > Arthropoda > Insecta > Lepidoptera > Lasiocampidae > Dendrolimus > Dendrolimus kikuchii. The sequence goes on from CM034390.1 coordinate 13,928,291, forward strand.
AATGTTGTTAAATCATGACATAAATTTCATTTTAAAGAGAAGTTTTGACTACAGATTCCAATTTCAACTTACTTAATGACATCATGAAAAGTGACATCCTCTCCGTTGTGAAGCCTTTCCAATTCATAACACATGTATTTAAAAAGAAGGCGTTCCTTGTGGGTATCGCACTCTAAACGACCCTTTAACAACCTTAAGATGAATTTCACCTGCAGAATATTACACATATAAATATGGATTTCAATAGATATAATTGTCATGTTCATAAACAATTAGCTATTGCTTTGCTCCCTCCATTAAAATGGGTAAGTCCGAGCGCGGCAGTCGGATGTTTATAGACTGATGTGTCATATGATAGGGGCACTTTCTGGAGAATTATATAAATCAATTTAAGGGTTAGACAATTATTAATTAAAATAAATAAAACAGTTCAGAAAGAAAGGATATTACCTTTCTGACTGGAATAACGCCTTTCTGGTGAACATCCACAATATTCCACGTGTTTTGAAAGTTACGGATATCGGCGTAGGATAAAAGTGCATCTTCTTCATTGGAATAGAACAATGAAAAGTTTTCCATAATAATGGCTGTAAAAACAGATTTATATGTAAAATAACATAAAACTACACAACAGTCTTTATTATTCATCAGTGTTTGCGAAGAAAATTATGGATGAATGAATGAATATGCTTTATTGTATTTTAAAAGATACAGTTAACAGAAATAAAAGTTTACAATACAATAGTCGGTCTTATCGCGATTAACGATTTCTTCCAGACAACCTTTGGATGGACAAGAAGTTTGATAAGAACTGAGCTATGTTGGCATTATTGTCACTACCGAATCAGTATCTTATAAACATGGTTTCTTAGATTGCCTAATAGTTTCATACTTTAATAATCGCCAGACGTCACTATTACGTTCATAATATTTTATTCATGCAACTGTAATTTTGTCTTAGTTCACGTTATATTTTGTCTTATGAATAACTTTTATGTGGTGATTGAAATATCGGCCCAAAATGAAAAGTAATAAAATATTATTGAAGAACGTATAATACAGAATTACTATTAGGCTCGAAGTGTGGCAGTCCGTGTTTGTGTAATAAGAAGAGACTTGCCCACGAGCAGGTTGAGGACGATGTAGGTGATGATGACGTAGAAGGTGCAGAAGTAGGCGAGCGAGGCGGTGAAGTTGCCGCAGTCGGTCTCCCAGTAGTTGTCGGCGGGCGTGCAGTACGGCGGCGCCACCATGCAGTCGTGCATGATCTTGTTCCAGTCCTCGCCCGTCACGATGCGGAATAGCATCGCCACGCTGTGGATCGGCGAGTTGAAGTTCGCACGCCTGCCCGCACATACCACTCACTCTTACAACCCCCGATATTAAGGAATACACTTATCAAACGGATACATAAACAATCTAATACGTCAATTATTTTACTAATGCTATTTGTTACAAATATTTAAATTAATAAACTAATCAAGCGAGGGTCGGGTTATGGATCGAACATACGACAACAATTGAAATTAAATGTGCCTTTACGGCGAAATCTGAAAATAAAGCGAATTGAAAAGTGACGATAGAATTCTCAGAGCTAATTTTGATAAAAACTGTACAATTTAATTATAAAAAAATATGATACATGTATTAATTATTGCAACATAGATCTCAGAAGTAATCACACAGGTACGAAAAACTAAATGAAAACGCTTAAATCACAACATCAGGTTATACAACGAAGCAAAATCTATTACAAATATCACAAAAGACATAGATCAATATGTGTTTTTGATTATTATAATTACTACTTTTTATAAAAACAAATTATAGTTTACATAGTACTGACCTGCCAATACCTTCGCCATATTTAACATTTCCAAAGACTATGGTGCCGGCGAGCGCGTAAAAGAACACCAAAAGGAACATGCCGAATATGATGAAGAAGCTCTTGCACACGCTAACACCCACTGTCAACATCAACATCTTTAGGGTAGTGTGTTTTCCGGTGATCGTGAAGAAACGCAGGATCACCACCATGAAGCCAACGAAATAAGACAGGTCATTCTGAAAGACATAAACACATTATGGTATAGGCCTTTACCGTCGTCGGAAATTCGTTATCTACTGTTGGACGACGACCTCTCTATTCCGCCATATATCCCTCTTCGCTCATACGCATTCCTGATGCAGTCCCCACCAATTACCTTTTGCAGGTTTGTCGGTCTACCGAGCTGAAGGGCGTACTAAGTTACTTTATTCACCATGGGTCCTGCGACAGACTCGATCAGCCCATTCGGTATGCTTTGTTTTGTATGGGCACTTGAACGGCAGGGAACCTGATTTTCTACGCTAAGTATAATGTTTAAAACTGGTGCAATTACAGTAATTTCGTCACACAAGTCTTGTATGAAACAAGTTGGTTGATAAAAAATAAAGATAATTTATTAATTGATGATTGATTCTAAGTAAGAAAACGATAATTTATAACATTCCATATTTATTGACGAGTTGGTAATAGCATAACAATGACAAGATTAAACAATTTGAATAGCTTTCACTACGGTGGCTAATATCAAAACCTATAAAAATAATGAAAAAATATATTTAGGCACGGGTATGTTCAAATTCATTCTGGGATTATGTCCTTTAAAATCATATTTATTTTGTGCTTCACAAAAATTTTATACAGCTAACGTGGTACCGCCTCCAAAGCTTGAAAAATTATAGAAATTATATTTGATTAATATACTAATATAGCTATGTATAAGTATATGACAAGAGAACAATACCATAAGTGTGAAATGCATGAATATCCATATACATCCGGCGACGGTTACTAGGAGGTCGTATCGGTTCCGGCGGCTCTGCCAGTAGCCGCGCGGCGTGAACGCGATCGTCTTCAGCAGCACCTCCACCACGAACACCAGCGTCAGCAGGGCGGACGTCAGAGCCAAGTGCTCAGTGTAACGCGACAAACGGTTCCACTGTTCGCATACAGACATTATTACCTTCATCCTTATACAAAATCAAAACCTAGCAAATGGTTCAAAATAAATTTTACGGCAACGGAAAAAATTATGGGGTTCAAAATTTAAAGACATTCCATTCCAAATCTATTTATTTTAACTTAGGAGTGATATGAATCATGAGGTTTTTTTGTTTTGACAAGCATAACATACCAACAACAAAGAATGGCCATTAAAAATCAGTTGTTAGGTTTTGAAACTGTTAGATTCAAAGCCTGGCCTACATGAGCATATACCACCTAGGTTATTGTGATCAAAGAAACAACGTCGGAAACCTGCACATCGAGGTTACCAATATGTGAAATTCAACAATCCGACTTGGATAAGAGTAATAAGTAGATATACTGTACGAGGCTTATATCAAGCAGTGGGACTCTTATGACCTAATAGTATATGCGGAAGGAAAACGAGACATTAAAAAACTATTTAGAAATGCACTTACAGTTACGCCCAGTAAACAACTGTTAATAAGAACGACGATAGCGATCACTCTTTTGAAACTCAAATTCTGTGTGACGTCATAAGCAAAGGCGCGAACTTTGCGTTTATTGGGCCGAGGCGGAAGGTGTAAGGGCTGGGCGATTTTTAACCTTTTCTTAAGATCACACCTGGCGGGAAAGCAACATTTTATTAAAAGACGACTTTGATATACTTTGGAGATAATCGAGGGACAATGTGCAGTATACGCCGCTTCTTGATTTTTTTTTGGTATTAGTAATCTTATATACCAAATTGATTATGCATCCACAAGTTAGCATTATCTAAAATATTATAAAATTATAAACATACCGTGCCTTTATATTGAAGCTATTTTAAAAAACAACTGAAATAGACTATGTAAACGATGGAGAACACGATACATTTTTTTAGATTTCTCATCTGTTGGTTTTGGATTCACGAAAAATGATTGAGCCGATTTCGATGTGGTTTTCGCTGATCGACAGCAAATTCTTAGACTTAAAATCTGCGCTATTTTTTATCCTAGGAACCCCGAGGTAATTTTTCCGGGAGCGGTTTGAAGTTGTTCGGATAAAGAAAAATTTGCTTATTCCGAAACAGTTTACACTAAAACGATAGCTTATATTCTTTTTTAAAGTGTGCGATACTTTGTGTCTCGAGAATCCCGCAGGAAGTTTTCCGGCTATAGTGTAAATTAGTTAGATTGCATAAAAATAAATCAAACAAAGTTGTAGGTAATGGCTAGATCTAGATGTGAGAATTTTAGGCGAGTAGCAAGTAATAGTGAAAATGTTGCTAAATTGGCAACACTGAGCCCAGTGAACCCATACTGCTCGCAATATCACAAGTAGAACCTGGATATTGAATGTGAAGTTATAGTGTGTGGAACTAACTTTGGAAAGTCGATATATAGTAGTAGATCGAACGAAAATCACTTACTAAAGGTGCCGATAGCTTACGTCTATATCATTTCTGATAGTATAAACAGACTGGATGCAATTGGGATGGGGAGGTTTTTTTTCATTTTTTATTGTACGAGTTCAGCAGACAAGCAGACGGCCCACCTGATGAAGTGCGGTTACCGTATCCTATGGACATTTGCAACATCAAAGGTGCTCCAAATGCGCTGCTGCTCTCTTAGGGGAGGCTGGAAAACGGCTACTAATGTCAGAACACAATTCATGTTACAATAAATTCTAGTATTTTACATATAAAATAACAGGTGTTAAAATACACCTAATTTCAATTATCATGATAGGAATAATTTAAAATACTTTTCTTACGATGAAGTCAATGCCCTATTTGACTGGTGTTACTTGTACCTATTTCATAAGAAGGTACGCTTGTATAAATTCTCTGAGTATATATACTATTATAACAAGTAACTCAGTTGATTTGACAGTCTGCTCCCGTATTACCTTTTCTGTTATTCCATTGTATAATGGGATGATTTCTAACTTACCATCGTCTCTGGTCGACAGTCAACAGTGCTGTGCCCTTGTTTTCTGAGTAATTTGCGATCACAACCCCAACAAATAGTGTTAGGCCGATCATACAACCCAAGAATATGTAAACATGTATATAGATCGCATGTAGCTATAACAATTAAAAGGAATTAAAATGTTGCCTTGTGATTTTTAAATAAATGAATAAAAACTATACCATGTTGGCACCTCTTACAATGATTAGCTTCCTATTAACTTGTTCAAAACATCAAGAAATCTGATTTTTTGTAGCCATATGATGATGTAATAATTTATTATTTATTGTATAGCTACAAAATAAAAAACATTAAGATTTCTTAATACCTTGAATAAATTGTCAGGGTGCCGATCACCGGGGTGTGCCAACCATGATATAGTATTCTCTATATGTCAAAAAAATTACTAAAAATGGTTTTTATATATTAGAGCTCTGATTTTAATGTTTAATAAAGAAATAAATGTCCCTGTATTTAAATTGTACAGTCCTATATTTTTTCTGCTCCACCAACGCAATGGCCAGATAAGTTAAGAATTTCTTTTAAGCTAGGTTGTCTGGAAGACATCGCTTATAGCGATAAGGCCGTCTCTTGTTTTGCCAAGAAGTAGTGTAGTTATACATTTTATTTTTAACTGATTATTTTGGTGCGCAATTAAGTGTTATCTAATCTAATCTAAATAAATAAGAAAAATGACGTATTTTCTAATTTTTCGCGACTAGTATACATATAATAAAACTACGTTTAAATGGTTTTACGCGCGGTATTTTATTTTATTTTTAATTTCGTTTCGTTCCGACGACGTCTTCCGTTATAACGACTACTAAAAAGTGGTCGAAAGGTCGGAATAAAAATAAAAACGTAATTTTATTATTAAAAATGTCAACTCAACAATTCTGGTTGCAATGCTTTCTTACAATATTTTTATGCGTCAAATTGCCCAAATAACACAACTGATGAAGAAGCGAAAGTGGACACGATATAACCATTGTACACATTTTTTGGGTCTAGGCTGCAAGGTCCTTATTCAACAGAGCACATAGGTGTATGACACAAATTATTATTTATATAGAGTGGTCTTAAAAGTTGTTTTAAGGCATTAAAATTATTAGAAACTTGTACTTACTGGCCCTAATGCTTTGATTAATACGTCTCTGACATCCAACCAACCTTTGAAGGATAAAACTTCAAAGAGCGTTAGTAAAGCGTCGCCAATATTATCAAAATTAAAACGTTTCGGATTCGCCCTGAAAATTAAATAACAATAATATACATCAAACGAACTTTTTTTAAACAAATTTAGTAATCAAAATGTGTACTGGGACACATATTAAAAGTGAAACTTCAACGGACAAGTTGAAAAACGCAGAATTGTTAAGAAAATCTGCCTGTAAAACTTCAAAGTTAAAATTTTGTTGCGATTCATTTTGTCACTTGTCAGTTGAAGTTTTTCCACTTGTCCGTTGCGATTCGTTTTTCTACTCATCCGTTGCCATTTGTTTTTCAAGTTGTCCGTTGCGATTCGTTTTTCTACTTGTCCGTTGAAGTTTCACTTCTAATATGTGTCCCAGCACACATTTCGATTTTTCGCAGGTTTACTGCAAATTATGATTTGGTTAGGTTAGGTTCATTTTAATTAATGCATTTTTTATTTAAAAATATTTTATTTTATCAATCATAAAACTGAATTTGATCCAGAACCAAAAAAACATCCATAGTCTACTCTAAAATTATTTATTAATATTTTTTTACACAGACCACAAATAGACAGAGAGCAGAGGTATAGTTCGATGCCAACTTCAGTTTTCCTCCATTAATGGCGGCTCGGAACATCGCACTTTCCGATGCACACAACGCGATTTTAGGTATTAGAGGGACGAGGTATATCCTCGCTCGCTCTCTTGCTCGCTTTCTCGTTTACGGGACTTCCCCGGCGATCGGCTCATCAGGGCTGCCAATTTAGCGCTTTCGGAGCTACATATAGCGCTTTTTAGGGCAACCCAGCTCCTAATTTTATTAAACAACTTCCAGCGCAAAATCTTTCGCTTCTTATAATATGCAAATATCTAATTAATTTTATAGAAAGAAAGAAAGAAAAAGCATTTATTTAGAACTACAGCACAAATGAGAATACAATACACAACATAAATAAATAAATGTACAATGTAACATGCATTAAAAAAAAAAAAAAAACCAAGCAAGTGTAGCTCTAAATTGGTCCTAGCTCAGCATGTTGCTGGTTAAGTTAACCAGCGCTGATCTTCCGCTAGGGCTATTCCAGTGACATACACAGACAGACACTGAAGCAAATAAAAAACAAAATGAAAATAAAGTAAGTATAAAAGAGAAAAAAAAAAGAAAAAGAAAAATGTGCACAACAATTGTAAAAAAATGAAATACATATTATTTATACAGTTTAAGATAGTTATAACAGTAAGAGTTTAAAAGTAGCAATAGTAAGAAATACATACACGACTCAACACATACAGGATAGGTCAGGCACATCCTCCAAATGGGCGCCATTATATAGCACTGGTGTCATGAGCAAGATCAGATTGGCACATTTGGTGGACATACAAGAACTTTTTTAATTTAAATCTAAACCCATGAATACTTTGCATATTTTTTATGGGGGGTGGTATATTGTTCCAGCATTTGGAGGCAGCATACCTAAAACTACCCCTAAAAGCAACTGTGCCATGTCGTTGCGTCGTAAGCTGCATAGCGCATTGCCGCAGTCCAGCCGATCTTTTTGAAGAGAACGCTTTATGCTTAATAACTCCAAAAAGTAGGCATGCGAGATGCAATTTACGGCGGTGCTTCATTTTCAACATTGAACAGTTGTTTATAAAAGGCGTCACATGACTTCTAAAGGGAATGTTAATAAATATATATGAATATCTATACTAATATTATAAAGAGGAAAGATTAGATTGTTGGTTTGCATTGAAGAGGCTCCGAAACTACTGAACCGATTTGAAAAATTCTTTCACTATTGGCAAGCTACACTATCCCCGGGTGACATAGGCTATATTATATTTACAAAAAAAAATACTTACTAAAACTCCAATAATGTAACCTAAGGTGTAAAAAAAAACCTAAAATCGCGTGCGCTGCGAAAACTATTGATGATAGAATAAAATAATGTACTACGACTTTGCAAAACACATGATTATTTACAAAAAGTGTCGTGACAGCATATGTCTAACTATTATAGTTATGCCACAATGTGTGTTCTTTTATTTAAAAAAAAAAAATTAAAATGGCGCCGCTGGAAAAGGCTCTTTATTTGTATCTTAGTATTCATCCTTATCAAAATAAATTACTTTATGTTCAAGACTGCTTCAATACCTTTATATAACTTTTTGAATTATTCAATTCGGACATCTTATTCGAAAAATATCACGAGTTTAAAAATGTAAGTATTAAAACACGCGGCCGTGACGCTTTTTCGTGAGCGAAAAATCGTAAGACCCCGTCTATATAGAAATTTCTCCACAAATCATAACAGACACATTTTATATTAAAAATATAACATGCATTTGTTATATAAAAAACAAAAAGTATATCTAATTTATCATAAACTCATATTCAGTTTAAATAAAATTGTGCCATTCATTGTACATGTTTTCTGGAAATAAATACAATAATATTTTCTTAAGTTTTCGCGACTTGTATACATAATAAAACTACGTTTTAACGGTTTTAAGCGCGGTAATTTTATTTGATTTTGGTTTTTCTGACGTTTCGGCCACTTTTCAGTGTCCGTGATCACGGCCACTGAAAAGTGGCCGAAACGTCAGAAAAACCAAAATCAAATAAAATTACCGCGCTTAAAACCGTTAAAACGTAGTTTTATTAAATAAATACAATGTTCAGAATGAAAATGCACCTATGTATAATTAAATTATGTTATGCCTTGTTTACATCATGCTCACTTTAACTACAGTAAGCACGAAAGTGGCGAGGGAAATGAGCAGTACAAATATATAAATGCAACTTATTTGAATGTTTTATATTTGCACTCCCAACTTCCTTTGCCACTTTTCCTTTTGTCGTGGATGTGGTGGACATAACTTGAACGAGGGGTTTAATTGACAACTTTGGGAGCGTTCGTCTTGTAACTCACAACGCCCAAAATGCTCCTTTAGCCGTTGCACACAGCGACCACTGTCGTTATGCTCGCTGCGAAAACGTCACTAATGAAGTCATGATTTTCGCTCACACAATGCTCACAACGACACATGTCAAGAGGTAGATTGAATAATCCGTTCCACTTCAGTTCACGATTGTAACGTCCACAAGCAAGTGGAACGACAAAAATCGCGGTCGTTGTGAGCCTCTTGTGGAACATCGCCTTTGAAATGCAATAGTTATAGTTTACAGCACAATATTCCTTTTTCAAAATTAACATAGTATTCGTCAGAAAATAATTAATTAGAACATACCAGACTCTAGGTACAAGCATTGAGGGGAATGTTTCGTTGGGTCCAGGTCTTATCTTCATTTTGGTCACGAATACCCTGCGTCTGAATACACCCACGCAATCTTCGCGTTTAAGTATTGTTGGATCGTTGCATCTTGCTAATCTGGCAAATTAAATAAAAAGGCACAGTAACAATAACTTAAAACATAACGTCGTTAACGCATAGCCACGTTAGTGTATATACCATACGTTATCTGTCTATATTTAACGTCATCAATTACGTCGCATGTTATTTCAAATTGCGCATTACACCTATCGCCACATCTGCGTAAACCGGCATATACATTTAACATTATCCCAGATGAAGCCGCCCCATAAGACAACAACAATGAACTCTGCGCTATGACGTCACCTGAGTAACGATCACGTGAATAGGGGCTAATTTTTCAATCATCATCAGATAAAAATTATCAGTTCGATAAATTATAGCCGGAGCGAATTCTAAAGTGTAAGCGTTCAAATCTCCATGTCTGATTCATGCAATTGACATTTTTAATTTTTCTATGTTATATCTGGTGATTGAAAAATCGGCCCTAAATCATCTGCGATTTATTTTATGAACTGATGACCCGTGTGGGTAGAAAGTAATTCAAATAATAATAGAATTTCTCTCAACTCGCATTTCAATTTATTGCAACACAATTTTAGAACCGCGCGATTAGATCTCAGAGCGTATACATCATGCGATTTTCTATAATTGAAACACTTATGTTGAAATTCTGCGATAATATTATCGCACGATAAAAGTCGCAGTGCCAACTTAGTCTAATACTTAATTCAGTAACTTCAGAACCTCCATTTATTTAAGGAATAATCACGAATTTATTCCGTGCAGGAACGGAGAAAGAATACAATTTCCTTCGGCCAGGCGGCCTGCCGTAAGAGGCGATAAAACAACCTACAGGCACGTGGTAGGGTATTTGCGCGCCTGGATGGCGGCCACCCCTGATCTAGAGTATGCCGCCATAACAACCTTGTGTTGTGTTCTGGCATTAGTGACCAGGTTCCAGTCTCGAAGAATGCGGTTAAGAGAGCAGCAGCGCATTTGTAGCACCTTTGGTGTTGCAAATGTCCATAGACGATGGTAACCGCTTTCCATCAAGTGGACCGTCTGCCTGTCTGCTGAACTCCTGCAATAAAAAAAAAAACAAAGTTTTGGATTCCGAGATTCCGTGAAAGCTGCTTTATTTGGATGCTTAGTTGTTGCTTCTTTACGGCTTTTGGAATGAAACAATACTTTTTAATTTTGAGTTGTACCTATTTGTGTATTTTTGATAACAAGGATGAATATAAGATATTTTAGAACATAGGAGAGTTTTGCGAAATAATAATTATTCAAAGTTTCCGGGAACTAAATCACAAGGACAGCTTTAGTCAAGCACAACTACATAGTTTTCGTACCTTCCGCCATATAGTTGAACACCGTAGCTTGCAAAAACAAACATCAACAATATCAACAAAGTGGATACCTGAAATCACAATAAAATTATTACAAGTGGTTAAATACAGAAATTTACCATCCAAATACTTAATTATTGTTAAATAACAAAGAATATAAAGTATTACACAACAATACAAATTATCTGGAGATGTCTGACACATATTAATGGTTATTTAATGTCAAAGTTTGAGTTAGTCAACTAAGGAAAACCTTGAAAAGAAATTACAGGACTAAGTTATTTTACCTTAGCTTATATTTTGTAATAGCCAGAAACATTTTAGTGTGTAAGGTCTTAATTATGGGTCTCGTGGCGTTGGCAATGCCTTTAATCTCGCGAATTTAGCCGATGGCTATAAGAAACAACGAGGTATTTGAATGTGTATACCAACACAGTTGTGGAAACTTACTAACGATCTCCGAGCAATGGGGATGTGCGTAAACTGCATTTCACACCAACAAAAAAGTTAGTGTTAAGAGCACGATAATTAAAATTAGGCGAGTTTACCAATAGTATTTCTTTGAAGCCGCGGCACAGTTCGTAGACGACCTTGCGCATGTGCGGCACCAGAGTGAATATGCGCAGCGGGCGCACGCAGCGCAGGATCATCAGCATCTGTGCTGGCGAGCCGGGCGGCACGCGCACCGGCATCCAGCATAGGAACGTCAGTGACACCTTTACATTGACGATTAATATACTTTAAATCAGAGGTTTCCAAACTTATGTGACTCGACAGCTCTTGCACAAATATACCCATTTTTACTTTACGTGAGAAGAGACGAATAAATATTAGGTTGGGGAAAGTTTCTTCGCATTTTATATAAAAATTCAAAAGGTTTTTTTATAAAGTTTATTTACATTTGACTAAAGTATGTAGGTGCCATTTTGTTGGACAACTTTTTGCCATCTTGTAGGTAGGGACGTGATCCCATTGCTATAAAAATTTTGGGGCTTCTGATCAAAAAACTGCGACAAGTGGTTTTGGCAGTCCTCTCGTGATGTTAACCTGACACTGCCTAAGGAATTCTGCAGAGACCGAAACAGGTGAAAATCTGAAGGTGCAAGCAAGGTCAGGACTTTACAGCGGATGCATTAACACCTCCCAGCCAAACTCTCGTAATTTTTGCTGAGTGGCTAAAGATGTGTGAGGTCTAGCGTTATCATGGTGAAAAACCACACCCCTTCTGTTGATTAATTCCGGCCGCTTTCTCTCAACTTTTTGCTTTAATCTCATCAGTTGTTCGCAGTACAGTGCAGAATCGATGGTCCTGCCGGGCGGTAACAGCTCATAATGAATAATGCCTTTCCAATCCCACCATACACTCAGCATCACCTTGTTGCGAGGTAACCCGGGTTTCGCCACAGTCTGTGAAGCCTGACCTGCCTTTGGCCACGATCTTTTTCGCACGTTCTTGTCGTACGTGATCCACATTTCATCACCAGTTATCAGCTTCTTCAAAAATGGTTCGGTTTCATTACGTCGTAATAAAGAATCACAAATGAGTACACGGTTCAATAGGTTTCTTTCAGTGACCTCATGAGGCACCCAAAGATCCGAGCTTTTTTGTGTACCCAGCTTTTTTCAAATGCGCCAAAACCGTTTTGTGATCAATTCCGAGTTCTCTAGCTACATCGTAACTACTAATATGCCGATCTTACTCCACTTTTTCAAAAATGGCATCAATTTAGTCCGTAACAGGGCGACCAGAGCGATGTGCATCTGTGATATCAAAATTTCCGGATTGAAAACGCTTAAACCAAATTTGCGCTACTCTCATAGATACTACATTAGGTCCATAAACATCACAAATTTTTTTCGCGGCTTGTGTTGCATTTTTACCCTTTTTGTAGTAAAATTTTAAAATGTATCGAATTTCTTCATTAGATTCACTCATTTAACAATAAGAAATACAAATGAAAATCACACATTTTTCTAATTTTAATTTGGAATTGTCTTCTTTAAAATTAAAACTTTTTAATGATACCAAAACCAGCCAGATAGATACGAATGGTATAGCCAAAGAAATCTTATTACAAGTTCATACATACTATATGCGAAGACTTTTTCCCCAACCTATTATATTTTAGTGCCTATGCGATATTTTATCAAAGAAGAAAGAAGTCTGTTTTTTTTTTGTTTAGCACGCGTATACAATTTTTTTTTAATGGCTCTCAGCGTTTCAGTAATTAATAAGGGTTACACTCGATTTCTCTGGGATCCACTCATCAGATCCTGACATGGTGACCATGGGACCAATTCGGAGAGTAGAACCTCTCGATTAAAAGAAAAAAATGTAATATTGGTTCACAATTGACGGAGAAATAGAGTAACGAACATACAAAAAACCTACAGATGAATTGAGAACCTCCTCAAAAAAAATGAATATGCATCAAATATCCATTTCATATACTCATCAAAAGTTTATTAAAATAAACCTCAACATCTATCGTCATAAACGGACTAAAACTAAATTTTGTTTATTCTAATTTTTTCTATTCCTAACAGTTTTAACGGCCCCCAAGGCAAGTGGTTAGTAATACCATTCTGTAGTCTACAAAAAGAAAAAAGACTACTTACTATATAAATGAATACGTCTAAAACTGCCGCCGCATCTTTAAGATATGCCTTCGGTGTAAAGAAAAGGCCGTCTGCCAAAATTTTCAATGCCAGCTCTAAACTCATAAAAACCACAAAACCATACTCGGCAATCTGAAACAATCCCATTTTCACCAGCTTCAGCGAAATACCTTGAACCAAGGGAGCATGTTAGCATAATATAATTTGTTTTATCTTTTTTGCGGGTTACTTTCTGTTTTACATCTATTTGCCCAATAAGATGGGAGTATATTGAATTTTGAACATAAGAAAAATCAGAAATCAGAATACGGTCAGCACAAAATAAATAAACTAATACTTTTTATATACTTTTATACTTATAGGCAAGTACTTAATATGAAACTAATAATATTAAACGATATTAAAATAGTAAATATTAATATTAAACATAATTTTTAATACTAAATTTTTGGTCCCTGTTCTGAAGAATGACATTTGCTTTCTGATAGCACCTTCCCGATGGAAGTCAATGATATTCCGGTTGATTTAGCAACTAATTAAGCGTGAGTTATAATACTGCTTGGATTTCTATTGCATTCATTTTCGAAATATTCGTACAACTTATACAAAACTTTTTTAGTTTGGAAGTCAAAAGTTCACCTCGACCATGTTTCAACATCGGAACCATTTCTAATTAACAACTAATATCAAATAATAACACTGAACAATAATTAACAAGAATGAACCGCAAATAAAATCAATTAATTAATTAATTATCAAACTAAACCAAATAGTTAGACCTCACAAGAATTAGCAATGTAAATAATAATTATTTATTTTACTTTCACACCACTGACTTTTGACTGTAAATATATTTTCTTTTTCAAAATGTAATGAACCTCTTTTTGCTGATTGTACGAGGAATTTTAAATTTCAGGTTTAGAATTCCTGTAAATATACAAATACTACTACAAACGCAAAAACTTCTCGAAGCTAATTTACCTATAGTTAATATTGAGTTTTTTCGGGCTCGAAAATATATATTTGGATAATAAGTAGATAGATAGATAGATATAGAGATATATATATATATATATGTACATATATATACATATATATATATGTACATATATATATATATATATATACATATATATATATCCGTGCAGGAACGGAGAAAGAATACAATTTCCTGCGGTCGGGCGGCCTGTCGTAAGGGGCGACTTAACAACCCACAGCCAGGTGGTAGGGCATTTGCTCGACTGGATGGCTACCACCTCTGGTCTAAAGTATGTTGCCATAACAACCTTGAGTTGTGTTCCGGCATTAGTGATCAGGCAGCGCATTTGTAGCAACTTTGGTGTTGCAAATGTCCACAGGCGATGACAACCGCTTTCCATCAAGTGGGCCGTCTGACTGTCTGCTGATCTCCTGCAATATATATATATATATATATATATATATATATATATATATATTTATATTGCAGTTTTGAATCGAATAGAAAAAAAAAATACCTGCAGTACGAAGTTTTCCATAACTCTGTATGTGGGTGTCTCAAACATCATCGACAAACAAGACAGTGTGGTGACCATTATCATTACCCAATCCATATATGTGACGAGTCCAAGGAAATTGCTACAAACAGAAACAATAGGGATGCGGACAAACAACAACAAGTCTAATAGTATATTTATTATTGTTTATACAGTAATTAGAATCATTTGCATATTTTATTTTAAAATATGACGACAACAAATTATTTTAACGTACGCTTTATGAATTTTTCTACCACGATTTGTACACGATGCACTGAGCTATCACGACTTATGTTAAAAATTAAAAAGTAATACTTACTGGAAACTTTTATAACGCACTTTCCTCTCGTTGCCAGTGACAGGATCTCTCAACCGGGCATCGTATCTGGCATCCACGATGGCACGACAAAACTTCCTGAATTTTGATTCTCGAGGCACTATTAGAAGGGGTGTGTCGAATAGAGGATGGTTCTCTCGCAGATCCTCTTCCCGTTGATTCCTAACAAATAAAACCTATTATAATTACAGTAAAAAGTTATTTAAACTATGTAATTTACTATATAATGATTAAAGGAACAAAACAAAAAGTTTTGTATGTAACTAATTCTAATCCAATGTATTTAAATGATTATATCTAGGAGTAAGCGACAGATTCGCAGTGTGCTGGACAGCACTCTAAATTAGTAGTCAATGTCAGAGGAGACAATGGGCTTGTTAGGTCTTTTATAAAGCACATACTAGAATAACATGTATCTTTTATCGTTTACTTTATTTTTTATTGCGTGAGTTCAGCAGACAGGCAGACGGCCCACTTGATGGAAAGCGGTTACCATCGCCTATGGACATTTGCAACACCAAAGGTGCTACAAATGCGCTGCTGCTCTCTTAAGTGAGACTGGAACCTGGTCACTAATGCCGGAACACAACTCAAGGTTGTTATGGCGGCATACTCTAGACCAGGGGTGGTAGCCATCCAGTCGGGCAAATGCCCTACCACATGGCTGTGGGTTGTTTTGTCGCCTCTTACGACAGGCCGCCCGGCCGCAGGAAATTGTATTCTTTCTCCGTTCCTGCACGGATAGAATACACATTAGATAGATATATTCATATTACTCTGTTATGTGGTATGCCAGGTTTAAGATTACCTTGTTTACATTCTATTATTTGAAAGAGCAAATCTATTTCCAATTAGCATTGATGTTTTTGTACTGTAATGTAAAGTGTTCAAGTATTCATTCATCTTTTTGTCTTTTTATGAAGCTATTGTTACCTTCTCATTTCGGCCTGCTGCCTTTTCGCTTGCAGTAGTCTAATATCGAGATAGGGAGGGCGTGCACGGGACGACGGGACAACGCGGGAGGCCGCACCAATGTCCCCGTTCTCCAACAAATGTTCATAGGTCTGCTTTAGCTTGATAGATCCGCTTCGGACTGATCGCCTTATTGAACGTGAACCGAATCTGGAAAATGAAGGAATTTGACTGAGAAACATTTAAATTTTTCATAACAAGTACGAATGAAAGAGAATTGGTTCATACTTCTTTTGATCAACCCTCAGTTGCTTTGCACTGGATATAGTTCCTTGTGGTTTTAGTCCAGATTTTCCTCCGGTGGCTAGCATTGCAGAATCTCCCAGTAGCGGGCGATGGTTATTCGAATCCCTGAAAACATATTTAAAATACAGAATATTTTAAAAACAAAGAAAAAGATATACAAAAAAAAATGAAAATGAGCTTACATTAAATCTCATGATGGCTATAAACTAACGTCTGAAAACAAAATCACAAATAAAATTATAATATAACATGCTTAAATAAAATGGATTACAAAAAAACATTAAAATAATCAGTATACATATATGTACGTGGAACATACAATTTACTAGGTTCTGGGATTCAAAGCTAATTATATAGACACAAAAACCTAAACATTGAATGACCATATCCTATAGATAGATCCTTCTTTTCGGCTCCTACTTATAATTCCTTATATTAATCAGAATGACAAGGTAGCGACAAAAGTAAAATATCAAAACATCAATACCGTATTATGCCGATCTGATTTTTGTTGCGTTGCGCGCATCTTAAAGATTGACGAAACGGTAATTATTGCGTACAAAATTGTGATCATGCAACTCACCGATGCTAGCAATAATGATCAAATCTACCAAAAGATATAATACTTATGTAGTAGGTACTGAAACTCATTTGGACTACATAATAAATTTGAATAAATATGATTGATAGGTACAGAAATTATAGGATATGATGACATTAAATGATACTTTATTGTTTACAGGTGATAAATGTTATCTTACCGCATCTCAATTGCAAGACAGAAGTGCACAGTGTAATATCAACTTTTGGAGTATGTTTTGTACGTACTCGATGATGGATGATACGACGTGTCTCCTGAGCGCGGAGCTGGGCCGTTGCGATGGCGGCGCCACCATCAGGGTTTGGACCAGGCAACGCTTGCGGTACGGGAATGCAATCTTGGCCACGCCGATGTACTCGAAGGCGCGCCGAGACACATCCCCCGCGACCCCCGCACCGCCCACGCCCACCCCCACACCCACCCCGACGCCGACGCCAACGCCCACTTCCTCCTCGCCCTCCACTTCGCACACGAACTGACGCATGAATGATTCGCGCACCTGTAGGTACCAACACATATGCAACTATACCTTGTTTTTCCTTACAAGATAAAATTTTAGTTAAGTTGTGTTTTTAGATGATTAATATAAAACATTTTCTACTATAATGTCTAACTTTAAATGTGGCTCAAGCTGTCTGAAACATTTAAACATAATTAAATAGTGTATAAATGTAATTCATTGCAAAAAACCTGTTTGTAATGTACGAAAATGATTTTCTAAGGAAAAACAATATATATATGTCTCAATGTATAAAAAAATGGTATACTTTTGCTACCCGTGGTTGAAAGTATACGTGTCCATAGACAGAACGGTTAGTTGCTTGCGAGCGAGTCATCCATACTACGTTTAATCTCACGTACACATAAATACATGTTTGCCACAAACAAAGCCCGCTTGCGTTCGTAAATTGAAAGAACTATAAATGAGAAAATGTAATATCCTTACAGTGTTCTTCATAAACGCTGATTATTTTTTAAGCAACACTTTAAACCGTTATTTAAAGAAAATTGTATTCATTATCACTATTTAGACTTAATAACCTGTTTAAATCATTAAGTAACTGGCTGTCATATTAAACAACCTCATCCCACTGTTTAACTCTCTTAAGTAACAAAAGGGCGGAAAAAACAATGTCTGAAGTCAACTTCTTAAATTGAAAAGAATCATATGCAAATTGATAAGAACTACATTGTGATATGCGTATATTACACTCATACTATATACTATATACTACTGGCGTGAAGTTATGTATGTATGTATGTATGTATGTACTATATACAAACACAATAATATTATATGTATACAAAATACACATTTTTCACTTTAAGGATAAGATAGGTTAATAAAAATCTCAAGTAGGCCGATTCTGTTTTTACATACAATTCGGTAGCGTCTCAAAATAAAGTAAATTGTCACCATTTCGTTAAAGATAAAAATAAAAATTTGTAATCAAACCTTTGGTAAATTGAAATCTCCGGGTACTTTATGCAATTTCGTCATTTGTGGGCTGTCTGGAAATTTTTCGAATATTCTTAACCTGAATGGAAGGCTTTCCTTGATTTCGGCACTTTGTTGTCGATATCGAAGCTGTTTTAATTTCTTTATATCTTCGTCCAGTTCCAAGTTGTCCAAAATTACAGCCACGAAAAGTGATAGCACTATCTAAGTATAATAATAACAACGCCTTTATAGTAATTTCAAGAGGTAAGTTTTTGTGGACACGAATATTTCTTATATGAGATACTAGCATTTCCTGAAACTAAGGTCATAATAGCGTATGATAAAAATCTAATTCGTAATGACAATATTCGAATTAGTATACTAGAAATCGCAATATTATTGATTTTTTAATAAACATTTAAATAAAAAAGAATATGTCCTAGCCTTATTTATTGACTTCTCACGTGCTTTTGATACCTTAGAGCATAAACAAATAATCAAAAAATTAGAACAATGTGGTGTCCGGGGTAAATTGCTTACTTTGTGGCAAAATTATCTTCACAATAGTCAATTCAAGGTAAAAGTAAACAAGTCCTTTAGCGATCCTTTTTTAACGACTATAGGCACGGCTCAAGGATCTGTACTGGGCCCCCTTCACTTTTTATCTTATGTAAACGACATGAAAAACTGTATTAAAAACAGTACTTGCTATCAATTTGCCGATGACACATGCTTGGTAGCTGGAGATAAAGACTTACTCAAAGCTTATGAGCGATTGCAATTTGATCTCAACGTGCTAACTAGATGGTGTCATGATGCCGGTTTAGTACTCAATTCTAATAAAACTAAACTGATGATTATAAAATCGCCCTACAAAGCATGTCCATCTTTAAAAAACCTAATTGCGCATGAACATCACTGCCTGCATAAAACGATCACGACATGTGCTTGCCCAGAAATAGATGTTGTAGATACCCATACCTATCTTGGTCTTATTATTGATAATAATCTAAACTGGGCCAAGCATATTGAACACGTCTGCAATAAATTAAGGCAATTTTTGGCAAATATGATGATTTAAAAAAAACGCCTACCTCATAAAACCAAATTAATGCTCTATAATGCCTTAGGCGAATCATTCATACAGTATGGCCTAACCAGTTACGGCCGTACGTATAGCATTTATATTAAAAAAAATTATAATCTTCAATTAAAAATACTTAAACAACTAGTTTCACCAACAATAAAAACCAATATTGTAACGATGAAAAAGGTCTCTTTAAACACTGTAAATTTTTACCCGTAGAAAACCAGTTTAAGAAAATGATGCTCAAAGAACAATTTTTTAACAAAGATCTACAAACTCTAATAAAACACTCTGTATATACGCGAGCCATAGCCCAAAACCGGTTCGTCACGAGTCGGGCAAACAACATGTACGGCAAGCGCACGACTGAATATTTAATTCCGCGCTTGTTAAATGACTTACCTGTTGAGTTTAGGGAAAGCATTACACTAATAAATATTAAAAATAAACTTAAAATGCACTTTCTAAACGAAACATAATGCTACGGACGTAGATACCCATAGCACTAATATAAACCCCAGAGGTTTTCTATGCTATGTATAAAATCAACGAGTTGTAATCATTTTGTTGTCTTGTTAATCAATAAAAAAAAAATTCAAATCAGAAATTTTGTTAACGTCTAATGTATACCACATTCAAATCAGATCAGAAGTCTTTAGATGTATTACTAACAGACAAAAATTCAAAAACTATCATTAGAATCCCAACTTACCAGAGTAACAAAAAGATGGTATAGAATAAAGTAAATAGCAACAAGGGGAGTTAAAGTTTGGCTAGTTCGCACCATGGTCTCATCCATCACTTCTACCCATGCTTCTTGAGTCAATATTTGGAACATGGACATGAATGCCTACAACAATCATTTCACGAATTTTTATGCTGCTATGTTATATTTATTCACATGACATCATTTTAAAGATATAAACATACCTCATCAAACCTTTCAAATTTAGTAAAGTCACATAAAAAACAGAACAACTGCATTGATATTGAAGAGCTGATTATAAGTAAACACATTGTGAATATTATTAAACTACCGAGTTTCTTCCCTGGACCAAAGATTTTGTAAACAAAACCCTCTAATAGAGGCGACGGAAAAACTAATGGGCCGATTTGACTGAAATTCGGTATGTATGTGAATTAAATACCGAGGGTGGACATGGGATACTTTTCATTTTGGCCTTTTCGGTAATTTTGGCCATTTAGGCCATTTTATTTATTTTGGTTAATTTGGAAATTTTGGTCATTTTGGCCATTTTAGTCATTTTGGTCATTTTAGCCATTTCGGTTATTTTGTCCATTTTGGTCATTTTGGCCATTTCGGTCATTTGGCCTTTTTGGTCATTTCAGTCATTTTGGCCTTTTTGTTCATTTTGGCCTTTTTGGTCATTTTGGTGATTTTGGTCATTTTAGCCATTTCGGTTATTTTGGCCATTTTGGTCATTTTGGCCATTTCGGTCATTTGGCCTTTTTAGTCATTTCAGTAATTTTGGCCTTTTTGGTGATTTTCGCCATGTTGGTCATTTTGGCCTTTTTGGTCATTTTGGTAATTTTAGTCATTTTGGCCATTTTGGCCATTTTGGTCATTTTGGCCATTTCGGTCATTTGGCCTTTTTGGTCATTTCAGTAATTTTGGCCTTTTTGGTGATTTTCGCCATGTTGGTCATTTTGGCCTTTTTGGTCATTTTGGTAATTTTAGTCATTTTGGCCATTTTGGTCATTTTGGCCATTTCGGTCAATTAGCCTTTTTGGTCATTTCAGTCATTTTGATCATGTTGGTCATTTTAGCCTTTTTGGTCATTTTGGCCATTTCGGTCATTTTGGCCTTTTCGGCCATTTTGGCCTTTTTAGCCATTTTGGCCATGTCGGTAATTTTGGCCTTTTTCGTCATTTTGGCCATTTTAGTATTTTGGCCTTTTTGGCCATTTCGGTCATTTTGGCCTTTTTTGGTAATTTTGGCCTTTTTTGGTAATTTTGGCCTTTTTGGCCATTTCGCTCATTTTGGCCTTCTTTGGTCATTTTGGCCTTTTTGGCCACTTCGCTCATTTTGGCCTTTTTGGTCATTTTGGCCATTTTGGCCATGTCGGTAATTTGGCCTTTTTGATCATTTTGGCCATGTCGGTCATTTTGGCCTTTTTGATCATTTTGGCCTTTTTGGTCATTTTGGCCATTTCAGTCAATTCGGTAATTTTGGGCCATTTAGGCCATTTTGGTCACTGGCCATACTTTTTATCGCAAAAATAAAACTAAAATGAAAGTGTTAGTGAGAAACTAATCATTTCTCAAGTTTATAGGTATAATAAAAATTAACCCCTATCCCTATTAATATTTAATGTCCCTATTAATCCCTGTTAATATTATAAATGCGAAAGTAACTCTGTATGTCTGTCTGTTCCGTTTTTTAAGTGAATCTTTCGGGGGCAAAGTAAATCCTGACATATACATTTGGGGAATAATATGAATGGTAGTCCCAATAGCTAGTAGTAGTTCAAACTTATGAACAGAGTGTTTGAAATAACCCTTTAATCCTAAACACCATATTTTGATCAAAGCTTCCAAATCCAAAAATATAGTGAATGCAATCTAAAATTGGAAATAAAGTTTATATATTTATTTTTGCAGGTATGGTATCACTGAATAAAATATCGCTACATTGAATAACATTTGAAACTAAAGATAACAACTCCTCAAAATTGTCTGCTAGCCCCTTTCTCATTATCAATCTGCACTCAGACACTCAGAACACCTTTTTTGAAATCCTTGTAGTTATAATGTTACTTTACAATAGCTTTCGAATGACTAGAATATTGAAAATAATATTATCCAGTATAGCACTAAACTGGATTGGCTCGAAGGATTGCTGGACTAATGTGCACCATGCATTAAATTTAAGGATAATCAGGATTCAATTGCTTTAAGCTTTAATTTCACATTACTATACATTAATATCACGTCGGAATCAACAGTGAACTGATTATTTCTCCATGGTTAGTGGTATAAGTATAACAATGTTCCATTAGGTTTGAAGCCGACGTAGTGCATAAAACAATTACTTCTCAATAAATTGCGATAGCAAATCTGTATGTACGTAGCGTCATTACTTATCCATTTAGCTATTGTTACAATTACAAAATCATTTGGAATATTGTTGAATACAAAAATTAAGAACATACCTCAATGTAGTAGTATTTTTCATAGAAGAATTCTCTTGGGTTGTCGTCGTGTTTAAAGTTCATTGTAGCAGTTATTATTCCATTGGCCAACACAACTCCCATCACTAGCAGTCGAAAGTAGGCCGAACGCAACAACTTATGAAATATTTCTGGTGCACTTCCTGCATTAAAAGTTATTTTTAAATATTTTTTTCTATATTTCATAATAAGATAAGCTTGGTCCACGTTTGAAAGTCACATTTTTATATGTTAATAAAAAATATTATTTTACATCTAATTCAGTTTAAAAAAAAGTCCTTTATACATGTTTAGTTTGTTTACTATGTTAAACAGATGAAAAAAAATAAACTTTTTTTTTCTTTCAATTTAGAAAACTTTTTAAAATGGGTATTATCCTTGCACCATTATCCGTGCAAGAACGGAAAAAGAATGCAATTTCCTGCGGCCGGGCGGCCTGTCGTAAGAGGCGACTAAACAACCCACAGCCAGGTGGTAGGGCATTTGCCCGACTGGATGGCTACCACCCCTGGTCTAGAGCATGCCGCCATAACAACCTTGAGTTGTGTTCCGGTATTAGTGACCAGGTTCCAGACTCACTTAAGAGAGTAGCAGTGCATTTGTAGCACCTTTGGTGTTGCACATGTCCATAGGCGACGATAACCGCTTTCCATCCAGTGGGCCGTCTGCCTGTCTGCTGATTTCCTGCAATAAAAAAAAAACCATAAAAATCTTAAAAACATCCAAATGATGGACATGTATATTGCATCCAGACTGAAAGTACTTGCAACTTATATAGATAAAAATAAAATTTATAGTCTTCCCAGATTAGCAGCAGAAGGCTGCATAATAACTAGTTTTCACTGAAAGTATCAATTATATTAGTTTTTCATTAGTGCCGCGCCTGCCGGGTTTGTCTAACCATGCGTTTTTTCTTGCCATTGGTAAAAAAATTACATTTCTTGTATGTCGAGTTTTGTCTTTTAACCTGTAGTAAGGAAAGTAAATGAATAACAGAAAGCCTTTTACAGAAAAGGGAGTTGTAAGCCATCTGTGTCAACAGTCAAAATCAATCAATTATCAATGCGCATCCACACTTGTATGAATCACTGATTACCATTGAGTTGCATCTACACTTTGCATGATGGTTGCTAATTTAGGCGTATTTTTTTAAATACAATACACAAAGAAAATGGACTGGTTAAATCATACACGCGGAGACTCAGACATATTTTAATTCCAGTGATAAAACAATGTGATGAATCATAATTTAACCTGAATGTTTATTTTCATCAATAGTAACAAGTTTCCATCCATTATCGTCTCCAGTAAAGAACTGTGTAGTGCTGCCTTTAGTTATTGAATTTCTTACACCCCACATTTGTTGAAACTGAACTCTTATTTCATTGAATGTCTCAGTTATTACTGCTATGAACACATTCTTTACCAGCCAAGCAAGAAAGAAAATCATTGTGCTGAAAAATATAATCCTTTATGAGTAGTTGTATTTATTAAATTATATTTTCAACTTTTAACCTTAAAATAAAATTACAGTTATAATTAAATACATTATAAATTTAAAATGTGTAAATGTATCTTATAATTTATTAGTAAATTTATTTACTTTTTTAGAGCCTTGGGAATTAACCTATTATATGCTTTTATTATGATATATTTGTTATGTACTTTCTATAATGGGGATAAACATGTGATTTTTCGGAAACTGGGTTAGGTCTTACGTGATACAGATTCAAAAGTTAAGGCAAGTGGAATAAACTGATTATCATTTATTCAAAATGCTTAATTTTTCAATAATTAATAATACTTCAGAATGCATGTAGGTACTATTTATTTTGAATGATAGAATAATCTAGTTTTTAAAATTAGTTTCTAGAGTAATTTAAACATTTTAAACGGACATAATCTATGTAGATTACTTAATATTGAATAATGCGAAAATTGTATACAGATACTGAATCCATTCTGCCTACTCCAATAGAATACAGGCGTAAAATTATGTATCTAAATAAAAAAAAACATACAGATAAATTGAAAACCTCTTCCTCTTAGAAGTGGGTTAAAAATAATATGTGATGTGGTAACTTAGTGGTTTAGCCATAAGTATCTCATTATAATGAAATGGGTTCCAAAACTGACTGTGTCCACACCAAGAATACTGATATGCGAAACTAGATATCCCATTATTATTTTGATATATACCATTCGTTACTCTAAAATGGATCAACTTGAATCCAACAGTGCGAAGTTTATAGGCTGACACTTTCTATATATAAAAAAATTAATACCTAAAATATAAAGCAGATCTCCAAGTTGGCAGTGAATCAATTGCCCTATACATTATGAAAACCCAGCCCTCTTGGGATGATGCCTGATACACGGTAAAGAGACTTGTTGCTGCAAAAAGATAGAATAAACAATGTATACAATATACAAGGAATCTTATATTAATTTAGTTTACAAAGAAGTTTAAAATTAAATTTCATTCAACTCAAATTAATAAACTTAAACCAACAGTGGTGTGTAAATTTTGTAGAAAAAAATTGTAATAACAAATAAACCCGTTTTAAGAGTACCTAAAAAGCAAGAAATATTTTATACAACATCATAAAGTGGGTGCCAAGCGAATAAAAAAATACTATATACATTGTTACAACACCAAAATATATTATAGTAAAGCAATGTATGTAGTCATTTTCATGATTTACTTAGCACCGACTTCAAGATGATGTAGAAATTTTTATTTTTTGCTTTAAACAAAGTGACAATGGTTTAAGAATAGTTACAGGAGATGGTAACAATAATGGAGGAATCTTTTAAGAACAAGTGTATGAAAATTAATGTGAACAAGACGAAAGTTATGGTATTTGAAAGAGATGAAAGGATGACAATGTGTAACATACAAATAGGAAATGAAAAACTAGAGCAAGTTAAAGAGTTTGTATACCTAGGGTGCATGTTTACAAGAGATGGAAAGAATGAGAGTGGTATTGATAGGAGAGTAATAGCAGGTAATAAGGTGAATGGAGCGCTTAAATCAGCCTTAGATCCTGCTTAGCTTGAGCTTAGATCATGAACAGCCGGAAGATATCTGTACGGGCACGCCTGGCTGTCCATCAAGGAGTGTTAGTACCAACTCTAATGTATCGAAGTGAAAGTTAGGTATAGCAGAAGAAACATGAAAGTAGCATAAACACAGTTGAAATTAGACCTTTAAGAAGTATATGTAAGGTTAATGTAAGTGATCTGATAAGAAACAGTTTGATAAGGGAACATTGTGGATTGAAAGAGAATAGGAGTGATACGATTTGAAAAAGGAATGTTAAAGTGGTTTGGGCATGTAGAGAGAATGAAAGCAGAATCACAAAACAAGTATGACAGTAATGTGAGTGGTACAGTCGGTGCTGGTCGACCGCGACGTACTCACAATAATGAAATTGAAGATATTTCGAAGGAAGGATATGTGAAAAGCACTGTAAATAAGCGTATATGTATGAACAGCTTAATGAAAGTTGATGACGCGAGAAGTGTTTGTGCTATATCTTCGGAACCTAGGGTCTAATACCAATGAAATTTGTATGGGACTATTCTGAAGCTATACTGATTCTAGTGGTGGTCATAAAAAATCGCATTACTACCTGATTTCAAAGATTTTCTGCTATATCTGCGGAACCTAACATTAGATAGTAATAAAATTGATATGGGACCATTTCGAAATGAATCCAAAGCAAAACGAATCTTCAAAATCGGTTTAGAAACAACAAAGTTATGGCTGAACATACATTCAAAAAATTTGCAAGTAAATTAAGAACATCCTCCTTTTTTGAAGTCGGTTAAAAAATTATTACACTTTAGATACTTACTGAATTCTTCAAAACCATTAAATCCCATTATATATTTAGACAGATTTAGTTTCATACATTTCATCCCTGCAGGACACTGATAGCCAGAGCCTGGATCAGGGGAACAAAAGGTGTCCGGAATCGCCAATGAGTTAATTGTGATTTCACTGAAATTATATATTTACATATAAATGTTAAATAGCAGGTATAATTAATATATATTGCTTTACAATACTTTCAGAAAATGAGTAAATAATATTATTCAGATACAATCATTGACTTTTTAAGCCACGATATTTTAGAGGTGATTTTTTTTCAAGCACACCTTCACGGCTGAATCCATCATTACAAGGAATTTAGTACTGGAATGGTGAATGAAGTCATGGGGACAATTTGGATCAAATCTAAAATAACTTTTCAAAATATTAATCCTATGGATGCCCTTTCCTTTTTTTTTTTTGCTACATTTTTATTAATATACACTGTTGCCGCCACAGTTAACGAATAACATAAGGATATTTTTGAAATAAAAATGCTTGAGTTGCTTTGCTTGCGTTGACAAATATTTGATAGTAATTACTTAAAAAAATGATCACAATTATAACTATTTCCATTTCTTTATTTTCTCGCTTCGCGAAGGCACTCGCCCCAAAGACCCCGGTAAAGTTGTAAGGTCTTCGGACCAACAACATAAAGTCAAGTCCAATAAAAAAAAAAATCTTTATTTTCTCGATGACAGCTCCCGTGGAAACTTGAATAAGCGTCTTTTTTACATTTTGTATGCATTATTTAATAAAAATATGACGCTTTCGCACGTACAAGGTCATAGCAGAGTTGGAGAAACTGATAGGGATGGAGCTATCGATAAACGTAACACGATAATAGACCCGATTTTTTTTTTACAAGACTTACCCATTTGTCCTTGGTTTTATACCTTTCTCTTTCACTCACCAGCATGACATCTCTTTCCTTGATATGATAGATGTCAGATAGCTGTCAATTCATATGCATTGTAAAATTTTACCACTGAAGTAGGAAACCTATGGAAATGAAACGTCAATAAAAAATGCGTGCCACTGTGACGTCATCTGGCCACTAAACATGGCGGTTTTAGTGCTGCCCAGAAGATTTTAATGTTATTAGGTTTTATCGATAAACGTCCTTGGCTCATTTTATTTTCAATATTATTGAGTATTAATTATTTGTAGAATTTATACTTTAATAGGAAGTAAGTATATTGTTATGTGCAAAGATACTTTGATTTAGATGTGTGAAATCTAAGACAAGTTCGTGTTTCAAATTTATCAAGTAAACGATATGACGATTTTTAAAAGTTGCTACACTGATTTGATAAAGTTGTCGTTTGACAACACAGTGACCACAAAACAAACATATGGCGTAGTACAGTGCCATCTGCCCATCTCTAGCATGCTAAATTTTATCGTCGTTTCGTATGTTGCCGCCTCGCTTGCACTTGCGTATATGCCGAAAAGGGATGGAAGCTTTATGTCGGCGATAAAACGTTAGCATGCTAGCTAGCTATGCTGTTTTGGATATCAAAATAAGAGTACGTGTTTTTCCTATGAAAAACACGTACTCTTTATTTTGATATCCAAAACAGATTAATTAGATTGTAATAGAGAGGTAAGTAGTCTAAACTACTTACCTCTCTATTACAATCTATTTTAATTGTGTTGCTGACTCGTAAAGTCCGTAACACATTACCGCAACGCACCTCAAGATAGGTGCGCTGCACCATAAGTGAGTGATTCAAATTTTAAACTTATTAAGGGCCGCGTGATAAAAAAAAACAAAACTCCTACAGAACATTTATTTAATTACAAACGTCATTCCTTATGACTTCCGCTCTAAAATCACTTAATTATTAAAAATTTAACGAATTTACAATAGTTTTTATTAAAGTAAAACTAATAAAGGCATAAGTTTATAATATGAGTTTTATTTGTACCTTAGATGTTTTACATGGAATACAAAATTCAAAGAAGTGACACCATCAGTTTTGGTTTATTCCTCTAAAGATGTCAAAGCATATTACTTTTATCTAAGTAGGTTCAATAGCTTCACTATAAAGAGTCTGTATATACAAAATCTAACATCTCTTGAAGCTAAAGAACAGCAGAGTCCTTAAATGTGCAGCATATACCAAGGTAGAGGTGTCAGGACCGGCCAAAACAGGAATTGTTTCCAACTGGTTTTCTTTTAATATGCCAGTTTTATGTTGGCTGGCATGTCGCTGCAAAATATTGAAATATTAGTTTAGAATAATTGTGTCCACAGTAATTTTTTCATAAAATTTGCTTAAATTATGACATTATCATTCAAATTGGGCAAATACATTTCTTGGATGGAATCACAGCCACAAAACCCATAAGTTTTTCTAAAATAGTTATATAGAATGAGAATGACATAGACTACAACTAGTAACTAGCATATCAGTAATAAGGTAGCAGCACAAAGTATATCAAAGGCTAAAAGTGAAAGTACAAATTTCAATTCTACGAGCAGTCTCCATGAGGGTGAGAGGCACGAGAAGACATATTAAGGCCTTCGACTGCGAAGACGGAGCAGGAATTATATAATAAGCCGACAGTCCAACGACTATCCTGCTGATCATCGTCCCACCATACAAAACTTGTATATTAATTTTGATCCTTTTATAGCACGTTTTGTTATAAAATAATATGTATGTATTAAAATATGTATATAATTAAAAAAAAGTATATCAATACTAACTATAAAAGTATATACAGTATTAACTTACTCTTACAAATTTGAAGGGCACGGCATCATCTCGTAGTGGAGTCACATCCAGAGTTTTGTTGAAACATTTATCATCAAAATGTAGCGAGCAAATATAAATATATTTTGCATTTGGCTTTATATTTTCCATTCCAATGGCTTCCAGCCACTTTTTCTTTATACGCTCATTTCTTGGGATCCTATAAAATATGTTTTAATTATTATTTTTGTATGTTTTAAGCGGGGTAGCATGATAAAATAAGAAATTTTATATAAGCAATCATATTATATCGATATCAAAGTCGATAAATAATGTACAACCCCAGCTAATAAATTAACATTATTTAAGCGTAAAAATATAGTTAAATAAGTTAAATCCATTCATGACCTATAACTGCACATAAGAACCTTGCTAATTATAATGAAAATCTTCCTTTATTTTCCCGGAAACATTAACAATAAGCAATATTTTTAAAGTTATTTACAGCGTACCTGTGTATGGTTAAAGATGACTGATTTGGTGTTTTTCTTATGCCGCACCCTATTACACTGCACACGGACATATCTGCGACGTAATTATTTATATTTGGCTTCAATTATTTTAAATCACAAGCAAAATATTGAAAGATAATTAGTTATTTTAATTTATACCACGATTTTTTGACAAGACAAGTACCGGGTGCACTGAGTGATAATGACATTTGGTGCACTAAACATGGCGGATTTTCGGCCTCATTAGGTATTTACGTATATTCATGTTCCACTTTATGTACGCACTGAAATACTGTTATATAGTTTTCCTGCGAGTTACAGTGCTGAGTAAGAACGAGATAGATATATGTTTATGTGTGTGCCTTCAAAATGGATGCTATTTGTATAAGCAATTGTACGTATAGAACAATATGTCGCGTCCCTATTATAGAGGTCCATGAATTTTACCGGTAAAACATTGCAAAATTTTTACTATGACATTGGCAAAATCAATGCCAAAGGCGTTGGAGCCATCAACAACAAAGATAGAATAGAATTGCAAAATTTGTAAATTATTTCAAAGTGTTAAAACTATTCAATATTAATAGAATTTTGAAGTGTTGACAACACAGTGCCAAGAAAATAATATAGTACTTCATTATAACACTTACCATTCGTCTTTTAATTGTGTTATAATAAGTACAAACTACGACAAGTAAGTGTTCCAAGTGGAATGTGCAACATTCGAAATCTTTAAGCCTTTGGTGATTTCTGTTATTACGAGCACATCGAGTGAAACCAATTACGATAAATTATCTTCGTTTCTCAAGTTCGGACGAAGGGGGAAGTATTTTGCTTTATTCTACTGAACATGAAATGTAAGTACAATTACGAGTTTTCAAACAGGATTGAACTTGTTTTAACACCTAACTGAAAATCTCAGTAGGGGAAATAAAACACCGAGGTTAGTAAACCGGTTGTTTACTTAAGCTAACCAAGAGTTAGTGTCAAAAATTAAATTGATTTTTAATTAATATGATTGAAAGGACATTTATCACAAACTTGTCTTGCTAATAGTGTTGTACTAAGACATAACATTTGTCATTTCACTGTAAAAGAAGACCACTTATCGGTGCAGAACCATTGTGGACAAATTTGTTTTTTATAATATTCTAGAACAATGACAGTTTCTGAACAAAGGCTATAGCTGGATAAACATCCAGCTGCTGCTGGCTGAAGTTGAACAGCTTCTTTAATTCAGTGATAAAACACTGAGGTGTGTATAGATAGTCAGCCCATTTATTTATTATTTGAGATATAAAGATAACTTTGGGTGGTTATAGCCTTCTAACCTATATTAAAGAAAGTTTGGACCTGTTCATGGTACATAGATGTGCCATGTGACTATAACCCACCTGAACATTGGTCTTGTAAACGAGGGCTTGTAAATTAAGTCCTCACAGGAGGCACCACAACTGATTTTCACCAAAGCCTAGTAATTTTTACATTACTTATTGACAGGATTAATAAAGTCAGTGGGACCAATGTCCCATAATTAAATATTAGAGACTACATTGCAAATTATTTGTAGTCAAGACTATATTTTTGTCCTGATGTTGTACAACTTATTAAAACATCATTGAGTGGCTTACAAGGGTGATTAAAATTTAAAGACAAGTACGTACTTTAAGTTAAAAAGTAACACATCTAATGTCTTATATGACAAGTGATCTAAGCCTTACTAATTATACAGCCAAGCCTATAAATCTTAGTGTAAATTGTTTAGACTACTAGATACACATAATGAGAAAAGAGATAGTTCACCTATTAAAAGTAGTGAATATAACAGACTCCATCCAAAGAGCTGCATTCAGATGGTTTTTGATAAAGAAGTCAGATGTTGATTTCTGCCCTCTTGGACCTCAGAGGTCTCAAATCATATGTAATATATTGTAAAACATTTTATATTACAAATAAAGAGATTAATTAAAGTTAAGACACATTGGTTAGTGACAACAAACATTCAACAGGCATATTTTCACTTACCAATAGCTAAACCTCATCCGGACATTCCTCCGAGTGGTTTATAGCAAGATTTTCAGCAAACATTTAGTTACACATTACAATAAGTAATTGTATTAATTACATATAAGAGAGCAGGGGTTAAAACAACAGCTTATCATCTTACTATTATAATAACATAAGAGATAGTTTGATTAATCTTAAGACAGCAAAGTAGTGGTCTATTTGTATACTAATTTTAAACCTTATTTATACAAACTTATAATATCATAAGTGTCTATGCTATGAGACTGTGACATTCTGTAAGATGATAAGAAGTATCTCAATTGATGTTTAAAGACTGGAAACTCCCCTCTATATTGCTCTTGCTTTGTGGCTTAACATTTGGCACAAAAATATTTGCTATTATAGCAAATTGGATTGCAGAAATCCTATAGACACCATATCCAGTTACTCTAGAATCAGTCAGGACGGAAGGTCCTTGATTCTCAAGTTGCAGAAACTCTGAGAATGTTCGATATGAGGATGGCATATAAGTTATCAAAAAGTCTATCTTACAATTGCCATCATGTGAGCATTAAATCTCAGGTGTGATCAAATTATTTGCTCCAATGTCTAAGGTCTGTTTTCCTATTGTTATAACTGTCTGGGACACCAGGCGAGGCAGAGTGAAATTGTCCTAAAAACCATAACTAAAAATAACATTTCTGATTTCAAACATGTGGAATAAAGAAAGATATATTACTACTCCTAAAGGGGTTATGACTAAATTGAGATCTTGCATACTATGCAATTTTAAAGAATTGGCTTCACAATCACTATGTAAATGTTCCTAAAATTATTCAAACAGAGCAGGCCAAGAGGGAATATCTAACCCTACTGTTTAGCAAGACCTGAAATAAAGTTGATCAAAGGAGAGCAGGGCTCAGAACCAGTACTCAAATAGCTGTATTATTCAGTCTTTTGACCTCAAATTCAGGTTGAGGTGCTCAGCTAAACAGGATTTGCTCACTGATGGGAAAGTGGGCCTGTAACCAATTTCTTGAAGTTCAAAGAGGAACGAGATGTATACTATGTTTGTAAGAATAAATAGTCAGTGTATGACTCAAAGAGGTGCATATTGTACATACATGGTGAGAAAAGGACGTAATCCCTTTACCTAAAAAAGTAAATAAATAAAGATGCTTACCATATTGTTGAATCTCACAGAACAATGGAGCATAACTCTCTTTCTCTGCCACTTAGCTCTCGGGGAAGCTAAACTGAACGAGAAGCCAGATGCCAAATGGTCCTAAAGTTCTGAAGTGGCTTCTTCTGCTCCAGGCCATGAAGGCTATGTTCAAAATTTGGAGCGTCCAAGGCATGAACTTATTTTCATCAAAGTATGTGATGAATGGCCCCAGACAGGTGTGCTCATTTTTCTACAATGTATTCGGTAGAAATGAGACTTTCGGCTGGGCTTGGCAATTTTCCCCACCCAGCCTAATAGAATACTGTCTTACTTGAACCAGGTTAAAGGAAATTTCCTTTTATTAATACCAGAATAGACCAAGGGCTTTCGGAGGCCAAACTTGAAAGCAAAGATTATTAACAATTCTCATTTAAGACAGGAGGAAGATCTCAGTAGATGGACAGACAGACAGATTGCCCCTTTTTGCTTAAAAAGTTAGAGTTTGAATGATCAAGTCTCTTACTGAATCACAAATGGCAAGACTTATCAAAGTAGTTGGCAGACACCTACTTAATAATACTTACAACTACAATTACTATATATCTACAATAGACATTGCCAAAAATAAATTTTAAAAGGCTATCATATATTACTAGTTCTTAAGTTTTTTGAAATGGTGTAAATTAAAGTGTTTTCTATCTATCATATAATAACATTATCAGAGATGTAAGATGATCATCAAATACTTAAGACCATTTCACTTGTCAAACCAGAAATTTAAAATGCTATTTGTCTAGAATATTAGCATTTCTATTTGACAAAATTAAAATAAATAAATAAAATTATATATATATAAGTATATATAATTTCATATTAGTAGCTGGATAGTCACTACTATTACTTGCCTCAGGCTGTAGAATCTATGATCTGTTGACACCAGGGCATCCCCAGACAATCAAAACAATCGGCTGGTAGCCACAACTTTGTGTAATAACAAGATTATAAATAAAATAATAAGCAGTCTAGCTGGATGTTACGGAAACACCGAAATTATTGTTTTGTCCTGTAACACACATTAAACATTTTATAACAGTATCTGAGAGGTCAAAAAGCCTAGATAGAGAATGAGTACAAGTTTATACATTTCTATCATTATCTTGAAAGATAAAAATTGCTTAAAGAACCATAATTACTGTTTTCAGAGACATTGTATATAATATTTTTTGTAAATATACAATATAGTACTCTATAAAAAAAAAAAAAAAAAAAAAGGGGGGGGGGAGAGATTAATACTACTCTACATATATATCTATTAGCTAGATGTTGATACAAGATGTTAGTTATAAAATGACCAGTACAAGAGATATTAGAGGAATCTTATAAGTATTGAAACATACAGATGTTTCTATTAATGATATCAGACCTAGTCAAGATTAGCTATAAACTAATTTTAGTTATTATTAAGGCTCTTTAGTTATGTTTACCTTTAGGTTTTCCATTTTTAATGGAAGATTCATAAGATAAGTTCTTTACCAAGGAACCTTGAGATCTTATCATCTAATCAACATTTTCTTTAAAATAATAATTGATTTCAGATAGGAGGATTATTATTTTTTCTTTCTTTATTGTACACAAAGTAGTTACATATAAAACTACAGAGAGTGGTGATGTACCAAAACAAGATTAACAACTCCAAAGAGAGTTTTCTTCCAGCAAACCTAGGGAGACAGGGAGAGACTATTATCCATATAATAATATAAATCAATATTGTTGGAAATTGATAAATTGTGAGGTTATTAGTATTATTTTTTTTTCCTTCACAGACAAATTAAAATTCTTAAAGTAAATCGGATATATTTTGAGAAATATTTTAAATCTCTAATCATCATATGCATTGTATTACTTGTGTTTTCACCAGCAGATAACAAACAGGTCTTCTAGCAACACTGTGTGTCGACAGAGACACATAATATAACTGTTTTGCATTCCAACAAAACAGGTATTATGTGTTGACTGAGACACACAGTGTTGCAGCAAGTTTCTTGCTGGTGTGTGGAAGACTATATGAATTGACAGCTATCTGACATCTATCATATCAAGGAAAGAGATGTCATGCTGGTGAGTGAAAGAGAAAGGTATAAAACCAAGGACAAATGGGTAAGTCTTAGACCATAGATAGTGTAAAGAGGCAAATATTTACTATGCTTTCTTCTAGCAACACTGTGTGTCTCAGTCAACAAGCATTGTACTGGCAATGATACGGCGGAAGTCGAAGAACCCAATGACCACATTCGGCAGCTATTTCATCGGTAATATATTTTTTGGGGAAGCTTTTTTCCGATTTTAAAATATTCACTAATTGTACTTTTAATAAAGCATTATCCACATTTTCGCCATAACGTTGGAGCCAGTCAATTATCTCTTGTTTTTAATTGGCCTGCGTCGACATTTTATCAATTTGGAGTGATATGTAGCGTTGTCCATAATAATTATCGACGGTTCTTCCCGAGATTACACCATTTCTTTAAACCATCCGTCGTAAATCTCCGCGTTCATTTCTTCGTGGTAGTCCACTGTTTTCTTGGATTTAAAGGCCAGCAAAGCATCTGACACGAATCCTTTCGTAGACCCTGCATGGCATATGATAAGGTGTTCACCTATTCCCATTGGCACTGACTAGTGGAAGCGGCGGTGGCGTCAGTCCAGTTCTTAGATATTGTGTGGTTTTCGTTTAACCAAGTCTCGTCAGTGAAAATAACATTTGACAAATCTGATATTTTTTGGCTTCGATCAAAAATTCGCAGCGAGCCATAGTAACGTCGTGACGCTCCATCAATATTTTACGTTTGTCCGATTTTTTATAAGAAAATTCAATTTCTTTCAAAATAAAGCTTAATGACGATTTTTGGCCATGGAACAAACCACATTCACGCAAAGAAACAACAAGTTTTTTAAGTGTTGGAATTTCTTTGCGCAAGTAATAGTCATATATATGGCGGTGAATAGCGGGGTCATGTCAGAAGCGTGCTCGTCGCGATCCCCGCTGGCCCAGAGGGCCACAATTCTGACCCGAGTTCACAGACGTGCAGTGCACAATAGGGCGTCCCCCGCAGGCGACGCTCACCGATGCGCCCCCGTCGGTGTGAACTCTCGCGCATGCGGCGAAGGGGGCCGCCACCCTTCACGCAGCGCCAAACCTGGCGGGTCGAGAGGAGCAGAGTGCCGTATAGGCACGTGGAATGTGAGAGGTGGAATGAAAGATAAGATGGACGAAATGATTGATATAATGAATGAGAGAAGCCTGGATGCCTTATGTCTGACAGAGACAAAGCGGAAGGGGTGCGACATCGATGACCTCCCCGGTGGCATGCTTGCTCTGTGGTCCGGCGTGGACCTGGACGAGCGTGCAAGTGGGGGGGTAGGCGTCGTACTCTCAACCCGCTTTGTGTCTGGAGTAAAAGACTATTGTCTGGTGAACCCGAGACTTCTCTGGGTCCGTCTAAAACTGGGGATTACGCGAGTTTTTCTGGTCGCAGCTTATGCTCCCGTAAGCTCAGCGGATCCCCAAGAACTCGAGAAGTTTTGGGAGTCTGTGAGAGAAATTCTGGATCTGGCTGAAGGGAATGAAAGAATAATTATGTGTGGTGATCTTAATGGCTGGGTGGGCACCAAACGAGACGGCCTTGAGGCTGTGCTTGGACCCTATGGTGACAAGAGAGTGAACGATGCTGGTAGGCCAATCATAGACGTATGCATGGAAAGAAACTTGCTTGTGTCGAACACTTTATTCCATCATAAGGATATTCACACGTATACATGGGGAATGAATGATCAGAAAAGTATGATTGATCTGATTTTAATAGATAGTCGCCTCCGAAACACAATAATGGATACAAGAGCCTACAGAGGCCCCACTCTTGAAACGGACCACTACCTGGTGATAAGCCGGTTTGTGGGCCTTTTCAGGAAGTGGAGACACTGGCGAGTGCGTACCAATTTCGGGGAGCTTGAAAGAATAAAGTGTGAAAAATTGGAAGATGTTAGTGTAAGGAGTATGTATGCGCGCCTAGTCGAAGAAAGGCTTGCAAAAGCGGACTTCTCCGACTTAGATGTGGATAATGACTGGGATAGTATGAAAGAAAGTATAGTGGAAAGCGCAAAAGAAGCATGTGGATGCGCAAAGAGGCACATAACAACGAAAGGTGATGAATGGTGGGACGCGGATGTTAAATCCAGCGTTGAGAAAAAGAGAAAAGCCTGGCTGGATTATGTTGCTTCTTTGCAACAGAATGACAGTATGAAAGAGATGAAGAAAAATTTTTATCGCCTCTGCAAGAACGAAACCAAAGCTTTAGTGAAAGAGAAGCGCGAAAGTATAAAATTGAAAGAAGAAGAGAAGCTGACGGAGAACTTCAAGGCGAATACCAAACTCTTTTGGAGAGAGGTTAAGAAGTCTCGGGGTTGTTCGTCAGCTTCCAGAATGGAAAGGATAAAATCTAAAGCAGGGGACGTTCTTGCTAACCCACAAGAGGTGTTAGCGCGATGGAGTGAATATTTTAGAGAAATGTATGATGATATCCCGGATGCTGGCACCACGACTGAGTCTGTGACTGACTCCGAGGAGTCAGCATCCGAGATCACGTTGGAAGAGATCGAATGGTCGATAAGAAGTCTGAAAAATGGAAAGGCAGGAGGAATCGATAGTGTGTCTGCTGAGATGATCAAATATGGTGGAACCTGCGTCCGGGACGCTTTCCTGTCCTTATGCAACTTGTGCTGGAGGACGGGAAAGGTTCCCAAGGACTGGAGGCGCGCTGTCATCGTGCCCTTGTATAAAGGCAAGGGGTCACGTATGGAGTGCGCCAGCTACAGGGCCATCAGTTTGATCAGCACAGCATCTAAAGTGTATACGAAGATTATTGAAAAGAGAATGAGAGTGGTATCCGATGGATTACTGTGGGATGCACAAGGTGGCTTCAGAAATGGAAGGGGATGTATGGATCAAGTTTTCTCTCTCCGCAATATCGTAGAGAAGCAGCTGGCTATGGGCCGGAAGGTTTTCTGCGGTTTTGTGGATCTAGAGAAAGCATTTGACAGGGTTGTGCGGAAGGAGCTCTGGGACATATTGCCCGGATATGGGATTAATGGCCAATTGATGCGTGCTGTGCAGTCCACTTACGAGGGCTGTATGGCATGCGTGCGAATGGAAGGCAGCCTGTCGCCCTGGTTTGACGTCAATATTGGCGTCCGCCAGGGCTGCGTGCTGTCGGCTTTGCTGTTCATCCTATATCTGGACGATTGTCTCCAGAGAATAAGATTGATGGATGTTGGGGTGCGGATGAGTGATCTAGTTGTAAGCACCTTGCTTTATGCGGATGATGCCGTGCTTTTAGCCGAATCGCCATCAGAACTGCAAACACTAGTCACAATGATGAAAGATGACTGTCAGGCGAGAGGCTTACATTTGAATGCGAAGAAAACAAAGGTTATGGTGTTTGAAAGAGAAGAAACCAGAACGAATGCAAGGATAATGGTCGATGATGTTATGCTGGAGCAAGTGAATGAGTTTGTATATCTTGGATGTGCTTTTAGCAGGGATGGAAGGTACACCGCTGATATAGAAAGAAGAGTGAATTTGGGGAATAGTGTGAATGGAGCGTTAGGTAAACTTCTAGGCGCTAAGAACCTCAGCCAGAAGGCCCAGCTCGCCGTGCACAACGCGGTGCTGGTACCTACGCTCACGTATGGAAGCGAGAGTTGGGTATGGAAGAAAGAGCATGAAAGTAGAGTAAACGCGGTCGAGATGCGAGCACTGCGCAAAATCTGCGGAGTGACGCTCGCGGACCGCGTTCGTAATACCGAAGTAAGAAAGAGAGTTGGTCTGAAAGAGAGTGTCGGGGTGAAGGTAAGGAAAGGAATGCTCCGGTGGTTCGGGCATGTGGAAAGAATGCATGATGAAAGAATGACTAAACAGATATACAATGCAAAAGTGGATGGATGCAGAAGTCGTGGAAGGCCACGACACACCTTCCATGATCAAATTGATCGTGTACTAGCGGAGGGTGATGTCAGGAGCCTTAAGAACAGACGAGTGTGCATGACAAGAGTTATGAATGTCAAAGAAGCAAGTGAGGTGTGTAAGAATGGGCCTAAATGGCGCTCTGTTGTTCGTGCCTACCCCGCAAGGGAACTGGCGTGAAGTTATGTATGTATGTATGTATGAATAGCATCAGCGTCGAAGTTTTCAACCAATGTCACACGACGTGGTTGGCGTTTTTTCTTCAGCGTACGAAGCTTATTTTCCTGCATGCCGCTTGTACCGTAAGTTTCGGTAGTAATTTTTGAAACAGTAGGTCCACTAATTCCTAATGCGGCCGCAACACGCTCTCGCACTTGCGACAGTGGTAATAGCGGGCCACCATTTTGATACTCTGCTTCAAAGTAATTACGAACCTTGATCACCAGTTCTCTCGCCTGTCTTTTCAGAACAGATCCTTTAGGCATTTTGATATTTGACAGCTGGGCAGCAATCAACATGGAGGAACACAAAATACACAACGTAACATATGGATAATGTGAAAAAACTCAGCGAACAGAAATGTAGTGACTATATAGCACGACTGTCTTGTTGCGAGTGACAGATTAAAACAAACACAAAAAGGCGGTGGACCATTGAGTGTTCCCAGCTTGAAAAAATATATTTGAATGATTTGTTGTATTTGTCTTTGTTCTAAACATAATAAATATATGCGATCGATAACATTACTTATTTGGTCACAACACTACAACTATCAAATTACAACTGTCATCGAGAAAATAAATAAATGGAAATAGTATAATTACCAACTAAAATGTTAAATGTGAAGGGAACATACTTGGGTTGAGTTGTGTTTTTAACACAGTGATGGGTTAATTCTCCAAAGAATTGCACTCCTAATAAACTGTACAATGACATGAAAAACAAGAAGAACAATGTTACATTGTAGATTTGTTGGCTGGATCGCCTGTAAACAAAGATATTAGTTAATTTTATTATTATTATTTTATTTATAAATTAATTAAAAACCGACAAATAACTTCAGTCATAATCAACACATATTATCATATTTATAGTAGAGAAATGAATGTTTTAGTAATGTGAGGGTATATTTTTATGTATAGTGTGTCTATGATGTTATGCTGTTGGATAAAGGTGACACATCACTGGCGAGAGCCCATGGCTCAATCGCCAGGTACGGGAGTACAAAATAAGACGATGAGTGTTGTACACTGGATGTTATCATTGCTTAATTAATTTAACATTAAACTTAAGACTATATATATGGAAATCTTAACTGCTATGTGAAACTATGTAAAACCTAATTATATTTGTAGTTGCATCTCCAAACGTCTTCTGTATTCTGTATTGACAGATTTTGGCACAAACATGGACAACTCATTTTCAACCTTGCTAATTATGTAGCAATAAATTAATCCATGTTTTTTTTTATTTTTTTTATTGGACTTGACTTTATGTTGTTGGTCCGAAGACCTTACAACTTTACCGGGATTTTGGGACGAGTGCCTTCGCTAAGCGAAGGCGCTCGAGCCCGGGGGGGCCACTTGCTCGAGGGAGCTCCCTAAGGAGTTTTACCTCGGCTGGACT
Source organism: Dendrolimus kikuchii (assembly GCA_019925095.2). Taxonomy (NCBI): domain Eukaryota; kingdom Metazoa; phylum Arthropoda; class Insecta; order Lepidoptera; family Lasiocampidae; genus Dendrolimus; species Dendrolimus kikuchii. The sequence continues at coordinate 13,969,059 of CM034390.1, forward strand.
GTTGCCATGAGAGGGCGATGACTTTAATGATGCCCACAATAGGGCGACACAAAGCACTAATTGAGAACGGGCGACGTGTAATATAAAGCCCGAGGGGAAGGATCCCGGCGGGCCGGGATCGGCGGTTCGTGGCGGCCTACGCTATCTTACTGCCGTTTCGCAACGTGTTATGGCTGGGAGAGAAGAAACGGCGAAAGAAACTTCCCAGTAACACGCCTAGTCTATCCTGTGGGGGGGCTATGTCTCCTAGCGTCCCTCGCGGGGACGTGGAGAGATCTTGATTGGCGGCGTCTGAGACGCCGCCGTCAGTGTCTGTCTGTCGGTGCCTGCCACCCTACCGTCCTAATCGTGGGCGGACTGATCCGGACCAGCCGTTTCGTAATAACGTCGACTCTGTCCATCAGGACGTTACGCGGTCGTCGCACAAGAGCCTTTCGACGAGGCTTATAATCGGACGCGGACACGACGAGCGGATTCCTATGGTGCGGCGCGAGATCGAAATACTTACGCGAGAGCGACGTAATGTAGTTTTTGATGGAGGGAAGCTCCAGATCGCGGTGGAGGTCGACGTTACGCATATAGAGGGGAGCACCGACGGCTCTGCGCATGAATTTATTCTGCACGATTTGCAGTTTATCCAAAAGGGCAGGCTTGGCATGGCCGAATACCAAACTCGCGTATGTCATGATCGGGCGGATGCATGTTTTATACAGAGTAAGCTTGTGTCTGAGGGACATTTTGCTTCGTTTATCTATCATGGGTGCTAAACGACCCATCACAAATCGCGCTCTATTTCGGACTATAGTGATATGCTCGTTGAAGCGCAAGTTCTGATCTAGGGTGACATCAAGGTATTTGGTGTACTTTGCCCAGGGGGTTTCTTGGTCGTAGAGCGAAATGGTTTTTAGGCGAAGGCTAGCGCGTTTGGGGGAGCGAATCGTGCCCGGGGAAAAGAACATTGCTCCGCTTTTCTCCGGGTTTACCTCTATCCTCCATTTGCGAAACCATTCGCCTAGCTCTGTGACAGCTGCCTGCAGCCGGACGCACGCCATTTTGAACTGGTACAGCTTGTAAATCAAGCCGTTGTGCCAGATCTTGTCGAAGGCTTTTGCTACGTCTAGGAACAGTGCGGCTGTTCCTATAGGGCGGGGGCGATGGGCAAAGTGAGATAATATATGCTCCGTGATGCGGTGCACCTGTTGGACGCATGAGTGTCTGGAACGGAAGCCAAATTGCTCATCGGGTATTAGATGTTTGCTGAAGGCAAAATCTCTAAGTCGAGAGAGGATGACCCTCTCGTAAAGCTTGCTGAGTGCGTTCAGTAGGCTGATTGGACGGTAGCTGGATGGTTTATTAGCCGGTTTTCCCGGGTTGTGAATACCGATGACATCTGCCTCCTTCCAGATCGCGGGAAAGGAGCAGTTTGTTATGGCGGCATTGAAGATGCTCACCAGGATTATAGTTAGATGGGCGGGTAGGAGTTTTAAAACGCGATTGTTGATGCCATCGGTCCCTGGGGCCTTTCGCGGTTTGAGAGACTTGATCAGATCTTGCACTTCTTCGACCGTGATCGTGTCGAGTGTGGTTTCCGCTGGTAAGGAGGATCTACGTTCGACCTCGGAGTCTACCTTCGTCAGGTGTGACTGGTCGACGTATTGCGTAGTGGGGAGCATTGAAGCTCTAGACTCTGAGCAAGGCACTCGGCCTTCTCCTCGTCATCGAACGCCTCGGTGTTGTCGGCTCTTTCTAGCGCGGGTATGACAGTAAGGGTGTCTGATTTGAGAGCTCTAGCCAGCTTCCAGTACGCCTGGTGAGTTGGCTCGATATCCCTCAACGTTCTGTCCCAACGTTGTTCCCTGACTTCCCGGATACGTAGTTTGACCTCGTGCTCTAGTTCGCGGAGTCGGACTCTATTATCCTCGGTGGGATATCTGTCGTGAGCTCTGGAGGCGGCTCTCTTTTCCCTCAGCAGTACCCTCACCTCGTCCGGCAGGCATAAGTGGCGGTCATCCTCCACTGGCACCTGCCTGGATGAGTTCCGGACTGCGGATTGAAGGTGGCTGGTGAGGGCCTCGATTGCCGTCTCCATGTCTTGGCGGGACTCGATGTGGTCCGGGATGCGGTCCAGGTCTTGTGAGCTGGTTGCCTTGAGGAGGGTCTCAAGTCTCAACCAGTCCACATAGGTCCTAGTTTCAGATGTCTGGTCTGTCTGTGGTCCTAATCTGAGGATAACCGGACGATGGTCCGCGTCTATATCGTCCATCATTTCGATCGAATGGAATTGAAGGGTTATGCCCCTCAGTAATGCTATGTCGAGAGTGTTTGGGGTCCCCCAGTCGCGGTTGGGATTAATCCATGTACGTGACATAACAAGCAACTTAAAATTAATTATTTTAAGTATTGTCAGAAGTATAATTTTCACTTTGCTAATAGTTTTTGTAAAATACTAACTTAAAAGATTAAAAAGTAAAATAAGAATGTTCGCACCAGTATATAGACTATAATTAATACGTAATAAATATCCTTACTTGAAAATTTGATTAATTCTGGATTTCGGCATCGAGAATTTTAAAAACACTCTTAGAAATCTTATCATGATCAAAGGCCTGGGAGCTCTTAGTATACTTAAATAGCTATATCTTGGCACAATTCCTGTTAATTCAAACATCTGTAGAAGGACTGAGACCCATAAAAAAAACACCATGGAAGCATCAAATTGGCACCAGTGATCTTTTAAATATGCAACATCACCCTGAAAAATAATTTTGAGTTATAAACAATAACTAATTTACAGTGTATAAATGGAAAAATATTTTAAATAAATATATCCAAATATAAACCATATTAGTCCAGATTTATGAGAGATGTACATAGATTTCATGTATTTAGAACATAAATCGAAAAGTACATTGTTTGAAAAGAGTATTCCATTTTCATTTAGTAGTAATTGGACACAGTCAGCTGACATTTGCTGGTCATTACCATTGCACAACTTGTATGCTCTGATTTAAATCAAATATACTTCTCAACACTAGCTTCAGCCACAACTTGTAGCAGATTCTTTATGTCAATTAATGAATATCCAACAAAACAATATTGTTCTATCTTTTCACTAAAAAGCTTTAGGAATTTGATCAAATCATTTACTTTCTTTCAGAAAAATCCCCCATACAATTGTTACTTTAACATTTTTTGTAAATTGAGTCTATGGAATTTAATCATATCTACAGTTTTATCATCATGACGGCCTCTGTGGTTGAGCGGGCTAAGCCTTTGCCGGCGTACCTCACTGCAACGCAGAGGTTCCGGGTTCGATTCCTGGTATAGTAAATTTCGGAAACATATTTTCTCCGTTATTTACTATGGTCTGGGTGTCTGGGATCGGCCCCAGAGTAGTCTATTACCCATAACACAAGCGTAACTTGCTTAATTTGGGGATATACAATATGTGTGTTTGTCTGCCGATTAAAGAATTTAAGTTTAACCATCTTCATCTTCATCTCCAAGTGACTTATACATAATGATTCAAAGTATTGCCCATCACTAGCAATTTCTTACTCTCATCTCTTATATGGCCCATTCAGAAATTCTATATTTAACAAAAGTATTATTATTAAAGTTATCCCTGAATCTATTCATTTTTTTTCTTCATAAGACCAGTTAAGCTGATCAAACACACCATGTCCTATTCACTGAAACAATTAATAGTCATAGGGAGTCGATGAATAAAGAATATATTTGTTTATTGTGATGGTGGCAAACAGGCAGATGATCTAGCACATGTAAAGTGGTGTCTATACTCTATAGACATTTGTAACACCAATGGTGAAGCCAAAGGGTTGCCAGTCTTTATGGCCTGGGAAAAGTAAGTTAAACATAATGCTTATGCAAATATAATACTTTCATATCAATATTTTGAAGATAGTAATACTGGTAGGTGTAACAATGATACAAATATACTAACTTTCATAATACCTCTGATGTGCATTTTGGCAATCATTTCTGCAGTAAATAAAAGTGTAACACAACAATCAACCCCAAATGTAAGTGTTTGAAGAAAAGGGTACTTTTCAAATGATTTGGGAGTGTTTAAAGAAACTGATAACAAACTTAGAAGAGCGCAGAGTCTTAATATTCTTCTCACCCACATCTGAAACCAAAATTATGTTATTTAAATTATTATAATTTCTTTTCTAAAACTCAAAATCAAAAGTTTGAAATCAAAATGAATTACATATGTCTACCTTATTTACCCACTCGATGTCAGCGCTTTCATTTAAAGACTCCTCTGGTCCATAATCTGCGAGGACAGGCTCTCCTTTTAAACTCTGCTTTCTTCCCAACATTTTTATGCGATTGAACAGAATTTTTGGTCGAAAAATTTTTAAAGCAATATAAAACTATCAAAACAAAAAACCACTTGTTCATAGAAAGTCTTGTTCACATTGTAAGTAGCAATTGCAAATATAATTTAAAATTTTACAAATGCAGCATCCTATCCATAAGGAATCTATAATTTTCAACCTATTGAAACTATTGATTTTTCCTTCATTTTCTTTTCATCATTTGTCATTTGCAAATAGAGATGTGTAGAGATTATAAAAACATGTTAAATAACGGTGCTCACCATGGCTACGTTCCGTTAGGGACTCACAACGGCCACGTTCACGACCGCGAGTTTTCCCGTTCCACCTGCTTCTTGGAGTAACAATCGTAAACCCAAGTGGAACGGCTTTTTGACCCACCTATTGACATGGGTCGTTGTGAGCGTTGTGTGATCGAAAACGATGACATCATTAGTGACGTTTTCGCCACGACCACAACGACCGCGGTCGCCTTGTGGTACGGCTAATTGAGCGTTTTGGGCGTTGTGAACTACTAATGGAACGCCCTGCATATAACTAGGGTATGTTGTCCATCAACTCACCAGCTGGCTAATGGTTGTTGAATTAAACCGAAACCGGAATTAAATCGACAAAGACAAATTCCACGTACGGATCTGAGCACATTTTATTACCTGCCGGCATTTGAAATAATTTTAATCCTTTTATGATCGTTTTCTTTTGTTCACTTATTTATTGGCATACGTTTCTAATTATTGTGAAGAACACCTTATTGTCTTATTGTACTCGCTTATTAGCATCATTAGTCAGGTGTTGCGGTTTTTTTTTCATTTGTGAAGTATAAAACGGGGGCCTAATGGAGAGAGGGGGGCAGTCAAGCTAAGATTACGATACAGGCGTGACGTTGGATTTTTTATGTTCGGTTATATTTGTACCTGTGTTATACGTGTTTGTATAATTCTAATAAACTCTATAGTAATTCTAACGGCATTTTAATTCGAGTCCCGCTAAACACGTAACACTATTAAAGAATAAAATTCAATTTTACTTCACTCGGGTCTGCTCGTTGATCGCTTTGACTAAAGCGCCATCTAATACCAAATAGGCAAAGTAGATAAACAATCAAATAAACATTTAGTTAGGTATCAATTTTCTAACTAGATGACACTATTGAACAAGGAGTCGATGAAATATAACGCTTGTCCCACGTGAAATATCGTAATATCGCCCCAGTGACAGTTCTAATTCTTATAACTGGGGTGAAATGAAAAGTGATTTATCTTATATCACTATTCAATCGGTGATCAGTGAAATGAACTGAAATGTGATATCACTAACGTAAACAAAAGCAATATGGATTTTTTTTTATTTTATTTAAGTTTATGGCTTGGCAGCTAGGCCTTTAAGCCAGATCTTAGTTTACAATATAGTTTCTTCATTTTCTTAAGCCTATGTGTAGCACAGCTGAACTGTAGGTAATCAGGTAGTGCCATTCAACGGAGTTCTTGTGACAACTCAAAAGGCCACATTTGTCTATACAGTTCACATTTCTCACAAAACACATAATTACTACTCAAAAACTATCAATATCCTACAACTATTGTTCATTTTAGAGTAATTTTACACATTTTTAGAAAATAAAACTGCACAGCACAACATCTCCTTTCAGTTCCCGCCAAAAACTCCAAGCAATATTGACTCTATTGAGTATGAGTAGAGGTGATAGTAGTTTGTGAGAGGTGCTCGTAATATGCATCTATAGTAGCCGTCTATACTGCATTAAATGTCAATTAAAAGTGATCAAGTTTGTCAGGGACCTGGGATGTTTGTTTATAAACAAAAATAAATTAAATATTAATGTAAAGTAGTTTTATAAAACCATGGAATTAAACTGAATCGTATTGAATTTGTGCACACTAAAGTATTATCCACAATGTTCATTTACATGAGTAAAAAGGTAGGACTATTTTGGTGGTGTTTCCTAAATAATTGGGGGTGATCTGTAATCCTAGCTGATTTTAATTGCTGAGTAAGTATGAGAATAAGTAAGTTAATACTTGTAATATTTTTATTAATATTTCCAGATTGCCATACCGAAACAGTCAAATGTTACTTGTATATCTTGGAATCATTCATCTGGATATATTGCAGTAGGAGGACAAGATGGAATGCTTAAAGTGTTAAAATTGGAATCAGGTAAACTTCACTTAGTCTATACAGTATGCTATCTTGTACCTATGCACATAAAATGTAGTATTTAAATAATAGTTCTATCTCTATTATTTAGTGACTGGAGCATGCAGTACTTTAGCCAGTCATATATTCAGCCCTGAAACTTTAGTTCACATTCTAGAGGAAATCTTTAAAACAGCAGAAGAGCTATGAAATAAGATGGTTTCATGTTATGATTTCAATAACATATAAGGCTGCTAGTTAGGATTAAATAAAAATCTGCCATTAATTGGTTTATAACTAGATTGGCAAAGTATCTTTTCAAATATTTTCTTCCGGACAACATTGGTACCCATCCTATACAAGCATTTTAAAATAATTTAATCATTTAGCTTTGTAAAATAATCTTATAATAATAACATAAGAGTGCCTAAATTGCTTAGCTGGAAAATATACAGGTAATATGTTTGTATTTGGTGAATTTTTAAATTATTTGAAATGTGTTAAATTTTATATAGTTATTATTAATATTCTAGTTGTAATTTTTATCATTACTAGCCCAAGTTCTACATAATAAGCTGCACACAGAAGGTTTGCCGATGACTACTTACTATTATTGTATTGTATTGCATATTGTACTGCATATATTGCAACAACTATTTATGTACCCATTTTTTTCAACCCTACTGACTATTGATGTGTGACATCATGAGGCTATCGGCGGACTGTGCATGGGTAGTATAATTTAATATTAAAATTGCATATTTCATGTCATCTGTAGGTACTGGAGGCAATCTATCAATGAATTTAAGTTTAGAAGGTCATACTGGCCGGGTGTGTGTTGCAATATGGAATGAGGTTTTCCAGAAATTAACTACAAGTGATGAACATGGCGTTATTATTGTTTGGATGCTTTATAAGGTGAAATAATTGTATGCTTTGATTGAATTTTGTTTTGATTTATAATTTGCTGAATATTTATTTACAACAACTATGTTTATTATATTTACCAGTTTATTTGTCATGGTTATTTGTCTTCATTCATAAAATCTTAACATGTTTATTGGCAAAAACAGATTTAAATAAAATTTATACTTTTCATAAATGTGGATATCCATAGAATAGTTTCTATCCTTGTAGTTTATGTAAAGGTTATAATAATATGGTTGACGTTAGGTAAAGCCCGAGTATAATCGATTTTGAAATATTTGAGTCTGATTTCTGTGGGTAGTGTTGAAATAACAAAAATTACTCTTACGAGTTACACAGGACTCGAATTAAAATGTGGTTGGAATTACTATAGAGTTTATTAGAACTGTATAAACACGTATAAAACAGGTACAAATATAACTGGATACAAACAGTATACGCTGCACGATTCATATTCAATAACACGCGCAAAATCCGTCACTATATCACTTGTCGAATGTACACACGTCTTGCTAGTATCGTAATCGTCGCTTGACTGCCGATCTCTCCGTTCGGGCATCCCTTTATACTCAGCTTACAATGTTTCACGACCGGGTAATCAATGACTTTCATGAATTACACCTGCGCTTCTGTCAACGCAATTCCCAGGAAACATAATTCTGCACATCTGCCTAATTATGCCTGCGAACGGCCATAAACCAGTACGATAACAATAGGCTATTGTCTAATTGCAAATTTTAAACAGGAAGTAAATAAAAGAAACCAAAATGCGGAGCGCCATAAAACTGTGTTTTATGGTCGGCCGGTGTGCTTCATGGAATTTTGGCTAAGTTGTAACATTACTTTGCTTTAATTTCTACATTGTTTTGTCCACATCAGGGATCTTGGTATGAAGAGATGATCAATAACAGAAATAAGTCAACAGTAACAAGCATGGCATGGGGTTCAGATGGACAAAAGATTTGCATAGCATATGAAGATGGTCAGTACAGTATAATACTTATTCATATGTAATTTAAAGATATTTTTTTCTCTTTCTTCATTATAAATAGTCTGCTAAGAAATTGTACATTTTCCAGTAATCATATGTAGATCATTTTATTGGGGTGTTTCGAGATTTTAGGTAATTACAAATAATGTAAATAGCTGATATATGGGAGAACTGATTCCCATCATGTGAATTATAAGTACTTGTCAACTATCGCTATACAGAAACCTTGCAAAGACCTTTATTAATTTTTATTTGGTTCTTTTTTGTTCCAGGAGCTGTTATTGTTGGTTCTGTTGATGGATCCAGAGTTTGGGGCAAAGATATAAAAGGGCCTGGCTTAGCAGCTGTACAGTGGTCACCAGACAACTCTATGCTGCTATTTGCACTTACTAATGGAGAATTACATCTATATGATGATCAAGGAAATTTTGCTGTATGTATTCATAGCTCAATAAAATCTAACCAAAATATAATACACATTACACATTATATTTTATTTTGGTTAGATTTTATTGAGCTATTTTATAGTATAACTAGCTGTCCCGACAGACGTCGTCCTGTCCGGAAAAGCTTCAACCAATATACCGACAGCAGTGCTACCTACCGGGTCCAATTGTGAACCAACTTAGAAACCTTCTTTGGCTCATGCACAACAACTTTGCTAAAGATTATCACATGATCAAATGTCTAATTATAGTTTACGATTCTATAAAGGACATACAGACAAACATTCATTTTTACATATAAAGATATACATGTCTTGATAGTAAACATTTATATAGAATATATTGCATTAAATTTTTAACCAACTTGAAAAATGAGGCTGTTTCCAATTCAACTGTATGTTATTTTTTGTTTGTAATGCAATTTCTATATTAATTGTGGGCCGATTTATAAAATATATTTATTTAAAAGAGTTGGTCCAATTCTCTCAAGTCAGGATCTAATCAAGTGGATTCCAGAGAAACTGAGAACAATCTTCGAATATTAAAGACACATACAACATACAACCTGTTTCATGTATGTATTCCCGATCCAATCTGCAGTAAGTTGGATTAAATTTTTCACTGCTAACACATATTCTTCCGTAACAGTCGTCAAAGGGCGTCCAATTCTTTCTCAAAGTTAGGCGACCGCGGGTGGATTCGTTGTACCAACGATACACGGTTGCCTTCATCCATAGCTGCCATTTGAAGTCTATCGTACGATTCGTCTAGCTTCAGGCGACACTTGAAATCGTAAAAAATCATAGCGCGAAAATGTTCCCGGCGCAAACCCATTTTTCTATGAGACACGATAATTTAAATTAGCTCGCAAACAATGTGAAAGGAAATGTTGAAATTGGAAAGTACCTATTTTAGTTATAAATAATCATATTTTCAAAATAGATTATGACTGGCCAGTCTCTCATACATAAAAACTTTTTTTCGCACTTTCTGAGTGGTCTGATAGGCGACTGACATGTGTGATTTCTAATAATATAATGTTATGATGTAATGAGATTTTACGAAATGAAGAAGTTGCGTATTGTAGTATGACTGTGTTTATTAAAAATTAGTATTTTTATATCCATACCCATACACAGGGTTGGGCAGTATTTGAAATACTTGTAATTGAAATACGTAATTGAAATACAAATACGTATTTTGTATTTGTATTTCAATTACTTCTTAAAAATGTAATTTGTAATTAGTATTTCAAATACCTGACGCTGAGGTATTTTGTAATTAGTATTTCAAATACCTATGGTTGCAAAATACATTTCACAAAATACATTTAGCTACCTTATTAATGGGTGTGTTCTTCAGAAAATAGCGCTAGATAGCTTTCATAAGCAAAATGGTGACCGCTAAATATTAGGTACATTCTGCAGTACTGGCCATTTAAAATAAATATTTTTGTTTGGCTAAGATATATAATTTCAAATTAATTTTACTTTGAAAACACGAAATTCTTTTTTAAAAATTAGTCATTTATTTATTGATAAGTGTTATGTTTTCTTCGCATTTGAATCTTTTTCGTCATCATGGATAGTTAAAAATTCGAGTAATTATGGAATAAGAGTACCGTCGTGGCAGCAACGCGGCAAGAGCGACAAGCAACATCAACGACCTTTATGAGCGAACACTACAATGAACGCACCACTTGTTATTGGTTTGCCCGCTTCCATTCTGGAAATTTCGATCTTTTTTTTATAGCTGGAGTACAGCAAACAGGCTGACGGCCCACCTGATGGAAAGCGGTTACTGTCGCTTATGGACATTTGCAACACCAGAGATTTCATCAACCCGCTGCCAGCCTCGAAGAAATTTTATGACACCTTTTTGAAAAAGGTTCTACAGAACCGTTGCGTACATGAGCGAAGCGGCTTAAAGAAGTGGGGGTGAAATCCCAACACATGACGAGCGGTTCGATGGTAGAAAGAGGACGAATACACCATTCTATACAGTTCTTCCGAATACTCCCCGTTATACAGTCAGTAGAATACGTAGAGAGAAGCGAAGTCTCTCATAAGGCCAGGCCTATCTAGACCAACTGTGAGTGTGAGATTATCAACAACGTGAATGGCTCGACGTTGAATACAGTCTAGGGGATCGAGTTGGTAGCCAGGTGCTCCAGCCCAAAAGTGTGACCAGTACTCCATATGTGGGCTCACCTGGGTTTTACAAAGCACAAAGCGTTGCCGCGGTGTGAAATACTGCTTGGACCGGTTTAAGATTCCCAGCTTCTTAGAGGCAAGTTTTGCCTTGCCTTCAAGATGGCCCCTGAACATCGTTCGCGATGTCAACACTGAGGATCCCAATACTCTTGGTGGTGGTAAAGGGAGTTCCTTGGAACTGAAGCGATTGCTCGAATGGAGTTTTTTTGGCAGAGAATACGTAGACCTATGTCTTCTTGGGGTTGAAATGGACAAGGTTTTGTCTCCTCCAATCAGAGACTCACTCTAAGGAATACTCTACTTCAGATACAAATCTAACCCAACTTTCCTCCATAAATGATCGAGGGAAGTTTGCACGACCAGAGTACTGCGCATCGCTTGTGCTGTCATCCGCATTGGAATGAATGTTGCGAATAGACAACATATTATTGATATGTAAGATGAACAACTTTGGCGATAGCACACAACCCTGGGGCACACCAGCGTTGATGGGCTTGAAACTTGAGCAACAACCGTCGACAACGACTTGAATGCTGCGCTCATCAAAAAAGCTGGATATCCATTTGCAAGGCCCTTCGGGTATCCCAAACGATGGCCGCTCTGATAGAAAAGCCCTGTGCCAGACCCGGTCGAAGGGCTTAGCAATATCTAGAATTCTAGACTAACTGCCAGTGCTTACCCTTTGCTCTCAGTGGCTTCAGCCCAACGGTGGGTTAGGTAAACCAAGAGATCCCGAACTGAGCGACCGTGGCGGAAGCCGTATTGCCGATCGTTTAGCAGCTGGGAATCTTCGAGGTAACACAAGAGCTGCGCGTTGATAATACGCTCCATCACCATTGAGAGCAAAAAGGTTATTACTATAGGCCTATTCGACGTGTCTGTTACGTCCCCTTTTTTGGGGGCAAGGTGTACATGGGCAATCTTACACGAAGTGAGGACACAACCCTTGTAGTAAGAGAGAGTGAAAAGTCGGGCAAGGACTGGCTGGGGACAGATCAGCTAAACACGTCTGCAGCACAATGGCAGCATTGCCATCAGGGCCAGGAGACTCTTTGACGTCGAGGGAAAGGAGAGCACATCGGACTGCTTTTTGAGTAAAGCGCTCCTCCGACATTCTAGACTCACACTCAGGGATTGTAGGTGGAGTTTCTTCTATGTCTCAAGAGTTGAATTGGCCGCAAATATTTCATCCAGAAGATTGACTTTCTCTTTGGCGGCGTGTACCAGACGGTCGTCCACTGTGCGCAGAGGTGGAAGAGACGCCGGACAAAAGTTTCCTTGGACAGCTTTGGTGAGGGCCCAAAAAGCTCTAGTCCCAGAAGAGTAGCTAGAGAGGCGCTCACAAATTCTGCCGATGTGATCGAATTTTGCTCTTACGAGCTGTTTTTTGAGGGACCTGGGGGGGCATTGTATCACTTTTTCAGGTCAGAGGAACTTGGAGCCTGACGAGCCCGCGCTGCAGTCCAGGCTGGATAAGCCTGCTTCTTTAGCTTTATAGCTTCACTGCTGTACTTATTGAACCAATGTGGTTTACTCGTACCACCGATAGGTACAGTTGAGTTTGGAATTAAACATGATATTCGCTGCAGTACTACATCGGCGATCCAGTCTGTGCTCGGATCAGAAGCTTCCGACGAGAAACATAACTGCCTCCATAGGTAGGATGCATAGAATTCACGGAGTCCATCCCAATCTGCTGACCTGTATCACCACACCTTCCGTCGTCCAGCGGGACGAGTCCGATCGGGAATAGGAAGGGGCACCACCAAAGATACCAGACAATGATCAGAGGTTCCCAGTGGAGCCAGTTTGTCCGTCACCTCATGAACGAGTTCAAAAAAGCGAGCTGTTTCAGTCCTTGGGCATTCCTTGCCATGGGACCGATATAAGCACGCATAGATCCGGGTGGAACCACCAAAATCTACGCGTACCTACAAGATGGAAATGGCGACGAATTGTGAAGCTTGCCACCACCCCTGTCATGAGGACCACGACCACTCTGTCAACAGTGTGACGACGGAGAGGAAGAAGAACAAGATGGAAATATCCCTATCTTCAAGGCCGTGGAGATTAGAATAAAAAAAAAATATAATAAAATTAGGTTAACTTATTTCAGAAAAAACGGCAGTTACATAGGCAAGGACCTAATAGTAATTATTATTTGATTTTTTGTGAGTATTTTATTTACATAAACTAACAACTGACGGTATTTTGTAATTTGTATTTGTATTTTAAATACATATAGTTGAAACGCTGTATTTTGTATTTTATATTTCAAATACCCGACTTAAAAGTATTTTGTATTTCGTATTTTAAATACATGCGAGACAGTATTTTGTAATTTGTATTTCAATTAAAGGAAACCATGTATTTTGCCCAGCCCTGCCCATACATAATATTAGGTCCTTACGTATGAAGTTGGCGTTTTGTCGTACTGGCCACTTTGATCTAAAATATCTCCTCTTTGGTTAGGAATTCCAATTTCTAATTTATACAGCTACTAGAATTTACGTGCGTCAAGCTCTAGTGCGTACCTCTTGTTTTAACAGCAGGCGGTAATACAGGATATATTGTATTGTATTTTTATGTTGGTGCTATTTGCCCTCGGAAGATTTACTTCATTTTATATTGAAAACTATCCCATCTACCGGGATGAATAGTATCTATGTCCATTTTCGGTATTCAGACAGACAGATCGAGTGAAAGTCGCATTTTTTTAAAGATTATTAATTTTTATATCTATAAACTTGATAAATGATTGGTCCCCCATACAAACTTTAATATCCTATTTAAACCCGTTCTAGTTTTATTTATATAACTAAATATTGTGTAAACTACACAAACGACCAAAACTACTAAACGTACTAAAACTGCCGAAACTACCAAATCTACCAACCAGAACTACCACAACTACCAAATCTACAAAACAAAACTACAGCTACCAAAACTACCACATCTACCAAAACTACCACAACTACCAAAACTGCCAAACAAAACTACCAAAACTACCTAAACGACCAAATGGACCAAAATAAACAAAATGATGAAAATGGCAAACCACAAATAAAAAACCTATCCTAGTTTTCGGGATAAACTTTACATAAATTTATCCCAGTATCCGGGATGAAAAGTATCCCTTGGCCACCCTCGGTTTTCAAATTACATATGTACCGAGTATCAGCCAAATCGGTCCAACAGTCTTTCCATAAAAGGATAACAAACAGAGAGACAAATATTCTTTTATCTCGGAAACTATCCCATTTTCCGGGATAAAAAGTATCCTATGTTCATTCTCGTCATCGAAAATATATATATACTGAGTTTCAGCCAAATCGGTCTAGATTATATTAAATTTGTATGTATTTGCCCCCGAAAGATTGACTTCATTTTATATCGCAAACTATACCACACCCGTCTATATGTAAACTACATAAATGACAAAACTTGACAAAAATGACAAAATAGATAACATGGTCCAAGTCGACCAACTGGACCCAGTGGATCCAGTGGACAAAGTGGACCCAATTGGCCTAGTGGACCCAGTGGTCAAAGTGGACCCAGTGGGCCCAGTGGACCCAGTTGACCTAGTAGGCTAAGTCGACCCAGTGGACCCAGTGGACCCAGTGGACAAAGTGGACCCAACTGGCCCCAGTGGACCCAGTGGACCCAGTGGACCCAGTGGACCCAGTGGACCCAGTGGACCCAGTGGACCCAGTGGACCCAGTGGACCCAGTGGACCCAGTGGACCCAGTGGACCCAGTGGACCCAGTGGACCCAGTGGACCCAGTGGACCCAGTGGACCCAGTGGACCCAGTGGACCCAGTGGACCCAGTGGACCCAGTGGACCCAGTGGACCCAGTGGACCCAGTGGACCCAGTGGACCCAGTGGACCCAGTGGACCCAGTGGACCCAGTGGACCCAGTGGACCCAGTGGACCCAGTGGACCCAGTGGACCCAGTGGACCCAGTGGACCCAGTGGACCCAGTGGACCCAGTGGACCCAGTGGACCCAGTGGACCCAGTGGACCCAGTGGACCCAGTGGACCCAGTGGACCCTGTGGACCCAGTGGACCCAGTGGACCCAGTGGACCTAGTGGACGAAATGGACAAAATCACAAAACCTGTCCTAGTTTCCGGGATAAACTTTACATAAATCTATCCCAAAATGTATCCCATTATCCGGGATAAAAAGTATCCCTTGGGCACTCTCGGTATTCAAATTATATATGTACCGAGTTTCAGCCAAATCGGTCCAATAGTCTTTCCATAAAAGGATAACAAACAAAAAGACAAATATACTTTTATACCGGAAACTATCCCATTTTCCGGGATAAAAAGTATCCTATGTTCATTCTCGGCATCGAAAATATATATATACTGAGTTTCAGCCAAATCGGTCCCGTAGTTTTTACGTGAAAACGGAACAGACAGACAGACAGACAGACAGAGTTACTTTCGCATTTATAATATTAATAGGGATTTACTTATGCTTTTGTGTTTTGAAAACCGTAATTCATTTGTCTTTTTTTCTTTTGGTTTTTTCTTTGCGTCACGCAGTTTACAAAACGGAAAACTTAAAATATCGCATTATTTACGAGTACGAGTTCCATCTTGGCACCAGTGCTGCCGGCTCGAAGAATTAATGATGTGTATGGCGGCGGTGTTGCAAAAGAAAACACAGTGCGTTTTTGGTTCCAACGTTTTGGTTCTGGAAATTTCGACCTGCAGAACAAGCCCCGTGGACGCCCGGAGACCAAAGTTGATAATGCAGAATTGAAGGCTATTGTGGAAGCGGATCCATCGCAAACCACGTCCGAGATAGCTGCAGGCTGCGGTGTTAGTGATAAAACTGTTTTAATCCACTTAAATCAAATTGGGAAGGTGAAAAAAGCTTGAAAGGTGGGTACCTCGTGAATTGAGTGCAGCAAACCGATAAATGCGCGTCGACTGCTGCCTTGCATTACACACCGGCACAATAATGAAGGGATTTTAAATCGAATCATTACCTGTGATGAAAAGTGGATCCTGTACGATAGTCAGAAACACTCATCACAATGGCTGAACCCTGGCGAACCAGCCAAATCCTGCCCCAAGCGAAAATTGACTAAAAAAAATTACTTGTGAGCGTTTCGTGGACTAGTGCCGGTGTCGTTCACTACAGCTTTCTTAAATCTGACCAGACGATTACGGCGGATGTCTATTGTCAGCAAATGTAAACCATGATAGAAAAGCTAGCTGCTAAACAACCGAGGCTGGTAAATCGCTCTAGGCCACTGCTGCTTCAGGACAACGCTAGACCACACACTGCACAACAGACGGCTACCAAATTAGAGGAGCTTCAATTGGAATGTCTAAGACATTCACCATACTCCCCGGACCTTGCTCCAACAGATTACCATTTTTTTCGAAATTTGGATAACTTGCAAGGGAAAAAATTCAACTCCGATGGCGCAGTCCAAAGCGCCTTCAAAGATTTTATTGATTCCCGTCCGAATGGTTTTTTTAGTGAAGAGATCAATGAACTACCTATGAGATGGCAAAAGTGCATAGATAGCAATGGTACATATTTGATTAAATAAATATATTCTACTAGAGTTTACCCCGCGGCTGCGCCGCGGGTTAACCTCTAGTTCCTGCTTCTTGTTTAAAGAGCAGGCGTTAATACAGGTTACAATGTACAACATTTTTATGTTAGTGCCATTTGCACCTGAAAAATTCACTTCATTTTATATCGCAAACTATCCGATCTCCTGGCATGAGTATATATGTCCATTTTCGGAATTAAAACTACATTTAAACAAAATTACAATAAAAACGATCCAGTATCCCCAGTGTTTTCCGAAAACTTAACAGAAAGACATATCGAGTTACTATCGCATTTTTAAAGACGATGCATTTCTATCTATGAACTTGAGAAATGATTGGTCTCATCCAAACTTTCATCCTCTATTACAAACAGTCCTAGTTTTATTTATCTATCCCCCTCGTCAATGAAAACTACAAAAATGACAAAAAGGACAAAATCAGCAAAAAGGACAAAAAGAGCAACATGGACAAAAAGAACAAAAAAGAGCAAAAAGAACAGAAGAGCAAAAGAGCAAAAGAGCAAAAGAGCAAAAGATCAAAAGAGCAAAAGATCAAAAGAGCAAAAGAGCAAAAGAGCAAAAGAGTAAAAGAGCAAAAGAGAAGAAGAGCAGAAAAGCGAAAGAGAAAAAGACCAAAAATCACAGAACCAACCAAAGCCTGTCCCACTTTTGGGATAACCTTTACATAAATCTATCCCAAAATCTATCCCATTATCCGGGATGAAAAATATCCCTTGTCCACCCTCGGTATGAAAATTACATATATACCGATTTTCAGCCAAATCGGTCCAGTAGTTTTTCCGTAAAAGCATAACAAACAAACAGACAAATATATTTTTATCCCGGAAACTATCCCATTTTTCGGGATAAAAAGTATCCTATGTTCATCCTCGGCATCGAAAATATATATATACTGAGTTTCAGCCAAATCGGTCCAGTAGTTTTTCCGTGAAAACGGAACAGACAGACAGACAGACAGACAGACAGAGTTACTTTCGCATTTATAATATTAATAGGGATTAAAAAAAAACGACTATGTTCCTCCCTTACAAAACGCCAATTTTATATGTAAAGACCTAATCCCTATTAATATTATAAATGCGAAAGTAACTCTGTCTGTCTGTCTGTTCCGTTTTCACGTAAAAACTACTGGACCGATTTGGCTGAAACTCAGTATATATATTTTTTCGATGCCGAGAATGAACATAGGATACTTTTTATCCCGAAAAATGGGATAGTTCCCGGGATAAAAATATATTTGTCTTTCTGTTTGTTATGCTTTTACAGGAAAAGTACTGACCCATTTAGTTGAAATTCGGTATACATGTAATTTTAATACCGAAGGTGGACAAGGGATACCTTTTATCCCGGATAATGGGATAGATTTTGGGATAGATTTATGTAAAGGTTATCCCAAAAAGTGGGATAGGTTTATTTTTGTGATTTTCCATTTTCGTCATTTTGGTCATCTTTGTCCAATTTGTCCGATTTGTCCGAGTTATCCGATTTGTCTTTTTTGTCCGATTTGTCCTTTGTCCGAATGGTCCGATTTGTCCGAGTTGTCCGATTTGTCCAATTTTTCCGAGATGTCCGTATTGTCCGAGTTGTCCAACTTGTTCGAGTTGTTCGATTTGACCGAGTTATCCGATTTGTCCACTATGTCCGAGTTGTCCAATTTGCCCGAGTTGTCCGATTTGTCCAATTTGTCCGAGATGTCCGACTTGTCCGAGTTGTTCGATTTGTTCGCATTGTCCGAGTTGTCCAATTTGTCCGAGTTGTTCGATTTGTCCGAGTTATCCGATTTGTCCACTTTGTCCGAGTTGTCCAATTTGCCCGAGTTGTCCGATTTGTCCAATTTGTCCGAGATGTCCGAATTGTCCGAGTTGTTCGATTTGTCCGCATTGTCCGAGTTGTCCAATTTGTCCGAGTTGTTCGATTTGTCCGAGTTATCCGATTTGTCCACTTTGTCCGAGTTGTCCAATTTGCCCGAGTTGTCCGATTTGTCCAATTTGTCCGAATTGTTCGAGTTGTTCGATTTGTCCGAGTTGTCCAATTTGTCCGATTTGTCCGATTTGTCCTAGTTGTCTAATTTGTCCGAGTTGTCCGATTTGTCCGAGTTGTCCGAGTTGACCGATTTGTCCAATTTTTCCGAGATGTCCGAATTGTCCGATTTGTCCTCTATGTCCGATTTGTCCGAGTTGTTCGATTTGTCCGAGTTGTCCAATTTGTCCGATTTGTCCAATTTGTCTGAGATGTCCGAATTGTGCGAGTTGTCCAATTTGTCCGAGTTGTTCGATTTGTCCGAGTTGTCCAATTTGTCCGAGTTGTCCAATTTGTCCGAGTTGTCCAATTTGACCGAGTTGTCCAATTTGTCCGATTTGTCCGAGTTGTTCTTTTTGTCCTTATTGTCATTTATGTAGTTGTCATAGATGGAGGATAGATAAATATAGCTAGGACGATTTGAAATGAAGGTTGCAAGTTTGGATAAGACCAATCATTTCTCAATTTCATAGATATAAACTTTCATCATCTATAAACAATACGATAGTAAGTCGATATGTCTATCCGTTAAGTTTTCACGGAAAACTACTTGGAAAGGATCGGTTTTGCTGTAATTTTGTTTAAATGTAGTTTTAATACCGAAAATGGATATAAATACTTTTCATGCCCGGAGATGGGATAGTTTGCGATATAAAATGAAATTAAACTTTCGAGTGCAAATACCACTAGAGGTTGACCCGCGGCGTAGCCGCGGGGTAAACTCTAGTATTATATATAATATTAATTATTTTTTATTTATAGATGCCTCTCACTGTACACGGTGTACCAAGTTCAATGGAAGTTATATCAATGGATTGGTATCCTGGAAACGCTCCAACTAATAGGCCAGTTTTATTAGTTTGCTACAAGAGTGGTTTAATATTATTAATGAAAAATTGCATAGAAGAAGGTAATAAGTCTATTTTTTTACATCTGTGCTTTCAGGCCAGGATTGAAATACTCAGAATTTGAATAAGACACATGCGTTAGCTAATAGGCTACCATGACTTATTATAAAATAACATTGTTCTTAATTTTCAGACAGTGTACTTTTAGAAACGAATATGGCGGCTATAGATTGCCGCTGGAATCATAACGGCACAATTCTCGCCGCAGCTGGATGCACCACTGACAAAACAAACGTTGTTCAGTTCTTCAGTGCTTATGGAGAGGTCTGTAATCTCCTGTCGTTGGGGACGACTCAATACTTCTTTTCTTTCAACACTTATTATAGTTTGCAATTTGTCATCAGTTACAACATCACAATTTCTATTTAATTCCTCAAAAAGACACAGAATTCATTCATATAATTTTCATATTTATCTCATAGGTTTTATTTTTATTTATTACATTCTACATCGCGCTAATTATTTCCTTATCAGTTGCCCAGTTATTGGTGGAATTTATTTAGGAAAATAAAACATTTCAAAGTAAAATATTTTCACAAATTTTATACTTTATTTAGGTAGACATACAAGACAGGTGTGAAAAATTCTTGTCTTAAGCCTTAGTATTAGTAGTTTCTGTGATAATTAATTTTGTAAACATAGACAGACACTAGTTTGACAGTGAGGGTTCCTTTTTAGATTTTGGTATGATGATCCTAAAAAATGGCAAGAAAACTAAATGAATCTCGTAGTCATTCACGTTTGAAAAATAGAGTTGAAATACTGTCTACTATTATAATTCTAATAATTTGTATTTAAATTTAAATATGTAACTTGCTGAACGTCACGGTGTTTTATGTAATAGAATGGGGTCTTAATTATTATATTGTTTCAATAAATATAACAAAATAAAATTCTGAATATCGCAACATTTTTTTAATGTGTTTTAGCACATAAGAACACTCCGAGTACCAGGTGGTTCAATGACAAAACTATCATGGGAAAAACGCTCACTAAGACTAGCGGTAGCAATCGATTCTTTTATTTATTTTGCTAACGTCAAACCGGATCACAAATACGCCTTTTATGGCAACACTTTGGCATATGTTTCTGGAAATGAAACCGTCACGTTTTGGGATACCATAACTTATCAGGTGAGACTTAAGAATTTCTGCTTTTTTAATTGTTTTGTTTGTCTTGCATTTTTTTTAAATACACACCCGAATGTGTAATGTGAATATGTATGTGAATGAAAGCTTATACATTATATCGGGTTTTGAAACTACACCACTCATATACTTAATCTATAGTCTAATCTAGTGGACTTAGCACTATTAAGCAGAAATCCCAGGGTCGACTCCCGTTAGGAGGATAGGATACATTTGATAAATTAACATTCTGTAATCTTACTTACTCTTGCCTAGGTGTTTGCGATCGGCCCCGGAGTTGTCCGTTGTATACTACTTTGCTTATTCCTTTTCCCGCTTTTGTCTGCCGACTTATTATTAAATAATATTAACTTTTGAAATTTACGTTTTATGTTTAAATAATATTTCAACTGGAAGTAGTCTTGGATAAATCACATACCGGATGTCACGGATATGTCTGCTGTTGACGAATACTGTGCCATTGCGACTACAAGCACATTGATAATTTTAAATGAACAAGGAATACAATGTGATGGTAATTTTTTATTTATATTCTACCAGTTTGTCTACAAGCAAAAAAAAACCTACTTTATAGCACTTACATAACTGTTTTTATAAATATAAATAAGGGTTTAAAAGGTAATTTAATCTATAATATAATAAAATTGTAAAAATGCCGAGTCTACATTGAAGCCATTAAAAAAGAAACTGGAATACACTATATAAACGATGGAGATCACGATGCATTTTTTAAGATTTCTTGTATGTTTGTGTCTTTGTTCGAGATTAACGTAAAAACGACTGGGTCAATTTCGACGTGGTTTTCGCTGATTGACAGCGAATTCTTAAAGTCTGCGCTATTTTTTATCCCGGATATCCCGCGGCAATTTTCCCGGGAGCCGTTTTTTAGTTGTTCAGATTCAGATGCATATAAATTTGCTTATCCCGACACAGTTCTCACTAAAATATATGTAAAATAATAGCTTGCATTTTAGCGTCTCGGTAAAGGTAGTGTCGGATGCGCTACAGCCCGATGGACTGACGACCTGCGTAAAGTCGGCGGTAGGCGCTGGATGAGGAAGCCAGAGGACCACGATGAGTGGCGTCGACTTGGGGAGGCCTACGTCCAGCACTAGACGGTGATTGGCTGACGACAATAGCTTACATTCTTGTTTTAATTGCTGTGGTACTTTGTGTCCTGGAAATTCCGGGGGATTTCGAGTCAAACGTGGACGAAGTCGCGGGCATATGCAAGTATTTTATAAATATCAACCAGAAATAATTATTAATTAAATTGGTTAAACAATTTCAAAGCAAATTGTTTAACCAATTTAATTAACATAAAAACTTCAGAAAGAAGTTTTTACTATACATCCTGAAAATAGTTCAGGAAAAGAAATTATGTTGAAATGTTATCTATATACACTATCTATCTACTATCCGTGCAGGAACGGAGAAAGAATACAATTTCCTGCGGCCGGGCGGCCTGTCGTAAGAGGCGACTTAACAACCCACAGCCAGGTGGTAGGGCATTTGCCCGACTGGATGGCTACCACCCCTGGTCTAAAGTATGTCGCCATAACAACCTTGAGTTGTGTACCGGCATCAGTGACCAGGTTCCAGTTTCCCTTAAGAGAGCAGCAGCTCATTTGTAGCAACTTTGCTGTTGCAAATGTCTATAGGCGATGGTAACCGCTTTCCATGAAGTGGGCCATCTGCCTGTCTGCTGATCTCCTGCAATAAAAAAATAAAAAAAACATATTTTTAACACCTTGTATAAATAAAAATTGTTTATTTTACAGCAAAAGAAACCACTATACCCATAATCTATGTCTCAATAAATAGCAAAGCGACTGTGGTAGGTGCTTCAAAAGAGTTGTTTATGATATGGAAATTCTCGACGCCCACTAGGCCAAGTATGTAATGTAATTTATACTATAATAAATCTGTAAATGGTTCGAGTTTGTACATTGCGTTTAAAAATGTGAAAAAAATCAGGGGGATCATTTGGACCAGGATATTCCAAAAATGCAAGTTTTAGAATTTTTGTCTGTCTGTCTGTTAGAGTATCACGTGAAAACTACTGAACGGATTTAAATGAAACTCGATACAGATCTAGCTTATATCCCGCATCGTAATTTAGGTTATTCTTTATCCTGATAAATAACGTCTTTTCCATAAGACAGACGAAAATAACGAAACAGATAGCGCTGCGACTGCATCTTTTTTGGAAACTACTGAACATATATGAATGAAACTCGACATAGTGCTGGCTCATAACCGGAGTTAACACTTACTATACTTTTTATTCCGATAATATCATTTCCATGAAGTAAACGGTTTAGCAAAATAGGTGGCGCTGTAATCGCATTTTTTTAATTCACTGACAAATGCCTATGTTGTCATAAACAACATCTCATTCATTGTGTTACTTCAAATCATGTTGGCTGCGATTTGCTTCTATGTTTCGCTGCGCAGTTGTCTAGATTATACGGACTTAATTTATTTGTTATTGTAATAAACTTAATAATAGGAAACAGTAAAGTTTTTGGTAAAACACGTAATTAAATGGAAGTATATATAAATGAACATGGAGCGTGGCGTAGCCGAGGGGAAAACTAGTTTAAAATATTTTCTAAATATACCTTATAGTAGCGTAATTACCAAGAATAAAGATTAATTCTCGTATTGTTGTCCCTATTAATATTATAATTGCGAAATTAACTCTGTCTGTATATATATATATATATATATATATATATATATATATATATATTTCCGGGATAAAAATATATTTGTCTCTCTGTTTGTTATGGTTTCACGGAAAAACTATAGGACCGATTTGGCTAAAATTCGCTATATATGTAATTTTAATACCGAGGGTGGACAAGGAGTACTTTTCTTCCCAGATAATTCTTTCCCGGATAGATTTATGTAAAGGTTATCCCAGAAAGTAGGATACGTTTTGTTTTTTTTATGTGATTTGTCATTTTGGACATTTTTGTAGTTTACCGGTAGATAGACGGAGGATATATAAACAAAACTAGAATGGGTTGAAATATAGGATGAAACCTTGGACCAATTATTTCTAAAGTTTTTAGATATAAAAATTCATCTATAAAAAAATGCGACAGTAAACCAATCTGTCTATCTGTTAAGCTTTCACGGAAAAACTACTAGGAGTACTGGATGGGTTTTGCTCTAATTTGGTTTAAATGTATTAATACTTGACATGAATTAATACTTTTCATGCTGGGAGATTGGATAGCTTTGCGATATAAAATAAAGTGAATCTTCCGGGGGCAAATAGCACTAACATAAAAATTTAGTACAATGTAAGTTGTATTAACGCCTGCTTTTTAAACAAGAGGCACGCACTAGAGGATGACCCGCGGCGCAGCTGCGGGGTAAACTCTAGTATAACAGAATAGTTAACATTGAAGTGTTTAAAAGGTTTTCTCTATTAATATGGAGAATATTTTTGTTTATTTGCCACAGGAACATCTGAACAAATTTTCAATGCCAGCGGTACACTATTGAATTCTAGTGATGGTGATTTTCATGATGACACTATATGCTGTATTGCTACTTCTGATACTCATTTATTATTGGGAAGGGATTCGGGAACAATACTACTATTCTCTCTTGTTAATTTTAAGAAATTAACATCCATTAACATGAATTCTAAACCATATAGATTAGGGTTAAACTCAAATTCCAGGTGAGTGTCATTTCTTTTGACTCATTGATAAACATAAAATCGTACGCACTCTAAATCCAATATTGACACTATCCCAAAAGTGAACTTTACAGGAGAGCCAAAAAAGCGTTTTTTAAGCATGAATATCAGTGTTATTACATACATTGTTACAGTACCTTACTAGTGGACATATCTGTTACTTTTAAACCAGAAACAGCGCTACTACACGTAGCTCTATGTTATGAATAAATGGCATTAAAGGTCGATTTGGCTAAATTTTACTTAGTGTCAGTATTAGATTACGCTTGCGATATGTTTACCAGTGAAAACATGAAAGTTCGTATTGTAGCGTGAAATATACATTTTGCAATATTTCTTAGATTTACTGATACATAGATAGCAAAACAGTGATTAAAATATATAGCAATTATTTACTATGATAATGTTATTTTTTAGACATGTCTTCATAGTTTGTTTATCTAGCCTGTTCAAGTAATCATGTATAATATTCAAGTTTCGTAAGAACGTCGAGCAAATAGACAAAAGGTGAAAGTCGAATGTGGCCCTCGACATCAGCCTCTATAGTTTAATATATTAGTATATGAAACCAGAACTAAACATGAATATTGTTTTTCTTGGGTTATAGTATTTCCTCTACAATTTTTCGAAATATTTGTGAAAAGCTGTTTAAAAATAATTTTGGTAGATCAAATACAGGTAAAGTTTTACAGGAGCTGAGGCGTGTCTTCTCAGTGTATGGCGATAGTGTACATACGTGTCACGTGTATATACGAGAGGATGTAAATGAGAAAATGTATTAGTGCTTACTACATGTAATATTTTTTTGCAAGTAACCTAAGAAAATACTAAATAGTTTTCGTTGGTTCTATCGCAGCAAATTCTATGTAATCGACCAACCAGGCTCCCTTTACCTTTTGGACACGGATATGGCAAATAATATAAGTGTGGGGCAGCCTTTGCGCAAGGACGTGTGGAGCGCACTCTGGGCGGCGGACAACCCACAAATGCTGGCCCTCGCCGAGAAGGCCCGCTTGTACGTCATGAGGGACACGGAACCCGAAGAGCCCTTGATCATGCACGGATACTTATGCAAATTCAAAGTACGAATGAATGAAAACAATTTATTGTTCACCATAAATTAAAATTAGATACTTAAAGATTAGGTTAGAATTGTATATAAAAGAACCGTACCTGCTCGTAAGTCTATTACACTCTTATGTCTTATCTATGATAGTCAGTTCATAGTTAATCAACAAAGACCTGTGATTATTTTAAATATTTTTAATCCTTACAATAATGGTTTTTATAATAGAGGGTTAATGTGTTTTTTATACACAAATAATTATATGATTTTTTTTATATATTGCACAATATATTAGGTGCAAAACTCAGAATTTATTTCTATAGCATAAATGTTTAATTTCTTTGAAGGCTTTGGAAATAACGACTGCTTTGTTGGACAACATAACTGACAAATGCAGTCCACAACATATCGTAAGAGTGGAAGTTAAATCACTAAGGGACACTCGGCAACTCATAGAAAAAGTTGGTTTGAAAGAAGCAGAGAGTTTCATTAAAGATAACCCACATCCGCAGCTATGGTGAATTTCACACACCTACTTATTTTGTAATTTTTATAAAATATCTTGAAAGACAACCGGGATAGTGCTATTTCAGAAATCTTTACGCATTTGTCATCAAGAGGTATACATGTTATATGATGATGATGATGTTTATATGAATTTTATATAAATACTAGGATATGCCCGCGACTTCGTCCACGCTTGACTTGAAATGGACAGAAATCCGTATCCGTTCTATCCGTGCAGGAACGGAGAAAGAATACAATTTCCTGCGGCCGGGCGGCCTGTCGTAAGAGGCGACTTAACAACCCACAGCCAGGTGGTAGGGCATTCGCCCGACTGGATGGCTACCACCCCTGGTCTAAAGTATGTCGCCATAACAACCTTGAGTTGTGTTCCGGCATTAGTGACCAGGTTCCAATTTCCCTTAAGAGAGCAGTAGCGCATTTGCAGCAACTTGGTGTTGCAAATGTCCATAGGCGATGGTAACCGCTTTCCATCAAGTGGGCCGTCTGCCTGTCTGCTGATCTCCTGCAATAAAAAAAAGAAAAAGAAAGTACTGCAATATTTAAGAAAAGAATGTAAGCTATGCTATCGTTTTTATAAAAACTGTGTCGGTCAGGTAAGCTAATTTTTGTGCACCCGCACAATTACAAACCGCCCCCGGGGACATTTCCGCGGTTTTCCCGGAATAAAAATTATCACACGTTTTATTACATAAAATTTGCTATCGATCAGTGAAAAAGTAACTTTTTTTTTTCAATCTGGCCATTTTAAATCATTCCCAGAAAAAATCCTGTGTGCTTCCCAGGGTAAAAGGTTGCGCTACCTTTTATCCTGGGAATCACACGGGAATTTTAATTTTAAAACTAAGAATTTGTTGATCAGAGAAACCCGCATCGAAATCGGCCTAGTAGTTTTTACGTGAATCCCGAACAAACAGACAAGAAAAAAAAATTGCATCTTGTTCTCCATCGTTTATATAATCTATTTTAGTTGTTTTTTTTAATTAGCCTTAATGTGCAGACAGGCATGTTTAGAATTTTATGAGATTATAGTTTTCTATATTTCTACCAGGGTTTTCCTATTAAATCTACTGAGATACTTTTTATCATCTTACAAAACGTCGCAATTTCATAGACTTAGTACGAACGTACAACAACTTTTGACATAATCATAACTTTTATATAAATAATGTTATAATTTAATTGTAACATGTGTCCAGATCTCTTGCGTGGACCAATACTACTGTTTTTCTGGTAACTAAGTGCATGAGAAGGCATAAATTAACAAAATTGGCTTTAAACATATATATAGACGAGGAAGTGAAATTGTTATGCTCTTGTATATAAGGTTACTGCTAGCAGAAGCTGCTCTTAAGAATTTCGAAGCGGAATCGGCCCTTGAGACGGCCGAGGCGGCGTTTGTGCGTAGAAACGATTACGCTGGAATTAGGTTTGTTTCACGTCTAAACGCACTGCACTCTAACGCTTTGAAAAAGGCGGAAATCATGGCTTACTTCAAAGATTTCGATGCGGCTGAGAAAATCTATCACAATGAAGACAGACGGTAGGTGTTGCTATTACTATAATAAGCTGCTTTAGTGTGTAATTAATTTATAATTATTAATTTATTTTTTTAAATGTTAATATATTATTTAAAGTGAAGAACAGTTGTAGCATATTTATCGTTGTTAACTAAGAATTATGTCTTTGTGTTGAAAATTACAACTCTTTATTAAATGTGCCTTTCGAATTGTTACAAGAAATCCGTCTATTCAATGGAAACGAATTTATTTACCGGGATAAAAGTATATTAAGTGTTTGCTTGGGATGTAAGCTGCCTTTGTACCAAATTCATTCGTATACGTTTAGTAGTTTCCAAAAAAGAGGCGATCCGAATTATCCCCCCTGAACATATTTTTACATTTAATGACACAAACATGACTTTAATTTGAAATGTATCGTATAACGAATTCGGTAAAAAAAGGGAAAACTTTTTAAAAAGGCCAGTTCTATTCATAAAAAGTTTTCCTTGTGCAACAGACATGATATTAAATTTGTTTATTAAAATATAATGTTATTGTAGAGACCTGGCAATAGCACTCCGCAAGCGCTTGGGACATTGGTTCCGCGTCGTTGAACTGTTGAAAATGTCCGCGAGCACAACTGAGGCACAAGTTAAACACGCCTACACCAGTATTGGGGATTACTACATCGACAGGCAAAATTGGTAATTCTTTCCTTTAGCCTTTTTCATTCTTTAAGTTATAATTGTGTCTTTCCTTCCGATCTCTTCTTTGGTATATATAGGTCTTCTGTTCCACTACAAATCATATTTCATCCATCATGATCATCACATAGCGCAATCAATTACTTTTTGGCCAACCTTTATTCTTATATCCATCCGTTTTCCAGTTTAAAATTATTTTTCTCCTATGATTTTCATATATTATTTAAATACAATTTAGTAACGTTTCTGTTTTATTACTAAAGAATAATTTGTTTAAGGTATTTAGAAATATTAAAAGACTATATCGGGATTGGAATAGTCTTCGTAGGTTCTCTATTCTATAAATCAAATTCGATTTACATTGCTAACGTTGTATCCTTTTTAATTCATGGAGTGGTCGCAATTTTTCTGGGTGCTAATAGAGAACTCTAGTTGTATTGATAAATTCTTCAGTGATAGTGTTTTATGGAGACTAGGAGCCTAGACTGAGGCTAATCGCACTTCAAAGCCTGTAGAGTTTGTACACTTGCTCTTGCTTGTAGTGTTAAATGCTGGCAGTAGTTGGTGGAGTGGTGGTGCTTTCTTATAGTATAGTGTAGAAAATACACCTTGTTGCTTTCAAGGATTTATTCTCGTGCTATTGGGTCTTGGATGCTGATCTCTGGGTACAACTTAATGGTAGTTGACGTCGTATGTTACGACTAATAGTAGCTCGTAGCGACTTGATAGCAACTTGATTGCAACTTAATTACAAAGTAGTTTTGAGCATTATTTATATTAATGTTATAATATTAAAGTATCCTAAAGTAGGCTGCAGCGTCAGCAAAACGCTGTACGTTGAACCGTACATGCTCCCGAGGGAAAAAGATACATTGTGAAAAACAATAAAAAGTATTAATAATCGTATGTTTGCAACATTTTATTTAAATATGGCACCTTGATTAAACATGCAAATAAAGATTTGTTATCGTGCGAGCAAATAGCATTAATGTCAAATTTATTACCTGTCTGCACATATAGGAACGGGGCAGTTGAATACTATGCAATGTCGAATAATACGGAAGGCTTAAAGAAATGTTACATGGCTTTAGAAGATAATGACTCACTATCGAAGCTTTACATGGCATCGCCAAAACAATCCAAGGTAAACCGTGGAGTACATTTTAATTATAATACAGATATCTGGATCACCAAGTATTAGATAATTATTTTAGTGGTATAACCATGAAAGAAAATACTATAAAAGACAATAGGTCAATAAAAAATATAACCCAAAAATCCTGTATTTCTCAAGGGCATCACAAGTCTTATTTCTCAGGCATTAAAATATAGTAAAAGACTGACTGATGTTCTACTAACATTTTATTATTTAAAGCATAAGGTTTTAAAACCAAATCAGTAAAAATCAATTTATTAAATAACTGAACTTGTAGGGGATTAGTAGGAAGTAAATTCGAAAATGCCGTTGGAATTATCACAAAGTTTATTAGAAGTGCACACACGTAATTCACAGTTCTTACAAGTATAGCCGAATACAATAATAACAAATCGCACAAAGTTCGTCGTTATAGTGTATT
The DNA here is from genome assembly GCA_019925095.2 of Dendrolimus kikuchii. Lineage (NCBI taxonomy): Eukaryota > Metazoa > Arthropoda > Insecta > Lepidoptera > Lasiocampidae > Dendrolimus > Dendrolimus kikuchii. The sequence continues at coordinate 13,998,926 of CM034390.1, forward strand.
AGGTAACACTTCGTTCGCAGTCAGCACACGATAGGCGCATTTCCCGACTCACCGACCCTCATCAATTTGCAAATTGGACATGGCCTCCTAGCAACATGCCGTCCACTGGTTCTTGAAATCGTTAAATGGTCGGCTTAAGGGCTTCTCAGACTTCGCATGAAATACCAAGACAGGAAAGAAGCTTTTATGACCTCTTACGGCGGCGTAAACAAAGAGATTAGCGCGAACTATACATCACTCAAATTCAAACCTGCAAAAGATTAGTGTCGGCTTGCAACAATATTGTGACGAATACGCGTAGCGGAATTTCTTCCCCTTAAGAAAATAGCGCGTACTCTTCGCCTTAGCAATAACACAATACAATGTTGCATACACAAAGTAACACGAAAGAGCAGGATAGAAATATAGGTCCAGACAAATATTAAAACGAGATAGATATACTCTAGAAGAAACTGGAATAAACTAGTAGTAAGTAACAAGGACGGTAATATTTGTTGGATAAGGATAGACCTATTGTTGAATGACGTAATAAGGTTCATTCTAGAGTGACGACCGGATATATAAACGCGACAATCTGCGCACGGAGTGATTCTCAATTAGAGTCTCGAAAAGGAGCTCGAAAGGAGTACCAATGCGAAAGAAGAAGAGGATGGCCCACCTGATTGGACGGGGAGCCTTGGAGACAAGAACTGGTTTACGCGCTGGGGCTGCAGCGGGTCGTCGGTGGGTCGACGATCAAATGAAAAGGACCCTGATACGAGGTTCGGAAGCGAGTACCGGTGAGTGCGCTGAAGCTGCGGCAAAGTAGGTGGAGGTGGCGCTGTGCTGATTACGGCGTGGTGTTGCAGATGGGCGTTATGGGCAGTCTGCGAGCGTCGTATTGTGGGAAGCGCTGGAGGTGACACGCGTGTGGGTTGTGTCATATGGAAGGAAGGACGGCTGGACCCTTTTTTTTATTTATTTTTTATTGCAAGAGTTCAGCAGGCAGGCAGACGGCCCACTTGATGGAAAGCGGTTACCATCGCCTATGGACATTTGCAACACCAAAGGTGCTACCAATGCGCTGCTGCTCTCTTAAGGGGGACTGGAACCTGGTCACTAATGCCGTAACACAACTCGAGGTTGTTATAGCGGCATACTTTAGACCAGGGGTGGTAGCCATCCAGTGGAGCAAATGCCCTACCACCTGGCCAACCACCCTGGAACGAGTCTTGGAGCAGAGCATCATGGGTGCGCCGAGGGTACACATGAGGTCATCGGGAGCGGCGCAGAAGGCGATGCGGCAGGGATACTCGTTGGATAGCCTCGGGCAACCGTTAACGCCCGTGGCGGTAAGCCACGGGCGGGCGGCAGCGAGCATTGAGACCTCGGGGACTAGACAGGCCTCCGCCCGCACCAATGCCGCGAGAGGGCACGAGAGGCAGCCGCGCGACCCTCTTAGAGCCGGGGAAGTCTCTCCTCCCCGGCTCACACAGGAGAGGCCGCCCCTGTTTATGGGGCGGCCCACCGCGTGACCCTGGCACTCAGGCGGAAGAAGGCTCCAATGGGGTTTTAGTGGGTATACCCGGCGTCGGTCGTATTGATTAATCGGCGTCGGGGGAGCCCCACACACCGGCCGCGACAATTCCCCGCGCGGCTGACGGTGCGGTAACGCATTTCCCCATGTAAAAAAAAAGCTTCGGGCATCCACCGAATGTTGTCACCATGGGCGGGGGAGCCCTGGAGTGGCCATGCACAAAGGTGGAGTCGCGCATGCCAAGATATAAGACTTGTCGTCGTGGAAACAGTGTAGGAATTTTGCATTAGAGTTAACCGACGTACACCGGATAAGAATAAGGAAGCCTACGAGCTAGTTTGTTTCATCTAAAGATTCGTGACTGTCGTCGAGTGTAGTTTAATTTCGGACTTGGATAACTTGCATTGGCTTAAATAAAGACATATTCTTTTCGATTGGTGTTTCCTTCCAGTCCCGGTACCCACAGGACGTAACAAGGGCTTGTCCACATCACCACGGCACGACGTCGTTAACGTGAAACGGTGCGGTGTCGCGGCGCGGCACGTTGACGTGACGCGCAAATTTACGTTACCGTGTCGTAAAAGTGCACGTCACGATTCCGCAACGTTACACATTGTCTTGTAAAATTCCGGTACATTTGTCACTCACGACCCTGTGAAATAATAGTCTCTTTATTGATATGGACCGCACAAGACGTATACTGCTCCTGCTATTGTTAAGATATAATCAATAATTTCTGTCATTTTTCTGCATAACTAATAGCTAGGACAATGTAACGTCAATCTTGTATATACAATGTACTCTTTGAACTGAGCGAGCGCATTAGGCACGTATCGTTTTCGACGACGTCCGACGCGTCGTTCCGAGGCGACGTTGCCGTAGCGTACATTAGCACGTCACGTTAATGCACCGCGCCGCGGCACCGCACCGTTTCACGTTGACGATGTTGTGACGTGGTGATGTGGACAAGCAGTATATTGTAAATAAAAAAATGTTGATTGAAAGCCTAGTTGATTTTGTTATGAAAATGCAGGAGAAGGAAGAATTGCGGTGGCTTCTGGAAATATAAGAATTAGCTTCCTTCCTACCTTCAAAACTAGCTAGATTTTTTACCTAGGCGATTGTCATTCTTGATATTCTATTCACATGATATAACTAAATATTATGTTCCATTGTAGGACGTGCCAGTGAAAAATAGTGTGATAAGTGAAGGAGTAAGTAGCATTAATGAAGTTCCAACAATAGAGGGAGTGATACAGTTAAAAGAGAGCGGAAGAATGAACCAAGCCGCCGCGATGGCCTTCCAGGTTATTAAATTCCTATGAATATATTATATAAGAATTACGAAAGTAACTCTGTCTGTTTGTTACGCTTTCACGGAAAAACTGCGAACCAATTTCGCTGAAACTCTTAATATATATATTTTTTATGACGAGGATGAACATAGGATACTTTCACCGCGAAAAATGGGATAGTTTCCTGGATAAAAGTATGTTTTTCTGTTTGGCTGTTACGCTTTCACGGAAAAACTATTGGACCGATTTGGCTGATATTCAATATACATGTAAGTTCAATATCTAGGATGCATATAGGATATTTTTGGTCCTGAAAAAAGGGATAGATTTTGGGATGGATATATGTAAAGGTTATCCCAGAATGTAGTGAGGTAAATTTTGTTTTTTTTTTGGAATTTTTGTTATTTATGTACTCTACAGATAGATAAATAAAACTAGAACGGGTTGAAACAAGGGATGAAAGTTTGTATGGGAGACCAATCATTTCTCAAGATATAAAAATTCATAATCTATAAAAAAAATGCCATAGTAACTCGATCTCTCTATCTGTTAAGCTTTCACAGTAAAACTACTAGGAGAACTGGATCGGTTTTGCTCTAATTTTGTTTAAATGTAGTTTTAATACGGAAATGGACGTAGAACATTTATGCTGGGAGATGACATAGTTTGCGATATAAAATGAAGTGAATCTTCCGGGATAAATAGCACTAACATAAAGAATACATACAATCTATAACAAGGTACGCACTAGAGTTAGACCCGCGGCTTACCCGCGGGGTCAACTCTTATTATTATTAATATATTATTACATCCCACTGCTGGGCTTGTACCTCCCATTTTTAGGGAAACCGGCATTATACGCCCACGCTTGGGCAAGGCAGCCGGGCGAGTTTGACACGTCGGTTATCTCGATGTGCAGGTTTTCATCACGATGTTTTCTTTTCACCGTGGCACGTGGTAATTGTTGCAATATGTATGTACGTTAAGTTCAGAAGAATGCGATAGAGGTGAATGCTTTTGCGGCCAGAATTTGAACCCGTGTCATTTACGTTTGGTTGTGAGCGCGTTAGCCACTAAGCTCCCACGGCTTTTATGTTATTTTTATTTTAGTAATTTTTGTTTACCTAAAATATTTCAGGGATTCGTTGACGATTGAAAATAAGAGGCTTTTTTTTAGCTTTGGTACCGCGGGATCCAGGTAATCCACCGGGAATTGTAACATTTTTCGGGATAAATCATTTTTCTTATTTCCTCCTCGTCATACAGTATAATTATCATGATAAGTATATAGACCAACTATTTGATATCTATTTAGTATTTACCGTTTGTTTGTGTTTTAGCTGGCCAACATCGAAGCGTCGAAAAATGCCCCACCTTTACGAATCAAACAGCTATACGTACTAGCTGGACATTTGTACACACAGAGTTCTGTCGGTAAGTACTTATAAATATTTAATTTTAAAAACATTCAAAATTTACCCCATTTTGTACTATGTACTACCAGCTCATCATATCTCCGGAAGAAAGCAACTTCTTCCATTAATAGTTCTTTTTCAAAGTACAAATATACATATGACGTGCAAAATTTATTTGCCACATGAAACCCAATGGACTGACCATAGAGAGCATTGAAGATCGTACAAAGTTGTGTAAAATAATGGCCGGTTGCTATACTATTCATTGCTTGCCTTACCATCGGTTACATTTTGACATTATTTGTATCAAGTTTATGTCAAATTTTAATTGATAGAAAAGAAAAATGGACAGTGTAAGAAATAGCAACTGGCCATAAGTAGAAAGGCGGACTTCGGCGACATTCGTGATAGTCAGACAAAAAGATGGAAAGCGTCTTTTTGGTTTGAAGATTGTCACATTCGATTCACTAGAATTTTGAGACCCTGGGTTCGTTGCTGGTAGGGTAAATCTTGGAAACAAACTTTTCGGTTTTCATTCTGTTTTTGTTATTTCTCGGAGGGTTCTCTGATTTTTTATTTATTTAAAAAGTATACGTTATACATACTAGTTAGTTTGATACGAAGGGCCCTAAATTAGTTTCTTAATTTGTAACAAAAAAAAATAGTTATCACATTATTTAAGCGGATACCTGCCTTTCCCATGAAGTAAACATTAAGTTATATTATGTGATCAATTTAAACTCAAGCATTTTTATCTGTGCTAACGTGTTCGGTCCGTTAGTTATCCGTAGATTATGTTACTTATAATAGTTGTTTAGTTAGGGAGTAAATATGCAGGTGAAGCAGGTGACTTTTTCAAATGGGCCTTGAGGACCAAATCCTACCCTAAACAAATGTTAGATAGCGACAAACACTCAAAGGGTCTTGAGGCCGATTTTGACGAAAACTAAAATGGTATCATTACATTTTTGAAAAATCAATCACTCTTGTCAGGAATCGAATCGGCTGATTTAGAAAAAATAAACACATACTGTATTATTATACCAAATCATATATAGTAGCTTGAAGGATGAATCTCTGTGAAGGCATGTTAAACGGGAAATTAAGGGAAAGGGTTGCTTTTGAACAAAATGTTCTATTTTATTTAATATGAAAATGATGAAACTTGTTCTATTTTTATTAGGAATCTATGAATTAACATTCGAAACACACTTGATTTTACCCTAATCTGTTTTTTTAAAATTATTATTATTGCAGGAGATCAGCAGACAGGCAAACGGCCCACACGATGGAAAGCGGCTACCGTCGCCTATGGACACTTGCAACACCAAAGGTGCTACAAATGCGCTGCTGCTCTCCTAAGGGAAACCGGAACCCGGTCACCAATGCCGGAACACAACAAGGTTGTTATGGCGACATACTTTAGACCAGGGGTGGTAGCCATCCAGTCGAGCAAATGCCCTACCACCTGGCTGTGGGTTATTAAGTCGCCTCTTACGACAGGCCGCCCGGCCGCAGGAAATTGTATTTTTTCTCCGTTCCTGCACGGATAGAAACTATTTAACATATCTATGATATTAATCTGTATAAAGAGTACTATTAGACTAAAAGGTGGAAGTTAAATAAGTTAGGCATAGTTATAATCACTTTTTTATTTATATAACCCCAAATACATTATTTTTGCTTGACAATGGATTTTTTAAATAGATTACAAACAATATAAAAATATTATCAATATTATTAAACAAAGTAGTAGGTAGTTTGTCTAAAATATGATTTATTTATTTTAAACTATGAAGTATAAGTGTGACAACAATTGCATTTTCCTTCTCAATAGTAGTTTCTATAGCTTCTATGATTCACTTAGTATGAGTACTAAAATACATGTTTTGAAAAAGAAAATGCTGTTATTGTCAAACTTGCCTTCCTGGAATCAATCAATAGATGTATATAACGGATAACTTTCATCTGCTAGTATTGTATCTCCAGGTCCCAGTATTTTTAAGAAACCACACACATTGTAATGAAACTATCATTTGCACGGCCACCAAAACCTTTGACACAAAACTTTTAAAACCATGTGGTGTACAGTAGACCATTATTATAGATTTTATAACCAAATTTATATTCTGCATACATATCCATTCTTTGACCTGTGGTGGAATTTCAGCGTGAATCTCTGTGCAATCAATGATAACACATTTTTCTGTAGTGTTGTTTAAATATTTCTGGCATGGAAGCATTTACATACAGTAGTGTCTTTTGATGGCCATATAAGGAACTTTTCTAATAACTTTCTTAATAATGAAATTATCCTTTTAAATACATTTTCGTTTTTTGTACTTCGAACTCATACGACAACAACGAATACCACTCTGGATTAGGATTGTTTGGTCCGCAAATTGAAACCCACTTCTCTCGTTGGAATTTCAATTTCACATGCACACTGGATATTGGGTAATTATAGAAATTAACATCACCCACATCTCTGTTTTTCATTTTTCCAACAGCATTGATACAATTTTAATGCGAGAATACTTCATTTCAATTATTTTTAGGATACACTCCACAGAGTTTATTGCATGAGTTCAACAGGCAGACGGATCACTTGATGAAAAGCGGTTACCATCGCATATGGACATTTGCAATACCAAAGGTGCTACAAATGCGCTGCTGGTCTGTTAAGGGAGACTGGAACCTGGTCACTAATGCCGGAACATAACACAAGGTTGTTACGGCGGCATACTCCAGACCAGAGGTGGTAGCCATCCAGTCGGGCAAATACCCTACCACCTGGCAGTGGGTTGTTTTTGTCTCCTGTTATGACAGGCTGCCCGGCCGCAGGAAATTGTATTCTTTCTCCGTTCCTGCACGGATAAAAAGTTAGTCAGAACTTGAAAAAATAAATCAATATTTTTACATTTTTATGACTGATATTTTGTTTGTTTCACACCTAGTAGTACATTATTAATCCTTCAGATGGCGATAATGTCCTCTGTTCCGGTCCCTATATCAAATGTCCATGTTTGTAAGCAGTTTATATAAGTAAAAAGTATAGTAGTTTGTGGTATATTGTGCCGGTTAGAGGGTGGCAAAGGTCGCGAGGCGGGGCGGTGCTGGCGGCTGGCACAGGCGCAGCACTGGGCGCAAGCGGCGGCGGCGCGGGCGCGAGCCTCGCCCCCCGACGCCGCGCTGCGCTGCGCCGCGCGCCTCCGCGCCCACCTGCTCGAGCTGCACCCTGCGCAACACACACAGGTAGGTATATTATACTTCTACTGCGCGAAACAATATAAGTTTCTAATGCTATTGATTCATCTGGGATGATGTTATAATTATGGACCGTTCCATACACTATAAAAGATTTTATGGAAAAATTGCACTAAGGGGGCTTATATCCAAGTGTGAAACAGAAAAAGTAAATATATAAACAACTAGAGTTTACCCCGCGGCTGCGCCGCGATTAACCTCTAGTTCCTGCTTCTTGTTTAAAGAGCAGGCGTTAATACAGGTTACATTGTACAACATTTTTATGTTAGTGCCATTTATATCCGAAAAATTCATTTAATTTTATATCGCAAACTATACGATCTCCTGACATGAGTATATATGTAAAACTACATTTAAACAAAATTACAATAAAAACGATCCAGTATTCCCAGTGTTTTCCGAAAACTTAACAGATAACACATATCGAGTTACTATCGTATTTTTATAGACGATGAATTTTTATATCTATGAACTTGAGAAATGATTGGTCTCATCCAAACTTTCATCCTCTATTTCAAACCATCCTAGTTTTATTTATCTATCCCCGTCAATGAAAACTACAAAAATGACAAAAAGGACAAAAACAACAAAAGGACAAACAGAGCTTAAAAGACAAAAAGGAGCAAAGGAGAAAAAAGATCAAAATGGACAAAAAGGGCAAAAAGAGCAAAAGAGCAAAATGACAAAAAGCAAAAAGAGCAAAAACAGCAAAAGAGCAAAAAGGACAGAAAGAGCAAAGAGGTCAAAAAAAGCAAAAAGGACAAAAAGATCAAAAAGGAGAAAAAGAGCAAAAAAGGACAAAATGGAAAATCACAAAACTAACCAAAACCTATCCCACTTTTGGGATAACCTTTACATAAATCTATCCCAAGATCTATCCCATTATCCGGGATGAAAAATATCCCTTGTCCGCCCTCGGTATGAAAATTGCATATATACCGATTTTCAGCCAAATCGCTCCAGTAGTTTTTCCGTAAAAGCATAACAAACAAACAGACAAATATATTTTTATCCCAGAAACTATCCCATTTTTCGGGATAAAAAGTATCCTATGTTCATCCTCGGCATCGAAAATATAAATATATTGAGTTTCAGCCAAATCGGTCCAATAGTTTTTCCGTGAAAACGGAACAGACAGACAGACAGACAAGAGTTACTTTCGCATTTATAATATTAACTAGAGTTTACCCCGCGGCTGCGCCGCGGGTTAACCTCTAGTTCCTGCTTCTTGTTTAAAGAGCAGGCGTTAATACAGGTTACAATGTACACCATTTTTATGTTAGTGCCATTTGCACCCGAAAAATTCACTTCATTTTATATCGCAAACTCGATGCTTGATATGTACTCATGCCGATCTCCTGGCATAATATATATATATATATATATATATATATATATATATATATATATATATATGTGTGTCCATTTTCGGCATTAAAACTACATTTAAACAAAATTACAATAAAAACGATCCAGTATTCCCAGTGTTTTCTGAAAACTTAACAGAAAGACATATCGAGTTACTATCGCATTTTTATAGACGATGCATTTTTATATCTATGAACTTGAGAAATAATTGGCCTCATCCAAACTTTCATCGTCTATTACAAACAGTCCTAGTTTTATTTATCTATCCCCCGTCAATGAAAACTACAAAAATGACAAAAGGGACAAAATCAGAAAAAAGGACAAAAGGGACAAAAAAGAGCAAAAAGGACAAAAAGGACAAAAAAGAGCAAAACGGACAAAAAGGACAAAAAAGAGCAAAAGAGCAAAAGAGCAAAAGAGCAAGAGAGCAAGAGAGAAAGAGAGCAAGAGAGCAAGAGAGCAAGAGAGCAAAAGGGCAAAAGGGCAAAAGGGCAAAAGGGCAAAAGAGCAAAAGAGCAAAAGAGCAAAAGAGTAAAAGAGCAAAAAGGCAAAAGAGCAAAAGGGCAAAGGGGCAAAGGGGCAAAGGGGCAAAAGGGCAAAAGGGCAAAAGGACAAAAGAGAAAAACAGAAAAGGGGCAAAAGAGAAAAAGGGCAAAAGGGCAAAAGAGCAAAAGGGCAAAAGGGTAAAAAGGACAAAACAACCAAAATGACGAAAATGGCAAATCACACAAACCAACCAAAGCTTGTCCCACTTTTGGGATAACCTTTACACAAATCTATCCCATTATCCGGGATGAAAAATATCCCTTGTCCACCCTCGGAATTCAAATTACATATATACCGAGTTTCAGCCAAATCGGTCCAATAGTTTTTCCATAAAAGGATAACAAACACAGAGACAAATATACTTTTATCCCGGAAAGTATCCCATTTTCCGGGATAAAAAGTATCCTATGTTCATTCTCGGCATCGAAAATATATATATACTGAGTTTCAGCCAAATCGGTCCAGTAGTTTTTACGTGAAAACGGAACAGACAGACAGACAGACAGACAGACAGACAGACAGAGTTACTTTCGCATTTATAATATTAATAGGGGATTTAAGTAACTTTACATTTATTTATATGGGAAATAATCTTTATTGCCAGCATACAGAAATCCCTATTAATATTATATAGTTGTGGTCATATAATTAAGAACGATTTGAAATTCTAGAAGTTTTTTTATTTAAATCGTGTCATACACAGAGATGTGTACCTTCTGAGAAGCAACTAGTTGTGGTATAAAATAGTCTCATTAATAGAGCAACGTGGCTTAGGAATAAAGCTGAAATTCGGTAACTATATGTAATTTTCATATTTTATTTATTTTACCAAGGGATATTTTTCATCCCGGACTGAAGCTGGGGATAGAGTTATGTAAAGGTTTATTAAACAAAACATGGGATTGAGGTTTCTGGTTGTCAGTTTGAATGTGATACTCTCCATTTTAAATATATGTATTAAGACTTCAACATTCCCTGATCCTTTTTAACGTGCAGTTATTCGTCCTTTACCTGATCTTTTTATTCTTTTTGATTTTTTGACCTTTTTGCTCTTTCTGTCCTTTACCTTGCCTCTCAAAAGTTCTGGAAAAAGTAGTCTGTACACAGTTAACCGAATTATTAGAAAACCATCATATTCTACCAGAGTTTCAGTCGGGTTTTAGAAAAAAACGTGGTACTACTACAGCCTTACTAGATGTCACCGACAACATTCTTTGCGCTTAAGATGATGGATTATGCACAATACTTGTCCTGCTTGATTTCTCAAGAGCTTTTGACTCCATAAACATAAATTTATTAATAAGTAAATTAAGTCCTTTTGTCCTTGACAAAGAGGCTTTTTGATCCTTTTTGAGTTATTTAAGTAGTCATTGCCAATATGTCAAGTTAAACTTTGACGATGGCAGATAAATAAAATCTATGGAAACGTTTGAAACTAGAGGAGTTCCGAAAGTTTGGATTTTGAGACCAATCTTATTAATCTCATAGTCTGCATAGATAGTAGCACATATTCATCACTGCTAGTTTCATACTGTAAAGGTAATCCCAAAAGTGGGACAGGTTTTGCTTGGTTTTGCGATTTGCCATTTTCGTCATTTTGGTTATTTTGTCCTTTTTGATCTTTCTGTCCTTTTTGCTCTTTTTGTCCTTTTTGATTTTTTTTGTCAATTTTGCTCTTTTTATCTTTTGCTCTTTTTGAACGTTTTGTCCTTTTTTGTACATTTTGCTGTTTTGCTCTTTTTTTGTCCTTATTGTCCTTTTTGTCCATTTTGCTCTTTTGCTGTTTTTGTTCTTTTGTCCTTATTGTCCTTTTTTATCTTTTGCTCTTTTTTGTCGTTTTTGTCCATTTTGCTCTTTTGGCTGTTCTTGCTCTTTTTCTCTTTTTGCTCTTTGTGTCCATTTTGATATTTTTGTCCTTTTTGACAAATTCTCTCTTTTTCTCCGTTTTGATTTTTTCTCGTTTTGCTGTTTTTGTCCTTTTTGTCATTTTTGTAGTTGTTATTGACGGGGGGTAGATAAATAAAACTATGACGGTTTGAAATAGAGGGTGAAAGTTTGGATGAGACCAATAATTTCTCAAGTTCATAGATATAAAAATTCATCGTCTATAAAAATGCGATAGTAACTCGAAATGTCTTTCTGTTAAGTTTTCGGAAAACACTGGGAATACTGGATTGTTTTTATTGTAATTTTGTTTAAATGTAGTTTTAATGCCGGAAATGGACATATATACTCATGCCAGGAGATTGGATAGTTTCCGTTATAAAATTAAGTGAATTTTTCGGGTGCAAATGGCACTAACATAAAAATGTTGTACCCTATCTTCGGTCATTTTTTAATGTTGCATAAAACAGATAGTGCCACGCAAAATGAAGGGTTTCGGCAAACAAATGAGCGCGGCCCACCCAAGGCCAACAGACTGCAAAGTTTTTATTCGAAACTTGAATTATGATGTTTTACTTTGCTGTTTTTTTTAAGGACAATTGTTTTCTTCTTATTATTTAAAAATTAATAATATTTCTATAATATTGAAGGGCTTTAGCAAGAGTTGTGTGATAAATCTTAGCTGTTGAGTGAAATGAGACCAAGTTGCAATATGAACTCCATAGATAATAAAACTACGTTTTAACGGTTTTAAGCGCGGTAATTTATTTGGTTTTTCCGACGTTTCGGCCACTTTTCAATGGCCGTGATCACGAAAGACAAAAATGTCAAGTGTCAACGAGTATTGTTAAAGTTTTATTTAGCCGACCGCCGACTTGTTAATTTATTATTATTTAGTTTTAATTTTGTTTATAGTTATTATTTACTCTATGGGAGCCTAATCTAATTTACTACCGCTTCGCAACATGTTATGGCTTGAAGAGAAGAAGCGGCGCAAGAAACTCTTCAGCAAATATGGCTAGCTCTAATAATTTTATATAATATTAAAATGGGTGGAAGGAAAAATAAAAGAAATGATTAGTCAAGTTGGTTTGTGTTCCGTTGCACGCAGAAAGAGCTCACAGTGTCGTGTCGTGTAAAACGTAGTTTTATTATGTATACAAGTCGCGAAAACTTAAGAAAATATTATATGAACACCATAGATTCATGAAATTCGAAAGTACATATATTTAATTATTTGTTGAGTGACCACGTCGTAGTGCTTAGAGATAGGATTACTGTTTTATTATTTTGGACGCTTTACTTGTACAACAATGTAGATTTGGATTTATAAGCACGTATAAAATTTTAGATAAGCGTTTCTATATTAAGGAGTCCCTGACACGGGTCTTTATCTGCCCTCATCTAAAATTGCAGTTATCAGCTTTATAACTTAATGTTTGTGTTTTAATTATTGTGTTGAAAATATGTGGGATGTTGATGTAATTTTTAACTTTAATGTTTTCATAATCATGACTTCCAGTTTATTTTTAATCAAAATAAATGCAATAACATAATATGTAATATTGACAAGACTAAATAATTTTATAATGAAAGAATTAAGGCAACAAACCATTGTACTTACCAAACAAAAAGCCTAAGTATTTTCTGACTCGCCTTTTTTATTTGTAGCCGGATATATTCGAAAAATTAGCGATAGAAATATTTACAAGATGCAAACCAAAAGACGCAAAGGGAAATAAAATTGACTGTCCGAATTGTGGGATGGGTGTGGCGGAGTGGTAAGCATACGTTTAATAAATAATTAATTGCATGTAGTTACGCAAACTACAACTAAGGACTCGACGCATTCCTAATCCACGGAAGTTTTGGGGTTTATATATAGATAGAAAGATAGATAGACGACACTTTATTGTACACTAAAAAATAGATAAACAGAAATAGAAAAATACAACAGATAGTATAACGGGCGGCCTTATCGCAAAAAATAATATCTTTTTCTTTACACAATATATATAAAACAAAGTCCATTTCCGTGTCATTCTGTATATCCTCTAACTCCTAAACCACGCAACGGGTTTCAAAGCGGTTTTCACCATTAGTTAGGTAATTTTACTCTGGAGGATTATATATTTACTAGAGTTTACCAGGCGGCTGCGCCGAGGTTCAATCTCTAGTGCGTGCCTCTTATTTAAAGAGTAGACGTTAATACAGGTTGTACTAAATTTTTATGCTAGTGCTATTTACACCCGGAAGATTAATTTCAATAATTTAATTTTATATCGCAAACTATCCCATCTCCCGGCATGAAAATTATCTATATCCATTTTCGGTATTAAAACTACATTTGAATAAAATTACAGCAAAACCGATCCAGTATTCCTAGTAGTTTTCCCGTGAAAGCTTAACAGAAAGTCATATCGAGTTACCATCGCATTTTTTATAGACTAAAATTTTTATATCTATAAACTTGAGAAATGTTTGGTCTCATCCAAACTTTCATCCTATTTCAAACCGTCCTAGTTTTATTTATCTATCCTCCGTTTATTAAAACTACATAAATAACAAAAGTGACAATAATAACAAAAAGGTCAAATAGGACAAAAGGGACAAAAAGCACAAACATGACCAAAATGACTAAAAGAACAAAGATGACCAAAATAACCAAAATGACGAAAATGGCAAATCAAAAAGACCTACCCTACTTTTTGGGATAACCTTAACATAAGTCTATCCCATTATCCGGGATAAAAAGTATCCCTTGTCCACCCTCGGTATTAAAATTACATATATACCGACATATCCAATTCGGTACAGTAGTTTTTCCGTAAAAGCATAACAAATAAAGAGACAAATATATTTTTATCCTTGAAACTAAACCATTTTTTCGGAATATAAAGTATCCTACGTTCATTCTCGGCATCGAATAAAAATATATATATACTGAGTTTCAGCCAAATCGTTCCAGTAGTTTTTCCGTGAAAACGGAACAGACAGATGGACAGACACACAGAGTTACTTTCGCATTTATAATATTAATAGGGATAATATTATAAACTTCTAAACATGTGTATATTAAAGCCATATAAAAAGAACAACTAGAATAGACTATATAAACGATGGAGAACTCGATGCAATTATGTTTAGATTTTTAGTCTGTTCGAGATTCACGTAAAAACTATTGGTCCGATTTCGATGCGGTTTTCGCTGATCGACATCAAATTCTTAGGCTTATAAACTCTGCCATACTTTTTATATCCTGGGACTCCGGCGGGATTTTTCTGGGAAATATTTAAAAGGGCCCGATTAAAAAAAACGAATTCCAATGTGATTTTTTTACTTTTCGATGGCAAATTTATTGCAATAAAATGCGTGGTATTTTACCCCGGGGATCCCGCGTTATTCTTCCTGGGAGCGGTTTGTAGTTGTTCAGGTGTGTAAAAATTAGCATATTCCGACACAGCTTTCAATAAACCGATAGTGTTACAAGATGTCCACCACAGTAATCATGAGAACCATAGTGCATATTAATCACATAGACAAAGGTCATAGATAATATTTTTAGTCGATTTATCAGATGATTCGATTTATAATTAAATTACTATTTTCTGCCGGTTCTTTAATTTAAATCGATAATTTAGTGGGCTTATAAATTTTATCTTAAATTTATAAGCCCACTAAATTATCGTCTAGATTATTTAGTGCATCAGTAACTATTGTTTTTGTGATACTGGCATGTAATTGCTATTTTTAGCAATGATGCAATGTTATTGTTTTGTAGGGTAGTATTTTCGTATAAAAGACGTAGCGGCATGTAGACGGTGTTCATTCCCGCCAGGACACGGAAACGGCGATCGAGGCCCTCACCAGCCACCTTCAATCCGCAGTGCGGAACTCGTCCAGGCAGGTGCCAGTGGAGGATGACCGCCACTTATGCCTGCCGGACGAGGTGAGGGTACTGCTGAGGGAAAAGAGAGCGGCCTCTAGAGCTCACGACAGATATCCTACCGAGAATAACAGAGTCCGACTCCGCGAACTAGAGCGCGAGGTTAAAGTACGTATCCGGGAAGTTAAGGAACGACGTTGGGACAGAAAGTTGAGAGATATCGAACCAACTCACCAGGCGTACTGGAAGCTGGCTAGAGCTCTCAAATTAGACACCCTAACTGTCATATTCGCGCTAGAAAGAGCCGACAACACCAAGGCGTTCGATGACGAGGAGAAGGCCGAGTACCTTGCTCAGAGTCTAGAGCTTCAATGTTCCCCCACTACGCAAAACGTCGACCAGTCACACCTGTCGGAGGTGAACTCCGAGGTCGAACGTAGATCCTCCTTACCAGCGGAAACCACACTCGACCCGGTCACGGTCGAAGAAGTGCAAGATCTGATCAAGTCTCTCAAACCGCGAAAGGCCCCAGGGACCGATGGCATTAACAATCGCGTCTTAAAACTCCTCCCCGGCCACCTAATTATAATACTGGTGAGCATCTTCAATGCCGCCATAACAAACTGTTCCTTCCCCGCGATCTGGAAAGAGGCAGATGTCATCGGTATTCACAAGCCTGGAAAACCGGCTAATAAACCGTCCAGCTACCGTCCAATCAGCTTACTGAGCGCACTCAGCAAGCTTTACGAGAGGGTCATCCTCTCTAGACTTAGAGATTTTGCCATCAGCAAACATCTACTACCCGACGAGCAGTTTGGCTTCCGTGCCAGACACTCATGCGTCCAACAGGTACATCGCATCACGGAGCACATACTATCTCACTTTGCCCATCGTCCCCGCCCTATAGGAACAGCTGCGCTGTTCCTGGACGTAGCTAAGGCCTTCGACAAGGTCTGGCACAACGGCTTAATTTACAAGCTGTACCAGATAGACTCGTGCTCATCTTGTGAGACATCCTCCTAGGCCGTAGCTTCCGGTTTCGAGTGGAGGGAACGCGCTCGTCCCCTCACCCACTCACAGCCGGTGTACCACAGGGCTCGGCCCTGTCCCCACTACTCTTCACGCTGTACACCAACGACATCCCAAAAACTCCAGATGTGGAGTTGGCCCTCTTTACGGATGACACCGCACTTTATACATCAGATCACAACCGACAAATGGCTTGCGTCCGGCTGCAGGCAGCTGTCACAGAGCTAGGCGAATGGTTCCGCAAATGGAGGATAGAGGTGAACCCGGAGAAAAGCACAGCAATGTTCTTTTCCTCGGGAACGCTTCGCTCCCCCAAACGCGCTTGCCTTCGCCGAAAAGCCATTTCGCTCTACTACCAACAAGTCCCTTGGGCAAAGTACACCAAATACCTGGGTGTCACCCTAGATCGGAACTTGCGCTTCAACGAGCATATAACTATAATCCGAAATAGAGCGCGATTTGTGATGGGTCGTCTAGCACCCATGATAGATAAACGAAGCAAAATGTCCTTCAGACACAAGCTTACTCTATTTAAAACAGGCATCCGCCCGATCATGACATACGCGAGTGTGATATTCGGCCATGCCAAGCCTGCCTTTTAGATAAACTGCAAATCGTGCAGAATAAATTCATGCGCAGAGCCGTCGGTGCTCCCCTCTATATGCGTAACGTCGACCTCCACCGCGATCTGGAGCTTCCCTCCATCAGAAACTACATTACGTCGTTCTCGCGCCGCACCATCGAAATCCGCTCGTCGTGTCCGCGTCCGACTATAAGCCTCGTCGAAAGGCTCTCGTGCGACGACCGCGTAACGTCCTGACGGACAGGGTCGACGTTATTACGAAACGGCTGGCCCGGATCAGTCCGCCTGCGGTTAGGACGGCAGGCTGGCAGGCACCGACAGACAGACAAAGACTCAGACGCCGCCAATCAAGATCTCTCCACGTCCCCGCGAGGGACGCTAGGAGACATAGCCCCCCCACAGGATAGACTGGGCGTGTTGCTGGGAAGTGTCTTTCGCCATTTCTTCTCTCCCAGCCATAACACGTTGCGAAACGGCAGTAAGATAGCGTAGGCCGCCGCGAACCGCCGAGATCCTTCCCCTCAGGCTTTATATTACCCGTCGCCCGTTCTCAATTAGTACTTTGTGTCGCCCTATGGTGGGCATCATTAAATTCATCCCCCTCTCATGGCAACAGTCCAGCCGATGTAAAACCAGGAGCTTAGGGAGCTCCCTCGAACAAGTTGCCCCCCGGGCTCGAGCGCCTTCGCTTCGCGAAGGCACTCGCCCCAAAAACCCCGGTAAAGTTGTAAGGTCTTCGGACCAACAACATAAAGTCAAGTCCAATAAAAAAAAACGGTGTTCATTGCTTACTGTGCTGTGTGAATAGTCACATCAAAGGCTGAACAATAATAAAGGGGAAACTGCCCCAATAGTTAATATTTGGTATTTTCTTACCCGAATCTCTGCAAGGTTGTTACAATAGCTTATATTCTTTTTCAAATCATGCGGTATTTTGTGTCCCGGGAATCCCGCGGGAATTTCAAAATAATAGTAATACTTTGCAACCGCGTCAGCGAAGTACGCCTAGATAAAAAATAATAATGCAACGTAACCTGTGTGAAAGAAAGCTTGTTAGCTAAATAAACAAGGGTTACGCACTAGGGTCTGATCTTCAGCTAAAACCCCACTTAAATAATAAGTACTAAATATAGCATTGATCTCATTAAATCAATATAAAAAAATACCCCCTTGGACTCCCTGCTCAAGCCACTACGACAGCCATCGTAGCAAATTGTTCCTACCTACTTGTGGTGATGGGCATGGAGAAAAATGTTTAGCTCTATGCCCTACTATGATTGCAAGTTTGGCTCGTGCAGGCTCTTAGTTTTTAGTAAAGATCATATAAGCCTTATATTCCGAATAATACAGTATTGCATTTGGATAATATACATATTACCCCAAATCGAGCTTGAGATTAGATTGTGATGTTGCAGGGCGTGCGCGTGCGCGTCGTGCGGCGCAGAGTGGGCGGCATGCGTGGCGAGCGGGCGCGCGCTGCCCCCTGCGAGTGCCGCGTGGGCGTGCCCCACGTGTGCCGCTGAAGCACATCGCCACGAGCTCGTACTGCGACACTCGTGCCCCATGTGCCACGCACCACTCGCATGATTGTACCGATTGCATTTTACGCTGCATACAAACGGGCCTCTGACCACAGCCCCACAGCCACACAGCCACAACACGGCCACGCGCCACCGCGCGAACTATAATGGTGGTGGTGCGTAGCCGCCATTGGCCACACATGTGCGGCGAGTCCCTGCAAAACGTGTCAAATGCTTGTCGCTGGGCACCAGTGGTTGTGTGGTCGGTGGCCCGTTTGCGCCCAGATTTAACGTTCAAAATAATGTAGCGGATTTACGAAAAGGTCGCCAAGTTTCAGGAAACGTATTAACATCTTCACTGTGGCTTAAGATTGAAAATGCCTTCAGGCTACAGCGCCGCGAAACTCGTTTCTGCTTTTAGCTGCGGGAGTTGTTTGTACTCGCTCTCAACATGTATAATAAGATAAACATATTTTTTTTTTTCGTTTTAAATCTCTATAAATTATTAAGATAACATCTCTAATGTTTAAATTTCTAGGTGCTGAATGCGCCTATTAATCATAGATACAACCATACAAGAAAATAAACTATAATTTTAAATTGTGTGTGTGTGTGTGACAAATAATTTTAAACGTCAAGAAAATAATTGTCATGCATATGTTTTGTTATTCACATTATTAAGATAATGCAGTTAAGTCAATGAACAATGATGATAAAATAAGTAATTTTACTTTTAAAATAAGTAGTTTGACTCAGTTTATTCCACCAACAATAAGTTTTTGAACACTAATAAATAATTTAATACGAATAATAGGCAGATGTCTATCACAATAAATGATTTTTTCTACTTTATTTTAGTTAAATTATCAATGTCGATTAAACTGATTAAATATAATATGGATTGGAAAAAAAATGGTTTTAATTTTAGATATATTTCTGATAATGTATATTATGTTTTATCTAAGACATTCTAACATGTCAATTAATAAAATTGTGTAAAAAAAATACAACTCTGTGGAGCTTAGAAACATTCTGTATACTTTAGTTTAAAAAAAATTTATCACAACACAGGTTGTACTCTAGGAAACCTGGCTGCGGCAACCAAAATATCGAACAACCCCCCTAGTTGTCAGTCTATTTTAACGTTCTAGTGCTTGCCCCAGCCAAAAAATTTTAGTCGCCCAGTACACCAGGCCACTCAGAAAGTATTGCGAAAAAAGTTTTTATGTATAATAAAGCTGGGTATCCACTTGCGCAGCCTCGTGGCGAGCTGCCTCATCCTGAGCGTGCCGCGGGCTCCGGAAAGTACATGCGTCTCCACTTGAGCACACATAATATCGTATCGAGCGGCAAGCCTCAACCCGAGCCACGATTTTCTCAATTCCTCATTAACCACCATGGTTGACGCACGTAAAGTCGCTGCAGCATTAGTAGTAATTAGTCACTACAAAAGGAAGCAACATAAAAAACGGAAACATCGATGGTGGATTAAGGAAATATATCGTCAGCGAAATGTTCATGCAAAACAATTGTTGTCAGATATGACCTTTGAAGGCGTAGAAGAAACTATTAAAAATTTCACCCGAATGAACTCTGAAACCTTTGAAGATCTATGTATCAAGCTTGAACCAATAATTGGAAAAAAAGATACATCGTTTCGCAAAGCAATCACAACAAAAGAACGACTGGCCATTACCCTGAGGTTTTTAGCAAGTGGTGATTCGTTTGTTAGTTTGCAATACCTTTTTAGAGTGTCAAAGCAATCTATATCAAAAATTGTTCGCGAAACATGTGATGCCTTGGTAAAAGTGCTTAAAGAATATGTTCAGGTATGTTAAAAATGCTTTATTAATCAAAATTTTAGTACAGTACAAAGTTACAATAATGACAGAGTAGTAAATTGTTCAGTATTTCCAGTAGAATCTTGTGAGTTCACAGAAGTTTGCCCATATTGTTGGGAATTTTGTACGTTCGCAGAAGTTTGGGCGTATTGTTGCGTGTAGTATCCTTGTTGTCGTGTACCTGGTAACATCCCGGTATCAGCTTGAAATAAGATATCCATTATAGCTTTTTTAACGTGTGCTAAAGTAATTGGATCATATTTTCTAAGTTCTGCATTAATATGTTTACCAAACGTATCATAACTATCATCTGTATAATTTAACACTTCCATAGCTTTATCTAGATCTATATTATCTTCACAAGCATCAGTCACTTTTCTTTTAATTGATCTTGAAGTTTCGGGCTGCGTCTGTTGTTGATCATCGCGGGGCAAAGATGATCGCTCGGAAGAAGAAGTTTCACGCATCGATTCATTTTCTTCGAATAATTCTTCATTCTGTAAATTAAAATAAATAAAATCATCAAATAATGTTTTAGCAGTACGATAGCCTAATAGTAAAATATGTGACATAATTTTCAGATACCATCATCAGAAGAAGAATGGTTAAAAGAAGCACAAGATTTTGAAAACCAGTGGCCTTTTCCTCATTGTGTGGGGGCCCTCGATGGCAAACATATTATTCTTCAATCACCAATTAATAGTCACGGAGAATACATAAATTACAAACATTTTCCCAGCATCGTATTGCTTGGCTTGGTGGATGCTAATTATAATTTTATGTATGTAGACGTTGGATGTCAAGGACGCATATCCGATGGTGGAGTCTTTAAAAACAGTGCATTGTACAAATCATTGGAAAATAATGAATTAAAGTTACCAGCACCCTGTATATTACAGACACCATATTTGATTAAAGTGCCCTATGTTATATTAGCTGACAAGGTATTTGCTTTAAACAATTATACTATGAAACCGTTTGAAGGAACCCCAGACAATGGTTCTCCGGAAAGAATATTCAATTACCGTCTATCTAGAGCACGAAGGGTAGTAGAAAATGCTTTTGGCATCATGAGTTCTGTATTTAGAGTGTTAAGAAAACCAATGTTATTGGAACCAGAAATTGCTACGAAAGTGGTACTGGCTACTGTTTATTTGCATAACTTTTTACGAAAAACAAGGGCAAATATTTATACACCACCAGGAAGTTTGGACTCTGAAATCGATGGAAATTTCGTACAAGGGTCGTGGAGGAATGAACCAGATTCGACTTCTTTTGTGCCTTTACGTGCAATTCCTCGAAGGTCTGCAAATGACGCAAAAGCAATTCGGTCACATTTGGCTACACACTTCGTTACAAATGGACAAATAACATGGCAACATAGATATTAAATATAAAATATAATTAGCACTAATCACTATCCGAATCAGAAGAAAACATTATGTACGTTTAAACACTGCGAGGTTCTGTTCAGAAATGAAAGAAATAACGCCAGATCACGCCACGACACGACACATAAGTGTGCACACTCACCGTCACGACAGTAAGCACCACGACACGTAAATATGTTTCCGCCTTTAGCCCAAAGCTTACTGACCCCAGATACTTACAGAAGGCGATGGTTCTGAATTTGTTGTGTCTCTTGCTGCAGAAGGCGACGATGTGTCGATAGACATTGAGTTTTGAATCTCACGGGGAGAGAACTTGTCAGCCAAGAAGTAAAAGTGCTCATAAGCAAACCATTTCGATATATACACCTCATTACGACCTAGAATAAAAATCATTTTTAGAGGTACACTACACACGTGAGTAAAATGAGTATAAAATAAATTAAAAGAAATATACAACTAATTTTCAAAAACCAATGAAGTTTTACCTGATCCCGTGACGAGACTTTTTTTATGCCGAGATTTTTCCCTCCGAAAAGATCCACAAAGCGAAGTAATTTTTTTTTTTACTTCGGATTTGGGTAGGTTCATTTCCTTGCTTATTATTTTCCAAGAATGTTCTTTCAATTGTTTATTATAATGATGCGGTGAAGTTGGATCCCAAAAATGTCGGTGGTTTTCATATAACTTAATTAATTCGATACATTTCTCATTATGCATCTTGCCGCGTGCCGAGCACACGTTCGTCCGTCTCCACTGAACGCACGCCTCACACTGAGGCGTCTTTGAGCATGGCCATTTACCGACACGATTTGGCTCGCTGCGCGGCCGCCTCGTTTTTTTTTTTTTTTGTTTTGAGGCGAGGGAAAATGCTTAACCGATTTACGCACAAACTGGGTCATTGCTAGGGGAACGACACGCGTCGGTCGGGGGCGATAACACTGCAGCAATAGTATGCTCAAGGCAGCGCTCCGTCCGCGATCGACGTCACAGAATAGTGTGGAAGACTCCGAGCGTTGCTGCACGGGCGAGCAACCCCAATACCCACTAAAAACCCCCTCCTCCCTGACGACCCTGCGCTTTGTATGTGTTGGAAAGGCTGAGATTTAGAACATAGTTACGCCCAGCCGATCCAGCGCAATAAAGTGCCTGGAGTGTGCCCTGGGAGAACACACCCCACTTCGTTGTGCGGGGGTAGAAGGTCCTTTGCTCTCCTAGCAAGCTAAAGGCCCCCCGCGGTAAACGGAACCTAACTCAGGGAGGGAAGTAATGCGCGTACCTGCCTCTCCGGGTGCCAGCTGAAGGCCGGCGACCTCGAGAAGACGCATTGGCACGCGCTGCAGGACTTCTCTCCCTGTCTCGTTCTGCGGCCTCCTTGAGTGACATTACTGTCTCGGCGGCCGCCTCGTTTGGTTCAAGTCGCGGCAAGCCTCGACTCGCGGCACGGTCTTCACTAGATCTGCCTCGGGTCGAGACAGCCGCTCGGCCCGAGGCTGCCTCAAATGGATACCCAGCTTAAGAGACTGGCCAGTTATAATCTATTTTAAAAAATATGATTATTTGTGATATAAATAGGTACGTTTCAATTTCAAACTTTCCCTCCACACATTGTTTGCGAACTAATTTAAATTATCGTGTCTCATAATATTTTCTTAAGTTTCGCGACTTGTATACATAATAAAACTACGTTTTAACGGTTTTAAGCGCGGTAATTACCGCGCTTAAAACCGTTAAAACGTAGATTTATTATTGTGTCTCATTGAAAATTAGATGTGAATGTGTGAAACCGGACGAATCGTACGACACTCTTCAAATGGCATTTATGGATGAAGGCCCTTCTAAGGCAACCGTGTATCGTTGGTACAACGAATTCAACCACAGTCGACTAACTTTGGGGGACGGAGACAGAAGTGGACGCCCTTTGACGATTGTTACGGAAGAAAATGTGCTAGCACTGAAAAAAATTATCCAAGAGAATAGGCGAGTTACGTATCAAGAGATTCAGCAGTTACTGCAGATTAGATCGGGAAGCCATCACGAGATTCTACAAAAGCATCTTCGCGTGAGGATAGTTTCACGCTGGGTGCCGCACAACCTTACCCTTTGCTCAGAAGCAGGCTGGGGTGTAATGGTGCCGTGACATGATAAACAAAATTGAAGCAGGCTCGTCTCGGCGTGTTTACGACATCATTACAGGCGATGAGTCCTGGATATATCAATACGATCCAGAAACGAGCCCGCCAGTCGGAGGTTTTTTTTTTTAAGGCAGGGGAAATGCTATTTACGCACAATACTGGGTCCTTTGCAAGGGATTAGACCATAGTTGATCATGAGGGCTTTCCCCTTTGACAAGGGGCAATCCGAACACTAATCAAGCCAGCTTGTGTGGAGACTCAGAGAAGTGGCAGGGGCAACACCCACTACCCACTAAAACCACCCTCCTCCCATGTGCCCCGCGCTTTTTATGAAGGAAAGGCTGAGACTTAGAACGTAGTTACGCCCAGTCCAGTCGAAGGTGGAGTGCTTCAACACGAATCAACGCCTACCAAAGTGAAGCGATCTAGAAGCGGGGGGAAGATTTTGATCGCGAGTCTTTTTTATTTGACTGGCTACTTGGTGTCAATTCCATTACAGAACCACAGTATCAACGCCGAATGGTATACTACCAAATGCTTGGCAGAAGTTGTCTCTGTTGTGAGCAACAAGCGACCAAAACAGGGCTTCGCGGGCTACTGCTCCACCACGACAACGCGCCCGCCCATACCGCGTTCAAAATGAGACTTCCTGAACAGCACGCCGGT
The DNA here is from genome assembly GCA_019925095.2 of Dendrolimus kikuchii. Taxonomy (NCBI): domain Eukaryota; kingdom Metazoa; phylum Arthropoda; class Insecta; order Lepidoptera; family Lasiocampidae; genus Dendrolimus; species Dendrolimus kikuchii. Next base: position 14,023,265 of record CM034390.1, read on the forward strand.
CAAAGTCCTGAGTCACCCTACTTACAGCCCTGACCTGTACACCGTGTAACTTCTTTTTATTCCCGGAATTAAAAAATCAGTTCAAAGGTTACAATTTTCGTCGCTGGAAGATACGCTGTCAGCGTTAGAGCAAGCTATAAACGAGGTGTCTGCGGCGGACTGGAAAATGTGTTTCGAACAGTGGTTTAGACGCATGAAACATTGTAGAGGCTGGTGGAGAGTACTTTGAAAAGATTTAATAAAAAATATTTATCTATAGAACATTAATTTTTATTTTCGCAAAACTTTCCGAGTTTTCCAAGTATATGAGCCATCATACTACTCTCATCTCTCATCATGGTGCCTACTGCGAGGCCAAAAATGTTCTCCAAAGAAACGATTATCAATTTAATGTTAATGGGAATTTATGAGCCGATTTATGTTTCACAAAAATATTTTTCTCTCTGTCTGTAAGAACAGTAAACAACATAATTTTACATTCAAATTGGAGTTTTGAAAGCACAAGGGGAGCAAAATAATTATGTTAATAAACACATTTTTTTTTGTAATTTTAAATCCATAATTCTAATTGAAAACATTTAAATGGAAAATTATTCTATGTTATAATTCCTTAATTAATTCTTGCTTGAACCTTTAATAAAAAGGTGACTAGGTTTCACCCGCGACTTCGTCGTCGTTGGGCGGAATAAGCTAATTTATAAGTGTCCTAACAACCTGAATCCACTCCCAGCGAAAAATCCCGGAGTATTCCCGAGACATAAAATAACAGACTGACTGAGAATTCCCTATCGATCTGCGAAAACAGTATCTAAATCGGTCCAGTAGTTTTCCGTGAATCCCAAGCAAACATAAAAACACAAAAAATATAAAAAACAAGACTACACTTTCACAATTTTATAATATTATAAATAGATTAATGTATCAACAGAACTTAAAATTGCTATCGATCGTTTCTAGCCAGTTTAAAAAATTTACTGCCACTATTTTCTGAATTATTGTGATGCAAGAAATCAAGGTCCATCAAACATAATAAATATTTTTTTGCTAAATGACAAATATAACATTTTGTTTTAAACTGATGTTTATTTATAATGTTTCAGACACACAAATTACTGTTTTATAATGTAACTATAACAAGTGAATGTATGACTAGATACACCTTTTATGTTAATGTTTGTGACCAGCTAATAAAATGTTATTATACATTGTTTTATTTCAACAATAATTCAAAATAATGTTCCCTTTACTTCTGAAGCTTTTACGTATAGTTTTATTAAATTTTTTGAATTTTTTCACCTGTCTATTTTTGTACTTCTTTGTCCATGAAAATAAAAACATTTCTCAACAATTAAAATGAATCACATCAAAGGTGTACTGACAATTCTAATCTACTTTCATTTACTTAAAATAAAACTAAAGTATATCGAAAATCTATTTTATATATGTATTGTGAGTCATATAATTCCAATACCCGCTACGTTAATTTTAAAGTTATTTATTTTGCTATTTTACTTATTAGAAAATAAGGTCGAAAACAAAAAAGTATATTAAGATTCATTAAGCCTGTCTCCCCATTAGAAAAATAATGAGTGACTAACTGTTGTCTTCCTTATAATATTTAAATGGAGTGTCCATACAGCGCGTTATGTAAGCTGTTTGAGGAGTTTAGTTTGCAGACTCATTCAGTGAGCGAATCGACTAGCAGCGAACGATGCGTGCGGTCGGCGGCGTAATTTGCTCACTACACCGGAGCACTAACACTATACTAACCTTTTACCTTCCCTCCCAAGAGTTCGAAAGCACTTCGCGACTGATACACTGCAGTTCGCTGCTAACTTGACATTGAGTTAGCAATCGATACCCCACTCAGATTTGGCCAGCGAACAGTCAGACATTCACTGTTCGTCTAATGGGGACATAGCCTTATATACTACATTTTAAACAGACGGGTCAGAGCTGCTACAGACTTTTCCTTCTGCTGAAAAACATGTGTATAAAGAGAATTGTATGACTCATATCTGTGTTATATAATTATGAATTTATTTAAAGAAACATGCTTAACCTTGATACACATTAATAACAACAACCACTGCATTCTGGAAGATCGCACTTTATAGGACCTTATTTTTGGTGAAGTTGTAGCTAATGTATGCTGTTTAATGTGGATCTAGGCTTACTATATTTTTATACCACATTTATTTTAAGTTGTATACAAAAAATCTAATATTTAAATAACCAGTCCCTCTTTATTATTATATAAATACAATAAGTATCTAATATTATTATTATTGGGCAAAGTTATTGTTAGGCAGATCCATTTGTGAGAACTGCAAGGTATTGTCAATGATTTGAAATAGTTCTGGTGGTTGTGGAATTCTTCCTGTTTCCAGCTTAGACCACAACGGAATATTGTTAAGAGATATTTCAAATGCTCCAGATGATACTAATTGGCCTTCTATCATGTTGGCAAGAAAGAACATCATCATGCATGCATATAATTTGTTTTCCAGGCACCAACTCCACCAAGCTGGTTGAGGTTTGTTGATCCATGCAAATATATTAACACCACTCAGAATACACATAATTAATATCATTTTACCAAAACCCTGAAACAAAACATAATTTTAGGTCTTATAAGTTGTGTACTAGTTGAAAGGATGAGAAAATAGATAATCCCAAATTAGACCATAAAGAATATATTTTTTTATTTTTTATTGCAGGAGTTCAGCAGGAAGGCAGACGGCCTACTTGATGGATAACGGTTACCATCGCCTATTGACATTTAAAACACCAAGGGTGCTACAAATGTGCTGCTGCTCTCTTAAGGGAGACTGGAACCTGGTCACTAATGCCGGAACACAACTCAAGGTTGTTCTGGCGACATACTTTAGACCAGGGGTGGTGGCCATCCAGTCGAGCAAATGCCCTACCACTTGGCTGTGGGTTGTTTTGCCGCCTCTTACGACAGGCCACCTGGCCGCAGGAAATTGTATTCTTTCTCCGTTCCTGCATGGATCACAAAATATAATTCATATTAATATGAAAATAAATTCTGAATTATAATACTGACTTCAATAATGAATGTTATATTAGTATATGGCCAGTATAAGTTAAATATGGGTTTAATATTTTATTTTCATGCCCAAACTTTTGGAAAACACTCACAGCTTAAATAATTTAGTACTTATTCATAATTTAGTCTAAACCATAAACTTAATTCTTCACTTTATGATTGTAATTGTCTATAAACAATAGAGATGCGCAAAATATATCACTGAAAAGAAAAGAGAGATATATATCACTCTTTTATATCTCGCTCAGAGCGAGGTATAAGAGTGATAACTAAAGAACTGAACTGTTTAACTCATAGAGCCGATAGTTTAGAGCAGAATCTCTCGATTGAGGGATGAGGCAGTCTAGGGATAACCACGAGCGAAGCAAGACGTGTACATTTGGTAATCTATTTCGTGACGGACAGTGCGTTTTATGGAATTACGATCTTCTGCATTACGTTTGGACTTGTTGCGTTCGGTTATATTTGTACCTGTGTTATATGTATTTATATAGTTCTAACAAACTCTATAATAATCCCAACGGTATTTTAATTCGAGTCCTGCAACCCGTAACAATAGCTTATGATATTTTCTTTAAAAAGCAAGAGTTTTAACTAATTGTGATAGTTAACAGAACAATTATTTATATAATTATTCGATTCCCACTCACTCTTTACACATGCGTAGTTAGAACAACTATTCTCTTTTTCACAAGGGAGGGATGTATCTTTTACTCATCTAGTCTGTGCCGGTCTGATTTCATCCAAAATGAATCTTATGATTCAGATATAGTTTAGAAACTGGTGAGCGAGTGATATACTCGCTCTTTGGGCAGGATTATATATCATCTATATCTTTCGCTCGCGAGCAACTTAACTCTAATAAACAATCTTTATGTAAATTATTTTTAAAGAAACTGGAAGTAAATTTTTTGGACATAACCTCTGCTAATGGATTGTTAATCACATTTTACCAATCTCTAATTTTAAAATTATATTTAAATCTACATAGAAATATAATATTTATAGTAGCTAATACTAACAATCAACCTGGACAGGTACATGTTTAGACCTGGAGGATCATAGTTGGCTCCTATAACTGAAATTTCAGGGTATTTTTGCTGTATGATCCCAGCATAATCTTCAAACACTTTTCTATACCCGCAAGAGTAGCTGAAAGAAACAAAAAATAATAATTACCGTTATATATTCAATGAAAAATGAAACAGTATGATAATGACCCCACCAGTAATATATATTCATAATATGCCCGACACCTTGACCTATCTTTGAAATACTTTCAGCCTCATTGTCACTTGCTGTAGAATATACCAATACAAGACCAATTCAATCCCAATGTCAATTTTGAAGTGACGTGATTCGGTACTACTGAAGCAACATTGGATTAAAATTAAGATTAGATTGCGATTGTTTAGGACGCGTGAAGTTAGTTCCATAAAGCGTCGCATTGGTGTTGGTCAACACATCAAAATAATTCGCTAGTAAGACTTTAAAATAGTTAATCTTTTAAATAACACGAGTAATAAATAGATATATTAGTAAAGATTGTTTGACTGATTAATTGTAGCATTTTAAATTAAAATCTGAAAAACAACATTGTTTAAATCATAAATACATTCATGACTTTAACTGTATGTGTTGTGACCGTTGCCTACACTATCATAATACTCAAAGTTCTCTCAGTTCTCTGTCGAATTTCCAAATGTAAGTGGAATTAGATTTTCAGAGATATATTGTGTGCCAGCCGTGATTTAAGACAGTTATACAAGTGGAATCCAACTGTAATAGAGGATATTGTATCAATTATCTAATAAGTCGTAAGTACAAACTCAATCCGTTTTAATATATTAAAGTAATACTAATATCGTACTTCAAAGCAGCTGTTAGTTGTTTGTGTTTCTTTCTTATTTTGCCGATCTTATTGTTTATTTGTCACTTGATGAGAGCACATTACACAAGAAAGTTTTTGTTAAAATGTTTGGGAATGCCAAACATAAATAACAACCCATCGTTCACAGAACCCAATTAAGTATGCATAATTGAAGTGTTTTGTGATAAATATTTAGGTCGTAACAAAAAAATACGCTTTAGTATTTTTTACTGAACTTTTGATTTGTATTAACCAATAAGTTAACCAACTAAGATTCTACATTATTGTTTTTTATATTTTAGATACACCAGCAACCACTCCGCTTCGAGGCACAAGACCACAATCCTGCCGATGTTACCCTTCAACCCCGTGCAGATATTTAGATAAAGATAATGTGCTGCAATTTGTGAAAACAGAAGATGAAGCAGTTTGCACAGGAATTTCTACAAATGTCTGAAAATCTGGGCAATGTAGAAAATGCTCTCGTATTAATCTCCAATACCATTTTGGAAATTGCCAGGAAAATGCCAGAGCCTTGATAATTGCTAATTAAATATATTTTTTATCTTAAATAACTCTATATATTGTTTCATTATAATTATTTAAAAATAGGTAGTTTAATTTATACTTTAATAAAAATACAAATAATTGAATTATCTCAATTATAATATAATGTTCAGGACGTGTTAAATTTAATTGTATACAAGTAGTTAAAGTTTAGTAGCATAATCCCCTCTGTCTACCCCGTAAGGGACATGACAATATAAATAGGTGATTAGAGTAATAGTTTTGAAATTGAAAAATATTTTTGTTTTATCGTATAACATAATCTCTGGAATTGTTGAATCCATTCAAAAAGTTCTTTATTAGGGTAAAAACTAGTTACTATAATAAAACTACATTTTAATTTAAGCGCGGTATTTTATTTCTTTATTAATTCTAAAACATATATAATATTAAAGTAAACACTTACAAACCAGGATAAGTACTGTATTAAATGCAAAGAATGTTTTGTTTCATTAGATAAACTACAATGTGGGCTTTGTGTTCGTACTTCATACACAAGGACAACAAACCTACTTGGCGGTATATCACTTCACTTCGGAGTTGATAAAAAGGGTTTTATGTTTCATAAACTTCCTCAAATAAGTCCTAGCTCACTCTATAATTCGCTATAAATTCGTCTTCAATCATTGAAAATACGCTATTTGTATAACGCATTATACGAGGCTCATTTCTTCTTTCTTGTAGTTTTTATTGTGCATTTTACGTAAAATGTGCGATATTAGTACTAATTTAGCCATATTAGGAACTTATTATTTATTAAAAACCACTTAAAACGCAAAACAATTTCTAAAAAGTTACACTTTTGTTATTGGAAAAATCACAATAGTCAACACAATATTGTCGCAATACACAGCTGTCAAAATCAACTCGAGAGTAGCGATAAGATCCCGATTCCGATTTCGTTTAGTTCTCCAAATTGACACGCAATCTCAAATCAATTTGGCGCTAGTGTTGAAATCAAGAGTAAGAAACGTTCAAATTTCAATCCCGATCTGTCGGAATTAGTACTATTTCGCCTCTGATTTGAGTCGGTGTGCTTGAAATCCCTATTAATATTATAAATGCGAAAGAAACTCTGTCTGTCTGTCCGTCTGTCTATTCCTGTTCCATTTTTACGGAAAACTGGACCAATTTAGCTGATACTATATATATATATATATATATATATATATATATATATATATATATATATATATATATATATATATATGTATATATATATATATATATATATATTCGATAATATTTTTTAAGTCTTCGCGACTTGTATACATAATAAAACTACATTTTAACGGTTTTAAGTGCGGTAATTTATTTGATTTTGGTTTTTCCGACGTTTCAGCCACTTTTCAGTGATCACGGCCACTGTTAAGTGGCCGAAATGTCGGAAAAACCAAAATCAAAAATGAATTATCGCTCTTAAAACCATAAGGGTAATGAAGTGAAGTAAAATCGTGGATATAGTACGGAAACAATGTATAGTACGTTTAATGAAATAAACTTTTATTAATATGTATATATATATATATATATATATATATATATATATATATATATATAGGGTGATGTCAGGAGCCTTAAGGACAGACGAGCGTGTACATATGTACATACATACATACATACATAACTTCACGCCAGTTCCCTTGCGGGGTAGGCACGGACAACAGAGCGCCATTCAGGCTTATTCTTACACACCTCACTTGCTTCTTTGACATTCATAACTCTTGTCATGCACGCTCGTCTATTCTTAAGGCTCCCTGACATCACCTTCTGCTAGTACACGATCAATTTGATCATGGAAGGTGTGTCGTGGCCTTCCACGACTTCTGCATCCATCCACTTTTGCATTGTACATCTGTTTAGTCATTCTTTCCACAGTTATGTATGTATGTATATATATATATATATATATATATATATATATATATATATATATATATATATATATATATATATATATATATATATATATATATATAGGCTTAAAGACCTAATTGCCAAGCCATAAACATAAAAAAAGATAAACAATTATAACAAAAAAAATGCTGTTTTTATACACGTACGAGTTTTTGGCGGGAACTGAAAGGAGACGTTGCGCTGTGCAGTTTTATTTTCTAAAAATGTGTAAAATTACTCTAAAATGAACAATAGTTGTAGGATATTGATAGTTTTTGAGTAGTAATTGTGTTTTGTGAGAAATGTGAACTGTATAGTCAAATGAGTTTTGAGTTTTCACAAGAACTCCGTTGAATGGCGTTAGTTGTAGCCTACAGTACAACTCGGAGAGCGGGAGTATCGTCGTCATAGGCGTTTACTTTTCGCGCAGCCGCCCCCTGGCGGAGTTCGAGCTTCACTTGGACGCCATCAGGGCTGCCATAGACAGATTGTCTCCTAAAACGATCTTCGTGATGGGCGACTTTAACGCAAAACACTGTTCCTGGGGAAATACGTTCACGGAACCTAGGGGCCGGACGGTTGAGGAATGGGCTCTTCAATCCGGCCTGACCATATTGAACCAGGGTTCGGTCCAGACCTGCGTGCGCGCGCGGGGTGGATCGGTCATCGACCTGTCATTCGCCACTCATGCGGCCGCCCGCAGAGTTGTCGGATGGAGGGTACTGGAGGAGGTGGAGTCGCTCTCTGATCATCGGTACATCAGATTTGAGCTTACCCCCTCCTCCGGTCCGAGCCCTGTTCATCCCCCCCCTCTCTTCCCGCGTTGGGCCCTTACCAAGCTCGATCCGGAGCAGGCCGAGGAGTGGGCACTCACGGAAAGCTGGGCCTACCCAGTCGAATTCGAGAACCTGGAGTCGCAGGCAGAGCACATGCGCAAGACCCTGACGAGGGTTTGCGACGCGGCGATGCCTCGCGTCTCCAAGCGGCAGCCTCCGTGCAAGCAGGTCCACTGGTGGACCGAGGAGCTGGGCGAGATGCGAAAGGCAGTTCGCATCATCAGCCACAGGCTCAAACGCTCGCAACACGTTGCGGCCTTGCACTGCAAGCGAAAGCCCGGGCTCGGGCCGAGCTCCTCGAGACGCTCGATCGGGACCCTTGGGGGCGGGGCGTCCGTACCGTGTCACGGAAACGCTCGAACCCGAGGTGCTCCGGTCGGTTATCGACGGGCTCTTCCCGGATCCGGGAAACTTCACTCCCCCCAGTATGGGTCCACCCGTTCCCGACACTCCCACGGACGAGGAGCCTCACTCCATCTCCGAGGGGGAACTAGACGTTGCCCTGGACCGGCTCCGGGGCAGGAAGACGGCACCGGGACCCGACGGGGTTCCAGGTCGACTCCTCTTCCTGGCCGCTAAACATCTACGCGGCCAGCTGCGGGAACTGTTCGAAGCCTGTATTCGCGCAGGTCGGCTCCCGTCGCAATGGAAGGAGGGTCGTTTGTGCCTGATTCCCAAGGGAGGTCGGCCTCCCAACGATCCGTCCGCCTTCAGGCCCATAGTGCTGCTGAACGAGGTCGCTAAGGTCTTCGAAAAGATCTTGGCGGAGCGGCTCGTGAAGCATCTCGACACTGTGGAGCCGGGGCTTTCAGAAACGCAGTTCGGGTTTCGGCGGAGGCGCTCCACGATGGACGCCTTCGAGACGCTGCGAACGTCAACGGACGAAGCCGTCCAAGCGAAGGATGTCGTTCTTGCGGTGTCGCTAGATATAGCGAACGCCTTTAACAGCCTCCCTCATGAGACGATCAGGGAGGGGCTCCGCGCGCATGGAGTCCCCCCGTACCTCACGAGGCTGTTGGGCGCGTACCTGCAGGATCGACATATCCTTTGGGAGGGCGGTGAGTCCGGCAATCCCGAGGTAGGTCGTCGACGCGTCGCGTGCGGCGTTCCACAGGGGTCGGTCCTCGGGCCGATTCTTTGGAACGTAGGTTATGACTGGATCCTTCGGGTTCCGGTCCTACCCGGGGTAGGGCTGATCTGCTTTGCGGACGACACCCTACTCACGGCACGCGCTGCGTCATTTGCGGAATCCGTGGACGTCGCTAACGCCGGGTTGGCGATTGTCGTAGATCGAATAGCTAGGCTGGGCTTGAGGGTCTCCCCCGCGAAAACGGAGGCCATCATGTTCCATAGGAAATTTCGCAATCCCCCCGCGGACTTGACCGTTTCGGTCCAAGGGGTGGCCATTAGAGTAGGGCCCCAGATGAAATATCTGGGGCTAGTTCTCGATGGGAAATGGCTGTTCAAAGCGCACTTTGAGCAGCTAGTTCCCAAACTCGTCAAATCCGCGGGCGCACTCTCGAGGCTGCTTCCCAACGTAGGGGGCCCGGGAGGTGCGACGCGGAAACTTTACTCTGGCATCCTGAGGAGTATGGCACTGTACGGTGCACCCGTCTGGTCCAATGCACTTCACCGCCACAACAGAACCCTGCTGCAACGGGCGCAGCAGGTTCTGGCCGTGAGGACCATACGGGGGTATCGCACAGTGTCGCGGACGGCGGCCACCCTCCTGGCAGGCGATCCGCCCTGGCATCTCCAGGCGGACGTCCTGACAGTGGTGCGCCGCACCCGGCAGGATGCCCTAGCTAGAGGCCTGACCTTCTGTCAGGTCGAAATCGAGGCGATCAGGAAGCGGGAAACCGCCTCCATGATCGCCGTCTGGTCTCAAGAGCTCGACAACCCTGCGGCCTATGGCGGCTACACGGTGGATGCAATCAGGCCACAGCTGACGGAATGGGTCAACCGCACCAGCGGCACCCTGACCTTCAGGACGACACAGATACTTACCGGACACGGATGTTTCGATAAGTATCTGTGTCGCATTGTGGGCTGCTTGCCTTCCCCGGACTGCCGCCAGTGCGGCGCGCCCGACACGGCGTTACACACGCTTGTCGAGTGCGCCGCATGGGCGCCGCAGCGTTTCGAACTTGAGACGCACGTAGGTCCAGTCGACTCGCTCTGCGACTTGGTCAAGGCCATGCTGCAGAGCAGCGACAATTGGGGGGCTGCGGTTACTTTTTGCGAGACAGTAATGTCACTCAAGGAGGCCGCAGAACGAGACAGGGAGAGAAGTCCTGCAGCGCGTGCCAATGCGTCTTCTCGAGGTCGCCGGCCTTCAGCTGGCACCCGGAGAGGCAGGTACGCGCATTACTTCCCTCCCTGAGTTAGGTTCCGTTTACCGCGGGGGGCCTTTAGCTTGCTAGGAAGAGCAAAGGACCTTCTACCCCCGCACAACGAAGTGGGGTGTGTTCTCCCAGGGCACACTCCAGGCACTTTATTGCGCTGGATCGGCTGGGCGTAACTATGTTCTAAATCTCAGCCTTTCCAACACATTCAAAGCGCAGGGTCGTCAGGGAGGAGGGGGTTTTTAGTGGGTATTGGGGTTGCTCGCCCGTGCAGCAACGCTCGGAGTCTTCCACACTATTCTGTGACGTCGATCGCGGACGGAGCGCTGCCAAGAGCATACTATTGCTGCAGTGTTATCGCCCCCGACCGACGCGTGTCGTTCCCCTAGCAACGACCCAGTTTGTGCGTAAATCGGTTAAGCATTTTCCCTCGCCTCAAAACAAAAAAAAAAAAAAAAAAATAGCCTACAGTACAACTGCACGACTATTATACGAAGACATCAGAATTGGCTGTATGGACTAGATTCCTTTGCCTGCCTTTGTGGCGAATACAGCTACTACTACTACTTTATACACGTACATAGAGTAGATATGGCTTGATTTGAACATAAACTTAAATAATTTTGTTTAATTTCAAACTAACTTGTACTTAATTTATAAGGAAAACGATTAAAACTTAAAATAATGCCACACAACCACTCGCATTGTGATCATGATCACGATCATACAGATCCCGAAGAAATTGGAATACAATACAATCTTTTTGAGAAAATCGACAAAGAAAACCTTCAGTGCTTGAATGAAAGTGTTGAAGGGTCAGGAAAAACTGTTTTTAAACCCTGGTCCAATCGTCTAGATCGAAGTTCTGTATGTACAAAATTCATTATACATATATCTATTTTCTGTTCATAAAAATCATTTAAAATTTTCTTAAAAATTGTCGTGTCATGGTGTTATTAAAAATTTAAAATGTGTTTGCGACATCGCGGGCTCAAAAGAAGAATTTATACTCGAGGTTAAAATTTATAGCAGCTTTAATATAGGAACAAGGGACTGTTGACATTTGTAAATAAAATTACGTATTCCACAGCTTTCTAGTCAGTCTGAAGAGGTAACATTTAGCTCTGACTACAACAAAATCTATAAAAATTGATTCATTTCATTTGCAAGTCAAAACAAGGAATAAATTAAAGAGATAATATACTATAGCTACAATATTTTAGGCAGTATAATGGGTAACCCTATCAATTACAATGTTCTCTTTCAGATAACTAACAATATACTTTATTAAGCTATCTATATGGCAATTGAGCTAATTTATAACTTAGTTGTTGGCTTAGAAGTGGCTAATCAGACAAAACTTCTATAGCTTTTTTACAAAATTTATGGATTGTAAAGATTGATGACAAATAGGTGTATGTGAATAATTGAAAATTTATAAATCCCTATTAATATTATAAATGCGAAAGTAACTCTGTCTGTCTGTTCCGTTTTCACGTAAAAACTACTGGACCGATTTGACTGAAACCCAGTATATATATATTTTCGATGCCGAGAATGAACATAGGATACTTTTTATCCCGGAAAATGGAATAGTTTCCGGGGTGAAGGTATATTTGTCTCTCTGTTTGTTATCCTATTATGGAAAGACTATAGGACGGATTTGGCTAATACTCGGTACATATGTAATTTGAATACCGAGGGTGGCTTTTGGGATAGATTTATGTAAAGTTTATCCTGGAAACTAGGATAGGTTTTTTGTTTGTGGTTTGCTATTTTCGTAATTTTGTTTATTTTGGTCAATTTGGTCGTTTAGGTAGTTTTGGTAGTATTGTTTAGTAGTTTTGGTTGTTTTGGTAGTTGTGGTAGTGTTGCTATTTTCGGTAGTTTATGCTGGTAGTTTTGGTAGTTTCGGTTCTTTTGGTAGTTGTGGTAGTTTTGATTGATAGATTTGGTAATTGTGGTAGTTTAGGTAGTTGTGGTAGTTTTTATTGGTGGATTTGGTAGTTTTGGTAGTTTCGGCAGTTTTAGTATGTTTGGTAGTTTTGGTCGTTTGTGTAGTTTACACAATATTTAGTTATATAAATAAAACTAGAACAGGTTGAAATAGGGTATTAAAGTTTGTATGGGGGACCAATCATTTATCAAGTTCATAGATATAAAATGTATAATAATACATACATACATACATAACTTCACGCCAGTTCCCTTGCGGGGTAGGCACGAAAAACAGAGTGCCATTTAGGCTTATTCTTACACACCTCACTTGCCTCTTTGACGTTCATAACTCTTGTCATGCAAGCTCGTCTGTTCTTAAGGCTCCTGACATCACCTTCTACTAGTACACGATCAATTTGATCATGGAAGGTGTGTAGTGGCCTTCCACGACTTCTGCATCTATCCACTTTTGCATTGTATATCTGTTTAGTCATTCTTCCATCATGCATTCTTTCCACATGCCCGAACCACCGGAGCATTCCTTTCCTTACCTTCACCCCGACACTCTCTTTCTTACTTCGGTATTACAAACGCTGTCCGCGAGCGTCACTCCGCAGATTTTGCGCAGTGCTTGCATCTCGACCGCGTTTACTCTACTTTCATGCTCACTCTTCCATACCCAACTCTCGCATCCATACGTGAGCGTAGGTACCAGCACCGCGTTGTGTATGGCGAGCTGGGCCTTCTGGCTGAGGTTCTTAGCGCCTAGAAGTTGACCTAACGCTCCATTCACACTATTCCCCAAATTCACTCTTCTTTTTATATCAGCGGTGTACCTTCCATCCCTGCTAAAAGCACATCCAAGATATACAAACTCATTCACTTGCTCTAGCATAACATCATCAACCATTATCCTTGCATTCGTTCTGGTTTCTTCTCTTTCAAACACCATAACCTTTGTTTTCTTCGCATTCAAATGTAAGCCTCTCACCTGACAGTCATCTTTCATCATTGTGACTAGTGTTTGCAGTTCTGATGGCGATTCGGCTAAAAGCACGGCATCATCCGCATAAAGCAAGGTGCTTACAACTAGATCACTCATCGGCACCCCAACATCCATCAATCTTATTCTCTGGAGACAATCATCCAGATATAGGATGAACAGCAAAGCCGACAGCACGCAGCCCTGGCGGACGCCAATATTGACGTCATACCAGGGCGACAGGCTGCCTTCCACTCGCACGCATGCCATACAGTCCTCGTAAGTGGACTGCACAGCACGTATCAATTGGCCATTAATCCCATATCCGGGCAATATGTCCCAGAGGTCCTTCTGCACAACCCTGTCAAATGCTTTCTCTAGATCCACAAAACCGCAGAAAACCTTCCGGCCCATAGCCAGCTGCTTCTCTACGATATTGCGGAGAGAGAAACCTTGATCCATACATGCAAAATGTATAACAATCTTTAAAAAAAATGTGACTTTCACTCAATCTGTCTGTCTGAATACCGAAAATGGACATAGATACTATTCATCCCGGTAGATGGGATAGTTTGTGATATAAAATGAAGTAAATCTTCCGAGGGCAAATAGCACCAACATAAAAATACAATACAATACGCACGGCGGGGCCGCGGGGTAAACTCTAGTAATGCATATGTGTAACATAGTTGTGAGTTTATTGCTATCAATATACATATTTTTCATATTACTAAAAGTAGGCACATCGAAATTTGCCCATTCACCCCCAGCTACCATTTGCAGGATGTTAGCCACTAGGTTGGAGTGTATCCTACATTAATTTGTATACAATCTTCACTCTAGTAATTTATATATACTTCAAAACCTGCACAAATGTCTTTTTAGATGGAATAGAAAGTTGAAATTGTAGTTTTGATTATAAAAAGTGTTCTACTCTGGCTTTTATTACTACACACTTTATAATTATCAATTTAAAAGTCAAAATTAAAAAAATAATAGGTGCCTAATGAAGCTGTAGCGCATTTTGAAGCAATTTTAGTTGCCTTTCAAGAAGAAAATTTAAACATAATCTCTCCATCAGTTCTTTTTCTCATTTTATATTTCTTGGTGTATGCAGTGAAATAGTTACATGAGGCTTGAATATATTTTTCCTTGTTGAGACATGTTAATAATTTGCTGGGAATGTTGCAGTTTGTGGAAAGTGATGCTGATGAGGAACTCCTATTCAATATCCCATTCACAGGAAATGTGAAACTAAAAGGTATAAAAATATCATCAGAGGATTCTGAATGTCACCCTACCAAGTTAAGATTGTAAGTTCATTACATAGATTTTACAGTTATTCTTTAAAACTCCAACAAATAAGTTAATTATGGCAGCAATTATATACCTTAGACTTATAAAATCCATGTTAATTAAGAAAGTCTACTATAATTAACAGTCAAATCTTGTAGAATTATTTAGCCTTTAACTAAATTGAATATGTTTTTAATTAAATGTGATTGTTGATTTACAAATAACAATAATTTTGAAAATTATTTTTGCTTTAGACAATCTATTCATTGTGGACCATTTTTAGGTTTACATTAATGTATTTATTTGTGCATGACACGCACACTTCACAAACAAACCAAGACACACAAAGAGCCTAAAAATTAATAACCCAGGCACAGAAAAGAAAAAAACAACACACATGGCACTAGATAGGACTATATATAAGTATAGATATAAGGCCAACACTGCACATGCACTTCCTCACAACAACAGCATGTAACAGATACACTCTACATTAGTATAAGTTTAGTATTAAAATTAGAATAAATTAATATAATAAGTTATTCTTAAGGTCAAAATCACTAAGTTAATGTCACACACAGTAATAAAAATAAACAATAAGCGTGTATGGACTCTAAAATTTTTCATAGAAATTAAGTAGTAAAAAAGGTACGGGAACTGGAGTCCGTAGAGATGTTCATAATAATAAAAAAAAAAAGGTTTACATTATATTATCATGAATCCAAAAATCCAAATAAAATGATTACATCTTCATTATAATAGGTATATATTATTATTTAATGTCGTAAACACATTCACGCATCGCGCGCGCATTTAAGATATCCACCCAACTATAATACTAACCAAGTTCCAAGAACTTAGTGATAAGTGGCAAGTGAATCTAGTTATAAAACAAGAGAACACGCACTGCTGCTCCTGTATCGCAGACACTCCGGTTACTCAGCTCATATTATTACAAGTAAGTCCATTTATCTCCATTCCCTCTTACCCTTGCACCCTTGAAATCTGGCAATCGGCCAGATCATATGGTCTTTCGAACCGAATATTCCAACTGGCGACCTATTTATACAGTCTGCAACAACCGTATTTTACCATTTTATGGTTAATTCAAACCAAATTGTAAATTTTCGCATACCTAAAAAGTTAAATAAACAATCATTATCAATCTACCCATTTACCCGTTTTCTGCCCTTGTTTTTTCTTTTTTGTTTTCTTATAAACATATTACTTCTGCCCTTATATATTTAAATACCCATTCCACATTCCTCAGATAATTACGCAAATTGCTACACGATAACTATTTTTTGGTACGTAGGTAGGTTAATATAACCTCGAGTACGTATTCTGTACTTTATTCAGCACACCTATTCTCGAATACTTGCACTAAACGTGATATCGGATCGATATAATAATATTGAATATTATATTCGTTTCACTCGGTGTGGTTAGCTTGCCGTGCAACTTTTATAGCTTATATATAGCTTCGTGTTTATTAAGACTCAGCGCACACGACAGTTTGATATATATTTTTTTTCCTAATCATTTTTATTTATTTCGTATTTTTTACGTTTCTCTGGCTGCTTTCTTGCGTGTTCTTTATTAGCATTAGTAAAAAAAAAAAAAAAATTTTTTTTTTTTTTTCGTTTGCTTTTCCTTTTCTTATTGTGCACTTCTCATCGTCATGCCTACCAAATCGCAATCTGCCATCTTTATGCAAACCCATAAGTACATAACTTCCCTATTAGAGATAGCTAACCTTATATTAAAAGGAGACAAAAAGTATAGTGTAAACGATTTCATAGGGCGCTTTACAAAATTGGACGATATAAAGGGCAAGTTGGATACAGTATATTATGAGATCTTGGACTCTAAAGACCTTGACGACAAAGTGGAAAAATGGTACTTTGACTACTACACCTCGGCTATAGAAGCATATGAAAAAATTTTGGTGGCAAACATCACCATCAGCTCAAGCATCAAACCAAGCTCGCCCACATTCTCCACGTCTACTGTTCTGCCCAAAATAGATCTACCCAAATTTTCTTCCAAGCTTGAGGATTGGCCATCTTTCATAACTATTTTCAAAAGCCTTACGGACACTGCCGGTAATTTGTCAGGTGCAGTTAAATTACACTATTTATTTTCTTGCCTCTCCGGAGAAGCTCTCAGTATGGTATCACACCTCAAGGTTACCGATGAGAACTACGATGTAGCGATGACAACACTTGCCAATCGCTACGAAAATCGCCGAGTTCTCATTGATAGGTTTATAGATATGATACTAGAGTTACCCCACATCACCACCCGCTCACAAATCAGACAGTTATTTTTAGCCCCTCTTATTTCAGCCCAATCGGCGCTTAAAAACCTAAACTTACCACTACATGACTCAGACTACGTCCTAGTGTCAATAGTAGTGCGGAAGTTAAAGGGCGAGCTTCGCACATTATTTGAACGAACGCATGGGTCTTCAGACACTCTGCCCACCTTAAAGGATGTAATCACATTCTTAGAAGACCATGCACGTTGCACAGAAACTGAGACATATAACCCACCCCCCCCTCCCCTCAGCCCGACATACAGACAAACTGAACGTGCTTCTCCCTCAGCACGGTACCAACCACGCGCTTCTGCACCCAGACCAGAAATTCGGCACGTTCGTTTTCAGCCCACTACTTCCGTCCGCCCACCTTTAACGCGCCCTGCATATCCTCTACAAAGTCAAGCGTACCCTGTACAGTACGCTCAAGGATACCCACAGTCTACACAATATTTCGAGCCCATAGCACAAGATTCCGCCCACCCACCAGCACCGACCAATAATTATTACTGCCCTTGGTGTCACGTTAGAGGACACAGGTTGCTGAACTGCGGTGAATACCTAAGACAGCCTACGCAAGGGCGCTGGGATTTTATCCAAGCTCATGAACGGTGCCGTAAGTGTCTAGGACCCCATTACTCTGACGAGTGCAGATCCACAGGACGGTGTAGAGAATGTGATAGCGAGAAACACCATACCACCTTACATCGCAGTGGCTTTGAATCACCCACATATGACAATTCTCACCTCTTGCCCCCACAACTAAGAGGACAAGAACACACCCGCCCAACCACGGAATCAAGAAACTCTTCTCGTCGTAATTCACCTATTAATTCACAACAATGACTACCTGCTACTCACTTACACAATACTACGCTACACCCACCCATACCATCGCTACAATATACACCATCCACTACATCACGTAAACAAAATAAATCCCAGTTTCATACTCAGCACTATGATAATAAAGTTTATCATAATAATCACTTGCCCGGCAGCCCTGTTACTTCCTCTGATAAAGCTAACCAAAATGACAGTCATATTTCAGCACATACTCAGCACATTACAGTACACGATCCACCAGTTTTATTACCCACTGTGTCCCTAGAACTAGCAGACAACACTGGAGAATTTCATAAGGCAAGAGCATTATTAGACAGCGGTTCCATGCTAACCTTGTTAACTAAAACTATGACACAAAAATTACGTTTGCCTGTCGAGCACACAGAACTAAAAATTACAGGAGTCGGTAATCAGCAGACTCAAAACTCTAGTTCTTCAACTACCATCACATTCCGCCCTATTCACACCGAAGTCCCAGTAATTAGCGCAAAGGCATACATTCTACCAGATTTGACAGGTCTTTTACCATTAACAATGTTACCTGACGTTGTTCCACTCCTCGACTCGACACAGCTTCCCCTAGCAGACTCGTCTTATCGTTTTCCAGCCGCTATTGACTTGATTTTAGGTTCTGATGTCTTGGGCCAAATTTTGGATGGTAACAAAATTTTTTTAGGCCCCGGCAGGCCAATAGCCTTCGGCACGATCTTCAATTTCGCTCTTTTAGGTCCTATCAATCCAAACTACACAAAGCCTGAGCCTCAAGTTAATTCAGCACTAGTAAATATTGACTGTTTACAACCCCAACACTCAAATAAAGAAATACACTCCGCTCTGGAGAGATTCTGGGAAGTCGAAGAAGTGCAATCAAAGGACAACTCAACCTCTGACGAGTGTGAGGAGAACTTTCGTTCTACCACCACACGTGATCCCACAGGGCGATACATAGTATCCCTTCCCTTTCTTACAAAGGCACCTAAGCTCGGTGCAACCCACGCTATTGCACTACGACGATTCCTTAATTTGGAGCGCAAACTCCAAAGAGATCCTACCCTCCGCTCAAAATATATCGACTTCATGAAGGAATACATTGACATGGGCCACATGGCTCTTTGTCACCCCAGCACATTCAAAGGAAAAGACCATTTTTACGTCCCGCATCATGGCATCTTCAAAGCCAACTCTGAAAAACTTCGCACGGTTTTTGATGGCAGCTGTAAGAGCTCTAATGGTGTCAGTCTTAATGACTGTCTGCACACTGGCCCACCGCTCCAACGTGATATTACTGACATCATTCTAAATTTTCGTACTCACAAAGTGGTCTTTAGTACAGACATCCAGATGATGTTTAGAAATATACTAGTTCACCCAGACCACAGACGGTTCCAACTCATTCTATGGCGCTCTTCTCCAGATCAACCTCTGCTCACTTACGCCCTGTCCACTGTCACGTATGGCCTACGACCCAGCCCCTTCCTCGCCAATCGATCTATTATACAGCTGGTCACTGATGAAGGTCACCGTTTTCCCCAGGCTGCACAGGTTCTTACGCACTCCATATTCGTGGATGACATTCTGACTGGGCATGATTCAGTTGACAAGGCAATAGCTCTGCAGACTGAACTCATTGAGTTACTAGCCCTAGGGGGATTTCATTTGCGAAAGTGGACCTCAAATTCTCGTCAGCTTTTAGAACGCTTCCCGGATGATCAATGTGACATACCTAAGGATTTTGATGTTGTACCCGACTCCAATGCAATCAAGGTACTTGGTATGCAATGGATACCCCAAACGGACGAATTTACATATCACATTTCGGTACCTACACTGGAAAAATTTACCAAAAGGTCAATACTCAGTACCATCGCTCGTTTATACGATCCTAGTGGATGGATCAGCCCAGTTATTTTCCGCGCAAAACTGCTCATTCAGCACCTATGGACTCTAAAGTTAGACTGGGATGAATCGGCTCCCAATGATGTCACATTTCAATTTCAGCACATTTTTGAAGACTTACCTCTACTCTCTGCTCTTCGACTCCCCAGAACAATTTGCACCAGCAAAGATTCCACCTACACCCTACACGGTTTTGCCGATGCATCCGAATCCGGATATGCAGCCGCAGTCTATCTTCATGAAACGAATATCACGGGTCAGGTACACGTCAGACTACTTGTTTCTAAATCCAAGGTAGCCCCCATTAAAACCCGACAGACTATACCAAAGCTGGAACTTTCAGCTGCACACCTCACTTCGCTGCTCATTTCTCGCGTCTCTGTTCAACTTTCTGCCCACATTACCATTCAGCAACACTTTTGTTGGTCAGACAGTACTATCGTACTCGCCTGGCTTAAAACTCCTTCTCAATCCCTACAGGTCTTTGAGGCCAATCGAGTCTCTGCCATTGCAGCCAATCCATGTAACCCCACTTGGAGACATGTACCCTCAGCTCTTAACCCTGCCGACTGTGCTAGCAGGGGAATATCAGCACAGGAACTCTTAGCCTATGACCTATGGTGGTCGCCTACTTGGCTCAAGGCCCCACCTGATACCTGGCCCACGATGCCCCCTGCTTTGGGTCATCACGTACTGCCTGGTCTAAAACCAAGAAAAATGGTAGCTCACATCGCGGTTCCTGATCTAGACACGGATTTACTCACGAGATTCAGCTCCTTAGACACACTTGTAGGCGTAACCGCATGTATTAAACGTTTTGCACACAATTGCTTGGTATCTTCTCACTCTCGCATCGTTGGTCCCATTACCGTAGACGAACGTAAGAAAGCGCTCTTACACTGGGTACGCTCAGTCCAACAAAATATGTTCGCTGAAGACATCCACCGACTGCAAACTAACAAATTATGTACAGTGCGAATACAACGCCTCTCGCCCTTTCTCAAGGATGGTCTTCTTAGAGTAGGAGGGCGCTTGTCCAACTCAGCCCTTAGATATGACACACAACATCCCCTCATCTTACCCAGTTCAAGCCCCCTTGTGGACCTAATTATAGATCATTTCCACACTATACACTGCCACCCGGGCGCAGATACACTACACGCACTACTCCGTCAACAATACTGGATTTTATCTGGAAGGCGAGTCATTCGTCACCGTGTCTTTAAATGTGTACGCTGTTTTAGGCATCGAGCTCAGCCGAATCCCCCTTTTATGGCCGACCTACCGGCTGATCGAGTCAGCCCACAACCGGTGTTTAGTCAAGTGTCCACGGATTTTGCCGGACCATTCCTAATTAAATCAAGTACTCTACGCAATGCCAAACTTCTCAAAGGCTACTTTTGTGTTTTCGTTTGTCTCGCCACCAAGGCAGTGCACTTAGAGGCTGTCTCGGAACTTTCTACGGACGCCTTTTTTGCGGCATTGCAAAGGTTCGTTAGTCGGCGCGGAATCCCTACCCTAATTCGCTCTGATTGCGGTACAAACTATGTCGGCGCAAGAAATCAGCTCATAGAAGTACAAAACTTCTTAAAGGCCAATGATGATAGAATTACGCACAAGCTAGCCACACAGCAGATCACATGGTTGCTCAATCCGCCCTCAGCTCCTTCTTTTGGCGGTCTGCACGAGGCAGCCGTGAAATCTACTAAGCAATTACTCTATCGCGTATTAGGTGAGCAGCATCTGACCTTTGAAGAATTTTCTACACTCTTAGCCCGTATTGAGGCCGTTCTCAACTCTCGACCACTCTGCCCTCTGTCTTCAGACCCTACAGACTTCGAAGTCCTAACCGCTGGTCATTTCCTTATAGGTCGCCCACTTACCGCATTACCCGAACATTCCCATGAATCCTCTCCTCCATCAACCCTACGACGTTTTCGCTTAGTGCAAGCGTTGGCTCAGCGATTTTGGACCTTGTGGTCGAAATCCTACCTGCACACTCTCCAATCCCGATCTAAATGGACTACGGAAACCAGTCGACCCAAGATTGGTGAGCTGGTACTCATAAAGGAGGATAATCTTCCCAGACTCCAGTGGAAGATGGGAAGAATAAAGAAGATTCTGCCCGGAAAGGATGACGTCGTCCGAGTCGTAGAACTCAGCACCAAGGATGGCAGCTTAACGAGACCAGTCACAAAGATTGCTCGTCTTCCCCTCGACGACAACAGCACTTAGTCAGCACTATAAATGGGAGCCGTCACCTTTTCCCCGGGCCCCAGGATGTTCACGCCACCGCGTAACGAACGATGATTCCCCGAAAAAGTAATTTACCCCGCACTTCCGCGTCTCAACGATCAGTCTGAATCGATCCGTCGTAAACACATTCACGCATCGCGCGCGCATTTAAGATATCCACCCAACTATAATACTAACCAAGTTCCAAGAACTTAGTGATAAGTGGCAAGTGAATCTAGTTATAAAACAAGAGAACACGCACTGCTGCTCCTGTATCGCAGACACTCCGGTTACTCAGCTCATATTATTACAAGTAAGTCCATTTATCTCCATTAAAGTATGTAGGTGCCATTTTGTTGGATAACTTTTTGCCATCTTGTAGATAGGGACGTGATCCCATTGCTATAACAATTTTGGGGGTTCTGATCAAAAAACTGCGACGAGTGGTTTTGGCAGTACTCTCGTGATGTTAACCTGACACTGCCTAAGGAATTCTGCAGAGACCGAAACAGGTGAAAATCTGAAGGTGCAAGCAAGGTCAGGACTTTACAGCGGATGCATTAACACCTCCCAGCCAAACTCTCGTAATTTTTGCTGAGTGGCTAAAGATGAGTGAGGTCTAGCGTTATCATGGTGAAAAACCACACCCCTTCTGTTGATTAATTCCGGCCGCTTTCTCTCAACTTTTTGCTTTAATCTTATCAGTTGTTCGCAGTACAGTGCAGAATCGATGGTCCTGCCTGGCGGTAACAGCTCATAATGAATAATGCCTTTCCAATCCCACCATACACTCAGCATCATCTTGTTGCGAGTTAACCCGGGTTTCGCCACAGTCTGTGAAGCCTGACCGGCCTTTGACAACGATCTTTTTCGCACGTTCTTGTCGTACGTGATCCACTTTTCATCACCAGTTATCAGCTTCTTCAAAAATTCGGTTTCATTACGTCGTAGTAAAGAATCACAAATTAGTACACAGTTCATTAGGTTTCTTTCAGTGAGCTCATGAGGCACCCAAATATCGAGCTTTTTTGTGTACCCAGCTTTTTTCAAATGCGCCAAAACCGTTTTGTGGTCAATTCCCAGTTCTCTAGCTACATCGTAACTACTAATATGCCGATCTTGCTCCACTTTTTCAAAAATGGCATCAATTTTGTCCGTATCAGGGTGACCAGAGCGACGTTCATCTTTGATATCAAAATTTCCGGATTGAAAACGCTTAAAGCAAATTTGCGCTACTCTCACAGATACTGCATTAGGGCCATAAATATCACAATTTTTTTTTCGCGGCTTGTGTTGCATTTTTACCTTTTTTGTAGTAAAATTTTAAAATGTATCGAATTTCTTCATTAGATTCACTGATTTTAACAATAAGAAAAACAAATGAAAATCACACATTTTCCTAATTTGAATTTGGAATTGTCTTCTTATAATAATAATAATAATAATAATCTTCATTTGCCTCTTTAAAATTAAAACTTTTTAATGATACCAAAACCAGCCAGATACAAATGGTATAACCAAAGAGAACTTATTACAAGTTCATACCTACTATATGCGAAAAGACTTTTTCCCCCACCTATTATGTGTTGTGTTTTTAATAATAATCATTGTGGGGGTACACATAATATTTTCTTAAGTTTTCGCGACTTGTATACATAATAAAACTACGTTTTAACGGTTTTAAGCGCGGTAATCTATAATATAATTTCTTGCGCCGCTTCTTCTCTTCAAGGCATAACATGTTGCGAAGCGGTAGTAAATTAGATTAGGCTCCCATAGAGTAAATAATAACCATAAACAAAATTAAAATTAAATAATTTAAATTAACAAGTGCGCGGGAGGCTAAATAAAACTTTAACAATACTCGTTGACACTTGACATCTTTGTCTTCCGTGATCACGGCCACTGAAAAGTGGCCGAAACGTCGGAAAAACCAAAATCAAATAAAATTACCGCGCTTAAAATCGTTAAAACGTAGTTTTATTATGGTGGAGGTACCTCAAAATAAATCAGTTGTTGTCTCGCCCTCGTTGGTTTAATCATAACCTACCATGGTGGCAGCGGTGTTTTAAAGTTAATTGGAGTAAATAATAGTTGATATACAGTAAACTGTGTTTTAAAAGTAGTTAAAATATAAGTTATATAAAGAATTAACCAGTGTGGCACAATATCAAGTTAAAAGTGAGATTTGACAAAAGTGAATTACAAAGCAACATGGAACACGCACGGCCGCCATCAGAACTTAATATGGACGGTGCTAGCGGGCCCGTCGGCCGGGTCAAGGCGTGGAAGAACTGGAGACAGCAATTCATGCTATTTTTGAAGGCTTCAGGTGTTCATGCGGAGCCTTCGAGTGTACAAGCTAGTCTTTTAGTAAATCTAATCGACTTGGATGGGTTCGATATATATAAATATTTACATTCGAACGTGAAGCCGACCGTGATGACATTACTGTACTTTTAAAAAAGTATGACAGCTATTGTGGAACAAAATCCAACATAACACTAACAACGTACAAATTTTTCACCCGTAATCAAGAGGAAGGTGAATCTATATTACAATACGTGACAGCACTGCGTCTTTTAAGTAAGAATTGTGAATTTTCTACTTTGGAAGATGATATGATCCGGGATCGGATTGTATGTGGCGTTCGTTATGCAACGGTCAGGGATCGATTGGTGAGATGTGATGACCTCAATTTGGATAAGGCTCTAAAAATCTGCCAAGCAGAGGAGGCTTCTCAAGAGAGTGAACGCCAAATAGTAAGTACGAGCAGCAACGCCGCCGGTACGTCGCACGTCGAGGCGCCCGTAGGGTGGCGCGTGGCTTCGTCGGTGCGTCAGGGGGTGCGCTGGCGCCCTGTGCGGACTGTGGGTCCGCGCGGTGCTCCGGCGAAGTGAACGAGTACTTCGCGCGCTACATCAACTGCTACATTTGTGGTAACCGTGGACATTTCGCGCGCATGTGTAAGTCGAATTAATCTTATAAAGTAGCTAGCCGTAGGCCAGCTGATCGTGTGTATGAAGTGGAGTGTAATGATATTAATTCCGAATATGAGGACGATACGTTCTACATTTCAACTATAAGGTTGTTCGGAAAGTCATTTCGTTTTTTCCCGACAGAGGATTTAATTGTATTTTTTTGCACCCAACTTCACATTTAACTCGTATAATTTTTATATGCTTTGAGAGCTCATATTGCAAGGCTCGTGTGTGAAAAATTCCAATTACTTCTACGCAATAGTTTTTGGTTGGTGCCCTTTTAAATATGGAGAGCGATAAGCAGCATTTTCGACATATCTTACTGTTTTACTACAGAAAGGGTAAAAATGCTGTGCAAGCCAGAAATAAATTGACCGATGTGTATGGAGAAGGTGTGTTGACAGTACGCCAGTGCCAGAACTGGTTCGCTAAATTTCGATCCGGCAATTTTGATGTCGAAGATGCACCACGTTCGGGAAGGCCGGTTGAAGTTGATAAAGACGCGATAAAGGCATTAGTTGTTGCAAACCGGCGAATAACAACACGTGAGATCGGATTGAGGTTAAATTTATCAAATTCAACAGTTTATGACCACTTGAAAGGCCTGGGATTATCTTCGAAACTCGATGTATGCGTTCCCCATGTTCTCACAGAGAAAAATCTGTGTCGCCGCATTGACGTCTGCGATTCGCTTCTCAAACGTCACGAAAATGATCCGTTTTTGAAGCGCATCATCACTGGGGACGAAAAATGGGTTGTATACAATAACGTCAAACGCAAGAGCTCATGGAGCAAAAAAGATGAACCGGCTCAAACCATTTCCAAAGCCGATATTCACCAAAAAAAGGTGATGCTGTCTGTTTGGTGGGATTTTAAAAGAATCGTTTTTTTTTGAGCTTTTACCGGATAACACAACGATTAATTCGGAAGTCTACTGTCATCAGCTGGACAAACTGAATGATGCACTTCAACAGAAAAGGTCAGAACTAATCAACAGGAAAGATGTAGTGTTTCACCAAGATAAGGCGAGACCTCATACAAGTTTGGTCACTCGCCAAAAGCTTTTACAGCTTGAATGGGATACAATGCCACACCCACCATATTCTCCAGACCTGGCACCATCGGATTATGATTTGTTCCGGTCACTTCAAAATTTTTTAGACGGTAAAACCTTCAGCTCAAATGAGGAGGTCAAAAACCACCTCGATCAGTTTTTTGCCAGCAAAGACCAAAAATTTTATGAGCGTGGAATTATGCTACTACCAGAAAGATGGCAAAAGGTGTTGGACCAGAACGGCCAATATATAATTTAATAAAGTATTTGTTTATTATACGAAAACTGTCTTTCATTTCTACAAAAAAAAAAAACGAAATTACTTTCCCAACAACCCAATATTTTGAAAGTAGAGAGCCGGCCTAGCAACTGGTTTCAAGAACTTTCATGTGAAAACTGGTCGGGAATTTTCAAATTAGATACGGAAGCCGATTGTAATATAATTTATTATCGTAGATTTATCGAACTAGGTTTCAATAATTCAATAATTATAAAAAAGCAAATACCATTATTATCGTACACACAAAATGTTATACCGATTAAAGGATTTTGTATTATACCATGGTCTTACAAAAATGTTACATACCAATTAAAGTTTGTTGTAGCAGATATAGAATGCACAAGTGTGCTGGGACAAAAATCATGCGAATACCTAAGTTTAGTTAAACGTATCTTCTCATTAAGCCTCACAAATTATAATGATTTATTTAAAGGCTTAGGATGTTTGCCCGATAAATATCATATAGTCGTTGATCGTACTGTGCCCCCAGTAATTTGTGAGTCGAGAAAAATTCCACATGGATTGCGGGATCGTTTGAAAGAGGAGTTGAAGAAAATGGAACAATTAGGCGTTATTAGGAAAGTCTCTCACCCCACTCAGTGGGTTCATCCACTTGTATTGGTCGCAAAAAGAACAATGGCATTCGAGTGTGTCTTGATCCTCGTGAATTAAATGGAGCAATACAACAATCTCACTTCCAACTTCCTACGGTCTCCGAATTAGCGTCACGGCTGCACGGCGCACGTTTCTACTCAGTCCTAGATGCCAATGCAGGTTTTTGGAATGTGGCTTTAGACGATGAGAGCTCTGACTTATGTACATTTAATACTCCTTACGGCCGGTATTAATTTCTTCGTCTACCTTTCGGGATTAACTGTGCATCGGAAGTATTTCACTGAAAATTGTGCCAACTTCTGGAAGGCCTGGAAGGGGTAGAAACGTATGTCGATGACATCATAGTATGGGGTGAGACAAGAGAGATTCATGATAAACGTTTAAAAGCATTATTAGAGCGCGCGAGACAAATTAAATTTTATAAAGAAAAGTGTAAATTTGCAGTTCAAGAAATGACATATTTAGGGCACGTGTTCGATGCAAAGGGTATGAAACTCGATTATAATAAAGTAAAAGCTATTAAGGAAATGCAATACCCGTAGGATAGAAAGGATTTAACGTTTTTTATGTGCGGTTAATTATCTATCTAAATTCATTCCCAATTATTCTCAAATTGCAATACCATTGACAAGTATTCTCAGGAAAGATAATTTCTGGCGTTGGGAAGAAAGTGAGATTGAAGCTTTCAACCAATTGAAGGAGGCTGTTAGTAGGGCCGGGGTTTTGACGCTATATGACCCTTCTCAGCCTATAGTCATGTCTGTGGCCGCATCCCGTGATGCTCTCGGCGCGGTGCTCATGCAGGCGGGTCACGCGGTCGAATATGCGTCTCGAACCCTTACGGATACTCAAAAACGATACGCGCAAATTGAGAAAAAAATGTTAGCAATAGTGTTCGCTTGTAAACATTTCCACCAATAGGCGGTAACAGTAGAATCCGATCATAAACCATTGGAAATCATTTTCAAAAAGCCCCTAATGTCAGTCCCGGCACGCTTGCAGCGGATGTTATTAAAAATTAAAGCCTGTGATTTAGTAGTTACATACGTACCTGGTAAGCATATGTATATTGCTGGCATGCTGTCTCGAGCGCCGCTTCCCGATTTATACAGTGAAGAATTACATACAAATATTGTTTACCAAATTATGATGATCGTAGAAAATATTCCAATATCAAACAATAAGTTGTCTATTGTAAAGAAAGAAACTAAATGTGATCCGCAGTTTAATATTTTAATTGATTATTTAAATAAGGGTTGGCCTAATCACAAGTGTCAGGTTCCAAATGAAATTAAATCTTATTGGTCAGTTAAAATTGATTTATTTGTAGTTTATGGAGTACTTTTCAAAGATAATTAAGTTCTAATTCCTAAGAAAATGCGAAATGAAATGTTAAAACTTATACATGAAGGTCGCCTAGGTATAGATCGGTGCAAGCGACGCGCAAGACAGGTGATATTTTAGCCTGGAATGACACGTGACATAGAAATGTATGTAAGGCGATGCGTTACGTGTAAGGAACATTCTAACTCACCTAGTAAAGAACCCCTTATGCCGATTCACATCCCCGAATTGCCCTGGCATAAAGTTGTTTCAGACATTTTTAAATTTAAAAATAAACATTTTCTTTTACTTGTTGACTACTATTCCAATTTTGTTGAAGTATGCAAATTAAACGATTTGACATCAAACACAGACATACAGAGAATGAACGAAATATTTTCCCGTTACGGCATTCCTAGTGAACTCATGACTGATAATGGCACGCAATTTTCTAGTAGAGAGTTTAAAAATTGTGCCAAAATTTGGGAATTTAATCATATAACATCTTCGCCAAATTATGCTCAGTCTAATGGCAAAAGTGAGCGTGCTGTACAGACCGTCAAAATTTACTGAAAAAATCAATACTGAGTAATAGTGATTTTAATTTAGCTCTTCTTAATTATAGAAATACTTCCAAAGATGGTTTAAGCTCGCCAGCACAATTATTAATGGGTCGAACATTGCGATGTCAGTTATCAGTACATCCCAACATACTAAAGCCTAAACTAGTCGACCCAGCCGAATATCAGACAATGTTAAAAAGACAAATTAATAGTAAGATAAATTATGATAAGCACTGTAAATCTTTGCCAATTTTAAAAAAAGGTGATAAGGTTATAACTATTAATGGAAAAAATAGAAATAAAGGCATAGTAGTGGGCCATGGCTCCTAGGTCATACATCGTCCAGAGTAAATTAGGAAGGCAATACAGGCGCAATCGGCGTCATTTAATTAAATATTAAAACGATGTCAAATCGCCTTATGACGGCAACGTATACGAGGATGCAGATTGTAATCGTATGAACTTTGAAACTCCTACACAGGAGATGCTAACTGAAAATGAGAAGTGTTTGAAATCTGCATCCCCGCTGCCTCAAGTACGACAAGCTAAAAATATTGTCAAACGGCGTATTGAATATAATTGTTTTTTTTTTAAATATTTTTTTGTATATGTAGCATTATACCATAAAGTATATGTGTATTTTTTAATGTATTTTTTTGTTTTGACATTTTTTTATATGGGGCAGTGTGTATTATTGAGGACTATTTGTACTTTTCTATTCAAACATTTACTTTGTATACTTGATCTTTTAAGGGGGAAATGTTGTGTAAAAAATAATAATCATGGTGGAGGTACCTCAAAATAAATCAGTTGTTGTCTCGCGCTCGTTGTTTTAATCATAACCTAACAAGATGTGAACCAGTTCTGAATTAAGAAAACATGAACATTCAGTACCTTAAATATGATGTAGATACATTCAGCATCATTTACATGGACACACCCAAGATCATCAAATACTTAGGAACACCCAGTGTTCATTAGTATCGATACAACCAAAGGCATTTAATTGTTCAGAGCACCTTTCTTAATCAAATATATTGGAACACGAACAACATCAAATACATACGATCAACCAGCGTATCCAAAAATAAGAAACACTTTAGAAAAATGAACTCTATTCTAAATATGATTAGAATCAAATCGAGACGATTTCATACTTAATCAAAGCTGCAATAGTATTGCTATTAATTTTACACCTACATAAATTATCAAAATTGTATTTTGAATTGTGTATTTTAAATTGAATTACTTATATTTTGTAGGACAGTCATTGGATTTAAAAAGCCATCCGCACCGCATTGCAAACTATTTTTCCAAATATACGAAAAACACGTGTTAGTGTAGATGAATAATGCGGTGGTCGTACACCAAATCTACTGATTTTTGCAAAAGAAATGTCATTACGTAAATTGTAGGACATGTTCTGTAGTGTAATTGTGTATATATATAAATGTTTTATCCTGAGTCGGAAAGGAAGGATATATTGTCAAAAGTCTACTATAATTTCCCTATATCGCGGTGTGAGTGGCAAAGGTACGAGGTGGCAAAGTTGAATTTCGGAAAGAGCACATCGAAACCTATAAAATTAGCCATTTTCAGAAGTTCCGGCAAAAATTATAGGTAAAAGTACCAAATGATTGTACTATTGACGTGGTAGTGCCATACTGGCTACTGGAATCACTATCTTGATTACAGTTCTTAAGGCCGGCTCAATCGTTGTGATATCACGTTTTCACAGAATACCGGCACTTCCCTATCTCATCCCTCTATTCCAATCCCATATCTCATCCCTCTATTTCAATCCCATATCTCATCCCTCTATTTCAATCCCATATCTCATCCCTCTATTCCAATCCCATATCTCATCCCTCTATTCCAATTCCATATCCTATTCCTCCTGACTGATCCTTCTATCTATTCTATCCACTTCCATATCTATCTCGTCCACCCTTGGTATTAAAATCACATATATGGTACCGAAACTCAGACAAATCCGGCCAATAGTTTTTCCGTAAAAGCATAACAAACAGAGAGACAAATATAGTTTTATCCCGGAAACTATCCCATTTTTCGGAATTTCGGAATAAAAAGTATCATATATTCATCCTCGGCATCGAAAGCTTATTCGAAGTGGTCTCCATTGGCTGCAATACAGGCCTTTAAACGTTGAGGCCAGTTATCAATAAAAACATGCACTCTTTCCATGGGAAAATTCTTCACTGCCAATCGTATGGATTGTTTTAGGGACTCCAAATTATCATAGCGTTTAGATCAAGCCGTACTCTCTAAAACTGATCATAAATCATAATCCAGCGGATTAAGATCGGGACTAGACGACGGCCAGTCTTCAGCTCTGATGAAGTCCGAAGCGTTCGTTTCCAACCAAGACTGCGTGGACCGAGTTTTATGACCCGGGCCAAGTCTTGCTGGAAGGACCATTCTTGGTTATTGAACATGGTGTTGTTAAGGGGCTTAACTACCTTCTCAAGAATGGTATCTTGATACACTTGTGCCCATGTTTTGATACCTTTTTCACAAAAATATGGCTCAGTCACTCACTCCTTCATAGCTAACACCCCACCAAACCATTACTGAAGAAGGATAATGCCCACGTTGCACTCTGTCGACTAATTGAGAAGCTTCCTTAAAGTTTTGAGCGTAAATACGGTCATTTTGTTTGTTAAAATGTTGCTCAATTGTAAAAAAATCTCATCCGTAAACAAAATTTTTCTGTGACCTCCCTTTGCGTACCGCTTCAGTAGTTGTTTCGATTTTACCACCCTATCCTTTTTTAAATTGTGAGTTAAGAAATGACCAGTTCGTCTCTTATAGGCTGCAAGTCCTAAGTCATATTTTAAAATACGCGACATGGTTCTAGGTGATATCTTCATCTCCCGAGATAAAATCTTTTGCTTTCGGACAGGATTTCTTTGAATTCTTTCCCTTATTGCTTTGACCACCTTTTTCGTATGAACACTACGTGGACGGCCAGATCTTTTTATGTCACAAACAGAGGAGTTCTCATTGTACCTATTAATAGCCCGGTACACAAACATTTGACTAATACCAAGCGTATGGAGAGTTTTAAAAATTGCATTTGGCTCCATACCTACTTTGTGTAATGCAATCACAGCGATTTGGTTCTCTTTATCGCCCCACTCCATTCCATTCCATTCAAATGTAATATTTTGTTTCTTTTTAATTGTAACAGTATTTATGGCCAGACTAAGTATAGTAGAGTGTATATATATATATATATATATATATATATATATATATATATATATATATATATATATGTGTGTGTGTGTGTGTGTGTGTGTGTGTGTGTACTGAACGTATACGTGAATGAAAAATGTGTATTAACTCAAACGAAATATTGAAATTAAATAAATATTGTAAAAGAGCCTTGTCTGTACCTTGAAGCTATTTAAAAAACCAATAGGATTAAACGATTTGATTGATGGAGGACATGAAAAATTTATGTTTGTACGGGATTCACTTAAAAATTATTTCGAGAGATTGATCGATTTCGATGAGGTTTTCGCTATTCTATAGCAATTTTTTTAACTTAAAATCTAAAGTTTCTTTCGATAAAGCCTGAAGAACTCCATAGGGCTCTTCGCCGCGTGAGGAATCGGAAAGCTGTCGGAGCCGACGAAGTCCCCATGGAAGACTGGAAGGCGAAGGCGTGGTGTGGGCATTTTAACAAACCTTTTTGTATGATGTGTGGAGTCACGCGGAAACACCGTGTTTTCTTTCTAACTCCCGCATCTCCGGAAATCTTCATGTCCGTGACATAGCAGACAAACTGCAAGAGAGTCGTTTACGCTCGTACGGTCCCATTTACGGAAACCGGTCAATTATATGGGGAACAGTGTCTAACTATGTCGCCTCTGCCATGTCCCGGTCGTAAGAGGAAGGCCCTAGAAGTGCTGACTGGACGTTGTCAAGGATGCGTACTAATGGTCTCAAAACGAGGGTTGCTGAAGCTCTCGGGAAGTGGGGACGAAAAAGTAGAAAAGCGGGCCCTGAGCGTCGGAGCGAACGCTTCGAACGCAACCGGGATTTAACGCTCGGATAATGATGATAATGACTTTGTCGCAATATTCTCAATTCACAAGATCCTATTTATTATTTATTTATTAAAAATCCATATGAAACCGAGATCGTATACTAAGTGGTGTTGTAATAATGAAAAAGAGAATAAATTCTTTTGCTTTCGTTTTCTGAGTTTATGTCTTAATGTGCTCTGTGGTTTGTGTATTTTAGGTGTTAAATCATCTTGATTTGATTCGAATCACATTAGGAATAGAGTTAATTTTTCTGAAGTGTTCTTTATTTTTGGACATTGGTTGATGTCATGTATGTGCCGTTGTTCGTGATCCGATATATTTGGACCGATGCTTTGACAATTATACGACCTTGATTGTATCGATACTAATGATCACTTTGGGTGTACCTAAGTATTTGATTGGGTGTGTCTATCTATATTGCTTTCGACTGTTCAAATACATAGAAAATGTTTAGATGAGTTTTGTGGTAACGTGGTGTGTTGACATTAAAGCCAACATTATAATCAAGCACGCAAGCACGAAATTAATATTAATCTGTGTAGCATATAATACAGCGCGCTGTTATATGACGCGCGGGCTCGTTGTTTGCACCACATTATCTTGGCGCGAAAACACTAGCAAAAACCGAATGACAGTTCGAGACAGTTCGACACACGTCTTCAACGCGGGCACACGAAATTCATAGTCTTGTACAAATTCAGTTCTCGCGCGTGCTGCTTGCCACCATCTAAACAAAAATCCTTCTGATTTGTAAATAACATGAGAGTGTGTGATTAAAAGTGTACGA
This sequence comes from Dendrolimus kikuchii, assembly GCA_019925095.2. NCBI lineage: Eukaryota > Metazoa > Arthropoda > Insecta > Lepidoptera > Lasiocampidae > Dendrolimus > Dendrolimus kikuchii. Next base: position 14,057,044 of record CM034390.1, read on the forward strand.
TAAAAGTTATCTTTTATTCCCCGTACACCGCTCATCGGATACAACGTAACCGACAACCATCCACACATCCCTCAGTAGATTACAGTTATTTTGCCAGTATTTAAAATCAAAGGGTATTTTTAGCAAGGAAACGGATTTTTTAATGAAAATAAATGAATTCCGAAGATTCCCGTAAAAACCCGGGATAGTAATGTTACTAAAGACATACATATCTATAATCAAACAAGTCCTAATATCACGTGGTTTCAAATTTAGGACATCCCGAGGAATATATAAAGTCCCGGATTATATTGTTTTAGTGTCACTCGGTTCCGAATCGGCTAATTTTTATGTATAATACCCACTTTATTACACTCCTATGAAAATTCCTGCGGGAATCCCGGCATATAAAGTATCGCATCACTTTAAAAAGGACTTAGCTATCGTTCTAGGGAAATCAGAAACTAATTTGTGCCCTACCCGGGAAATTTCCTGCGGGATTCCTAGGACACAAAATATCGCAGCATTGAAAAAAAAATGTAAGCTATAATTTTAGTGGAAACTCAGAATAAGTTAATTTTTCTGCACCCGTACAACTACAAACCGCTCCTGGGAAAATTCCCACGGGATTCCCGGGATTAAAAATGACACACATTTTATTACACAACATTTTTTATCAATCAGTGAAAAGATCACATTGGATTTCTATTTTTTTTTAAATCGGGCCCTTTAAATTCCTCCCAGAAAAAAAAAACACTAGGTTCCCAGGATAAAAAGTGGCACAGATTTTAAGTCTAAAAATTAGCTGTCGATCAGCGAAAACCGCATTGAAATCGGCCCAGTAGTTTATATGTGAATCCCGAACAGACAGACAAACAGGCAAGAAATCATAAAAAAAACTGCATCGTTTGTACAGACACGACATATTTAGAATTTTATAATATTCTAGATTGCTTTTAATACTATTGTGGATATGAATCAAATTCAGTCACAACTTTATAAGTTAGGTAAGGTTTTTGTTTGCAGGATTGTGACATTTTCTTCGGTTTCACATCTAACAATGCATTTTCCTAGTAACTTTGGGGCTGAAAACACAAGAATATATTACATTGGATTAAAGGGTGAATGGACACCAGGACATAGGCACGGTGTTACCATATGCACATATGAAGCCAGACCCATGCTTGATGACCATAAACTAAAACATCTGGACTCAGTTTCAAAACCAATAGAATAAGTGGTATGAAGTATTGTACTCGTTAAGTGACCTAATTATAAAAGCATATTAGGTACATATTCTAGAATAATACTTACGCCCAAATTGATGTTTGAAATGATGTTGTGTACAAATTAAAAAGAATTTTCAAATGGACTTGACATCAAAGACTGAAATAGCCTTGAATTTGATATGCTGAATGCTGTCAAGTGTTTGTTTGTGCTTGAGTACGGCTCTAAAATATGACCTTTAGAGAATTATGTATCATATTATCAAAGACACAATTTTAAACTTTATAATAAAAGGTATGTATATATAGTTTTGGATTTTATTTTATAATTCCATAGTAAGTTTTTTGTTATTATATCCCCATAAAAAATACTACCAAATTTCACCACAGAATGTTTTCCATCATAATAAACAATACTTTACATTATGGTTAAAAAATAAAACAACTTCAACTACTTTTTTTTATATTATAGAATAGAAATCTACTTATTTACAAAATAATATACTTATTTATCTATCCGTTTATTAGTCAACCTCACAGGAGACTAATTAATATTGAAAAGACTAGTTGCTTGTAAAAAGTGTAAGGACAGAATTATAGCATGCGACCTTTATTCATTTTTGACCTTTAATGGATGTATTTATTTATTACTCAAAATAATAATAATATTTTGTTATTGTTAAATACTAAGGAGGTTCAATATTTCAGAATACGTTTAAAATTATAAGTTTTAATTGGAAAAGTTCGTAGTCTTTACACAGATAGAGCTTAAAGCGTGAAACATTTAACTATATTTATAATATGGCAGTGACATTCGAATTATTTCAACGATTGGTGGCTTTTATTCAATTCGAAAATTATGCTTATTAAACATTATCAAAAATAAAATGTTTGTATACTTAATTTTTTTCTTGAATTGAATTAAATATCACAAGAGAATTAATATTGTATTCACTGTCGGCGCCTGCCTCTAACTACACGGTAGCCGCGTGGCCTGTAATTGCCGTAGTAGGGGCGGCGACGTGACAGCGGCGGTCTGCGGACGGCGTTGTTCGGCACCGAGGCCACGTCGCCTGCCTGGTTTACGCTGCCCGGCCATTTTCGCATACACACGATACACCTAAGAAAGACAGATACGAAATAATTTTAGCAGTAATTCATTTATGTACCGACTCTTCGTGAAAAATTGTGGTACCTTATATCGTGTACGTTCGGATATTGACTAGGAAGTATGCATCGCATAGACAATAATTCTATTCCAATGTGTATATTAGAACAGAATTATTGCCTGACGGTGACGGAAAACATTTTAAGTAATCAGCAAGTGTGTGAAATTCGATTTTTTGATTTGGTCAAGGGTTATCACCCTGTACAGTCTCTGTTCCCCTAAATAGAGTGGCTCAAGCTCGAGCGTAGAAGTAACATGTTTAGGGACTTTGTTGAATGAAGCCAGTAGTTTACGAAGGATACATGTATAGAAGAATAAGAAAGCACGGTACGGAGCCGTTTAGCTTTGTCTTTCGTTGTACGTAAAATGCGGAACAATAAACACTTCTAGCTATCGTGTTAACTGGAAATCAACAAATAACGATATTATTATGTACATATATGCTCCTGAAGGAATCGCTGGTGGCTAATAATGTTTGTTTGATGCGATCTCATCGTACCTACTTTCTACTCGACCCATGTTGTAACTGTGATCAGATTTTTTTATATTAGGTTTGTATTGCTAAGTCATGATACTTAGGATGGTGACAACATTTATAAGAGCAATAATAATTATATTATATACATAACATAATATAATTGAGAGAGTGTCGGGGTGAAGGTAAGGAAAGGAATGCTCCCGTGGTTCGGGCATGTGGAAAGAATGCATGATGAAAGAATGACTAAACAGATATACAATGCAAAAGTGGATGGATGCAGAAGTCGTGGAAGGCCACGACACACCTTCCATGATCAAATTGATCGTGTACTAGCAGAAGGTGATGTCAGGAGCATTAAGAAGAGACGAGCGTGCATAACAAGAGTTATGAATGTCAAAGAAGCAAGTGCATAATGTAATGTAACTACATATATGCTTTTCTTTTCTTATTTTCGTCCTCCTAGCCTCTATTGAACCAAGTGCTTTCCACTTATAGGATTAAAGTTACCAATTTATTTGCAATCGGTGTGAGTTATATAATATATTTTACGATTCATTAAAATTGTTCCTTGTGCAAAATGTTGTGAGGGAAGATGGCAACAAAAGAAAAAAGCAACATAAAGAGTACGGTAAAGTATAACGATATAACATTCATTACTCTTATTGATATGGGTGGTAGTGTAATGTGTGTGCTGTGCTTTCTGAAGCATTTCTCAATACATTAGGTTTTTTTATTCTGGTAAAGGAATAGTTTCTGGCGCAAAAAAAGTAGACGCAAATGAAATTGCATAGAAGCCAATAGTGCCAATCAAACGAACTGCTAGCTTAGCTTACCTGCTAACTTTAGATACTTGGTCCGCCTTGAGTGTTTGCTGTTCAGGTTTCTGGAACATTCTGTTATCATCAATAGTGGAAAGCCAGTAGGACACGGCTGTGGCGAAGTAGTTACAGCGACCAAGCCCATTGCACTCGATGAAAGGTCGCGTGCGGAATTCTTTCATGCATGATCCCGGTGATATCAGACTTTGACCAGACGCGTCGGCACCTGCAGTATGCTGGAAAATTCAAAAGCATTTCAGTTTTTAACGATCTATTTAAGTTTTTAAGAGAGATGACAATCCATGTTATGTATGATAATAGGAACTCATAAACGTTAGGTTCAAGTCAGCTCACTCAGGTAAATTGACGACATACAAGCTACGTTTGTACACTACATTTTTTGTCACTGTCAGTACGTGACAGTTGTAACAACATGAATTTTATATTAAGAAAAACTGCCTACTTAAAACCGTTGCATACTTCCTGCCTAGGTTTCGATATTTAGCATAATGTACTTAGGTAAGTATTTAAAAATCAACTAAAATAAGGAGAAAAAGAACCGTTTCACTTGATATCTCATCCGATGATAACGTTTTCCTTTTTCGGGCCCGCAATCGATCAATATTTTTAAAAAGTAGGTATTCTCAAATCCTACACTGCACATATATATATATATTTAGATGAGGTACACAATATATTATACCCAAATTAAAAGACATCGTAACGATGTCCTTTGAATATTTATTATGTATAAGTACATTGTTTAAAGACCTACCTACCACAAACAAGAAAAAGCAGCACGCGCTAGGTTGAAAATGAACTATTTAAACTTTTTATTTGGGATAATTTAAGTTTAAAGAATATGTTTTAAATTATGAGGCGTTGATTGAAAGATTTAATTGAGATTTAAATAATAATAACGGACTGGTGACGCCTAAGCACGTGTTACGTTTATTCGGTATATCATTCATAATTGTATTTAAAATATCGCTCTCCGCTCCCGTTTTTACTCAAGTCAAGCACTAATGTGCCAAATAGTTCCTAAAATAATCAGTAGTGAAACAGGCAGACAGGGATTACATTAAGTCCATAAAGACATTAACTTTATAGTCAAAGATCCCATCTAAGATTATATTTTATTAAATAAAATATGTTATATTACTGAACATACATCGAGAGGGTTGCAGTAATACAAAATGTTCATTGATTAAAATTATAAAAATAATTGTTTTTCAAACTTCACTAACGTGCTTGCCAAGCGAACTAAACTCTGAAAGAAAGCATATAATATGCAACCGCTAGGTTACCTACCTTTTTCTGGTCTCTATTACTTGCTTGCCGTGTATAAACAGGTCCGTTGATAATAGTAGTTGCGCTCATCTGCTAACCACGTGAAGTATATATTATTCATGGCACACAGCTGTTGTACTGCGTCCTCCTCTCTCGCATCAAATAGTATGCGCAATGCCTCTCGGTCATACATGCTCGCTCCAATATTTTGATTTAAAAGCTTTGCAATCATTATTTATGATCAGCTTTTTCCAAGCAATCCTATACCACTACTGCATTTATAATAAAATTGCCTTAATTTTAATATATACTTCTAATGGTTAGCAGATGAGCGTAATTACTAATATCAACTTACCTGTTTCTACATGGCAATCAAGTGCTAGGTAGGCAACCTAGTTGTTGCATATTGTGCATATTATAATTGTGCATATGTCTTTCTTTCGGAGTTTAGATCGTTTTGCAAGCACGTTAGTGAATTTTAAAAAATAATTACTTATGAACATTTTTACAGCTACCCTCTCGATGTATGTTCAGAAATATACATCATTTTATTAATTTTAACTTTTATCCGGTAAGCAGAACAGTAAAAGTCGATCTGAGATGAGATCCTCTACTATTATTAGAATTCTAATAAATAAACCTAATGTACAAAAGTCAGTCTCATAGAAACATTTAAGGTTATCTTTTACCATCAAAAAACTGTAACCGGCCCACAATTCTTCCCAACCATTGGGGCACATTGGCACGCTCACGCTCTGACTATGGATGGCAATGGTTCTTGTTGGAGCTTCACATACTTGACATCTGGAATTTAAAATTTTCAGACTTTTTAAGTAGATACTCTTCCTTGTTACATCATAGTTCACATAAATATTTATTAGTTGTAATTTTTAAGGATCTTTTATTTAATTACGTTGACCTAGTTTTTTTTTTCAAAATGAGAAGTGATAAAAATTTATCTATGCAGTTTGATAAAATCTTCAGGTAGGCAGTAAAAGCCTTAGACAGGCTAGTTCTACGAAAACCCACACGCGCTATTAGTAAAGTTTTGCCTTATATCATTTATAATATAATCTATAATAGGGAAGCCCAAACTCTTTTGGGCAAGAGACCCTTTTTCCAAAATGAACTGACACCTCAGACCCTCAAAGCCAAATACTTCTCTCTAGTTTTTTCCGTATTGGTACAAAATACTAACTAATTTACAAACTTTGCGGTTGGTTAAGTGAGTGAGTGCGGTTGGTTCGTTTAAGTCGACCCTTGGGAAACCGATTTTAACCCCAGGAGGTAAATATCGACCACTTTGAGAATCCCTGGTCTATAATATTATAAAATCCTAAGCATGCCGTGTCTGTACATTGAAACTACTTTTAAAAAAAACCCACTGGAATTGACTATGTAAACGTAGACGACGATGCAATTTTTTTTAGATTACTTATCTGTTTGTTCGGGATTCCCCTAAAAACTACTGGGCCGATTTCGATGCGGTTTTTACTGATCAACAGCTAATTCTTAGAATTAAAATCTGCGCTACTTTTTATTCTGGGAATCCTGCGGGAATTATTTAAAATAGTCAGATAAAAAAAATCAAATTCCAATATGATTTTTTCACTGATTGATAACAAATTTTATGTAATTATAAATGTGTAATATTTTTTATCCCTGGAATCCCGTGGGAATTTTCCCGGGAGTGGTTTGTAGTTGTGCGGGTGCATAAAAATTAGCTTATTCCGACACAGTTTTCACTAAAATGACAACTTACATTCTTTTTTAACCGAATTCAAAAAGGGGGAGGTTCTCAATTCGTCGGGATCTTTTTTTTTATGTATGTTCACTGATTACTCCGAGATTTATGATCCGATTTACGTGATTCTTTTTTTGTTCGACGCGGAATAGCTGCCATTTGGTCCCTTCAAAAATTGACATAGTTTGGCCCAGTAGTGTTCATTTTATGAACATTTTTTATGAAAAAATTTCCATTCCGTTCCATATGTACACCGATTACTCTGAGAGTTATGATCCGATTTACGTGATTCTTTTTTTGTTCGACGCGGAATAGCTGCCATTTGGTCCCCTAAAAATTTGACATAGTTTGGCCCAGTAGTTTTCATTTTACGATCATTTTTTTGTTCCCGTTTCTTGGGACCTATATTTTTTAAGGAGCGCGGCACCTTTCGTAGGTCTACCTATACATAGCTAGACACTAAAAAGTAACAAATAAAATAAAAAAACTTCGTTTAAAAAAGACACTAAAATGTATAAAATAACTTATTTCTAAAGCGATTATTATTAATATATATTATCTAAAACATCTTGAAGTCGGTGCAAACTAAAACATAAAAATTACTATATTTTGAAAATTGCTAAGCACCGACTTTAAGATGTTTTAGATAATATATATTAATAATAATAACTTTAGAAATAAGTTATTTTATACTTTTTAGTTTTTGAAGTCGGTTTTTTTAATGCTGCAGTATTTTGTGTCTCAGTAATTTCAAGTCAAGCGTGGATGAAGTCGGGGACATATCCTAGTATAATAATACAATTTTGCACCAGTTTTAGAAGATCTGAAGTTTGATTTGACATTTTTGTCTCAAACGCACAATATTTAGCTATTAACGTCTCTACTACCTAATCAAATATAACTAATATATGTCACGATCAAGTGAGTTCAATGCCTTTTCCCATCTCAAAATTGGCCAACGTGCTTAGTTTTCATTGAAAATAAAAACGAGCAGTTATTGTTAATATTACTGCAATACTAAAATTTGTCTTACCGAGAAATGTATGTACCGACATCCCTAGCTTGTATGGGTGTCATTGCCATAGGCATTGGTTCAGGAGTTGAGAGCCAAAAACTGTAATCCTCCCTTTGAGCAAAATCGCAAACGTTGTTTAAGTTACAGAACATATATGGCATCGTTGAAAATTTGCGCAAACAACTTCCGGGAGCGCCTGAGAAAATAACAATTGGTTAATATTATTTTTATAGTAAGTATCAAGTTAGTTATTCTTTTAGTATAAGATTTTTAGATTACCTAAATCTTGGCCATGAGCTTTTCCATTGGCTACGATATGAATAAGTGAAAATCCTTCCCAAAGAGGTGACGTTCCCCTAGGACACTGCGGGATCATCCTAGTCTGAGAGTGCATTGTAAAGTAGAAGCCTCGAGATTTTGGTACAGGCGGGGGTGGTGCTGGAGTTCCAGGTAAACCTAATTCCCCTTGAAATCCTTGGAAACCCTTTAAGCCTATTTGACCTTTGAAACCCTGAAGACCTTGAGGTCCCCGTTGTCCAGCCAATCCATTGAATCCTATGTCTCCACGTTCGCCTTTTTTTCCTGGGATACCATTACGACCAAAAGATCCCGGGACCCCATCTAAACCAGGTCGGCCATTGAAACCGGGTTCGCCTATATCACCACGTGGGCCGGGTGTTATGTCAGATGGTAACACTGCATCAGCTCTGTCACCTTTTATGCCTTTAGGACCGGGTGCACCTATAAATCCTTGATCACCTTCATCTCCTAAATCACCTTTTAGTCCTTGAATTCCTTGTGGTCCTATATAACCATTAAAACCACTATCACCCCGATCACCTTTTGCGCCTTTCAACCCTTCAATACCTTGCCAACCCCGATCGCCGGGAATACCTTTAGGACTGATTGCAAAACCTGGTTCACCCGTGAAACCTTTCAGACCATTGAATCCAGGTTTGCCTTCCATACCACGAGCACCCGGAATTCCAGGAAGTCCACGTGATCCAGGCAAGCCATCGGAACCCCGCAAACCCTTGGATCCCTGAAATGTAATTCCTGGAGCTCCCGGCGTTCCGTCAGGGCCAGTTATTCCGTATTCACCGGGTGCTCCTTTTTGGCCCATTGATCCGGCCCAGCCCGGTAGTCCATCTATACCTGGCCGACCAGGTTCTCCAACTTCAGCATGATCTGGCTGAAAACCTGGTAAGCCTTGGAAACCTTGATCTCCACGCATTCCCTTTTCTCCAATGTAGCCTCGTTCTCCAACATCTCCTTGAAAACCGATATCACCTTTTTCGCCTTTAAGACCTCTTTGGCCTGGATAACCTGGTTCACCATATGGTCCAACAGGTCCAGCAAAACCTTCCATGCCAATGTCACCTATGTCACCTTTGGTAGCTGGCAAGAAAGTGCTAATACCCATATCGCCTCTTTGTCCTTTATCGCCTATTTCTCCAATTCGACCAGTTGGCCCAGCAAGTCCAATATCACCGGGTAAACCAGGTACGCCCATCTTTCCAGGTAAACCATTATCACCTTGGTCTCCTTTGTCTCCCTTTGTTCCAGGTACACCAACAAAGCCCATCTCACCTTTAAAACCATTTGCACCTCTGCTTCCAGGAAACCCGACCATACCAGGTACACCTTTGTCTCCGGTTGCACCAATTGTCCCCTTAAAACCGATATCGCCCATGGCTCCCTTTAATCCGTCAAAACCTGATCTTCCAGGTAAACCAGTATTTCCTTTTTCTCCTTTAGCACCCAGTGGGCCTTGTGTATTTTGTCCTGGATTTCCTTGCTCACCTTTGACTCCTTTACTTCCGGGCATACCTGGTCTACCTGAATATCCGGCAAAACCGGGTTCACCTATGTCTCCTTGTTGACTAACATTAGCGTTTTCGCCTCTCATTCCCTTTAGTCCTTCAAAACCCCTGACTCCTATTGGACCTTTCGCCCCTCGGGGTCCTTCTAAGCCAGGTTCACCACTAAATCCAATATCACCGCGAAATCCTTGCAATCCTTGAGGTCCTGGGACACCAGGTTTTCCCATGTCCCCGTAAAAGCCTTGTGCACCAGGATTTCCTCGGTCTCCAGGTCTGCCAGGAAATCCAGGCCTTCCGAGTCTTCCAGGAAACCCAGGGGAACCGATCATGCCATTATCACCAGGTAACCCGCGTCTGCCAATGCGACCTATGTTACCTTTCATTCCTTTAGGCCCCATATCACCTTGTAAGCCATGATAACCTTGTAATCCTGGTTCACCAACCTGGCCTTTAAAACCTGGTGAACCAGGTCTACCAGGCCACCCTGCAGCGCCTTGCCTACTTATACCTGGGAATCCTTTTCGTCCCTGAAAATGATATATGGATATATATATATTTATTTAAAATAAGTTTATGAAAACTGAAGATTTTGTCGTTACAATAATAGCCCTGTATAAATAATAGTGTTTTGATATAGATAGATAACTCCTTATCGTTTAATAAGAAATATTCAACTTATTATTAACACATGAATAATGGGCCCTTGGTCCGATCGCTTAAAGCGATCTTCTAGAGATGACTCGTTCTTTTGGAAAATAGACAGATTGTCTGAAAGATATCACTTAAGGGATATACTTTTTTTGTGTGTTTGTAACTATTTTGGCAATAACGAAATCTTTTTGAAGTTGTTGTGTCCGTTCGTTTGTGTGTGTGACAGTCATTTTTCTCAGAATTAATGTGTCTTTATGAATGAATATTTGACAAGAAAGTAAACTCTATACAGTGCTACAATATTATGAATCTCTACCTATTTAATGATATTGCTAAAAAATTAAGATTAGAGATGGCCGCCATATATGTAACAAAGGATTTAATTTTTTTTCAGTACACTAGTCGTGTGGGATAACTTTATTTAGATTTTAAAAGGGATAACGATGTTCTTAAATAATGGTGTGTTGAATAACGATGAGCGGTGGTAAACTCTCGTAACAATAGTTGTGTTTGTTGTCCGTCTGTCTGTACTAAGCGTTTACCAAGATATTATTATTCAGTGTGAACTGGTAAAGATTTTTAATTTATTACATAATTGCGTCATATTGTAGAAATATAAGTTAATAATATTAGATATTTGTTCAAAACTTCTATAATTACAGTAAGTCAAAATGAATTTACCGGTGGTCCAACTGGTCCTTCTGGGCCAACGTCGCCTTCGGGGCCAGGCTGTCCTTTAACTCCCATGGGGCCTCGGCGACCAGGCGACCCACTGAAGCCCGGCTCACCTGACACGCCCTGCTCACCCTTTTTGCCATCTCTACCTCTTTCACCGGGTAAATTTGCATATCCAATATCACCGCGGTTACCCTTAAAGCCCTTATTACCAGCGGTGCCTGTCGGGCCCCTTTGACCTGATGTGCCGGGTTCACCATATGGACCTAAGTCGCCCTTTTCACCTGCATACCCTTTGATACCCTTAACACCTTGAAGGGATTTTCCAGGTAAACCCTGATCACCTCTGACACCTGGATAACCATCATACCCCATTTCACCCATTTCACCTTTTCTACCAGGTAAACCTAAAACATAAAACATGTTACAAATAATAATATTTGTCTGCAAGATATCGGTTACTGTAGTTCAACTAGTATTTACCTATAGGCCCAGGAACTCCAGGCGTTCCTTTATATCCCTTCATATTAATTAGTGAGTCTGTAGCTTCTCCCAGTTCACCTTCTTCACCAGGTTCTCCGGTGTCGCCCATCTCGCCACTGTACAAATTTATTTATTTATTATTAAGAAAATAAACAAATAAATAATTATTGAAAACCCGTTAACTCTCACTTATCTTAAACATTGGGTACCTACTTTCTTTAATCAATTTCAGGTTTGTCTTGCAGTATGGCTTGGGTTTCTATATCCTACCGACCGTTCATTTGCCTTACTATCGGTTAAAATTGGACATAAGATCCATTTAGACATGGACGATGCCGGGGGATAAAAGAAGTTCCCCGGTAGTGGATGTGGCCTGCGGGCCCCGCCTGCCAGGGCACACGGAGGTAGTTAAGCTTCCGTATCCCCGTAAACCTGGCATAAGGCGCAGAACGGAACATCCAGGGCTTTTAGTGCTCATTTCTAACCGGTGAGTGGCAATAGCATGGCACCAATTTTGACTGGGCATGCTAGTGCCACCCCCTCAGGCTTCTGTGCCTGTCGCGGCTTATGGTCCTCAATCGGATTTCCCCTGGCTAAAAAAATATGGTCATAAGATCCATACAAGTAATCTCAAAGTTCAAGCGATGATAGGGCGAGTGAATGAATAGTAAGATATAGGAACCCGTCATAAGTGTAACCCGCCATTTCGCACCACAACACAAACACCAGGTACACCACAACACAAACATACATTCATTAAATGTCACACACAATAACTAAGTAACAAATAAGCGTGTACAACTTCTTAACTTCTTAAATTTAATTGTAAAAAAAGGGTACGGAACTAGAGTCCGTAGAGTTGTTAATTTAAAAATAAAACCGCCATTTCAATATACCTACGAGTACATCAGCTGGATAAATTAAGTACACAGGTTATTGCGAAAGTCGCGAATTATTCATATTTTGGCAGTGTCACGAAATACGCGAAGGATTAATATTTTTGGGCAGGCGTGACCCAATTGCAAATTATAAACCGAAAGAAAATAAATAGGTTTTGCTTGCTATTAAACTTAGACTTTCAGCTCATAATATAGTCTGTTAAACCGAAGTCGAGTTTACTTTGTTTATATCTTATTTTAATTAAGTTTTGTATTCTCAATCTTTCGGTCTTTTTAGTGTACTACTTTTAAATTGTCTTTTTGGCAGTCGGGTTTTTGATAAAAAAAAAATTACAGAAATGCATGTCTTACACGTTCGTATATTCCGCGAAACGCTATGAGTAGTAAAATGAGTGTGCCCGTATTGGTCAAATGTACTTAAACTTTAGATCTATATTGTGTGTAAGATAAACATTCATTGTTAATCCTTATCCCTATCCCTATTAATATTATAAATGAGAAAGTAACTCTGTCTGTCTGTCTGTCTGTTCCGTTTTCACGGAAAAACTACTGGACCAATTTGGCTGAAACTCAGTATATATATATTTTCGATGCCGAGGATGAATATAGGATACTTTTTATCCCGAAAAATGGGATAGTTTCCGGAATAAAAATATATTTGTCTGGTTGTTTGTTATGCTTTTACGGAAAAACTACTGGACCGATTTGGCTGAAAATCGGTATATATGTAATTTTCATACCGAGGGTGGACAAGGGATATTTTTCATCCCGGATAATGGGGATAGAGTTATGTAAAGGTTATCCCAAAAGTGGGATAGGTTTTGGTTGGTTTTGTGATTTGCCATTTTCGTCATTTTGGTTATTTTGTCCTTTTTACTCTTTTTCTCCTTTTTGATCTTTTTATTCTTTTTGATTTTTTGACCTTTTTGCTCTTTCTGTCCTTTTTGCTCTTTTTGTCCTTTTTGATCTTTTTGTACATTTTGTTCTTTTTGAACTTTTTGTTCATTTTGCTCTTTTTGCTGTTTTGCTCTTTTTTGTCCTTATTATTCTTTTGCTGTTTTTGCTCTTTTTGTCCATTGACTCCTTTGTTGTTTTAGCTCTTTTGTCCATTTTGATCTTTTTTCTAGTTTCTGGGATAAAAATATATTTGTCTGTTTGTTTGTTATGCTTTTACGGAAAAACTACTGGAGCGATTTGGCTGAAAATCGGTATATATGCAATTTTCATACCGAGGGTGAACAAGGAATATTTTTCATCCCGGATAATGGGATAGATTTTGGGCAGATTTATGTAAAGATTATCCCAAAAGTGGGATAGGTTTTGGTTGGTTTTGTGATTTGCCATTTTCGTCATTTTTTTGTCCGTTTTGCTCTTTTGTCCTATTTGCTCTTTTTCTTCTTTTTGGTCTTTTTGTCCTTTTTGCTCTTTCTGTTCTTTTTGTTCTTTTTATCCTTTTTGATCTTTATGTCCTTTTTGTCCATTTGGCTCTTTTGCTCTTTTTGCTTTTTTTGTCCTTTTTGTCCATTTTGCTCTTCTTCTCTTTTTCTCTTTTGCTATTTTGGTTCTTTTTGTCCATTTTGCTCTTTTTGTCCTCTTTGTCCATTTTGCTCTTTTTGCCCTTTTTGACAATTTCGCTCTTTTTGCCCTTTTTGTCCATTTTGATCTTTTTTCTCCTTTGCTCCTTTTGCTCTTCTTGTCCTTTTTGATTTTTTGTCCTTTTTGCTGTTTTTGTCCTTTTTGTAGTTATCTTTGATAGGTGAATAAAACTAGGACGGTTTGAAATAGAGGATGAAAGTTTGGATGAGACCAATCATTTCTCAAGTTCATAGATATAAAAATTCATCGGCTATAAAAAATGCGATAGTAACTCCGATATGTCTGTCTGTTAAGTTTTCACTGAAAACTACTAGGAATACTGGTTCGGTTTTATTGTAATTTTGTCTAAATGTAATTTTATGTCGTAAATGGACATATTATTATATACTCATGCCAGGAGATCGGATAGTTTGCGATATAAAATTAAGTGAATTTTTCGGGTGCAAATGGCACTAACATAAAAATGTTGTACAATGTAACCTGTATTAACGCCTGCTCTTTAAACAAGAAGCAGGAACTAGAGGTTAACCCGCGGTGCAGCCGCGGGGTAAACTCTAGTTAATATTATAAATGCCAAAGTAACTGTCTGTCTGTTCCGTTTTAACGGAAAAACTACTGGATCGATTTGGCTGAAACTCAGTATATATATATATATATATATATATATATATATATATATATATATATATATATTTTCGGTGCTGTGACTGAACATAGGATACTTTTTATCCCGAAAAATGGGATCGTTTCCGGGATAAAAATATAGTTGTCTCTCTGTGTATTATACTGTTACGGAAAAACTACTGGACCGATTTGGCTGAAATTCGGTATATAAGTAATTAGAATTTACCCCGCGGCTGTATCGTGGGTCAACCTCTAGTATACCTATATACACAAACTAGAGTTTACTTCAAGTTAAAATTTTGTTGCGATTCGTTTTGCCGTTTGTCCATTGCCATTCGTTTTTCCACTTGTCCGTTGCGATTCGTTTTTCCACTTATCCGTTGCCATGCGTTTTTCCACTCGTCCGTTGCGATTCGTTTTTGCACTTGTCCGTTGAAGTTTTTCTACTTAATAGAAAGCCTTAAATAGAAATATAGCATACCTTTACATAGTATAAAACAGATTCGCTTTCCGCGTTATCTGTATATCTACTAACTCCTCCCAAACCACGGTTTTTTAAACAGTTTTAACATCAATTATTGTATATACATAGTAGTAGGGGTGGGCAGAGACTATGGATCTCCTCTTGTGACGATCCTGAGAAACAACTTTCTCTTCATCTACTTTCATTAACCTCTTCATACATGCACATTTATTTAAGATGCTTTTTACCTGACCTCTCTTTAACACTTCTGATATTTGATCATGGCGTGTACGTCGTTCTTCTAATGCTTTTCAAAATTATAGGCATCCATTATGGCCATTATCCCATTATCCATATACCCTCTAAAATGGATTAGTGCATTACAATACATAAAAATAGATGGGTCTGGTTAAAAGTGCAGACCACTTTCTATTTTTTATGGTCCAGTGTAGTTTTTATCGTCTCATTTCTGCTCTTTTTTATCTTAACTCAAGGCTTATTCTCCCGCAAAAGTGATACTATTTCTGCCCTAGACATTCACATTAACAATCATCCAATCCAAATTTCTAGTTCTGTTAAATTCCTAGGTGTTATTCTTGATGTTAAACTTTCAGGCCTCCCCCATCTTCAATTATATTAGTGAAAAAACTGAAAAAAAACACTAATGTGATTCGAGCCCTATCAGGTCAGGGGATCTCACCCCTATTGTCAGAAGATGCTTTCTAATGACATCATCCGTAGCCATTTTCACTATGCTTGTTTCATATTGGAACTCTGCAATAAATCCGCTCTCGCGAAACTGGATTGCATAGCGCAAAGTAATCTTCTCCAACAAAGGCTCTCCAGATTGAGAGTGTAGACCATCCTCTTGCTCTCGGCAGGCAGCTTCTATCGGACACGTTCTTTTATAAAGTGATAGAGCTTTCAGATCATCCCCTTTTAGGCCTCTTAGACCAACTTCTTAAAATTTCGATCACATTTAGTTATTGGACGCACAAATGTCTTCCATTTCTTATAAATTCTTATAAGAATAGTAGATCTCCGTCTTGGCATTTTTCAAAATTATAAAATTCCTATTTTTGAGCCTGGCCTTGAAAGTCCTATTTATAAACCTAATGTTATTCTAAATCTAGATATTTACAAAAATTCTCCAGATGCTAATCAATTACTCTGTAAAATTACGCAAGATCGTTGGCCAGACGACCTTCAGTTTTTGACCCATGCATCAAGACTATCTCAAAACAGTCCTGTTGGTTCAGCTATTTGGATTCCCAAACACAAAATTATTTTATGTATCAAAATTCCTCCCCCTAGCTCTGTTTTCACCGGCGAATCAAACGCTCAAACGCCATCCTTATACAATGCCATAACATAAGTAAATCTATCATTTTTACAGATTCCTTAGGTTCCCTTTAGGATATCTCAAAATTTCCCTTTCATGCTAAACAAAACTTAGACATTTCCCTAAAAATAAAGGAAGCCCTTTTTTGATGTCACTCGTTTGGTTTAGACATAGTTCTTGCCTGGATCCCAGGTCCAGGAATTGGTGAAAATGAGATTGCCCTCTGTTGCGCCGAGGAAGCTGTCGTTTCGAGTAGTAGCAAATATAATAAATGGTTCAGATGCTTGAGACTTGGAATGGTATCTGGAAACAGTCCCATTAGACAGTTGGCAGATACTATTGTAGTTTACAACCAACAATACGTTCCAAACCTTTGTTCTTCAAGTACAGAAAACTACCCAAGAAATTTATACTAACTATAATTCGCCTGCGTCTGGGCCACTGTTGCTCCTCTGTATTTCTTGCAAAATTAAGAATTCGTGATAATTCTGTCTGTATGTGCGTTTCCCCTCTACAGTATCTTTACACAAAGATTTTCCCCGACTGGCCAATGTGGACTTTCTTTCAACCCTAGCTGATAGTAGGCATGTACATACATTATCGAAATTTTTAACAATAAATAATATCTATATATATTGTAGGTAGTCTAACATTCATATTTTCTGTTGCCCTTAGGATTTTAGACAATGATTTGCAAGATTACCGGCCAAATATTTTTATTTTTTGCACCTGACATTTTACCACCTACTGTGACATTAGTCAAATCAATGCAAATTACGTTGGACCCATAACCCCTTCAAAAGAAGAATAAGAAGTAGCTTTTATGTCGTTTACCCACCATCGTCTTTACTGGTTCTTTACATTTACTACGTCTCTTGGGTTGTCTGGACAAGATCCTTCAAAATTGATAAGATCGCCCGTTGGGCCGGTCTTCAGATGTATTTATTTTAAATGATTTCTTTCGTTTGTAGGTATTTAAGTGGTGAAAAACAAAACGTTTTCTATCGGTCTATCAATTTAGTGATAATTAAAAGACTAAGTACGCATTTCTAAATAGACTTACTTCTTTCCAGGTTCTCCTTTCTGTCCAACTAGGAAAGCCATAGGTATGTCGGCCGCTGCTCCAGGCCAACCCGGGCTGCCATCACGTCCTCTTGTTCCATTACGTCCAGGAAAACCGGTTTCACCGAAATTGCCCATTCGACCTTTGACACCCTTATCTCCATGATCACCTGGTGACCCTGGCCATCCAGCGTCTCCAGGTAATCCTTGTTCTCCAATGAAACCTGAAAAAAAATAACATTAATTACATATCTTTAAAATAAGACTATAATATTAATTTATTCAATATATCTATACTAGCGGGCCCGGCAGACTGTGTGTTGCTCTAAAAATAAATACCTAGACCCCAATTGGACTGCTGCCTACCCGGTCCAATTCTGAGTCTAATCCATTCTAGAACTCACTGTAATACGTACAAAAAATTCATCAAAATCGGTCCAGGGGTTTAGCAGGTTCGTATAAACCGATTTCAACGCCAGCTACTGGTTTCAAATGTGAATCTAAACCATCCGGGGACTCACTGAAACATTTTTTATCAATATCAGTCCAGGGGCTTAGGATTAAGAAGAGCAGCGACATACATACGAACAGAAGAATTTCAAATGTAAAGAAGATCGTTGAAAATGTCGTCTGCCATTGTGAGAGTTGTATAACTACTACTATTAGATTCAAAAGTCAAATAATTGACAGTGGTTACGTACTCCTACTGCACTTTATAGGTATTATTCGAAATTCAAATATTATTATGTAGATTCCATTTTTTTACTATATTTTAATATACACCATCCCATGCCATAAACGAAGTTTAAGGGCGCCACCTACTGGGTTACTGGGTCCAATTGCGAGCTTCAAGTTTTCTCGAATCCATTTAAAAGCACACAAAAAAATCTTTTTCATTTGTCATATTCTGAAAGTACGCTTGAAGTTGCCTGAGCACAGGGATGAACAGTGCTTTTCGTCCCTGGGAAACGATTTTTCTTGCTGTCAAAATATTTAAAAGTATACGAACATAGATAATACATACATACATATTATATAGATAATTCTTTTTGCGTTTAATTCAACGAAGCTTCGAAATATTTACATATTTTTTTATTGTTATTGGACTTTGTGTTTCAAAGATATAGCACAAAAATCCTTGAAATCAGGCACAAATGTGACATTTTTGTGGTTTTTCATGTTTTTGTTCTTTCTGAATAGATTTTAGTCATTCTTTTTGCGTTAGATTCAGTATAATTTCAGAATGATTCCATAGAAATTGCATTGGCATTAAATCCATTGCTTGTGTTCCGAAGATATAGCAATAAATCCTTAAAATCAAGTAGAAAATGTTGCAGTGATAGACGTCTATAACTAATATAAAATTGTTCACTGGCCAGATTTAGCTTGCGAATATTTGTTTGCGTTGCCAGATCCGTTTGTAAGTGTAAGTAATGAAAAGTAACGGCACTTATTTAAGGGTCATAAATATAATTTAGCTTCGAGTTGCACTCAACAAAGTTTTTAAATACACCTCTGTTTCATGAGGTATCGTTTCCGCATTTGAGAAGCTACCTTATTAGGGATACCATATATGTAACTTAAAAGTGTAAAATAAAAATTACTAACAAAAAAGAAACCGACTACAAGCTAACTAAAAAGCAAAAAGTAAAATTTTCTACAATATCTTGAAGTCGGTACTAAGCAAACCATAAAAATGACCATATACATTGTTACAACAACAAAATATTGCAAACCAGTAATTTTTATGCTTTACTTGGCATCAACTTCAAGATGTAGAAAATGTTATTTTTAGCTTATCAATTATTCTCGAAGTCGGTTTTGTTAGAAAAATTTATTGCAAATAAACAATATTAAACTTTTAATTACTAACAATTAAAAAATATAATAGTAAAAAAATGATAACTACTATTAAAAAATGTTTTTTTTTTTAATACAGGTATTTTATTAATCTCTCAGTATACCAAGCATGAACATTGATATTTTTAAGGTGTAGGTTAGTAAATAAAGTTTAGTAGGTAGTAAATAAAAAAATATTATGATAATAATGAAAGTTTTACACACATTTTCACAAAGTTTTTTAGGAGTACACACACTATTCACAATTCTTATGAAAACAACCAAATATAACAAGCCCAAATCGTAAGGTAGAAGTTTGTTGATTAGAAATTTGCGTTCCTTCTGTACTATAATAATGTTTCGGTCGTAAATGAAACGCAAAATATTCTGATTCATCAGGCTAATCTTTTATATTAGCAAAATTGACATATACCCCCAACAAACATGAATGTACTATTATATTTATACGATTTCGCAAATTTATAATGCTTTAATGAAAACCAACATGACTTCTAAGATCTTACAACGCGAATGGTTTATAATGTCTAGCTTGAAATTCGGTTATGAATACAAAGAGATTAGTAATTTGCAATATAATCTAATATATAAAAATCTCGTGTCGCGGTGTGTGTTATCAGACTGCTCCGAAATGGCTGAACCGATTTGTATGAAATTTTGTGTGCGTATCGGGTAGATCTGAGAATCGGCCAACATCTATTTTTCATAGCCCTAAATGATAAGGGTGAAACACGTCTAAATTTTTTGTTGGACAAAATTATTTATTTTAATTCGGCATTAAAAATACATACAACCCTAAATTTTTACTTTTGTACCACCAACCCCTATTTTTCAATAGCGATATTTGTACTTCAATAATTTTCTACTCTCGGCAGTCGATAAATGATCTGTTACGAGTGGTAACAGATCAGTTAATCCCGCCAGGCGACTACCGGTGTCACTTCTCACCCCGTAAACAGCACGGAGCAGGGATGAGAACGAAACCGGTGCTGCAATCGGGTTCTAGATTTTTATTTTTTAAGGGCAGGACACCGTCTGTCGGGTACAGCTAGTATAATAATAGATTACATTTTGATATTTACAATATTAATATATAATATACAAACAAAAGACAATAAATAATTAAGGCAGTCATTTCAAACGGATTTTACAGACAATTTGAACTTCAAAGTTAATAAGACATGTGTTCCTGCAAGGGGTATAGGATTATAGGTTCTCAGAATATGCTGGTTGTACTAATATTTTACTATATTTTTATAATGCTGAACTTAGAAAATCTGACATATGTTCGTGTAGGGTGATGACAACGCTGACCACCGCGCACTGATTTTTCAGGCGATAGTGGGGATTCCTTATACGTTGTTTTTCAGATGCATTATTATTTTTTTGTGAATAAAATAAAGCAGTATGTAAAAAAACAATCAGACCAAGTTATTTATCTCTTTTATAAAGATGTACATATTTTATTTATTCTGATTTGATAAATATAATATTCATAAATTGGAGGAGTAAAATGGTTTCATGTCAATAATTTGGAGGTGATTTCGTGACTCGGTGACCGTGGGACTACCTCGGGAGTATACACTTACGAGTAAAGGAAACAATTCGAAAATTGGTTTACAATTGACGGAGATATCGGGTTACGAAGAAGTTGGCTAACAATTTTCGTGAGTTTCTCTAATTCATTGACATCCACTCATCAGATCCTGACATGGTGACGGTGGGACTGATTCAGGAGTATAATTTTCGATTAAAAGATAAATTTTGAAAATCGGTCCACATTGACGGAGAAATTGAGTAACGAACATTAAAAAAACAGACGAATTGAGAATATCTTCCCTTTTGATCTTGGTTAAAAAATATCATGATTGTATATACATAATTATTATGAAGTAAACATAAATATTGTTCTGTTGCTAGGGAGTCTGTTGCGCCGCTTCTTCTCCTTTAACACGAAAAAAATTGCTTTGGAAGCGGTAGTAGACTCGTGCCTTATATAAATAATCTGTAACATTCTGTTTTGTAATAATTACATTTATTTTACATTTTAGAGTTTTTTCTTAAAAATAGGATTATACCTATATCTCCGGGTGGTCCTCTTTCTGGTGTTATTAAAGCAAGCGGCGGTCGTATAAGGCGACCGCTTGTGCCTTTAGGTCCTTGCGGTCCAGCCATTCCGGATTGACCTCTGATGCCTTTTGGACCCTTTGGCCCGGGTATTCCTGGCATTCCTGGCTCACCAATTTGACCTCGAGGTCCTTGTAAGCCTTCGAGACCTGGATAGCCTTGTTGACCGGAAAATCCATCATCGCCTTTTGGTCCTTTAGGTCCAGGTAGTCCTGTGAGTGCATATAAATTATTAATTAAAAAAAATAAAAATGCACATAACATACGAAGTGTCAAAACCGAATAAATTACAATCATACCGAGGTTCGCTGTCAAGTATTTTCGGATAATTTAAACATTATTTTGAAAAAATGTATGGATTGGTTTAAGGTAGAGGCCATAAGCTTTAAAGATATTTTGAATTCAAATAGTATTCAATAGAATATCCACAATTATACTTAGAACCGGAATGTAATTTAACTTTGATTGTTGTCATTGAGTGTTACGTAGAATAAAAAACAATGACCAATTAATAATAATAATTACCTGATTTACAGAAAGGACAATTGTCGCCTTGTTCTCCTTTAGATCCCGGCCTGCCGGATAAACCCGGTGTACCAGGATCTCCTATCAGTCCTGGCATTCCTGGCAATCCAACGTCACCTGGTGGACCAACACCATGTATTCCTCTTCCCGGGAATCCAGGAGGTCCCATAAGTCCTGTGTCACCTCTATCTCCTTGAAAGCCGGGTACACCATCAATGCCAGGAGTACCCTCTTCTCCTGGTGGGCCGTATACAGTCACTCCTTTGAAACCTTTGGACCCAATAACTCCGGTAATTCCAGGGAAACCTGAGGGACCACGCAACCCGGGAGTACCTTTAAATCCATCGTTACCCGGCTCCCCTTTAGGTGATATACCCAGACTTCCTTGTCTTCCGGGTAATCCTTTAGTTCCAGGTAATCCAGGAAAACCCTGAAAGCCTGGCAACCCAAGTTGACCGTTAAGGCCCGGTGCTCCTCTAATTCCAGGTATACCAAGTGGGCCTTGGGGGCCTGAAGATCCAGGTAGTAGCGGCTCGTCTAAGTTTTCATCGTATATTCCCGGAATTCCCATCTCTCCCTGTGGCCCAGGATTTCCAAACCTTCCATCTTCACCCCGTTCCCCTTTTAAACCATTTTCACCATCCGGCCCAGCATACCCAGGTGCACCTTTTGCCCCTTTATCACCAGGAGGGCCATCTTTTCCCCTGTGGCCTGGTTTTCCTCTAGGTCCTTCTTCGCCTTGTTCTCCTTTATATCCTTGCGGGCCATTTCGTCCATAAGTACCCTAGTTTCAATTCAAATATGTTTCATTATAAAGTTAAAAACAAAATATAACATAAATAGATATTTATTACTAAAATGTATACTTACTCTTGCTCCTATAGAACCATGTTCTCCTTTTACACCCTTTTCACCCTGCATTCCGGGTAAACCCTTTTCACCCTTCCTCCCTCTCGAAATAATCGTAACGTTGTCGTGGAAAGTATCAATTTTATATACAGTAGGAGGACGTCCAGGTTCGCCGACTTCTCCTTGGTCACCTTTGGGACCAGGTGGACCCACAGTATCATCCCCTGGTTCACCCCAGCTCCCTATTTCACCTCGCATTCCTATCGGACCCTTAACACAAAATGAAAATAAATTCAGTACAATTATTAAGCTATAGTCTAGAATAAGGGCGCTCAAATGGTCGATGACGAATACTTTATGAGTCGATCTAGAGAAAATAATTGCATTTCCTATATTCTACCTGCGCCATATACCCGATGGGTATATACCCGATTAGGTATATATCCTAATTACCCTACCTACATCACACATACTTGCAGCTTTTCAGAGTCGATCAATTGGAGTTTTTACAATATTAAGGTAGATCGCCAGCATTTCAAGTTTAAGCACCCCCAGGACTAGAAAATTACATATAACCCAGCTAATCTTACTATAAATAATATACTTATTGTATTTATTAATGTTTATGTGTTATATTGCATTTTTTTATTGCGGAGTTCATCAAATAAGAACACGGCCCACCTGATGGAAAGCGACCATCACCTATGGACATTTCCAACACCAAAAGGTGCTAAAAATGCGCTACTGCTCTCTTAAGGGAGACTGGAAGCTGGCCACTAATACCGCAACACAACTCAAGGTTGTTATGGAGGCATACTCTAGACCAGGGGTGGTAACAATCCAGACGGACAAATACCCCACCACCTGGCTGTGGGTTATTTTGTCGCCTCTTACAACAAGCCGCTCGACCGTAGGAAATTGTATTCTTTCTTCGTTGAATTTCTAGGGTTCCTAGGCTACTACTACTAGTAAAAAGGAAAGCTTTATATAAATCTCCGTATTCGTATATATTATGTACACATGTTACAATTATCGTTCTCAATAACTATTGGGAAGAAAGTGTATTTATTGTTTACGCCACCACAGTGCTATAGTGAAATAAGAAAAAAATAAAGAATAAAATACCTGCCATCATATAACTGACAGGAATTGCTTTTTGTGTACATAATAAGAGTGGAGGGTGTACTTTAGATAAGTCTTAAAAAGTCTTAACGATGTTTTAGTCACTTTTTTATTTAATTCATAGACGATAAGATTTGTACTTTCAAATAAGTATTAAGATTTTTAATTTTTTTTTGCGTTCCTTGATTTAACAAAACATTTAAAGCTTGTCTTTAGTCTTTCTCAGAATGAGTCGCACTATGACCAGCGGTTATGAATGCGGTTTTCACTGACTGGTAATAGTAATACTTTATGTCGTTTATTTGGATCGTTTAATCAATAATAATCTGAACATTAGACCTTAGTGTATTTCCAACGGAAAACGGTTAACAATTTGATGGGACGTTAATTAAATAAATGAACATCACGGGAGAGTGAATCTCCATTAGTAAAGGTAAATTAATTCATACCTGATCACCAGCTTCCCCAAGAGGACCGCTGTCTCCTCTCCAACCAGTTGGGCCAGGTAGACCCAAGGCCCCTTCATGCCCGTATTCTCCTTGTTCACCTTTGGCACCTCTAGAATTAAATCCTCCTTCTCCAGCCATGCCTGGAAGACCTTTTTCACCATAGAACCCCGAGATTCCTCTTAGTCCGGGTGGGCCTTGCCTGCCTGGTGGACCTGTTATTCCATCAACACCACTGCATCCATCCATCCCTGGTATACCTTGAACACCGTCAAGCCCTTGTGGACCCTGAAAATTGAAATTTTTGTGTCTCTCTAACCATACACTAATTCTATGATTTCTCATGTGTTATATTATTATAATAAGTACTAATTATAGTAGGTAATATCAATATTTCCAGGATCTTATTTACAAGAAAATAATATATAATACAATTTCGATGATCTTAATATATCTAACTATTTGAGTTTTATTTTCTTAGTTCTCGTAGATTTCGAATTGTAGTCCCGCGGGAGCTACCGTTTTTTTTGCACCTATATGAATATTTTATCAGTATTTACTGACCATTTTCTTGTTCGAAAGTACACATAATCGGAATTCTATGACAATCCATTATTTATTTTCATTACTATAAACTTTGCATCTCTATTCCGAGGAATTCTATTCTATTTCTGGAATAAAGAAGTGTAGGTATGTATTAGTATGTTTATCAACATGATCAAAAGTAGAATATTCAAATTTCATGATAGCGTTTTCATTCCGAAGGCCGTCATGAGGAATAAAGAATGATCCAATCCCTTTTTCGTTCATAAATGTACGGAGTAATTGTATTATAAGTGGTCAAATTTTTATTTCATTAACAATATTATGTATTTAATATTTCTTTAAAAATATAATTTCGTCACGTTAAATTTATTTTGAACTTAAATAATATAAATACATTTTTGATAGAAAGTTTTTTACCTGTGGGCCGGGGTATCCTCTTGGGCCGTAATATCCTTCAGCTCCCTGTAAATTATGTAAGTATATACAATCTTATAATTGAGAGTAGTATTCTATGAAGAATTGCTTTAAGTTATAATGTCATACCCGTTCTCCTTTGTCTCCGACATCTCCACGTTCTCCAAATTCACCGCCTTCTCCAGGAGGTCCCAAGCGACCTTCAGGGCCATCTTCACCATAGTCTCCTTGACTGCCTGGCATACCAGGGTAACCAGGTTCACCCCTTTCACCTTTCAAACCCTTGCAGTCACATAGTGTCTGATTGCAGACCACCTGCAAGAAATAACGAAGGTAACATATAGTCTTATTGATATTGAGTTAAACTAAGTTTAAACACTTCTTTAAGATTCTTAAAGGATCGTCCAAACTTACTCGAACTCAATGTGAATAAGAGCTATAGAAGCGAATTTAATTCATAAGGGTGTATGGACGGTATGGTGTATTTAAAAAAATATCGGCGTGCCTTATCATGTGGCCCTCTGAACTCTGAACTACACAGGTAGGTACGTGGTGCATGCACCCATTTCACTTCCTACTTTTTTTGTACAGTATACAAAACAATTTCAGTTATAAGTATGTTCATGTAGCAGATTCAACAGTAAATTTGGTGCATTATTATATTATACGTATATTATTTAAGTGTTTCCGATGCCTGTGTATTGATGGTTATCTCTGGAATAATGTGGAATTATTAGACTATTAGAAATATTGTTTATGTGTTGATAGCAAGCAATTTCGAAATTATTTTATTTATATAATTCGATAGAAATAGTCCAAAAATAAATAAGAAATATATAAAACTGCATAATTACAATTTGGCAAAAACAACAGACGGCCTTATCGCTAAACGCAATTTCTTCCAGGCAAACTAATTTGAAGGATTTTATTGACTAATCGAGCAATTTAGGTAGAGCAGGAAGTGAAGAAATATTCACTTCTAAAGTCGTAAAATTGTGCCTCTACCCTTTAACTTCTGAAGTGCGAGGTGAAAAATTCAAGTCGAGTTCAAAAACACTTTCAACGAGGAATTTTTTAACAAGTTTCGTTGAGTAGTATAGTAGTTTTTAAGATATGGTGCACATATTTTTGATTAATGCTTTTTTAGGATTTTGTAGACATGATCTTTGTCTTTACGGAACCATTCACTGAAACTTGGTCCGACATTCAATTAGTCGTTTTTTAGTTTTACCACCTTAAGTTTATAGTGGCATACTTTTATGACGCATAGCAAATCCCACCTTCTAATGACTTTAGTATTGTATGCATCAAACAGCTTAATAGACAAATCAGTGAAATAAATTGTTCGCCTTAAGTGATCGTCACATAACAACTAAAGTGAGTAGCCGTGAAACCCAGTTTATCGGAGACAATTAGACTGCTGAAATAATTGATTTTACAGAATGGGTCATCTGGATGATGTCAGAAGTATTATTACATCATCCATCTATGGCTGGGTGATAAAGTAAACATTGTACAGCGGGTACAATATTTAGAATCAAATACCTACTAACAACTAGAAACGTAATCCTTGAATTCAATTTTAGGCTTCCGTAATCATACGCAAATAGTTCATGCCTCGTCGTCCGTTTAACGAATATTAGAGTTATATCAATAAAATTTGGTATATCAATAATTATATAGATAAAATTTGAAAATCCATTTCGGGTTTATTTTTTTATAGGTGTCCGTCCGACTTTCATATTAAGTTTTAATTTTCCACGGTTATATGTAGTTACGTTGACAAAAATAAGGTTCCACCCTTATAATATAAAGGCCATTTATGCTGTGTATATCAGTCGTTTGTTTCGGATACTACTGGATCTACGTGGATGAGGAGGTTTAGTCTATTTAGCGATACACATTTGTGTAGTGAAATTTCAAAAAAAGTAAAGATTAAAGGTGGCCGCTATACATATAACAAGGACTTGAATATTTTATAATCAGTCGTTCTGTAAAAAAAATAGACGCGGTAAAGTACTTTTAATCAAAATTGTTTTAACCAATATTCCTTGAGCAGTTTCTGAGGAATATGGGATAATCCGCCGCCAAATAACAAAAACAAGGAATATTTATCACATCTATCACATCCCTCCATACTGCTGACTGGTAAGCATTTAACCCTTTTTTTACCGTTTTGCACTTACACAAAATTACAGAAAAACAGACGCATAGTACAATAAAATAAAAAAGCTTGTAAAAAATATCGGTACTTACAACAAAATGCACGACAATTGAAATTTCCAGCATTGGTAAAGGTTCCTTCCATAATGGCTTCGAAACCATAAGAACTTAAAGCTAACTTTATTCTAAGTGTTTCACTCTACTTGAGAAATCTGGCTATCTATAATATTATAACATTCTAAACATGCCTTGTCTGTACATTAAAGCTATTAAAAAAATTCGCTGATTGACAGCTAATTCTTAGACTTAAAATCTACGCTACTTTTTATCCTGGGTCTCGCGGGAACTTTTCCCGGGAGCGATTTTTAGTCTTTCTTGTGCATAAAAATTCGCAATCCGACACCGTTTTCACTGAAACGATAGTTTACATTATCTGTTTTAAGCGCGGTAATTTATTTGATTTTGGTTATTCCGACGTTATATATTATGTATACAAGTCGCGAAAACTTAAGAAAATATTACATTACCTTTTAAATGCTGCGGTAATTTGTGTCGCGCGGGAATTCTATCTATATAAATAAAAATGAACTGAAGAAATGTATGTCACGCATAACTTGAGATCGACTTTACAGATTTTGATGAAATTTTTGTGTGTTCTGACTGGGCCCCCGGATGGTTTAGATTTACAATTGGAACCGGTAGGAGGCACTAGAATCGGGTCCTAGATTTTTATTTTTTTAGAGCAAGACAAATATATTTCACAAGACCAAACCTAAAGTATGTAAGAATGTAAAGTAAATACTTTATAAATACATGTCTCAAGTTTCCGCCAACAATAGTGCTGATATTTGGTATTCCTATGTCACCTTTGCCCGTAATCAAATATCTTCTGTTTATACCTATGTCCGTCCATATAATTATGTGTGCACAAGTTTTCAGTGCACAAAGTTCTAGAGACACCATCTCCGTTTATTAACACGCCTTTCAAAGATCAATTTGCAGTTGACAACACTAAATTTGCATGACGACGCAATGCAATAGAGTTAACAACACTCGTTTTGTTTGCAGATTTATATTATGACTTCTGAATCAGCAATTTATTATTGCGTCGAAATATTACGACGGCTTGTTAATTTTTAGATGTTTTAAATGGAATGATCTATTGCTTTTAGGAGTATTTCTTTCTTGCATTGCAATGACATAACATTATACTGAATTTCGCTTAAGTTTAATTTTGTCCAAGATGAAACTTAGCAACGTCAGACGATATCTCTTTGTAGGGTTTCTATACCTTAACGTACAATGGAGCCCTTATGAACTCTCTTCGGTGTTAAAGGAGATTATCTCAGGAACTAGCATAGAGATATGAAACTAATAGTTTCTACAAATATACGGGAGTATTTTTTGTATACTTAGTGAAAAAGTTAAAGTAACGGTATTTTTTTAAGTATTTAAAACAAGTCCTGTCGTCTAACTTTGATATATAGAACTGGAACAGTATGATACAGAGGGGTAATATCATGAATATATTTGTTTACTACGATATGCCCGCGACTTCGTCTAAGCTTAAGCTATTGATTTAGTGGAAACTGTACCGGCATAAGCTAATTTTTGTGCATCCGAACAACTTCAAACCGCTTCTGGGAAAATTCCTGCAGGATTCCCGGTATAAAAAATCACACATTTTATTACATAAAATATGCTATCGACCAGTAAAAAAGTAACACCGGATTGCGAATTGTTTGTAATCTGAGCATTTAAAATGATTTCCAGAAAAAATCCCGCGGGATTTCCAGGATAAAAAGTAACTAAAGCAACAGCAAAAACATCATCAAAATCAGCAAAAACCGTATCGAAATAGGCCCAGTAGTTTTTACGTGAATCCCGAACAAATAGACAAGAAATCTAAAAAAAATTGCATCATGTTCTTACATACATACATACATACATAACTTCACGCCAGTTCCCTTGCGGGGTAGGCATGAACAACAGAGCGCCATTTAGGTTTATTCTTACACACCTCACTTGCTTCTTTGACATTCATAACTCTTGTCATGCACGCTCGTCTGTTCTTAAGGCTCCTGACATCATCATGTTCTTCATCATGTATATAGTCTATTTCAGGTATTTTGTAATAGCTTCAATGGCCGTTATCCTGCTCTTTAAAAAAATCTAGAACTCGATTGCAGCGCCATATACCGGGTCCAATTGTGAATCTAAACTATCCCGGGACACGCTGAAATACACAAAAAATCACCTAAATCTTGAAACCTGACTGCAGCGCCACTTACTCGAATCAATTGTGAATCTATACCATCTCCCGAGACGCACTTAAACACACACAAAGAATTTTGTCAAAATTCTGGAACCCGATTACAGCATCATCTACCGGGACCAATTATGAATTAATCTAAACCATTTTCGAGTACACTTAAACAAACACAAAAAAAAATCAAAATCGGTCCCACAGTTTAGGATGAATTTAGCGGCGCCACCTACCGGGTCCAATTGTGAATCAAAATCGTCCCGGGATCCATTTGAACACACATTGTTTATCAAAATCGGTTCAATAGTTTAGGGAGAGTTTAGTGATACACGAACAGAAGAATTTTATACATAAAGATTTTTGGGCCAGAAACAACAAAATATTGCAAACTGTAGTAATTTTTATGTTTTAATTCTTCTTCTTTTTTATTAGAAAATATTTAATAGGAACAGTTTTTAGTGTTTGATTCATATTTAGTATTCGTAATTATGCCGCGTTCTTAGGCTTCGACATATAGGCCACACATCAAGGGGCTGAGGCCCGTATTGTCAGAATAGCTTATATTTCTCACGGTACTCTTAACGATCCGTCTGACGCGTCTTCTCATGGCGTCATTGTTTCAGGAGTTTCACGAGAACTCACGTCAAGGCGTCACCATGGTGCCACTGACAACGAGGTTACGATGCTGCACAAGTTAAAAATGTGCCCTGCCCGGACGACGAGCTCTTTAGCCGCGGTCCAGCTCAATGCGGATGTGACGCCGACGTCCATTTTGTAAGCCTGTAATGTCCGCTAAGGAGACGGCGGGCTGGGTGAGGAATACCGTAGCCCGATTTCTCTCAAGCACAAACGCGACTAAACACCGCCGGAGGGCGTAATGATCTCTGGCTGACGAAATCGCGCGGCTGTGGGTAACGTCACTCGGACACAACTGCCGTTACCTGCACCAAGACCGCTGAGTCAAGGACGCAAAGGTGTTCCGTGCGCGCCACTGTTATCTGGATGCAACCTAGGATGCGGGAGGGGCTCTAATACGCTCTGGCGTATGATGTCATGCCATGGGCTGGAGGCAGCCAGTCAATCTACTACCACGGTAGGGCCACGTCAGCTATAATCGCGGCGATAGTAATGTATTTAACCCTGTGACCTTAGCCCATGTCGAAAATAAAACACACATTAGTATATAGTATACCAGCCTAGCTGGGAATCTCCACACTGGCCCATTGCAGGTCCGTGAACATTGAGATGCGAGTAAACTGCATTTTTTACTTTAAAACAACACAACAAAACCGTCGACTTGAATATTAGCGACTTTTGCGAAGAGTCCCGAGTCCCGGAGTAGCTTTATCCACAAATGTTATTGCAATACTAAAAAAAAAGTCACTGCAATACTAAAAAAAAGTCATATCAGTCAGTTTTTATCCCGGTTGACTCGTCTCTAGTTTATACTAAACAAATTAGTTTGGGATAAAAATAGTCATACGAGCATGCCACATGACATGAGACAATTTGTGATCGACCATCGGCCATTAAATAATTTTATGAGCAGTTCTGTTTTCATTTGACCGATCAAAATAATTTGTACACAACGTTTGTAAACCCATCAACGATCTGTTTAACTTTTACTGAAAGGTTACATTTTAATGTTAATTTTTATACCAAATCGCGAACTAATAACAGTATTAAAATCAATGACCCTTAGAATATAAATCCAATGGATTTTAAATTCTACCCATAAATAACATGGTAACTTGAATAGAATGGATATATGCACCTATTCCATCTATATGTATGTATACATAAAATGCATGTCAGTTACGTTACACCGCGATTAACGTGGAAAAAAATTTGACCGATTATCATGAAAGTTAGTATATGTAACTGGTTTCTCATGGAGAAATATATGGCGCTGATCGCTGCGAAAATTATTACGTATATGCCTATACATATATGTTTGAAGACAGATAACAGTTTCCTTTATCTATAGTGTTATAACTCGCCACTAGATGTCATTGCAATGCATCATTTTGTGTTCTTTAACATACAGACCATCCATTTTAGAAACAGAGGCATTATTACTCTCAAACGCCATTCATCGTTCGTTTTCGTCCAATCAGTCCGAAAGACTCAATGAAATTTTAGATAGAAGAAAGAAAGAACAAAGATTTCTCTAAAAATACAATAATATTATCTTATACATATAATAAAACTGTAGAAGTCGAATTTCTGTACAATGAAAAAAAAAAATGCTAAAAACCGAGTAAGATAGATAGATAGATAACACTTTATTGTACACCATTACAGAAAACAAAAAAAAATCTTATAGCCTAAAAATATTCTAAATGTGCACAATGGGCGGTCTTATCGCTAAGAAGCGATCTCTTCCAGACAACCCGTAAGGGGTATGTAAGAAGTGAAATAGAACTAATTTAGATTTTTTCTAATTTTTTGTTACTCTAATATTTTCTTAAGTTTTCGCGACTTGTATACATAATAAAAACCAAAATGTTGGAAAAACCAAAATCAAATAAATTACCGCGCCTAAAACCGTTAAAACGTAATTTTATTATTTTGTTACTCTGTTTGTCTAGATCCACTTTTGATCCCGAAAAATTAAATAGTTCCCGTGGGATAGTTAAAAAATACTTTAATTACTTAAACAGCCTATTATACACCTTATGCACGTAATTAAGTATTGATATTGCCGGTATCATCATACAATAAAACAATTTATACATTAAAAAGACGAAATTCCGCGAAAAAGTAAAACAGTGTCTAGCATAGCGTATTTCATCATCATATTAAATAAACTAGATGGCGCTGATAGTATTCTACATGGCGATGGTGAAACATTATAAGGTATTGTGATTTTAATTAAAGGAATAATAAATACCACGCGGACAAAGTCGCGGGCTACAGCTATACTAATATATAAAGCTGAAGAGTTTGTTTGTTTGCTTGAACGTGCTAACCACAAAAACTAAAATTCTTTCAGTGTTAGATAGCCCATTTATCGAGGAAGGCCATTTATACTTTTGTAGGCTATTTTGTATCATCATGCTAACAGCAAACTTTTTTTTAAACTATTCCACACGGCCGAAGTCGCGGGCAGAAGCTAGTAGTCTATATAACACAAAAATAAATGGAACATACAACGAAACATGTAATCTATATATATATATAAATGAATCCCTATTTGGTCACGCCAACACGCGTGAACGGCTGGACCGATTTCGCTAATTCTTTTTTTTTGTGTTTGTTATTGTCAGGAGAAGGTTATTATGAAAGAAAAAAATAAGAAAATCGCGCGGAAAATTAGAAAATGTAAGAATACTTAACCACCATATAAAATTATTTCTAATCTAACCTTAGCGCTTTCGACAATATAAACTTTTTTAATGTAACCTTATGACGTTTGACATAGAATTGACAGAATGCGTGCTGCAAATATCGTTAAAGAGGATGTAAAAAAGTTAGGTTGGTCATGGCTGTGTTCGGAGCTGCTGCTGAAAATTCAAACGATGAGATCACTCATTTTCAAATGTGTGGTATGTCAGTAGTAACGAGGTGATGTGGCGTATTTTTTCGTTCCCAATACATGAAAGACACCCCACTGTAGTTCACTTGGTCCTGCATCTGGAAAATGGTCAAAGGGTGTACTTTACAACGGAAAACGTATTACGAGTTGAGAACCCGCCATGCACGACATTGACCAGCTTCTTTGAAATGTGGCAGAATGATGACTTTGCTAGAACACTGCTTTATTCCGAAATGCCACGATATTATACCTGGAATCAATCGTTAAAGAAACGACGACGACGGAAACAAGGACAGCCAGTAACTTGGAGTTACCCTCAAGTATTTTCCACCAATGCACTAGCACGTCTTTGCATAGTCCATCCCAGCCAAAACGAGTGTTTTTATTTGCATTTACTGTTAGTCAATGTTCGTGGCCTAACATCATTCCAACAACTGCGAACTGTTGATGGTGTATTGTGCGGCACATACAGAGAAGCCTGTCAACATTTGAGATTGCTAGAGAATGACACTCATTGGGACCACACACTCGAAGATGTTGTGATGTCATCAAATGCTAAACAAATACGAACATTATTTTCCATAATTTTGTCTACATGCTTCCCATCAACACCGTTTTTTTATTTATTTATTATACCAATTCGAATTCAATATTCATAGTTAAGACAGGACAACGTCTGTTGGGTCAGCTAGTCAAGTATAAAGAAAACACGCAAAAGATGTTCTAATAGGAAAACGAATGACGAAAGACATTTGAGAGTAAGCCCTCAGGCACTGGCAGGATAACGTTTTCCGAGTTCTATAGAAATTGTAAACGTATTAGAGGTATTTTGATATAAAGGGAAAAATAATTGAATATATTTTATTGTATGAAAATCTTATTTTTTTTAGCTGATATAAGTGGACGGTACAGACAAAAGACAAATATTCAAGTATATTAAAAGGGTCGTTTTATCAACCCTTAGATCATCTGCATTAGATTGCGACACGAGAGCGGACCCCGGCTTGCCACGAATGCGGCGTGCTTGAAAGTGATTATAAAAATTACCGAAACACTAAGAAAACTATTCTTAATTAATGTTTATATAGTTTAATTAAAATACAGCTGACGTCTATTTTTACTGTCGGGAGCTTCCATTGTCATCATTTTTACTGCATTTTACTTTTGTCTTTTGTCGTGACAAAATGCACGAACAAAAATGCACCCTAATGCCAAACATGAATTGAACATGTGTGCCCGTCTCAAAACTCGGCTGTTTGCTATTAGATTGACATCATCTTACCATGTGTACCTATTTTCTTGTTATTGTTTTATGAGGTTGGAACAAAAACCGATTCCGCGAATACTAAGTTTAACACTCATCATATTTTTATATAAATAAAAATATGATGAGAGCTAAACTTAGTATTGTTAAGCATACTAGTGTTGTTGCTTGTTGCAAATTATAATACTTATGTATATTATTATCTATTATGTTAATAAACTATGATTTTGAAGAAATTGTATGGCAGTATAGGGTGCTTGAGTGCTTCGCGAATTTTTACTAAGTATACAGCTGTAGCTGTACAAGATTGCTTCCGCTATTTTAATTTAGAGATTCAAGTCTAATAAAAAACTCAATGTATGTACAATTATGATTGAAAGTATTGTGCATCGTTTATAAATGCACAATACTTTAGAAATTTTCACGAGACAAAGTTATTTCGATAATTCACTAAAAACAGGACCTAAATCGGTTAAGGCGTTAAGCTATTATGAAGATGCTCATCAAGAACAATCATTCTCAAATCAAAAACACTAAAATTTTTATACATACTTTTGCAATAGATGTCGTGAAAGTAACGTAGAATGTGTAATACCTGACACAATTTTAATATTAGAAATCAATATAAAAATGGCTAATTGTGTCTCAGAACAGGTACAATGTTTGGCTGCCGATTGCCATAAAAGCCTTAATTACATTAAATGTATATTTTTTTATAATATAAGTACAGTCTACACACTTCGCATGTTCCATTTTTATGTATCACATGCGGTTAATTATGATATGACGACATTATATTATGGAAACAGGCGATTATAGAGCGAATGAGTCATTAGTTGCAATTCAAGGAACAGGCTGGATAAACAATCATTGCAGTGTCCAAGGAGATAACGGCCATTCGCACATCCCACGCCGCCCGCCCGGGCCCCGCGCCCCGTCGGCTCCCTACCCTGCCCCTGCCGCCACGTGCTGCACATATCACGGACCGATATGTGCTAATATCACTTCTTACATTTCAAGCGTAATTAAATCCTTCAAGTTCAATCGATACTTGATTATTAGAGGGACTTCATTGGAATGCTTTGTTCGGTAATGCGGTGACAATTACATTATTATTAGGTGTTTGCAACTGTATCTACAATAACAGTTTACGGAGCGAAGCGGTGTTTATGTTAGTTTAGTATCCACGTAGGGGTGCCTAAAACAGATAATTTCCAATTAATGTCTGGAGTTACGCGCAAGAATTGAGTGAGGAAGTCCCGCTTTCGCCGCAGACTTAGAACCATGACATAGAAAGCAAATTACAAGATAGTCACCTCCTTGGATATGTGGAAAACAAATGTCCAGCTATGGCACCTACGTCAGCTTGGAGCTTGTTGAAGTGGAGGCTTAATGCTAGCTTAACGTCGTAAGAAATGACACTTACGTGTCAATGTAATGAGTGGAAAATCAATTATAGGAAAGCGGTCTGAGGGCTGCGAAGCGGACGCTCTAAACTCAACTATAATTTAACGGCAGGATGATGATGCGTACATACATAGTATGTTTTGCCTGTCAACATTTAAAATGCCTCCTTTTGCTATGAGTTGACATAAAGGTTGGGAGGGGAGTATTATTGCGCGTGCTAATGCGACTCCACGCAGACGCCGGCGGTTGGCTGGCATCCGGAGACGCAGGTATGCGCATGACTTCCCACCCTGAATAATGCCGCTTCAGGGGGCCTTTAGCTATCAAGAGAGTAAAGGATTCATCACCCCCGCTGACGAAGTGGATGTGTTCTGATTCCCGGGGCACATTCAGGCACTTTTTGCGCTGGATCGGACTGGGCGTAACTACGTTCTAAGTCTCAGCCTTTCCTACATAAAAAGCGCGGGGCACATGGGGGGAGGGTGGTTTTAGTGGGTAGTGATTGTTGCCCGTGCAACTTCTCAGAGTCTCCACACAAGCCGGTTGATTACTGTTTGGATTGCCCCTTAAATTAAGGGAAAAGCCTCCATGATCAACTATGGTCTAATCCCTTGCAAAGGACCCGGTATTGTGCGTAAATAGCATTTCCCCCGCCTTAAAACCCTGTATATGAAAATCATTGCACAAGAATGATAGTTCTAAAAGAAGGCAATCAAACATTCAGGTGCGAGTATTCAGTACGTACTTTACTATTGATGTTGTCTTGTTCTGTTTAGTTAACAAGAAGTCACAGTCTATTATTAAATATTATTATACCTATGTCAAAAATTAAAAAATGGAACGGTCTGCAGGGTTTACGACCGTTTTACCGGAATCCGGTGACCCCGTCTAATCGTAAACGCGCTCTCGATACGTGAAACACGGTGCGGGCGCGGGCGCAGCCAACTCAACATTATTAACTAGCTTTGTTATCGGCATAATCATCTTTTTTAATTATTTTTCCAAATTCAGTAATATCGGTAAGTCTACATACACTTATTATTTGGTATATTCCACTATTATAATATAAATGTGAGATATAATCATATTCTAAGCATTACATCCCATTAGAGTTTGGAATGCACACTTTCCTACTTTTTCTTCACTTCGCACGGCCTTTGGTATCCCAAACTGTAAAACAATTGGTACGCATAACACCCCTCACGATGTTAATTCAGCATGTTTTGCGTCAACCCCTTTTACAGAGACCTGTCGGAGGCGACATGGCTAACAGAAGATAGATAATATTATATTAGTCTATAAATCTTTTACTGTTGGGCTCGGACCTCTCCCGTTAGAAGGAAACGGTCAATATATCACCTTAGGTTTGTTCAAGACGGAAGGGCAGGTTTCATAGTTTGATAATTTAGAGATGTAGATTTCCTCACGCAACTTTCCACAAAATGTAGTCCGTATTAATATGCACAATCGGTCAACAAAACGCAAGTGGCGGTGGGTAAATACTTCCCGTCAAGAATTCAAATAGTAAGATAATTACTAAACACAAAACATTTATCGTAATAATTTCTTAATTCTCCGAAGTCATTGTTGTACCTTTTATATAATATACTAGGATTTGCCCGCCCGCAACTTCGTCCACATTGGACACGTGAAAAAATTACAGTTATTTTGCCAATTTACAAACCGGACGAATAATAATCGTCCACTAACCGGACGACTAAACCATCGTATAAGGAACTTGCTAGTAGTCCGGTTAGCGGACGAGACGAGACACTTCGATTATTAACTTAGTTTTAACGGACGACTAGCAAGTACCTTTTTAAGTGGCTAGTCGTCCAGTTAGCGGAAGAGGACGAATATTATTTGTCCGATTACCGGACGACTAGCAAGATCCATATATACAAAATCAAAGTTATTTCCAGCAGGGCAATGGATTTCTTTAGTATGGAAATACCTGAACTCTGGAATTTTTTGGAAAAACCCGGGATAAGTATTGTTACTTAAGGCATATTCAACTAAAACTGCTCTACTAAAGATGTCTAATAAATATAGAAACTGTTATACCAAGCAAGTCAATTTGGAAGTTAGGAAATCTCGGGAACTATAAAGTCCCGGATTAGTCAGATATGCAAATCGTTATAAAATAGTACCAAGCTCTGCCGTATTGAGAGTAAGCCGGCCAATTTTAATGCTATTTTTAGCCGTGTGATCGATTCTCCAAAAACAATGTGGGATTCCCAAGATATAATGTACCAAAGCATCTAAAAAAGAACGTAAGCTATCTATGGTTCTTTTGAAATCCTATCGGAATCAGCGAATTTTTATGCAACGTAACTAATATGTTTCATGTCAGATAAAAATTCCACGGCATTCCCGGTACACTAAGCATCGCAGTATTTGAAAAAGAATGTAAGCTATCATTTTATTGAAAACTGTGTCCGAATAAGCTAATATGCACCCTAACAACTTAAAAACACTCCCGGGGAAATTCCCGCGGGATTCCTGGAATAAAAATATCACATTTTTACTACACAAAATTTGCTTTCGATCAGTAAAAAAAATCGCATTGGGATTCGATTTCTTTTTCAGTCTAGTCACTTTAAATCATTGCCAGAAAAATACCCAGGATAAAAAGTACCGCAGATTTTTAATCCAAGAATTTGCTATGGATCAGCGAAAACCGAATCGAAATCTGCCCAGTAGTTTTTACGTGAATCTCGTACAGACAAGAAATCTAAAATAATTTTTATAGCGCTCTCCAACGTTTATATAGCCTATTCCAGTTGTTTTTTTTTAATAGCTTCAATATACAGACATGGCATTTTTAGAGTTTTATAATATTATAGATGTAGCCTAGTATCTAGACTGTTGGGTGTGGCGTCCCCACATGTGCTTTGCAAAAATAAATAAATATATGTATAAGGAATAAACTACTTGCGACACAATTATTTTTAATTAAAGGCACATATGCTACAATAAATCATTCTGACACAATTATATGCAATCACACTACATCATAAGCTCTAACCGTTTTATGTTCTATGTATCAAATTAGTGTTAAAACATGCAGGCACAATGATTTGGGCAGTATAACATAATAGTTTTGTAAAATGTAAAAACTGTGATTGTATATTAATTTCTGAATTAAACTCTCGGCTTTTGTCGGTTTTCATAAATATTCCGTCCCGTTGCCCACGGGAAAAGAGATATTTATGTCCCCACTATTGGTTCTGGATGGTGTACGTGCGTGTGACTCGTCTTCGTCTTCCTCTTGCTCTTCCTCTAACTATCTGTGTTTGCTTGGATAATGTGTGTATGCCACTTCGGTCTAATGTGTGTGGTGATTGTGATGTGTGGTTGAATTTAGGGTGTCTGTGTTGTTTACAAATATCGTATGTCCTAGTACCTTACATAGAATGTTTGTGGTGTGTAACGCAGCCTACTCCAATGAAATGGTTATATCAATTGAAGCCTTCTAGATTTCTATGTTTTTTTATGCTTTTAGCTACTATCCCTGCACCTGTAACTATGGGGACGACAGTCGCCTGTATATTCCATAACCGACTGACTTCAGTTTTTAATGGTAGTTGCTTGGTTTTTCTATTTCGTTACCTCCTATGTTATAGTCTGATGGCACTATTATGTCTATTAAAAATGTTTTGTTATTCGTTATGTCTACGTAGATTAAGTCTGGTCTGTTATGTCTTATTGTGATATCTGTTTGAACCGGCATATCCCATAGTATCTTGGCTTGATTATTTTCTTTAATTTGTGGTTGCGTTATGTTTTCTTGCCACCAGAGGGGTGAGACGTCTGTACTGTCTTTTCTGGCCAGGCACCAGTAAACGTACTGGACGAGATTATTATGTCTATCGACGTAATAAATGCCCGCCAATTTTTCGCACCCAGAGATGATATGGTGAGCGCTTTCATCTTTGGTGACACAAAGACGACATTTGCCATCTACTGGTGCCTTAAGTAGGTCGCTTTGGTGTTGCTTAGTGTTAACTGCCTGGTCTTGTATTGCATGTACGGATGACACTACTAGGAGATACATGTTGTTTTTGGGTCCACTTAAATGAAAGTTCTGAGTCTATGTTGGTCTGATCTAGTACTTTTCTAGGGAATTGCCCGTGTAGTGGTTTGGATCACCAGGCTAAGTTTCGTTTTTTGGTTATTGCAGGTTTAATTTCGGAGTCTATGTGCTGATTGTTATCTGGTAAACTTAGTTCTGTCTTTATGTCCTGAACTTCCTTTATTATTGAGTATTTTTCTTTTTGAGTGTCATGATTTAGTATTGTTTTAATTAAGTCACCAAATTCTGTATTCAAATATTGCTTGTATTTAATTATTTGTGTTTTGTAGATGTATTCTATGTTTTGATTCAATATTATATTATTATTTGTGGAAGTAGAGTATTTTAATATTAATTAATCGTTAACATTACATATTATTGAAACATATTCGCCTAGTCCATTTCTATTCACCACCAGTATAGACTTTATTTGCTTAGAATAAATCTATATATAGTCGAGTCTAGTATATAGTTTATATTGAGCATTTATGGTAAACAAACAAGTTTTCATTAATTAATTTTGTAAGCCATGAATGCTGATATGATTACGGTATTAAGTATATTATCATTCAACAATGGTTGGAAGCTTGTACCGGAGTCTTTTTTCAATCAGCTAAAATATGGATCCTTTAGCCTGGCAATGGGATGTTTATAACAATATCAGCTCTTACACGGCCAACTTTTAAGCTTGGATCTTTCTCGATGAGCAGTTCGTTCCCTCCGATTATTCCTTCGATTAGGATTTGAACTATGATTGGAACCTATATTAAGAATAAGTTACGACAATATATTTGTGAATTGCAACAAAAGTAATGTTTTTCGACCTACTCTGTTAAACAATGATTCGTTTATACACTGACGTTGACAACGAAGTTTTGCTAAATATAGATGTGAAGTATGGTTGAACGTTCTACAAGCTTTTGTTACCGCACTGAAACTATTGACCTATTTCACATTACTGGAAGTAAGCAATAACTTTCAGTGCACTGCTCTCGGCTATTAAACTCACAGTACATAAATTACCAAACCGCGAATGCTACGCAATAGCGTAAATACAAACCAGGAGATGCAAGCTTATACGTCTGTGTTTTTAAACATCATCTTGCTATAATATTTGGTATCATTCAGATCTTAGGTCCCAAGAATTATTGTCTCGTAAACTTGCAATATTTTTCAATAATGATAGATACCTGCTTACATATTTTTTGTAATTGTATTAACTTTAAATGTTAATAATTTAATATAATAATAATATTTGTTATTGTATTAATTTTGAAAGTTGGCATAGTGCATTTTTCACTTTTAAAAATTTAAACATTTTAACAACAACACACACGTGTACTATTTCTAAATGCATCTCTGGTGCGATGCCTGATAAAGATTGATTTAAATCCATGTTCTAAAGTCGGTAGCTTTTTACTCTCCGAGGACACCGGACCATTCGCCAATGACATTCATACACCAGTATAAGAGCGTCTAGTGCGCTCTTAATCGGTTTTTTACGTAGATTCGAATATAGAATCAGCAACATTAAAATGTTGTGCTACTTATTACCTAATTCCTCTAACATTCAAATTTAGGAATTAACACTTCAAGGGACGGATTGCGCATGTGTGTTCTTTTAAAATTCGAAGCTAAATAGAAAAGTAAAGGAGAGCCACCGCCTAGTGAAAAAACCTAAAAAGCTCTTAAACTCTGCAATTACATGATTAAATAGTGCCATTCTTCTCTCGCTCTTAGATACTTCATTAATTAAAAATTAATTTTTAGACCAAATCAATTAAACATTTAAAAGACCATACTGATTTTAAATTGTTAATTGATTTGGTATAAAAAATAGACTTCAGAATAAATATCTAATAAATATAAAGAATTACCCATAAAGTTATTTAGTCATAAGCAGTGCCGTAAATAGGGCGGTGCCATCGGTGCCCAGGCACAGGGCGTAGACTCTGGGGGGCGCAAGAATGACCAGACCAGGCAGAATTATTATTTTTGCGGTTTGCTCCTGATAAGTTCCTGCTGCGCCCCTAGTGCTCGATTCCAATACATACGTGTATACCTACCTACATGCCAGTATTATTTTTTTGGCAGCGCACAAGCGTATTTGTGTTCTACTTCTTTAAAAAAATTGTTTTTTCTTCCAAAATATTAGATAATTGGTCCACTAACACCAAGGTCCTTATGCGTTATTTTATCACCCTGAATGAAAGAAAGTAGGCCTATACATAGCTACCTATAATATCTAAAAAAAAAACAAGGGCGCAGTTATAGAAGCTCGAATAGGGCGCATAAAGGGCTATTTACGGTACTGGTCATAAGTTTTAGGAGCCTATCAGAGCTACTTTTTGGTGCGCATTCGTCATTCGGAGTGTCAATCATCTTTTATATTAAACGTTCAGAAAGATATTTTAAATTAAATTAATATTTTTGTTAAAAGCAAGTTTAGTTATTTAATAAACTTTTAAGCATGTCATTAAAAATGAATATTTCTTATATAATTAATTTTTTATTGGGAGTATATTCTATGAAGTTTCACTGTTAAAGTTTCAATTTTTATTTAAGCGCGATATGACCAAACATGTAAAAATAAGGGAACGTGGTTTACTTCCTCTAGGGTTCAATGTTCTAGCTGGTCTACGTCACGGCGATAAAGAGCGAGATTCATGAATGAGTTCGTACATTGACAGGGCGACTCACCCCGGAATAAAGTAACCAAACGTTGACCGAGAAACAAGTTTACATCACAACAAAATGTAATGATTACATTGTTAAAGACATCTGCTATTTTAATAACTCATGGGAATAAAAAAACTCATAACTAGTGTGCATCATATTTATTTTTGCTTGCGTTTTAAATAGCATTCACGCCCAAAAGATTGATATTTTAATCTTTACATAGTATAAAACAAAGTCGCTTTCCGCATCTGTCTCTGTAATTCTTCCTAATATATGCAACGAATTTTTAAGCGATTTTCACCATCAGTTAGATAATTTTTCGATGAAGGTTTATAGGTACTAGCTTTCACCAGTAGCTTCGCTCGCGATATATAAAGACATAGTTAAGTTTTTATGTAAGTAAAATAAAGCTACTTACTTACTAGATAAAGACCAAAACTCTAGTTAATTATGTGATAACTGTTATACGTACGTTTAAACACAAAAATGTAATTGCATGTTATTCTTTTAATTACATTAAGTACCTACTTTAACTATTATCATGATATCATTTTTCGGTTAATTTTTTACCTAAAATACTTATTTATGATACAATAAACATTAAAAATGAGGAACGTGCGTGGCAATCCGCGAAACCTAAACGATGCTGTAGAGGTGACACGTCCACTGTTTTCGACGTTTGGCAACATTTAATCCAAAACACCGTATGTCACAAAACCTATAATTATCAAAAGTGAAACGGAGGACAAAGTAAATATTTTTTTTTCCTTTTGGGAGCTAATATTTCGTCACTTACTGACTTCATTAAAAAGTTATTAAAGGAACATTAGCTAGGGTTTTTTAATTGACTAACGATGTAGAAACCACATGAATATGGAAAATATAAACTAATATTGAATTTTTCCGCGATTTCATTACAGCGATGTGTAGCGACATATATTGGTATATATAGATTAATGTATTCGTACTAAATTTAAAGATGAGCGCACGGACATGATGAGAACAGAAGCGTTGTTTTTACCAAAATACCTTGGGAAACCTATAAATTAGTGTATAATCAAATTACGGACCATGTATCAGATCAATCACTACCAAAGAGAAGCGTGCCTTAAAGGCTATCAGCATTGAAGCATGTTGAATAGCAATGCCGATTG
This sequence comes from Dendrolimus kikuchii, assembly GCA_019925095.2. NCBI lineage: Eukaryota > Metazoa > Arthropoda > Insecta > Lepidoptera > Lasiocampidae > Dendrolimus > Dendrolimus kikuchii. The sequence goes on from CM034390.1 coordinate 14,100,812, forward strand.
GCTACTAGGTGTATAAATCAACCCTTTGGTCATTAGTATAACTCTAGCATGTCATGGATTGACAAGAGTCTGGTGATGATGACATTCAGGGTGACGTGACGAAACCTTCCACCAACACTATTTTAGTAAGAAAATTTTATTCTATTTCATTTATTATACAATATAGAAAATTCGATGCAAATTCAATTCTATTTTTCCCGATACGTCAAAGATTCATACATTATATATACTATCCACAAACATTATATAATATATTTACCAGATTTATACGTGACTTTACCCGCTTGGCTTTAACAAATCAAGTCAATAGGTATCTACCTATCCTACAGGATTTCACATCTATCAGGAATAAAACATTTTTTTCGCTTTCATGTACCTTATGAATTATTCGTAACAGAACAATGTTATTCGGATGAGGTGAATGCAATTTAGTGAAAACCGGTTAGGTGCATTCCGCTCCATGAACTTAAACGCTAACGCTTATAGGTGTAGATGTCGAGTAGGAGTTCGAAGACAATTACCAGTCAAAAAGTACTTGGCAACAGACATCTAGGAATAACAATAATAGTCGTCCTATATTTATCAGACTGATATAATTGTATGACATCCTTAAATTAAATCGTGGGAGTTATAATTCTGATTATTTCGGCAATTATTGCAAAAATTGTATTTATTATATACTCAACGACCAGTTGATAAAGGTTTCCTGCCGTTTTGATAACAGATGCTGTGTTTGTGCCGCGACCTCGTTTTGTAAGCTTTGTCAATGGGAGCTGATTTTGACCTAATTTATAACCATTTGATAAACCAACCCACTGTCAATTCTGTCCACATCCACGCGATGACCATTTATTTCCCGTGATTCTCATCCGGTAGTTGACAGTATGAAAAATATAGGCAGATTTTTATATATATCGTAGATTACGATCTAAACATGTCAAAAATAAATTGTTTTAATTAAAATAATAAATATTAATTTATATTTTTGAGAAATAAAATCGTTACGTTGCAGCCATTAGTCACGTGACAGTGAACACCAATCAGAGCGCGTGACGTCATAGTGTGCAAAACACAACAAGTTGTTAATGAATTCTCAGTGTAAATTTATCGTTTTCCATTAATTTTGCTGTAAAATAATAGTATTTCCATTGTTATACACTGTGTTCATACGACTACAACAATCAGTTACAGTAACCGCAAGTTTTATAAAAGCAAAAACCAATAATTTGCCAAAAATCGACGTTGTTATGCTGGGTGCCTTTTTCGCAACTAACACCAATTTGTGCCCTTAAAACTTCTGTGTAAGTATATAACATCACAAACTACTATGGATACTACGTATTATAACATTAAACAATAGCACCTAGTGTTAAAATTGTGATTAAGATTTGGCAAAGTATTATTTTTTAATAATTATTTTTGAGGTTATGATAATTTTAATATTCGTAAATGTTGATGCTAATGGTGAAATTTCTTTTGTAGATCATCGCGAGTATGTTATGGAGATGACGCCCTTAGTTATGTGCATTTGAAACGTGATTGCAAACTCCTGTATTGTAAAGTGTAAAATATACCCAGATCATAAAGTGCTATCGAAATTATCGTCATCGCAGGAGTGAAGAACCAGTATGTACTTCTGCGGATTGTTATTTGAAAAAATCGAAGCTATCACAACTGTGAACCAGTTTAAAATTTGTAGTAGTAACCCTAGTTTACCATCAAATTCAAATGTACTTATAAGTTTTCAGAAGTAGGACAAAAAATGAAACTTGAGGATTGTGCATTATTTAAATATCAACATAATCCTGTTCTCAGTGATACAGCCAGCACTTTAATGTATCAACTTGTTTTAAAATATAATGAAAAATGTGAGTCATTTTTAAGAAATGCAGTAATATCAGATGCTGTCATTAAAAAATTTAAGTGGAAATAAGTGAGTAATTTAAAAGCGGTCTTTGACATGAATTAAGATATGGATGGATAACAGCATCACAGGCTTTTGAAGTAAGTAGATGCAAGACCCACAGTCAGAGAAAATTTGGAACTGAAACTTCATAAAAAAAATTAAGAAATGTGGTCTCATATTAAGTCAACAATATCCAATGACCGCTGGTTCACTGGATGGTACATGTGAAAATTGCATAGTAGAAATTAAGTGTCTCTACAGTACAAACCACATTCAAATTATATTAAAGATGGGAAGCCTACAAACAAATATGCTCAATTACAAATATAAATATATTTGACTGCTGTGGAAACATGTATATTTTGTATAGCGGATCCAAATTTTTCTAATAGTAAAAAACTTAAACTTTCTGTGTAGCAATCAGTTTTGAATATGGTAATGATCTTATTACTGACAGTTTGTTACCATTTTGGAAATGCCATGTGTATCCATTAGTTTATCAAAGCATACAAAGTAACCACTAGGTAGGTTCTGATCTCATCATTTTATAATAAAATAAAACACAAAATGATTTTGGAGTTTTATTTAATGAGGCAATCTTATAAATTAACTAAACTACCATGCTCTAGGGCTAGGGTAACTAGGTTAGTTCATGACTACTTAAGGCCGGTTCCTATATCTTACTATTCACTCACCCAACCATCAGTTGAATTTTGTCATTATTTGTATGAAGCTTATGTCAAATTTTAAGCGATGGTAAGGTAAATGAACTCTATAAGATATAGGAACCAGCCATTAGTGGACTTATCATCTATGAAGTAAAATTGTTCATGGAAAGGATATTTATTTACATATTTTTTATTTGTATGAAAGATTTGATTTGGATGTGTTGAGTGGAATGGTGATAGTGAGGACTCTGTGTGGTAACGGATGAAGTATATAAAGACAGAGTATCACAGTGACTTCTTCCTTTATTAATTTCTTTGAAACTGCTTATACTGGATCCAGATGGCCTTAATGATTTCACAGAATATTTCACTTAAAATGGAAATGAAGAAACTGATTTTTGTGAAGACTACTAGTGAAAGTGATCCTGCCTGGTCCACAGTCTGGCTTAGCTTAATACTGGATTGAGTAGCTTTACTTCTATATTTATGTGTCATCAGTACTAAAACAGATTTATTTGCTGTTCTAAGACCTTGTAAACCTTCTTCCTGGGGTAAAACTGAAAATAAATTGACAATATTATTATTAGATTGTTTCAAGAAAATTAATATTGGAGCTACTCACTATTAATGTAAGAACCTGTGGTTGTGTTAGAAGTATTTCCAAGAATTAAACTAGCACCACTGGTACTGGCTAATATAGTACTACTTTCAACTGATTTATTTACACACTTTCTTAATAGCATCATCTTTTGTTCTTTATTGTTATATATGGTCGATTTAGACTGCTACAAGTTCGCTTTCTTCTATCTGGCTTACAATCAAATTTACTAGGTAAACAGCTTGGTTTCAAACCTAAGTGTGATACAGATCCCATTATTTGATATTATACGTAATTTTCCATATCATTTGGTAACGTAGAATTATAAATAGGGCTGATAAACACTTACATCAAAATGATCTTCACAAAAATGTGGCCACTTTCTCCTTATTTGTTTACCCCTTAGACACGTAAAAAAACAGTTTCTGTGGTGTTTTTATCGTTGTACTGATACATTGCGGTATTTTACAGTTCTTGTAACAATTAGTATTCATTTTTTATTATGTATTTTTTAAACTTTTGATAACACTTCAACCAAACAGATGTTTGTTTTGCACACCGTGACGTCATGCGAGACGCCATGACAGCTTGACGCGTTTTCGTTACGAAATGTCAAAATGTTTATAAAATTCCTAAATAAAATATGTTCATGTTGTTTTTTTACTGAAATATTAATAAAATTTTGTTTCTCAAAAAGTGTCAGCTAAATTCCATTTTAGTTACCATGAAGGCACAATATTTGACTCAAATACTATAGATAAAATGAGACGAAAGATGTAGTTCTAATTTTCAAAAAGTGCACTATTAATTTTGTAAAAATATTAATTTTAAAATTTAAGAATGGAAAATACTAGTAAAACATGAAAAACCAATCTATATGTATTCCGTACTTATTTAATATATTTTGAATATGAAAACCATAAATAACTCTTATAATTTTCACCATTTTTTTTCAGTTAAATAAATTATGAATTAGAAACATTACATGCTATAAAATCTTAAAAATATGAGGTTCTCAAAGTCGGCACGTTTTTAATACTACTGAATTATAGACTACAGTTAGTGCGAACATTTTATATTTCAAGATGTCGTTTTGTCATCGGTCGGGTTATATCCCCCATTTTTATTATCGGTCAGCTTGTTGATGTAACAGTGCGGTTTCAGAACAATTTCGTTTATTTCTTTGTTAGTTTTGTTGTTTTTGTTAAGTTTCTCCTTGTCTTATGTTTTTAGTTATTTATTTATTGGTTTCTTTTGTTTCATAATAAATAAATGAGACATTAATAGGCACCCGTGGCATGAACTTCATACAACTCGATTTCTTCCCATAGCCTGCCTTTAGGAAACTGGGGACTAAAAGGTCAAAAGCGCCATGAATTTATTGGCGCTTAACTTTTTAGTCGTGCATCTATTATTACTGTGTTACTATCTCTTATGTTCAGCGGCTTTCTACAAGTATTGGATGAAATTGCAACTCATAAGCCGATTGGGCACAGGATTTCGTTTCAAAATGTGCGGTAAGATTGCAAAATTAAAAATACAACTTGTATTAAAAAAATACATCGCGAGTTACACGTTTTTATTTGGAATTATAAGTTTTATTCACAAAAATAATTCAGTATGCTGAGGTTGGCCATTATGGCGTGCGTGTTTGCGAATTATTATAGTGTTTTGTTCTTATTTGTTTATTGTGTTGTTGTTGACGGTTTTTTTCAGTTCTTAAGTCATTGCACTGAATTTTATTTCCAAAATTAGTTTTGAAAATAAAGAACATGTCATTATTTTAGGCCGTGCTCTACCAAACATGATTATTAATTAGGTTTAGGTTTAAGATATGGTTTTTTTAACACTTTCATACATCTTTGAACGTTAAGTATACGTGGATGACAGGTAGTTGCAAACCGAATAAAATGTTTTGTTTTCCATGTTTGTTATTCTATGATTCCACAATTCAGTTATGTGTTTAATTCGTCTTGTGTGGATTTTGCGCACTTCTAAAAAGGCATTTTTCAGAGTCACTTTTATCATATATCAAAGTCACTGTCCTCAAATCCTGTGCTTTTTGGTATGCTGATACTGGGTTCTTAATTTTTACAACAGCGATGTATACGGTGTTTGCATCATACGGTATGTTTTTTCAACCGGCTTACGCTAGCCAAATTTCCACGCAGGGCCACTGATAGGTATATACTACATTTAATTAAACCACTGGCCACTGATAAAGTTCGAGAAACACTGTTATCTTTATTTATACTTTGTCTCATGGTAAGATGAATATGGTATACATAGTCGTGTGGGTTATTATTATTAGTCAGATTTTGAAAAATCATATCACTGTAATTTAACTATATAAGTCAATGGGAGGTTGGATGTGTGGAGTGACGCGGAAAGACCGGGTCAGGAACTCCCGCATCCGCGGCAGTCTTCATGTCCGTGACATAGCAGACAAACTGCAAGAGTGTCGCTTACGCTGGTACGGCCACGTTTTACGGAGACCGGCTAATTATGTAGGGAACAAATGTCTAGCCATGCCGCCACCGCCAGGTCCCGGTCGAAGGGGAAGGCCCAAGAAATGTTGGCTTGACGTTGTGAAGGATGACATGCGTACCAATGGTCTCAAAACGGGGGATGCAGAAGACCGCGCGAAGTGGAGTAGAAAAAGTAGGAAAGCGGACCCTGGGCGTCGGAGTGAACGCTCCGAACGCAACCGGGATTTAACGCTCGGATGATGATGATGAAGTCAATGGGAGGTTTCAAAAGTCATAACAGTTTAGGCTGGTGTGCATAGACATTGAACCGACGGCTAAAATAAAATAATCCCTGTTTAGCCATATAGTTTTAGAGATTATTTTATTTTTATTATTAGTTAAATATCGATGCACACCAGCCTTAGTCCCCCTGCCTTTTATATTTTGAAATATAAAATTTTTGAAAAAAATTAAAGACCGGCAAAAATATTTTTAATAAAATTTATTTGATCTTTTTTTAATGGGTTTTTAAATTAAATACTTTTTTATTTTAAAGCTGTATTATAACCGAATAACAAAACAGTGTACATTTGTCACATCTGCTGAATCCCCAACTCGTCGTCATGATTTTGGTTGAAGTATCTTATACAATGAATCTGTGTTCAGAGTGTTAAAAACCTCAATTTTCACGTTTTCACGCTATGTATATGACAGGAATAATCATAAAAGAAAAGTTAGCACATAGTAGATGCTAACGCAAATATTAGGCTTTTTTATTTTTATTGCAAGAGTTCAGCAGATAGGCAGACGGCCCACTCGATGGAAAGCGTGGACTTTTGCAACAACAAAGGTGCTATAAATGCGCTGCTGCTCTCTTAAGGGAGACTGGAACCTGGTCCCTAATGTCGGAATACAACTCAAGGTTGCTATGGCGACATGATTTAGACCAGTGGTGGTAGCCATCCAGTCGAGCAAATGCCCTACCACCTGGCTGTGGGTTGTTTTGTCGCCTCATACGACAGGCCGCCCAGCCGCAGAAAATAATATTCTTTCTCCGTTCCTGCGCGGACAAAACGGTATGTACCTCCAAGATAGTCTATATAATATATTATTTAATTCAATAATCGATCTTCTTCTGTTCGGTCTAGCTTTTCGCGGTAGATTGGGTAAGATTTTTGCACCCACTTCGAAACAAAACAATGAACAAATACCAAAAAGCTAAAAGTGTATCCTAGGATCTGATGCCTCTGCCTTATTCCTATAGGAAACAAGCCTGATAATATGCGTGTATTTAGTATGTATATTTTTGTTGTTGAAGGGATGTTGTTTTGGTGAACAAATCAATATAGTGATCCAAGAAGACCTACCTATTAGTTTGACGAAATTTATAATTTAATTATGTTACTGTGACGATGTTTGTTGTTATTTAAAATAAACTGTAACTTCTATGTATAAATAATCGGGCCAAAGAACATAGTTTATTCTTTCGCTACGTTTATCCACCAAATTATCTAAGGTCGTATAACCTCTGGAAGTTGAAATTAGTTTAATTATTATAAAGATAAGAAGATAGACACTTTTACAGCTCCTACAATACGGTCACCTTAATTAAATAGCACATAAAATAGGATTAGATGTCGATTTCTATTTTTGTAGTTTCCGTATTATGATAATAAAGTGCAATGAGTTCTATTATAATAGGTCTATTCAATTTTTTTATTTTTTATTTAATCTATGTAGTTTCAGGAGAAATGGCAAATATACCTATATATGTATACGTTGGTATAACCCAATCATTTAGGCTGAGCAGTTTATTAATTAATAAGACTACATAGGCCGTGAAGAACATCAGGAGAAGACAGACGATATAATATAAAATCGTATAAGTTCAGCACAGTATTTCTTTTTTTTATTCTAGTATACGTCTTTTATAACACACATCTTCATGCCATCCTTCACACAATCCATCCATCTTTTTTTGTCAACGTTCATTCTTCTTATATCAATCAATCGTCTCAATTCTTACCTTATCTCTTTTCGTACTCACTTATCACCTTATCAATTTCTGGTCCACTGCATAACCATCTTAATGTTCTAGTGGATTCAGTGGAAATTTCACTGGTGTATAACCTAAAGTTCGGCTAGTTCTATTACAGATTAAATATCTGCCCTTATAATTTATGCGCTATTAGTTTGCAACAAGTTTAATTAATGTAACTTATTTATTTAATAAATAATATAAATTATATATTTAAATCTTTTAAAAATAAATCACAGATGAGAATATACGTTTGAATAAAATTCAAATTTAGATAGGTAGTTTCACGTTGAAAAAATTGCTAGTTTTTCCGACGTGTAACTATCGCAGTTACTGGAACAAAAGTATGCTACATGCTTCGTCACACACGCTGTGGTACAAATATATGAAATTACAACTATGGACTGAGTTGACAGTCAGCCCAATATCTCTGGAAACTGTCCTTTTTGCCGGGACAAAAAATATTCAATTTGTTAATCCACAGAGCAAAGAAAATCGCGGAGTGTTCGAAACCGCACCAGCTCGGTTGTACTTCTGTGCTCTGTGTTCCTATCAATTTCATACTCACGAAATGTTTTTCATTTTGCACCTAGGGCTGCAGATGACTCTGCAGCCTCCAACGCATCCAATTTAGTAATTTAGTATACATGTAGAGTAGAATAAAATATATAATAAGTTTAATAAAATATGTGTTATTCTTCTTAATACTTTTAAGTGGACCAATTTTAGGTCACGAGGCCATTTAATGATAATTGTTGGTTGTTGCCTACTGATATAACTAACTTGATAAAGTACTAAATAAAAACTTGAATGATAATAGTGCAAAGGTTACGGTAACATCAGATTATTTGTAGTTACAATAAGTATTATAATAAGGTATCTAAAATATTATAGTGTATATATTTGTTCTAAGTATAGATCTGAAAATAAAATTCAATAAATGAAACTAGACAATGTCTCAAAAGAACCTCTCATCATTGAAATATTCCTCTAAGAGCATGTAAATAATTAAAAGCAACAAGTTTTAGTAGGTATAACAAGCTATACTAAAAGTGAAAGACGAATATAAATATGTAATTATGTATGTATATATGTAATTATGCATGCAAGTAATATAAATATATTTTATTTAACTGTACATTGTAAGTAATGATATCTATAATATTATAAAATTCTAAACGTGCCGTGTCTGTACATTGAAGCTATTGAAAAAATAAACTCTAGACTATATAAACGACGGAGTACATGATACAATTTTTTTAGATTTCTTGTCTGTTTATCTGCTTGTTTGGGATTCACGTAAAAACTACTGGGTTCATTTTGATGCGGTTTTCGCTGATCGACAACAAATTCTTAGTTTTTATAATAATCGTGTTAATGTTTTTATTTATTGCACGAGTTCAGCAGACAGGCAGACGGCCCACTTGATGGAAAGCGGTTACTATTACCTATGAACATTTACAACACCAAAGGTGTTACAAATGCGCTGCTACTCTCTTAAGGAAGACTGGAACTAACGTAGTTACGGCGGCATACTCTAGACCAAGGGTGGTAGACATCCAGCCGGGCAAATACCCTACCTCCTGGCTGTGGATGTTTTTTTCGCTTCTTACGACAGGCCGCCCGGCCGTAGGAAATTGTATTCTTTCATCGTTCATACAAGGATAAATTAAATAATTGCTCACATGTATAAATATTATCACGCCTTTTACTATATGGGTAGGTAGAGAAAATAGATTTGCACTTACTACGATCTTGACACTCGCTTCATCTGTCATTAAGATGCTAAGTGACCTTTCGTCAGAATAACTGTGGTTTAAATATAACAAATAATAATAATATAATAAAATCGTTTGTTGGGTTCATGTGGTGGGTTATTCCATCTATATATACCTTTTGGGACCACTTGTATCTTATATCTATCAACTTTGCAATTTAATATTCTTTTTATCACTTATGACTATTCCTGCTCAACACGTGCTCACTCTACCTTATTATTGTTATTACTAATTACTACTAACATCATCCTCTCAATTGTTTAGTGCAGTCTACTAATGATTAAAACAAAGTTTTTCTTCTTTAGTAGGGACAGTAAGGAAAAAAGTTATTATACATACATACATAACTTCACGCCAGTTCCCTTGCAGGGTAGGCACGAACAACAAAGCGCCATTCAGGCTTATTCTTACACACCTCACTTGCTTCTTTGACATTCATAGCTCTTGTCATGCACGCTCGTCTGTTCTTAAGGCTCCTGACATCACCTTCTGCTAGTACACGATCAATTTGATCATGGAAGGTGTGTCGTGACCTTCCACGACTTCTGCATCCATCCACTTTTGCATTGTATATCTGTTTAGTCATTCTTTCATCATGCATTCTTTCCACATGCCCGAACCACCGGAGCATTCCTTTCCTTACCTTCACCCCGACACTCTCTTTCAGACCAACTCTCTTTCTTACTTCGGTATTACGAACGCGGTCCGGGAGCGTCACTCCGCAGACGTTATTATACATGATCTTAATTTTAATAATTACATTCAACTTAACTAATAAGTTTAAAACCAAGTTGTTTAATATTTTGTCACTTCGACAATACCCCATACTCACAAAAATTCAAATATTACATAATACGTAGTACAGCTTTTTGTGTACCGTATTTAATTGATTTTATTATTTGAAATTTTAATTAACATAGCGATGACATCAATACTTTATATATAAACGTGATAGCCTCTGTATCCAAGTACATATTATCTTAAAGTTTTACTTAATATACCACTATTTTTTATTTCATATAAGCTAATCGGCATATGAGGTCAAGTGATTACTTTATTAACATTTTTATAGTTTTTGGTTATAAGTGTAGAGCATGTTGTATAATTGAAGAGTATTGCATTTTAAAACAAAGTATCTGTAAGTTGAAAAATAAAAAAATGCAGTATGTTAATAAGTCTATATTTTTATTCGAAGTAAGCTGTGATGAAAAAATATTGAAGTTTTAAGTTAAGTAATATCTTAATAATAATATTTTCTTAAAATAAAAAAAACTACGTTTTAACGGTTTTAAGCACGGTAATTTATTCGATTTTTATTATTCCGACGTTTCGGCCACTTTTCAATAGCCGTGATCACGGAAAACAAAGATGTCAAGTGTCAAGTGTTTCGTATTTAAAGGTGAGGAAGCTGCAAGAAACTCCCCAATAACGCTACGCAAGTCCTCTTATTCGAGGGCTCTATGTTGAGGATATCAAGGTAGCTGATGCGTTGCCGATTAAATATACCAACTAAAGAAGTAGCTTCTCTGTTGTTGCTATCAAACATAAAATATAATAGTCTTAAATTTTAATCAAAATATAGAGAAACAACAAAGACAAGCTAAAATTACCAGTTACCATTAAGATTCTTCGGGTGGTTCCAATGACCATGTTTCACATTCTAATCACCAGCACAGATATAGTTTATATATGTATATCTTTGATCACCAGCATTATGCTGCAGTGCCATAAAGCACGCATAAAATGCAAGAGAGTCGCTGATACTATGTACAGTCCCGTATATATGAAAGCCACGTTACGTTACTAATTTATAGTACGAAAAAATATGAAAAGGTGGACTCTCAAGCTTCGAAGCCAGTGCTACGAATGTTAATCAGTATATATTGCTATGTATATTTTATAAGTTCATTCACAAAATGAGGTATATTTTGTATTTGAATTTAGACAAGTGCTAAATTCAAATACAAAATATACCTCATTTCAATTATTTTCCATCGCTATCCAATAACCTTGCTTCCGGAGCATTCCCAAAGTTTTTAGGCGTTTTCCTACTATTGATAAATCTACTGCCAATTATGTAGCCAATTCAGTTAAAATAATGGAGTAGAATTACCCGCAAAACACTTTATCCGTTACAGATGTTGACATCATTAATGAATTTTGAATCGTTGTTGTTTACGTTAAATAATAATAATAATAATGGTGACTACACTACACCTAATAACAGCTACTTCACAATAAATATGTTACTATTGATACTAACAGAATACTGTACTACCTACGCCATCTTTTGTAAACGCTACGAAGTTATTAAAACTTCTAATACTTCTATAGAAGGTAAACATCGATGTAATAATATTATAATTATAGTCATTTTGTAGAATTCGAAATATTCATTTAAAGCTTTATATGTATTTTTATTTAGTACTAGCTGCGCCCGCTGTTTCACCCGCGTGGTGATGGAAAATCGTTATATTTTGGATAATTCACACTATATCTTTAGAAATTATAACCTATGTGTTATTCTGTTGTGTAAGCTATATTATTGTAAAGTTTCATCAAAATCCATTCAGTAGTTTTTGCGTGAACGAGTAACAAACAAACATCCATACATTTTTAGAAACTTTTGCGTTTAGTTAATATTTATATTTAATATTTATAGATATTTACATACATACATACATTTCTCCCTCAGAGGGTGCCTCCTGTAAAATGCCTGTCCGACATTTTATAGCGCACACGGGTACGCAAGCCCGAGGCCCTCCACGCGGCCACTGTTACTTTCCCTTTGATCCGTGACAGTGGTGTCCCCCCTTCTCCTCATCCTAGTATCCTTCATCTTTACTCCTTTCCACATACTACTATCCATTCCTGGTTTCCCTATATGGGTTGTGTAGGTCGGGCGGCAGCCGCTACACTTAAAACCATAATTCGCCGTATCATTTATGGAGAGACTTATAGGAATGCTGGGTATGGCTAGGGCGTCGCCGCAAAACGACGCGCAGGCACATCGCCCTACACCTGCGACAAGTGGGCAAGGGCTACCGTGTCACGGGCGGGCACGGCTAACGACGCGAGTCCACACTCAGACCAGGAAACTCCGCTTCGCGACGTGGAATATTGGTACGCTGACCGGACGTGCAAGGGAGTTGGCCGAAGTACTCTCCAGGCGGAGGGTGGCCGTGGCGTTCTTGCAGGAGACTCGGTGGAAAGGCTGCAGATCCCGGTTCATTGGGAATGGCTACAAGCTGATCTATACGGGTGCTCCTGGCGGGGAAAACGGGGTTGCTGTAGTGCTCTCCGAGGAATTCCAAAACAACATTCTGGAGGTGAAACGCTTCAGCGACCGGCTTATGGTCGTGTCGGTTCTTATCGAAGGGGTTGTGACCCATTTGATAAGTGCTTATGCGCCACAGGCTGGTTGTAGCGACACTGACAGAATGAGGTTTTGGGATCAAATCGGTGATGTACTGCGTGGCATCCCGTTATCACAGGGAGTCGTTTTGGGTGGTGATCTGAACGGTCATGTGGGTGAGAAGTGGGAGGAATTTGAGCGTGTTCACGGTGGCTTTGGATACGGAAGCCGCAACGCAGAAGGGGAGGAAATCCTCCGAATGTGTGCGGCTGCCGATCTTGCCATCGTGAACACGTATTTCAAAAAGAAATCCGAACACTTAATCACCTACAAGAGCGGAAGGCATGCTACCCAGATCGACTACCTACTCACCAGGAGACACCATATCGGCAAAGTAGCCAACTGCAAGGTCATACCCGGAGAGAGTCTCACGGCACAGCACCGTCTTCTTGTCATGGACCTCTGCGTAAAACCTAAAGACAAACCCGTTGAGCATTGTCGACGCCAAATTAGATGGTGGCTGCTTGATGAAGGCAAATCCCAGGAGTTCGCTTCAGCATCCGTCGAGATGTGTGTCGGAGCTGACAGCGAATTAGTCCAGAGCCACTGGGATAAGATCCAGGCAGCCATTACTAAAGCGGCAAAGGCAGTGCTGGGTGTGTCTAAGGGTGGACGCAAATGTGACAAGGAGACTTGGTGGTGGAACGACACAGTCCAGAGGGAGGTTAGGGTGAAGAAAACCCTCTTCAAAAAGTGGCAAGCGTCCAGATCTCCTGAAGATCGCGACGCATACAGGGCCGCAAAACGTGCCACTAAAAGAGCTGTAGCCAGAGCCAGACGGGACCACTTTCGATCGTTGTACGATAAGTTGGAATCGTCTGAGGGGCAGAAGCTCATTTATAAGTTGGCACGTTCCAGGATCAAAGCGGCACAGGACATTTCCAAGTGCCGCTGTGTTAAAGATCCTGGCGGTAACCTGTTATGCGAGGACCTCGCGGTGAAGGAGAGATGGCGCTCGTACTTCCACGAGCTGCTGAATAAGCAGCACAAAGAGGTACAGCCACCAAACCTCCCTCCGAATCAAGGACTAGTGCCACCGATAACGCCTGAAGAAGTCCATAGGGCTCTTCGCCGCATGAGGAATCGGAAAGCTGTCGGAGCCGATGGAGTCCCCATCGAAGCCTGGAAGGCGATGGGTCCTCGTGGTGTGGGCGTTTTAACAAACCTTTTTAACCGCATACTCCGCACCGGAAACATCCCGAGCCAATGGAGACTGAGTGTTATCACCCCAGTCTTCAAAGGTAAGGGATCGGTGCAGGAGTGCGAAAACTACCGCGGAATAAAGGTAATGTCCCACACCATGAAGCTCTTTGAGCGCATTATCGACTCTCGAATCCGGCAGGAGTGCACTGTCTCGGGATGTCAGTATGGGTTTCGTCCCGGGCACGGTACCATGGACCCTGTTTTTGCCCTAAGGATCATCATGGAGAAATACAGGTCGAAGAATACGCCTCTGCATTTCTTGTTTTTGGATCTGCAGAAGGCCTTCGACTGTGTTCCTCGCGTGATGATCTGGTGGGCACTGAGGTCCAAAGGGGTGCCAGAGACCTATATTGACATTATTCGGGACATGTACCGTGATTCCGATTCCATAGTTCGGACCGCTGTTGGCGACACCACACCCTTCCCCATAACCGTAGGTGTGCACCAGGGATCTGTCCTTAGTCCGTTTCTGTTCAGCGTGATACTAGACGAAGTGTCGAATAGCATCAGAGATGCGCATGAGCAACCTCCATGGTTGCTCATGTATGCCGACGATATCGCGCTGGCAGATTCGGACAGGGGGCGCCTGGTGCAACGCGTAAATGCGTGGAAGAGGTCGCTAGAGAACGGCGGTCTGAAACTAAATGTGGCGAAGACTGAGTACTTGGCCTGCAATACTACAGATCCCACATCCGTGCGCATAGGCGAAGATACGGTCGAGCGCACGGATCAGTTTAAGTACTTGGGATCTGTACTTAGTGCATCCGGGGATATCGACCACGACGTCAAGGCCCGTATCACAGCAGCTTGGGCCAAGTGGCGTGAGGTGACAGGTGTCATTTGTGACCCCAAAATGCCGGTTAAATTAAAAGGACAGGTCTATAAATCCATCATTAGACCTGTCCTTTTGTATGGCAGTGAAGCGTGGCCTGTACTTGAGCGACACAAGCAAGAACTGCGTGTCACGGAGATGAATATGCTGCGATGGATGTGTGGAGTGACGCGGAAAGACCGAGTCAGGAACTCCCGCATCCGCGGCAGTCTTCATGTCCGTGACATAGCAGACAAATTGCAAGAGTGTCGCTTACGTTGGTACGGCCACGTTTTACGGAGACCGGCTAATTATGTGGGGAACAAATGTCTAGCCATGCCGCCTCCGCCAGGTCCCGGTCGAAGGGGAAGGCCCAAGAAATGTTGGCTTGACGTTGTGAAGGATGACATGCGTACCAATGGTCTCAAAACGGGGGATGCTGAAGACCGCGCGAAGTGGAGTAGAAAAAGTAGGAAAGCGGACCCTGGGCGTCGGAGTGAATGCTCCGAACGCAACGTCCGATGACCCACATCCTCCCCTTTCCCCTATCCAATCTTCTCAATCCCATCCCTCTATCTCAATCCCATATTCCATCCCATCTGCCCCATTCCTCCTGTTTGATCCCTCTACCTCATCACCTGGCACCTGGCTGGCAACGCGTTGGCTTCGCCTTCAGTGTTACAGACGTCTACAGGCGACGGTAACCACTTTTCATTAGCCGGGCGGACTGCCTGTTTGTCAGCTAAGCAATAAAAAAGGGCTATAGCCTAGTCCAAAAGTGAGATTTTAAATTTAATAAATATCATAGAGCTATCAAATACAAGGGTATTTTTTGTTTCTTCATTTTAATTTTTATTTGAGTTATAAAACGAAAATAAACGAATATAAGTCATAATAATAATAAGTCCGAAGATAAATTAAGCAAATTCAGAAGTATTTTGACTTGATTTATAATAATAATCGAGAAAAAAACACATTATGGTTAATTACAGCAGACCACTCTGGGGCCGATGCCAGACCATAGTAGAAAGAAAATAAAGATCGTTACCATGCCAGAAATCGAACCCGGAGCCTCTACGTTCCAGCCAGTTCGGCCGTTTAAGGCTTAGCCCGCTCAATCCCCGAAGCCGTCTGTACAATTTACAATTTGGAAGAAAAACAACGATTTTCTAAATATTTATAATCTAGAAAAATCATATCTAACGATATATTATTATTGTTTGTAATACTATAAGTAGAACGATATTGAATACATTTTACATGGTAATATTTTTAATAAGCTTTTGAAGAATTAGGTAACGTTTTTGAGGCAATGCATGCTACGCTAACAACAGCGCAGCAATCGAATATTGTAATCGGATAGTCATTGATTTAGATCTTATAAACTTTATCTATAACTAGGATCTGCCCGCGACTTGACTTGACTTGAAATTCCCACAGAATTCCCGTGACACAAAGAAGAAAACGTAAAAAGAATGTAAGCTATCGTTTTAGTGAAAACTGTGTCGGAATAAGCTAATATTTTAATTACAAATTAAAAAATATTTATTGGTTGATATATAATGTTATAATTATTAATAACATATAATAATTAATCATATTTATATTAGTTAATTGGTTTTGAGTTGTTTTGGTATAACGGCTAAAGGAAGGTACACTGAAAATTAGCGTTGTGTGTGATATAACTCCAGCACAGCAATAATCGCGGGCAAAAGCTAATGTATATGTAAACCTTCCTTGAAATATTATCTAACTAGTGGTGAAAACCGCTTAAAATTCCGTTGAGTGGTTTAGGAGGAGTTAGCAAGATAGATTCATAGACAGACGGACAGACAGATGCGGTAAGCGATTTTGTTTTATACTATGAAAAGAAGCAGGCAAACAAGCAGGCGGTCATCATGATTAAAAGTGGTTATCGTCACCTAACAAATTTTAACGTCCTTCTTAACAATCCCATGTTCATTGCAGTGTACATACATACATGTTTATTCATTCTTTCATCATGCATTCTTTCTACATGTCCGAACCACCGGAGCATTCCTTTCCTTACCTTCACCCCGACACTCTCTTTCAGACCAACTGTCTTTCTTACTTCGGTATTACGAACGCGGTCCGCAAGCGTCACTCCGCAGATTTTGCGCAGTGCTCGCATCTCGACCGCGTTTACTCTACTTTCATGCTCTTTCTTCCACACCCAACTCTCGCTTCCATACGTGAGCGTAGGTACCAGCACCGCGTTGTGTACGGCGAGCTGGGCCTTCTGGCTGAGGTTCTATTGCAGTGTAGCTATGTTATAATAATTTTATTATCTATCTATAATATTTTAAAACTCTAAACATGCCGTGTCTGTACATTGAAGCTAGAAAAAAACAACTGGGATAGGGTTTGTCGGTTTGTCTGTTTCTTCGGGATTTACGTAAAACTACTGGGCCAATTTCGATGCGGCTTTTACTGATCGATAGCAAATTCCCAGACTTAAAATCTGCGTCTGTTATATATCCCGGTAATCTCACGGAAATTGTCTTGAGAGCGCTTTAAAGTAGCCTGGTTGAAAAAATGATTCAGATTCCAACGTAATATTTCGATTGATCAATAAATAGCAAATTCTCTGTTATAACATTTGTGATACTTTATATCCTCGGAACTCACGAGATTTTTCCCGGGAGTGGTTTCAAGTTGTTACATACATACATATATATTATCACGCCGTTTTCCCATGGGGGTAGGCAGAGACTATAGATCTCCACTTGCGACGATCCTGACAAACAACTTTCGCTTCATCTACTTTCATCAACCTCTTCATACATGCACGTTTATTTGATATGCTTTTTACCTGATCTCGTTTTAACACTTCTGTTATTTGATCATGGTGTGTACGTCGTAGTCTACCGGTGCCATTCACAATACTGTCATACACTTGTTTTGTGATTCTATTTCATCCATCCTCTCTATATGCCCAAACCACCTTAACATTCCTTTTTCAACTCTTGTTATTACATCTTCTTTCAATCCACAACGTTCCCTTATTATCCACTATTCCGTATCATATCATTCATGCTTACCTCACATATAATTCTCAAAGCTCTCAAGCTTTCTCTTCAAGTTGTTAGGACACGTAAAAATTAGCTTACGTCGTCCAACGTGGACGTAGCCGCAGGCGAATCCTGATGTAATATACAATATATGCTTTCTATCTGGTTTTTATTTAACCGTCCACCTCAAAAGCACCTGAATCCCACGTGTAAAAATTATATCCTTGCATTTAATAACCTACTGTTGGGTCTACTGGTCTCTCCATTTCAGAGGAACGGATGGCATACCTACCATGCTTGTCTAAGCTCGATTGGTTTTACACATCTCTTTAATTTTGATGTGAAAATTTCCTCGCGATGTTCCCCTCATTGTAACAATATAGAAAAATTACCGAAATGGTGCATGCCCCGCGTGTATTCGAATCGATGCAACCTTATTAAAATAGTACACTGCATACTAAATATACGAATGTAGGTAATAATTTAGGTATCTAATTAGATTCAATTTCTGTACCGCGTACTACAGATATAACCACGGAGGTCTGAATATAGTGTAGGATACAGGAAGATAATGACATAATACTATGTATAAGTACAAATTACATTAAATGATAACAGCGTTTATTATTGTTGACTGAATTATGCTACACACATTTAAAACTAGTGAACATTACTGTTGAATTTCAGACATTTAAAAGTGTTTGCATAGGTAGTACGTATGTATTTATGCAGAATTCATACTAGATTTCTGTGAGCACAGTACTATGAAATCATCGCTTTGCTGAATTTCTTTGGGACTTCCATGAAAAAAATAAGAAGAAATCTTTATCTGATTAATTAAGAATATACTTTAAGTTATATTATCATGAATAGATTACTTTAAGTTACACGGTAGCCTGTTGTTTTATATAAAAATATTACAACTATACTTATATTCTTTTGATTTCTGTTTTCATAAGCAATAAAGTCTTATCTATATATATATATCTATTCATATGAACCTACTACCACTATACAGTGCTAGAACAGCCTAAACTACTACACCTGGAAGCTTCTATAGGAAACGATGTTCTATGTCATACTGGACTTTATTTAGTATAGCAGATTAATTAGCAATAACAGTTATAAGTAGTAGTTGAGATAAAAGTTCAATGCTCTATGAGGTTTCTGCTTGTACTCTACGTTAGTTGATTTAAAATGATTTTCATTATATAGTATAAACAGAAACATGGAAGGGTCCGGTATAGGTATTCGGGAACGAAAGTCTTTAATTTTGCCAAACAATAAACTTTGTTGTGCAAAATGTAGTTCCAGGACAAAGTGGTGGTGTTAGAATTCGCGCGCGTTGATGTCTTTTTTTAGCAAAACGGGGGACTTGCAGTGTCATGTAGATGGGACAAATGGTTAATATGCAAATCTTACCGCAGAAGCAGGTGCTGGGTTCCAAAGGATCAGCAGAAGCGCAGCAGGCGCGAGATGGAGCGCGAGGAGGCGCGCACGCGCCGGGCCCGACATGGCTGCGCGGCACTACTGGATGCGCGCCCTCGCGAGCACCGCCGGCCGGCGGCCGCGGCCGGCGGGGCGGGGGTGGCCAGCCCGCCGCCTGAGCACTCCTCTCTCCTTTAGTATCCCGGCAAAGACCAAGCGCGCGCACGGGATTCTGGCGCAGCGCGCACCGGGCCATGGCGCTCTCCGCTCTCTGGTAAGAAACAATTTGTGCACACTTATATTTCTCTCGAACAATTTGAAATTAATTATATCGAAATAAAATAGATACAGTAAAAATATACCGATTATAAAACATTAGAATCAGTAATATATTGTTATAATTATTTAATAACTTTTCTTTTTGTTTAAGGTTGATCGCAGTTTTGGCGCCGTTTACAGGAGTAAATTCTGTAAGTAGACCAATTAAATTATTATGTAAATATAGTTTGAAAATAAATTGTGAGAGCTTTAAGATGTATTAGTCGAAAGTCCTTTGGGTTGCGGAATGTTGCAAAGGCGCGGTGCGGCAGCCGCGGGTTGACCCTCGTGTCCGTCCGATATCGTCTTTTTGCAATTTCTTCCCAAATGCAATCTTAAACGCTTCTTTAGTCGAATCGACGTTCTCTTCGTGTATCCAACTTTTAATGAAAGCATTTTTTTATGCAAGGTACGCTTTAATTGATTTAATTTTAATAATAACGAATTCATATTACTGATTCATTTATATTAATAATAAATAATTTAATTGCGTCGCAGTGACAGAGAAGACCGACAAAGTTTATCATCGTTCGGATGTAATGCGTCGGCATTGCGCAAACATACTCTTTCCTATATGTATTATACTAAATAACTAGTGTCTACTTACGTGATTGTACTTTGCTGAAAAGTTAAGTTCATAATCTTATTTATTGAGAATTTTTAAATATCAGGTAATATTAACTATAAAAATCTTAAATCCTTATAAACTAAAAGTTTTAATAATTTTATATTTATTTACTCTTGTGTGTAATTTTTCAAAATAATTATTTAATTTATTTATGCTCGTCAAATATTTAATCTTTATATAAATGTTACCTCTCAACTAAATTTAACCTTACGGCACATAAAAATATGTAATTCATGCGAATTAAATTTTATTCATACAATTAAACTGTCTTGCTTGTACAACCGTAACTATAGTTTGTACATTGAATATGTATAGTATTAATGTATGTATAGGTAACTTATTTTTGGTGATTAGAATTTCAGCCTTAAATCATTTAACATGTAAGATAATTAATATCATGCAAATGAGTTTCTCGTAATTCAGTTAAGATTCTTATACGATATAAGAATAAGACAAGAATCTCTGCTATAAAGAATAATTATTTCAAACAGCGTTGCCGACGGATCTGTTTAAGTTTGGTGGCTTCTTCAGGGTAACTAGTATGCCCGGAACCCAAATCTATAGGTATTTTCTCATCCTCTTGCCATGCTATTTTAAAACTAAATCATTTCTAAGGAAGGAGGAGGAAATAACCAGTAATCACGATACGTTCAGCAAAAAAGAATATGTTAAAATATTTATGTTACCAATTTAGAACCTCCTCCTTTTTTAAAAGTGGTTAAAAGCTTATAAATTCTACACGAATAGCGGACGCCAGTGACTTCTTTTCTTAGTTTTGACTTTTCATTATTCGAAACATATTTGCTTATGCACAATCAGAAAGCTAAAGTCTAATTTTAATTGATTAGATTATAATATACATGTTTTTATATGACATATATATATAACCTTTGAGATCTACATATATTTCAGTTAAGTAATTCAGTTATATGATTAACTTTTTTTTTGGTACAGATTATTATTTTGTCCAAATAAATTTCACATCTACTACAATGATAGTGGTTTCGAATTGTTTATATTTTCTAAATACGCTCAACTTTTATTTTTCTGACAGTTAAAAGTTTTTAAATTATTGTTAAGTTATTAACATATCGTTGAAACCAAACGAACTTTCAGTTTTCGAATTGTTTTATACTTAATTGTTTTTAAGTACTGGTTTTTATATTTGCAGCCACAAGTTCTGTTACAAATGAAAATGCATTTTTTTTAATGAAGTCATGTAATATTATTAAAATTTATATACCTACATATTTATTAAAGTCTCAGCAAAAAATAAAAAAATATTCTATTCGAAATAGCCACCTTTGGCTTTTACACAGGCCTTTAATCTGTTTGGCCACGAATCTATGGATTTACGCACTGTTAACAAGGGAAATTTCGTCACTGCTTGCTCCAAATATTTTTTAAGAGACTCAATGTCGCCGTGTCGTTTAGAGCAGGCCATGTCTTCTAAAACTGACCATAATTTGAAGTCTAAAGGGTTGAGATCGGGGCTAGATGACGGCCAGTCTTCAGCTCTTATAAAGTCCGGAACGTTGGTTTCAAGCCAGGCTTGGGTAGTTCGTGTCTTGTGACCAGGTGCAGAGTCCTGCTGGAAAGTCCACGTACACTTTTTATTTTTAAAAAGTGTATTGCTGAGAGGTTTCACAATATGATCCAAGATTGTATCTGGATACACTTTGGCTGAAGTTTTCACTCCTTATTCACAAAAATGTAGTTTTGTAACTCCTTGATAAGACACGCCCCACCAAACCATCACTGACGCAGGATGATAACCACGTTGTACCTTTCCGACCACTTGACCAGCTTCTTTAGAAGTGTGAGCGTACACTTTATCATTTTGCTTATTGTAGTGTTCTTCAATCGTGAAAATTTTTTCATCGGTAAAGAGGATATTTCTGTGCCTTTCACCTGCGTATCGCGACAGAAGGCGTTTTGATCGATCCACTCTCTTCAATTGTAAAGATTGATTTAGGGCATGACCTGTATATCGACGATAAGCACCGAGCTTCAGGTCTTGTTTTATAATACGCGACAGAGTCCTAGCGGGGATCTTCATTTCTCGCGGTAAGATTTTTTGCTTCCTAATGGGGTTTCGACGAATTCTGGCTTTAACAGCATTAACAGCCTTTGTAGTTCTAACAGCACGTAGCCGCCTCTATCTTTTCTGGTCTTCGAAAGACGAAGTGTTGTTGTATCTGTTAATAGTACGATATACGAACATACGGCTGATACCAAGCTTTTCAAGTGTCTGGAATATGACCGACGGCTCCATACCCACTTTGTGCAAGGCGATCACTGCAATCCTATTTTCTTTAACACCCCATTCCATATTGTGATTTCATAATGAACACGAAAAAATATGTGAAATGGCGCCAAATCGAAAGAAGTTTTTAAAATAATATACGTGTTCCAAATTCAAAATAATTAAAAAGTTGAAAAAAAGAAAAATTTCTATGTAACAGTATTTATGGCCAGACTAGTTATAATACATAACGGAATATGGTAGAGCAAATGATTCTAAACTTTAGCTCTCTTGTAATTTGCAAAATAAAAAGGATTGTTTGTTCCTATCCTGTATATTTTATATAATTTTGTAATAATTGACAAAGTCTGAGTCAGTTCGCACACAGTGAAGAGTTCCGTAGAGGTGAAGAATTGTTTTCATTCGACTGTGAAATCCTAAAACCATTTAACCGAAAGTACTCCTTATTTCAAAAACTGCACAACGAATTTTGTTTAAACTAATTTGTTTCAATAGTAAAAAAAATCTCCGTCCAGGAACAGAAAAATAATACTATTTCCCGCGGCCGGGCGGCCTGT
This sequence comes from Dendrolimus kikuchii, assembly GCA_019925095.2. Taxonomy (NCBI): domain Eukaryota; kingdom Metazoa; phylum Arthropoda; class Insecta; order Lepidoptera; family Lasiocampidae; genus Dendrolimus; species Dendrolimus kikuchii. The sequence goes on from CM034390.1 coordinate 14,123,926, forward strand.
AGTAAGAGGTGACCAAAACAACCCACCGCCAGGTGGTAGCGCATTTGCACGATTGGATGGCTATCACCCCTGGTCTAGAGAATGCCGCCATAACAAACTTGAGTTGTGTTCCGGCATCAGGCATCGGCCAGATTCCAGTTTCCCCTTCGAAGCCGGCAGCACATTAGCAGCACCTTTGGTGTTGTTAATGTCCATAGGCGACGGTAACCACTTTCCATCACGACTCAGCCGTCATTCTGTCTGCTGTGCTGCAGCAAAAAAGAAAAGTAAAAAACTTAGAGTGGAACATACACTTTTTACGTCTTTATAAGCGTCTCGTATCTCGTCTCCTACAGATTTTAATAAAAAATATAGTCGTGGTCTATAAAGACTTGTCGAACGACACTCCACACGATTATACGTAATAATTCATCCCTTCGACACATGAACCACTCATGTATTTATATTTTTTATGATTTCGATTCACCATTGACTAGGCGCACATAAAGAATATGTTACTACCTAATTTCACCTATGTAGACCCTATAGTCTTTGAGGAAAATGGATATGATATACTAATGGCCGGTTCCTATACCTTACTATTCATTTGTTTGCCCTACCATCGGTTGAATTTTCACATTACTTGTATGGAGTTAATGTCAAATTTTAATCCACAGTAAGACAACTGAATGGGCGACAAGATATAGGAACCGGCTAATAGACGTACAGACAGACGGACAAGTGGATATAACAGGTTTAAAATTAAAAGGTTCCGTTTATGCTAAAATTACTACGAAATACTAAAAATCTGTTTTCTACGAAACAAATTAACTTTCATATTGTAACATAGTAATAAAATAAGATATTCATTGCATACTAGAGTTAACCCCGCGGCTTCACAGCGTGTCAATCCCTGGGCACTAGCTTTGTTTTACTTACACAAAAACTTAATTCGGTTTTTTAAATATAATATTAACAAAGAAACTATGTCCATATAGTCTACACAACTGCCCAGCAAAACATATAGTCAACTCGAAACCAACCTGATTTGAACTAAAAACAATGAATGTTGTGTTTTTTATAACTACATACGTATTTGTTAGTAAATTGAAAAACGTGTTTGTAGCGCCATCTATTTTACTAATCCGTCTATCTAAAGGAAACGACGTCGTTTATCGGAATAAAATGTATCCTAAGCTATGCCCCGTGATATAAGTGAGCTCCGTTTCGAATTATATTTAAATCTGTTCAGTAGTTTTTACGTGATGTTCTAACAGACAGACAAACAGACAGAAAGACAGACAAAAAATCTAAAAATTGCATTTTCAGCATTTCCTGGCCCGAATTATGCCGTGATTTTTTCAGTTTTTTTAATACAATGTAAAAACTCCATTTACAGATTTATTATAGTATACTAGAGTGCTTAGTAGCTCTAGGCTAAGAACATAAAAAAAAACATTTACTGTTTTTTGTTAAATTCATTATAGTAACAAAGAAATTAAATTCATATATTCTACACAACTACCCAGCAAAACATAGAGGGAAGTCGAAGCCAACCTGATTTAAAATAATATAATGAATGACTTGTTTCCTATGACAACGTAGGTATTTGTTAGTGAATTGAAAAACGCGATTGCAGCGCCATCTGTTTTGCTAATCCGTTTATTTTAAGGCTACGTGCTTTATATGTATATATATATATATATATATTAACAAAAACGACATATGTGTTCTCCTAGCGTTAAGCCCGATTTCGTTCGAAATATCCTCTGCAGAGCCCAAGGTCCGCTCTCTTACATTCCTTCTCCACTCCGCGAGGTCTTCGGTATCATATGTTGTGGAATAGAGTCCTTATCTGTCTGTTAAAGCATCGCGTAAAAATTACATAAAGGATGGAAATGAAACTCGACACAGAACTAGCTTATATCTTGGGTCAGTTACAGTCACTTACGACACTTTTTATCCTGACAAATGACGTCATTTCTATGGAATAGACGTGCACAGCCAAAAAGATGTCGCTACGGTCGCGTCTTTTTTTTTAAACTACTGCACAGATATAACTGAAATTAAACACAGAGCTGGCTTATATCGGGTCAAGACTGGATACTTTTAATCCCGATAAATATGTCGTTCGTGTAAGATAGACATATATAGACGAAAAGTTTGCGCTGCGGTCACATTTTCTTAATGCCGTTATTGCAATTCATTAACAAACAAACATGTCGTCATGCCAACGCGAACGAAGTTTCGCTGACACTACTATGTATATAATCTAATGATTAAGGTACACTTACATTTGTATATTATTCTAAATCTATTTTCCTTGGAATATGACCGCGACCTCGTCCACGCTTGACTTGATTTTCCTGCGGGATACCCGGGACACAAAGTGTCACAACATTTAAAAAGAGAATGTAAGCTATCGTTTTAGTGGAAACTGTGTTGGATTAAGCTAATTTTTATGTATCCTTATAACTTCAAACAAAAAATAAATGATAAAAATATCACACATTCTATTACATTAAATTTGCTATCGATCAGTAGAAAAATCACATTGGAATTCCTTTTTTCTATCTGATCATTTTAAGCCGAAAAATTCCCGCGAGATTCCCGGGATAAAAAGTAGCGCAGAGTTTAAGTTTAAAAATTTGCTGTCAACCAGCGAAAACCGCATCGAAATCGGCCCAGTAATTTTTACGTGAATCCCGAACAAACAGACAAGAAATTCCCCACCGTTTATATAGTCTATTCCAGTTGTTTTTTTTAATAGCTTCAATGTACTGACACGGCATGTTTATAATTTTATAATATTATAGATGATAGAAAAATACATTTAGAATAAGTCATGGAGAACGTCAGTTAACGCTTTTTGGCTTGAAAACATGAAACGTTATCGAGAATATCAACTTACTGCAATATGCGAACGCGGCAGAATGTTTTCATTCGTTGAAATGAATAACAATATATTCTAAGAATACAAAGTCTAAATTCCAAGTGAACACAATAATTTAATTATATATTTTGACCTTTACCATTGATTCTTGATCACGGTCAGTGTTTCTATTGATTGATATATTAATACGGTCATTGCCGGTCATTTCTATCCAGTATGATCTATACTGTATACCAACAATTGGCAGTTAGCATGGTTTAGATATATGGTCAAACTACATAATAGAACTAGAACAGTATGCTCTTGTAGTTTATCTACCAACCGCTGTAGAAGCTGCAGTGGATACGTTTTTTTTAAACGCAATTTTATTTATACTTGTTTAAAAAAAAAATGTCCTGAAAAGATCGTTATTTAACGATAATACCGTGCTAGCCTATAAGTTTTCTGATAAATCTTATTCTACTTATTGTTACTTTCCTGAAATAATTATAATCCATTTTTAAGAATTAATCGAGTGAAGAATGAAGAATACAAATGAAATCATCCAGGTTTAAATCATATGTACTATCAAATAATTTAACCACAGTGGTCGGCTTCCGTAAAGGTGACGAGCATTCCCTGTTTATATAATTTAACTACAGAACGTAAAAAAATAATCGTAAAAAAATCTCAAAACCTACTCAAAAGAGATTTAATATGTTATTCTACAAACTAATTTGCGTTGAAAGTATTTTTATAATGTTTCCAAAAATTGTTTTTTATATTATCCACCCAATCATTCAAAAACAACTTTTACGATTTTGGAAGTGAATACCTTATCATTCTATTTACTTGAATAAAAAGGTCACCAAGAAACATGATTATTATTTTGATCGATTTCGAAATGTTTTTCTAGCAAGTTATATAAAAGCTTTGTGTTTGGGCTTCATCTGAGTTAGTATAAAAGATTTAGGGTATGGCCGAATACGTCTTATTATTAGACACATTACTGTGTACGTATATACGTTATTTGTCAATATTTATAGACATTAACAATGTCGTATCTAGAATAACGTGAAATGGCCTAAATCTTTAAAATCATCCAATCAATCAATCATTAACAATTAAAAACAATATCGCATTACAAATAACACATTATACCGACCGCCACATCTGCGTGAAACGACCTATACCTATAACATTATTCCAGATAAGGCCCGACCATTAGAGATATTTATTTATACGTGAAAGATGATCTTTGGACCACTTTTAAAGCGTATTGCGCGCAAGAAGGCGTGTTAGTCTGATTTTAGTATGAGATGCAGAAAGTTATTTTTGTGTAATACTTCATAAAAATATATTAAATAAAACGTTTATGGTTAGTTATAATGACAATATTTAATAAATCAATTATTGTAGTCTTAAGTATAGAAAATGAATTCACCACATAATTTAATCATTAAACAAACGATCACTCATCGACCGCTAGTTATTACAAATGCACAAGTTGCTGTAAATGTATTGAGAGTACTCATATGTGTTTCGTCACGATTCCCAACTCAACGAAGTTTTACAGTATCTATATAGTTTTTTTAATACTTTTTAATTATCATTTGTTACATATATTTACAGCAAGATGATTACTACTGGCGGAACAACATTGATAGTTCGTGGAGACAAGAGGAGCCAGAGACAGAGGTTCCTATTGTAGCTCCGGAAGGGCCAGATCTCAGATATTATGGCTTGTCTGGTCGCCCTGATGTGCCGCCGCAGCCGACGCCGTCACGCCAGCCACTAAGCAGCATAGGCCGTAACTACGAAATTTATGATCCAGTGACACGGCAACGAACCACAATGGAAAGCAATTGTACTGCTCCTGGATGTTGTGTTCCCAAATGCTTTGCTGAAAAGGGTTATAGGGTAATTATTATTATTAAAACATACTCATATGAAAAGAAGAAAAATAGGATTATTTCTTAATTATGAAAATAATGTTTTAGGGTTTTCCTGGTGTACCTGGATCTCCAGGTTCAAGAGGTCTACCTGGTCATGCGGGACCTGAAGGACAGCAAGGTCCGAAAGGCCAAAAAGGTGAAATTGGCCCTCAAGGACCTCGAGGACCCAAAGGTGAAAGAGGAAAGCCCGGAGCACAAGGATTCACCGGTTTATCTGGCCAACCAGGACCACAGGGTGAACCTGGAATTCCCGGAATACCTGGTAGAGATGGCTGTAACGGCACTGACGTAAGTCAAATAGTCAATGTTATGTTATTAACGAACAGTAGATAGGTTATTGGAAAGCTAATAAGGGCAAAAGGATAGATTTGTTTATCTTTAGTAACTTAAATGAGGGATAGACAGCTTATTGAACAGCCGTAAGTCACGGTATGTTAATCAATTTAAAAAAATATATATTTCGGATAATTTATTATCAAGTAAATTCAGTGTATATTTTATTACATAATTAAATGTATTAATTTAACTGATCTTAAAGGGCGAGCCAGGGCAACCAGGACCTCAAGGTACTCAGGGACCCAGAGGTTTTCCTGGATCTAAAGGTGACAAGGGTAACAAAGGTGAACCTGCAATTAGTACCAGCCGTTATCCTAAAGGGCAAAAAGGTGAGCCTGGTGCAGATGGTTTACAAGGCCGCCCGGGCCCTGTTGGACCTACAGGACCTCCTGGACTACAAGGGACTAAAGGAAGTGTCGGGCCTGTGGTAAGATTTAAAAAACACTACAACATATTCTCTATTTTAAAAATTCCTTTAAAAGACGTTTATTAATTATCTGTTTGACATAATTTGATACCGCATAAATTATTTCTTTAATTTTACTTATTAATTTAGGATAGCAACGTTGTCTTACCAATATTTAATATCAAAGGGCATTTGCAGCAGGCGATTGAATTTTTTTAGTGTACATGAATCTTGGAAGTTCCCGTAGAAATCTGGGATATGTAATGTAACTAAATATTTGTAATAGACTCAAAATGTGTCATAATCACGGCAAAGGTCACAAAATTACATTGCTGCTGGAGAAAACTCCGTCAAAATCGATCCAGGTATTTTGAAGTTAGGTAATTACAGCAAATCTCAAAAATTTCCGGTTTAGTTCCGGTATAGATAGGTATAAAACATTTCATGTAGTACCAAATATATGCAAATAGTATGTATACCTGTATGATCCATTCTAAACATAAAGTCCGGGATTTTCCCGGTACAAAAGTAACGGAACGTTAAAAAAAGAACACAAGCTATTATTGTAGTAAAAGTCGTTTCAGAATCAGTTAATTTTTGTGCATCCTTTAAACTGCTCCTGGGAAATATCCCTCGAGATTTATAGAATAAAATAAATAAACTTCGTTTAAAAAAACCGACTTCAAAAACTAAAAAAAAACTAAAAAGTATAAAATAACTTATTTCTAAAGCTATTATTATTAATATATATTATCTAAAACATCCTAAAGACGGTGCTTAGTAATTTTCAAAATTACTAGTAATAGCAATTTTTATGTTTTACCTTGCACAGACTTCAAGATGTTTTAGATAATATATATTAATAATAATAGTGTTAGAAATAAGTTATTTTATACTTTTTAATTTTTGAATTCGGTTTTTTTAAACGAAGTATTTTTATTTTTTTGTTACTTTTTAGTGTCTAGCTATGTATGGGTAGACATACGAAAGGTACCGCGCTCCTTAAAAATATAGGACCCAAGAAACGGGAACAAAGAAAAGTTCGTAAAATGAAAACTACTGGGCCAAACTATGTCAAATTTTTAGGGGACCAAATGGCAGCTATTCCGCGTCGAACAAAAAAGAATCACGTAAAGCGGATAATAAATCTTGGAGTAATCGGTGAACATACATAAAAAAAAAGTCGATAAAAAAAGAAGTTTCCGGCGAATTGAGAACCTCCTCCTTTTTTTGAAGTCGATTAATAAAGTACCGCAAATTTTAAATGATTGTAGACTAAGTTATCGACCAGTGAACATAGCATCGAAATCAGCTCAGATTTTTTTTATGTATCTCGAACAGACAGGCAAAAAGTATTGTTTCGTGTTCATCTATACAGATAAATAAAATTGAAGTGTTTGTTTGTAATGTCAAAATAACAGCTTTAATGCACATGAAAGTACATATGGTACTTATATCATAAAACCAATTTTCAAAATTTTTGTCTGTCTGTCTGGTTCTTCCGGCTAATCTATGGACCGATTTTGACGGGATTATCACTGGCATAGCTGATGTTATAAGGAACAACTTACGCTACGTTCTTTCTTTTTTTTAGGGTTCCGGTTAAATTCTACGCGAACAAACTCGCGGGTACAGCTAGTTATTCATATAGTTTATCCCACTAGCTTCAAAATATAAATACTTATAATTTATTATTATTATATAGGGTCAACCTGGTTCTAAAGGCGACAAAGGAACTAAAGGCACAAAAGGCCAATCAATCCAAGGCGAAAAAGGAGAACGCGGTGACCGTGGTGACAGGGGCCCCACTTGTCCCCCTAGCACGGTTTCTATAGACGACACGAAAGTGTACCAAGGACCCCAGGGCGATATGGGGGATAAAGGACAAAAAGGTGAACCCGGGAGGTTTGGCGAAAAAGGTGACTCAGGACCAATGGGTGAACCTGGTTTATCGGGACAAATGGGTATCAAGGGAGAAAAAGGCATAAGAGGAAATCCTGGACAACGGGTTAGTAAGAAAACATGAAACTTCATTTTATAGGTTGTATCCTTAGATCATATAAACATCTATAACTCAATGGTTGTATCCTAATTTTACGGTTCGATTTATTTTTTAATCATTTTGATTTTGCTACTATTACCGTTATAACGGTACATGTTCTTATATGAGTTTGAATCAATAGGTTGATTTACAAAAACAAACGATTGTATTTTTGTAAAGTACAATCTCAATATTGTTATTTATGCTTGAATAAAATAACCTAACACATTTCTATTTTCTACAAAAAGGGTCGCGATGGAATGTTTGGTGCTCCAGGACCAATGGGACAAAAAGGCGACAGGGGTTTTGATGGGATTTCTGGACTTAATGGTTTACCCGGCGCTAAAGGTGAACCTGGAAGAGATGGAGCAGATGGACCGAGAGGTCTTAAAGGTGTTCCTGGACCACCGGGTGGACGCAGTGGCTCCCGAGGACCCCCTGGACCACCCGGACCAAGGGGTTATCAAGGGCCTGCTGGACCCAAGGGTACAGATGGAAGACCCGGGGAAAGGGGACAGACTGGGCCGATGGGACCACCTGGTGGACAAGGTGAACCCGGTACTCCGGGAATAGAAGGACCCGCTGGCCATAAAGGTGAAAAAGGAGAACCCGGTCGTGAAGGCTCGCCTGGTGATGTTGGTTTAAGAGGTTACGATGGACCTGTAGGACCTCAGGGACCTAGAGGTCCGAAGGGTGAAGATGGCTTGACAATTCCGGTAAGATTTTGTTGAATCACATATGAAATTGATTTTATTTTATTGTTACGTTAGAGCGGGGGTACGCGCTTGGGATTGAAATGAAATACCAGTTTTTAACTAAATGCTTTTATTAACTTACACAGCCGTACGTGATTCTTCTTCGCAGGATTTCCCCTACACGCATAACTAACGACGCAGTCTCCCGACAATAAGATGTCTCACTCACAATACCGTCGCTGATATTGCGTAGAGTACCTCCTGCTGCTATGGTTCTCACCTGCGAATTTACCGCGCGTAGCTCGCTTCTGGATCTCCTTTTAAAATATGCTAAACTAAACTCCTCCTTTACTTAGTTGCCCACTAAACTTTTCACTAATCTCTTCACTAAGCTCGTCACTGTCTTCTACTAAACTCTTCTTCCAACTCTCTAAACTTGTCACTATCTTCAATTAAATTTCTGTTCCAACCCTCTCGTATCGCACTTATCGCTTCGCTTTCTTCAACTGAACTCCCCAAGTAGGCGTGCCTTACGCTGCTTATGTACCCGGAAGAATCTTCTGGAATCCATACTTTCGATCTTCTTTTCGTTATTCTTTTATTGACTGTTTATCCCCTTCTAAAATGTATCTGTCCTTCGTCTTTTTCTTCTGGAGTCTTCTTCATTTGTCTGAAACTCTTTAATACAACTACATCGTTCCACCATCGCTCGCCACAGTATTATAAGAGACCCATTAAAAGTTAAATAAAGACAGAAGTATACTTACACCAAATATTACTTATCGGGCCAAATTAAAAATATCAATTATTTTATTATATTACAAAATCTATGATCAGCTAATGTGTTTTTAGGGTGAAAGAGGCAACAGTGGCATGCCCGGCCTTCCTGGAGGAAAAGGTCAAAAAGGAGAAAGGGGTTATGCTGGTCAGAGAGGCGTTCCCGGCAACAATAGCTTAGGTATCCCAGGTAGTCCAGGTGAAATGGGACCACGGGGAGAAAAGGGTGACAAAGGAAGTCCTGGTTTTGACGGGATACCGGGAAATCCGGGATCTAAAGGCGATATTGGAGGTCGTTGTAATGAATGCTGGCCGGGTGGTCCAGGAGCAAAGGGAGATCGTGGTTCAGACGGTATGCCTGGAGCACGCGGTGAAAGAGGCCCTACTGGTCCTATTGGCATGCCTGGTGAACGAGGGGCAGATGGCATTAATGGATCACCAGGAAGTCCTGGTGCACCCGTAAGTATACTAATAGGTAAAAAAAATATTAATTTCCTTTAATTACATCTTTATTATTTTTATCATGTAATTCTGTTCGTAGGGCGAAAGTGGAGAAGAAGGTCCCATAGGTCCTCCAGGCGATAAAGGTGCAGACGCGATTATACCGTCAAATCAATTGAAAGGTCCGCCTGGAGATAAAGGTCCAATGGGACCTAGGGGTTATAGGGGACCTAAAGGCGAACGTGGACTGAATGGACCTAAAGGAGATAGAGGTCAAGTGGGGATGCCGGGACAAAAAGGAGACAAGGGATTAATGGGATCACCTGGACTAGACGGTATGCCTGGAACTGATGGAACATCTGGACTTCCTGGTATCAAAGGAGCATCTGTGAAAGGAGAGAAGGGACAACCTGGCGAGGGAGGATATAAAGGTGATAGAGGATTTCCTGGTATCAAAGGAGTTAAAGGACAACCAGGACAGTGTCCTTTGTCGATGACGGCACTAACTAGGGGACCACCAGGAGAACGTGGTGCACCAGGTCCTCAAGGAGCACAAGGTATTTTCATTTATTCCATTTCTAATCGACAATTCGACAATACGGGTCATTGGGATCTGTAATGGAACTTGTTATTCTGGTTTCTGACATAAATTCTTATTACAACTAAAAACAATTATTCAAACGGCCTATGTGCTTTAGAGGGCTAAACATATGCCAGTCTAGCTCATTTCAATGCAGAGGCTCTAGGTTTAATTCCTTGCATGATACATTTCATAAACGAACTTTCAGTCGCTTACTATGCCCTCAGTGTCTGAGAATGGTCCAGTGTGTACCTATAACGCAAGCGTATCTTGCTATCATGGGGATATGCAGTGTGTATTTGCCTTTTATTTATTTGAAATGCATATTATTTCTCCCATATAAATTCAGAAGTCAGAAAATAAAAAATAATACAATATATAATATATAAATAAACGTCGATTTATCGTACAAGAGTCGTGGTAGCTAGTTCGTTCGAATTTTGTCCCCAAAGAAACCATGCATGCACACCTTATGCAGTTTTCCGTTGACGGTGCAGGAAAACATCGAAATAACAGTATGTTAAATCCGCCAATCCGTTTTGGGAAAGTGTGGCGAGATTACTGCTTAATCTCCTAGAAAATAAATAAAAAAAGAACAATTGGGATAGATTATGCAAACACATATAAACGACTAGCGATTCTAGCAGATGTTCTCCTGCTTTTCTATAATATTGTAAAATTATAAACATGCCGTGTCTGTACATTAAAGCTAATTAAACAAAAAACATCTGGAACAGACTATCAAAAAACATCTGGAACAGACTATTTAAATGATAAAGAACACGATGCAATTTTTTTTAGATTTGGTTTGTTCGGGATTCACGTAAACACTACTGGGCCGATTTCGATGCAGTTTTCGCTGATCGATAGCTAATTGTTAGACTTAAACTCTGCGCCAATTTTTATCCTGGGAATCCCGCGAGAATCTTTTTGAGAATTATTTAAAATCGCCAGATTAAAATCAATCGAAGTCCATAGTCTTCTATATATATAAAAATTCCCTGTCGCAGTATTTGACCGCGATGAACTCAGAGTCTTCTCAACCGATTTTGACGATTTTTCATTTTTTTTAGAAGTCGGTAACTATGAGATCTGCTGTCAACTAAGTTACATAAGCATCAAATAGATGGCCCCATACTTTAAGTCCCACCCTTTCTTTGATGGCAACATTTATTTCATATTACACGTCTTTTTGAAATTTTCAAACAATATAACCGTGCTTTTTCATTCATTTGTGCATCATTATTTGGAACCGGTAGGTGGCACTGGGATCGGGTTCTAGGATCCTCTTTATTTCCTGGACCTGTTTTGACGTTTTTTTGTGTGGTTAATTGGGTCCCCGGATGGTTTAGATTCACAATTGGTGGAGCTGGTAGGAGGTAGTAAAATCGGATCCTAAATTTTTATTTCTTCAGGGCAGGACAACGTCTGCCCAGACCACTAGAATTTTATATAAAAAAATTGCATTATTTTAGTATTATTCGAATCTGAAATTTTCTGGAACAAAGTCGTGTGAAAAGCCTTGTTATTGAGATAAAATATTGAATGTTGTTGTTAGTGTCCAAAAAACAGTTTTTTTGGACACTTGAATGTGTGACAACGTAAGATTTCAAAAAAACCAAAATGATGAGATAGAAGTTGCTGTCAAAGCTTTCCTTAAATATTAACAAAATACGTAATTATTTTTCTAGGCGTACCTGGAGAAAAAGGTGACCGAGGACTACCAGGACGTATAGGAGATAAAGGTGACATGGGAGCCCAGGGAAGACAAGGTCCTGTAGGACCTCGAGGTGTGCCGGGCCAACGAGGAGATAAAGGAGATATGGGACCAATAGGTTTCCCTGGAACACCTGGTGAATTAGGACCTAGAGGTTTTCAAGGTTTGCCAGGCACTAAAGGAGATAAAGGTGAAATAGGGCCCTCTATGGTAGGTCCACCAGGTCCTTCTGGTTTCGATGGACTGAAAGGTGAACCAGGTTTAAGAGGCATTCCCGGAACACCTGGTAATGACGGTCCAATAGGTCAGATGGGCTTACCGGGTGAAAAGGGAGATCAAGGTTTTCCAGGACGTGTTGGTATTGCTGGACTATCTGGTGAGAAAGGTGAACCAGGACCTGTGGGTCCTCCTGGAGTTTCAGGTATACCTGGTTTGCCAGGCAGAGATGGTCCTAAGGGACAACAAGGATTTCCTGGAGCACCTGGTAAACCAGGAGTAGTTGGATTACCTGGTCTAAAAGGAGAGCCTGGAATGCAGGGCCCAGAAGGTCAAAAAGGCTCATTTGGTTTAAGAGGTAGACCAGGTCAACCTGGCAGCCCAGGAATTGACGGAGCGCCAGGTGAAAAAGGAGACAAGGGCGATGCAGGTCTAACAGGCGTACCAGGTGCTCCAGGTCTGGATGGACCTATGGGATCACCAGGGCCACAGGGGCCTAAAGGTGATCAAGGTTTCTTAGGACCTCCAGGATCACCGGGACTGGCTGGTTTACCTGGCGATAAAGGAGACAGAGGCTTTCCTGGACTAACCGGACCAAAAGGAGAACCTGGCTTGGCATCGGACAAAGGTCAAAAAGGTGAACGAGGGCTACCTGGTATCACAGGTTTAGATGGACAACCAGGTCTTAATGGCCCTCAAGGAGATAAAGGTGATGAGGGAGTACCTGGTTTTGCTATACCAGGACCCCGAGGACTTAAGGGTGATATTGGCATGCCAGGACTCGATGGTGCTCCAGGATATCCTGGGACAAAAGGAGAACGTGGTTTTACAGGAGCTCCTGGAGAAAAGGGAAATTCTGGCTTACCCGGTGAACGAGGTTTTCCTGGAATGGCTGGACTAGATGGCACACCAGGAACACCCGGTAGTACGGGTTTGCCTGGGGAGACTGGTGAAAAAGGCGACAAAGGTAATATAGGATTCCCAGGAAGAGATGGCTTTGATGGTCTCAAAGGTGAACGTGGTCCAGTCGGTCCAGTTGGAATACAGGGACAAAAAGGTTTCGAAGGTATTAAAGGTGACAGAGGGCTTCCGGGACTTTCTATGAATGTTAAAGGAGACAAAGGGGACGTTGGTCCACCAGGAATGATGGGCCCTGTAGGACAAAAAGGAGAAAGAGGTGCAGAGGGTATGCAAGGCTTACAAGGTGAAAAAGGAGACCGTGGTGCTGTGGGATATAAAGGAGAAAGAGGCTTTGTTGGAGAAACAGGAGAAAAAGGTTTGAATGTTTTTAATTTTACTGCTTAACTTTGTTTTCTGACACGAACGTAAAGTTTTCTAAACGAAAAAGCATTACTATAGCAAATTCTATTTAGTACATAAATAACGAAATGACCAAATTAAGCTTAGTTAGTGGTGAAATTGCGGAAGATTAAAGATAACCACTATACTTTTATGTAAGGACTGAAAGTTTTTTAGTGTACATAATCGAGTGAGGTGTCGTTAGTCACCCTTTTCATTTTTTCGAAATTGTTATGTCGGCCGACCACCAATAAAACAATGACGTGAAAAATTTTGTAAAAATATTGAATAACTGTTTAATAAAGCTAGAGATGACAAACGGCCTCTGTATTCGTTATTTGTGTACGGAAACATGAAAAAGTATTTAATTGAAAATACCTGCCCGATATCTTCAATGGTCGATGGATATTTTTCAAATTATTTTTCTTTACAACATTTTTAAGGTCTACCACCATGACGATGGGCGGCGGGGGGAATTATCACGACTTGGGAGCTAAATTCTCGTCATCTATTGACTTCATTTCAAAGTCACAAAGGAACATCATTATAATTTTCGAGATAAGATAGCATCATTATAAGATACGATAAGAGACTAAAGATCCCCCATACGACTACGTACTCTGAAAAAAAAAAAATTAGCCCTTAGCTGCATGTATGGCTAATCTTTAATTTCTTCGCGACTTCATTACATAACTTTGTAGCGCTAACAGACTATACCTTCCTGTTAAATTTTATATATAGAGATCCAGACAGAAAGAGTACGCAAACAGGCGGAAGAACTTATAAAATTATTTCATAGGGTTTTCCTTTCTTGCCAAGATAACTAGATAATCCTAAAAATCGTGGTGGTAGATATTATAGAATACTTTCAAAGAAAATTGATTTCAACAATATCTAGTAGTTTATAGATACGGGACGGGATACTAAATAGCTATTAAAACATTTTTTAATTTTTACAGGCGATAGAGGTCCAACTGGTCCAGCTGGCATTCCTGGATTAACAATCAAAGGTGAAAAAGGATTACCCGGCTTACCAGGAAAACATGGCCGACCAGGCCAAGCAGGTGCTCAAGGTGAAAAGGGCGAACAAGGCCTTCCAGGTCTTCCTGGGCAAGTAGGACGACCAGGAATACGAGGTCCTGTTGGGCCTCAAGGTGAAAAGGGTGATCAAGGACGTGAAGGAATTGCCGGTCCTCCAGGATATGATGGCACACCAGGAGCACCAGGACCTCCTGGTTTGAATGGTGAAAGGGGTGAAAAGGGTGACAAAGGAGCAGTTGGTTTTGGACAACCTGGAATAAAAGGTGACCAAGGGCCAGAAGGACTGCCAGGAATACAAGGTGCAAAGGGTGATAGGGGAGAACGTGGTTTAGATGGACTTCTGGGACTACAGGGCCCTATGGGAGTGAAAGGCGATAAAGGTGACAAAGGTTATATTGGCAGAATAGGCTTAATTGGAGAAAGGGGTGTAAAAGGAGATAAAGGAGAGGCCGCAGCTATTGTCTATGGAGCAAAGGGTGAACAGGGACCACGGGGCCCTCCAGGATTAGACGGACGTCCTGGTTTTGACGGCGCTCCCGGTGCTCCAGGCTTAGACGGTGGTCCTGGAGAAAAAGGTGACCGGGGTTATCCAGGTCCTCCTGGCTTAACAGGGCCAATGGGCCCGCAAGGTCTTCAAGGTTTACAAGGTGAACGTGGTGAAATAGGAATGAGAGGAATACAGGGCTTAACTGGTGCTCCAGGAGCGCCATGTGCTCAAACAGATTATTTGACTGGAATACTTTTAGTAAGACACAGTCAACGAGAAGTTGTACCCCAATGTGAACCAGGACATGTAAAACTATGGGACGGGTATTCATTACTTTATATAGATGGAAATGAAAAAGCACATAATCAAGACTTAGGTTACGCTGGGTCATGCGTGAGAAAGTTTAGTACAATGCCATTCCTATTTTGCGATCTAAATGATGTATGTAATTATGCTAGCCGAAATGACAGAAGCTACTGGTTGTCGACGGGCCAGCCGATACCAATGATGCCTGTAGAAGGGAATGAAATTGTTAAATATATCTCGAGGTGTGTGGTGTGTGAAGTTCCTGCGAATGTTATAGCCGTGCACAGCCAGACCCTGGACATTCCCAGCTGTCCTGTTGGATGGAGTGTTATGTGGATAGGTTACAGCTTTGTTATGGTAAGTGATAATTTACCTCATAATTTCTTAGGAATATTTCATTTACGATACCATATTATTTATATTAATATCAAAGAGTTTTTTAATATTTTTCTGTCATCAAAATCATTGTGAGTTGTTTTAGGGAATCGATGGTACTCAAACAAATTAGTCTCTACTTCGAGTATTTTTGTTAAAAATTTCATCTCTAAAGGAGATTTTGTTTCTTGTCGCTTCAGTTTAGTATAAAGTTATTAAGAGAACCAAAAATATAGTACAGGTAGATAATTGATCCAACGACAAGTTACAGTTCTATTGCAAAACTGATTGCGCGGTGTAGGATTCTAATCCTTATAGAGTACACGAGAAAAAATTCAATTTGAGATAATGAATAATCTTTAGAGGATTATCCTCGTCATCGGAATTAGATACAGTTATACATAACTCATAATTTGTCCTGATATACCTGCGTAGTAGACCAATTTTAAATAGCGCATCACAGTGTACTAATTGTGTAAGCGGGACAGAGTTAAACATGCATAGCAAGCAACACTCTGCCTTTTGCTGTTGTGAATAAAGTTTAATATAGATTATTTACATTTCGGAAACCGTTCTGCTTTGTCTGCGCAAACGAAAACTGCCGATCGGAATTATAATTTGTGTAAAGTTGTACCTACTTATCAAGTATATAGCTACATACTAAATTTAATTATAATCAACGCATTCCCGAGTTCATAAAAAGAGAACAAATAAACAGGCAAAAAAGTATTTATTAAATTGTAATATTTTAGTGGACATAATTATGTTGTATGGCTATAAAACAAAGACTTTATTTATTATATTTATATATTGCTGTGGATAATACCAGGTATATATTTTGTAACAGCACACCGGGGCGGGTGGACAAGGTGGCGGCCAAGCGTTGGCTAGTCCCGGCTCCTGCTTAGAAGATTTCCGTGCCATACCCTTCATAGAGTGCAATGGCGAGGGAGGCACTTGTCATCACTTCGCGAATAAATTGAGCTTCTGGCTCACCACTATAGAAGATGGACAACAGTTTGCTGTACCAGAGAGACAGACCCTGAAATCTGGAGGATTGTTAGAACGAGTGTCTCGATGCGCAGTATGCATCAAGAATACCACATAGTTATTTTAACATGCAAACAAATTCTTCTAATTTTTGCCTAAATCCGGTATAGTAGGTACTACTATTTGGTATAGGTAATATTAAAAAGTACGTTTGACAAGGAACAACAGCAATATAAAAAACAACAGAACTCGAATGTAAGAAGAAATATAGTTCCTCCAAACGATCTAAAACCAAAGTTACATAAAATAAGTTAAAAAAACAGTTTTATTATCTATTTATCCAGTACGAGTAAATATAAATAAAACGACTTAACGAATGATAATTCTTGTTTCCCTCAAGAGATTTCATATTTTTTACAGAATTCTATTTTTACATCTAATTTTTGGTTATAGGTTTCCACTAGTCACTCAGAACAATACAAATAAAAGAGTATGTTTCGTTAATACTACTATATTTTGTGATAATAAATATTTTCTTATATTTGTATATAATTAAATAAGTACTTATTAAATATCCGGACAATCTTAAACATAATAATAAATGGTAATTTTATGTCGTACAAGCTATTGTGAATAGCTAGATTCCAACCAACAATCCGATGATAAACAAACATTTCTTCTTCTATTCTTTTTAATGGAATAATAAAGCTGATGCCAATATTTATGTAAGCACTGCCATTGTAGATAGAATAATATAATTAAATGTAAGAAATCATTATTAAATAAATGATTTAAAACAAAATATTTATTCTTACCAATATAATCTAAGTAAGTTTGGATGTTTGCATTTTAACTTTGTGATTCATCTGGAAATCAATCGATTATCATGTAAATTGGTATATACTATATCCTCAGAGGATCTAAGATGCGCACAAATTACGGGACGCGTTTTTTTTTTTTTTTGGTTTTGAGGCGAGGGAAAATGCTTAACCGATTTACGCACAAACTGGGTCGTTGCTAGGGGAACGACACGCGTCGGTCGGGGGCGATAACACTGCAGCAATAGTATGCTCTTGGCAGCGCTCCGTCCGCGATCGACGTCACAGAATAGTGTGGAAGACTCCGAGCGTTGCTGCACGGGCGTGCAACCCCAATACCCACTAAAAACCCCCTCCTCCCTGACGACCCTGCGCTTTGAATGTGTAGGAAAGGCTGAGATTTAGAACATAGTTACGCCCAGCCGATCCAGCGCAATAAAGTGCCTGGAGTGTGCCCTGGGAGAACACACCCCACTTCGTGCAGCCGAGGACACGTCCGAAACAATGTGCACGCCCAGCGTCAGGTATCGGATGCGGCTTTCACGGACTAACAGTCCTTGGGAAAAAACGCGCTGTCAAGTCTTAAAAAGCGCTAGATTGACATGAATTTGAAAAACACTGAAAATAAAGTAATAACAATAGGTAAATTACTTTATTATAAATGCTAATCTTTTGACGATAATATTCCGATACACATCGATATTTCAGTGAACAGTAGAATTTAAAAAAGCGGCAAATAAGGTGCTAAGCGCTGAATAATAATTTTGAGAAACCGCTAAGTTTGCAACAGTACGCATTTTTTGGACTTATCCGAGTGCTTATAGAGATACTATATCGCTTGTTTTATTACAGATATATTCCTATTATATAACCTATTACTTATTTCAGATTTTGAGATACCTTTGTAACTTAATTTATATAATTATACAACTGGCTATGCCATCGAAACTTCGTTCGCATTACTATGGCTACGTTCCACTAGGGACTCACAACGATCACGTTCACGACCACGATTTTTCCCGTTCCACCTGCTTGCGGACGTTATAATCATAAACGCTAGTGGAACGGGTTATGGAGCGTTGATGTCATTAATGTCATACGCATTACGCAAATGTCATTGGTTGATATGAAAATCATCATTGATATAAATAAATTGATAAATTAAATAAAAATACTACAAAATAAATTATGACTACTAAACATTGTCCATTCGCGAAATGCATTTCTGACAGTCGGTACAAGCAAAATGGTATAAAATTTGTACCATTTATAAAACCTCAAGTCAACAAGAAAAAGGGTTTGGAGTAGATGTCACCCGTCCCTTAAAAGATGGGACGGCCACTAGTGTGGGATGCGACTTGTGTTGCCACCCTAGGTCCGTCAGATCTTCCAAAGACCGAGTCAGGGGCTGGCAATTCCGCGGCTTCAGCTAAAGTATGGAGGGTAGAGGTAAGGACAACCATCTCTGTATATGAAGAAGGGTCCATCGAAATACTTAAAATTAGGGTGGCGCCACTTTAGCATCAGGGTGTATTTTAAAGAAAGCGCCAAAAGTTATTTGAGTATTACAGTGTTTTAGTTTTATAAAAATTTTATTTTATTAGTTTATTTTTATTTTTAATTATATTTAGTAAATTACTTTATACTAGTACGTATATAGTTGGCATTTTATAACAGTGTACTGTCACCAACTACTCTAGTCGATAAAGATAATAATTTTTTTAACTCGGCATACTTCGATTCGTCTACAACGCTATATTCACACCATACCCTTTGTCTACATCAGCGCCAATGTGGACGATTTTTGAATTGATATTTACAGCTTACAACTCGACACTTCTTCAACTATTTTCCTATACGAGATGATTATTTTTTTTTTTTTTTTTTTTCGGTTTTGAGGCGAGGGAAAATGCTTAACCGATTTACGCACAAACTGGGTCGTTGCTAGGGGAACGACACGCGTCGGTCGGGGGCGATAACACTGCAGCAATAGTATGCTCTTGGCAGCGCTCCGTCCGCGATCGACGTCACAGAATAGTGTGGAAGACTCCGAGCGTTGCTGCACGGGCGAGCAACCCCAATACCCACTAAAAACCCCCTCCTCCCTGACGACCCTGCGCTTTGAATGTGTTGGAAAGGCTGAGATTTAGTTACGCCCAGCCGA
The DNA here is from genome assembly GCA_019925095.2 of Dendrolimus kikuchii. NCBI lineage: Eukaryota > Metazoa > Arthropoda > Insecta > Lepidoptera > Lasiocampidae > Dendrolimus > Dendrolimus kikuchii. Next base: position 14,143,421 of record CM034390.1, read on the forward strand.
TCCAGCGCAATAAAGTGCCTGGAGTGTGCCCTGGGAGAACACACCCCACTTCGTTGTGCGGGGGTAGAAGGTCCTTTGCTCTTCCTAGCAAGCTAAAGGCCCCCCGCGGTAAACGGAACCTAACTCAGGGAGGGAAGTAATGCGCGTACCTGCCTCTCCGGGTGCCAGCTGAAGGCCGGCGACCTCGAGAAGACGCATTGGCACGCGCTGCAGGACTTCTCTCCCTGTCTCGTTCTGCGGCCTCCTTGAGTGACATTACTGTCTCGCAAAAAGTAACCGCAGCCCCCCAATTGTCGCTGCTCTGCAGCATGGCCTTGACCAAGTCGCAGAGCGAGTCGACTGGACCTACGTGCGTCTCAAGTTCGAAACGCTGCGGCGCCCATGCGGCGCACTCGACAAGCGTGTGTAACGCCGTGTCGGGCGCGCCGCACTGGCGGCAGTCCGGGGAAGGCAAGCAGCCCACAATGCGACACAGATACTTATCGAAACATCCGTGTCCGGTAAGTATCTGTGTCGTCTTGAAGGTCAGGGTGCCGCTGGTGCGGTTGACCCATTCCGTCAGCTGTGGCCTGATTGCATCCACCGTGTAGCCGCCATAGGCCGCAGGGTTGTCGAGCTCTTGAGACCAGACGGCGATCATGGAGGCGGTTTCCCGCTTCCTGATCGCCTCGATTTCGACCTGACAGAAGGTCAGGCCTCTAGCTAGGGCATCCTGCCGGGTGCGGCGCACCACTGTCAGGACGTCCGCCTGGAGATGCCAGGGCGGATCGCCTGCCAGGAGGGTGGCCGCCGTCCGCGACACTGTGCGATACCCCCGTATGGTCCTCACAGCCAGAACCTGCTGCGCCCGTTGCAGCAGGGTTCTGTTGTGGCGGTGAAGTGCATTGGACCAGACGGGTGCACCGTACAGTGCCATACTGCTCAGGATGCCAGAGTAAAGTTTCCGCGTCGCACCTCCCGGGCCCCCTACGTTGGGAAGCAGCCTCGAGAGTGCGCCCGCGGATTTGACGAGTTTGGGAACTAGCTGCTCAAAGTGCGCTTTGAACAGCCATTTCCCATCGAGAACTAGCCCCAGATATTTCATCTGGGGCCCTACTCTAATGGCCACCCCTTGGACCGAAACGGTCAAGTCCGCGAGGGGATTGCGAAATTTCCTATGGAACATGATGGCCTCCGTTTTCGCGGGGGAGACCCTCAAGCCCAGCCTAGCTATTCGATCTACGACAATCGCCAACCCGGCGTTAGCGACGTCCACGGATTCCGCAAATGACGCAGCGCGTGCCGTGAGTAGGGTGTCGTCCGCAAAGCAGATCAGCCCTACCCCGGGTAGGACCGGAACCCGAAGGATCCAGTCATAACCTACGTTCCAAAGAATCGGCCCGAGGACCGACCCCTGTGGAACGCCGCACGCGACGCGTCAGATGATTATTTATACCTCTACCCTCCATAACCTGAAGATGTCAAATGTCAAAAAGTTTATTGAAAGACATTTGTAAGAAATTCTTTGACACTACCCGTGATCAGAAGACTGGCTGATGTTTCACTCAACGAGTTAGTATTGCCATACAGTGTGGCAGTGTTGCCAGCCTCCTGGGCACGTTTCCTGCTGGTATAGTAATACATTTGTACATAAATATATAACATATTTATCTACAAATGTATAATTAAATGAAAATAAATGAACAGTTAAGTAAGAAAAAGAAATTAAATCTTAATATCATTATTTACAACAAACATACCTAATAAACGATAAATCAAATTATTATTTGATTATAAAAGCATTTGGATAGAAGTGGAAGTGGGTAAAGGCATGAGGAGCAGTGTTATTGTTAACTATATCAAACTTAGCTAGATGAGCAGATATACAAACATGACCTATTCGCATTCCAGTTAAGATACACGACATCCTTTTGCCCAACGTCGATTTGGGGATTCAAGGTTTCAAAGCAATTTTAAATTTTATAACAAGCTTTATCGTCACATGCAGTAGCATCAAATTCAAATTCAAAAGTTTTTATTCAAAATAAGTTCCACCGAAGAACACTTTTTGGAGGTCATACATGTAAATTAAAATTTAATTTTACTTCCTATTCTATGTACACCGCTTCGCAACGTGTTAATGCTGTTAAGGAAAAGTGGCAAGAAACTCCCCAGCAATACGTCTAGCTAAATATTGTTTTTCTTTATATTTCATATTCTATTTACATCTCAAATTCTCTATTTTTTTAGTTTTGTACAGAAGTATGTTACAGAATTACTTTTTGAAGAATTAATGGAGTTGTAGTAAACAATGCATACTCAATAAGACCAAGACACAATAAAAGGAAAGAAATATATTGTTATAGTTATAATAATGACATGACTTAGTAAAATGTTATGCTGCAATATGCTGCATCATGAGCAAGCCTATCAATTCTCTCATTTTCCCGTATGTCTTTGTGACCTGGTATCCTCAAATATAACAGATTAACCCTTTTTATACATTTTATAATCAAATTCCGACTTTCTATAATTAACAGGCTAACAAGTTTAGTTTTTAATAGATATTTACTTAAAGATTGGATAGTACCCATTGAGTCTGAAAAGATAACTGTCTTTTTTAATTTAAGAAGAAAGATATATTCTACTGCTATATACAAACCTAAACACTAACCGGTGAAAACTGAGTTTTCAGGTGGTAATTTAATCTTTACTTTATTGAACTATATCATACTATGAGCTATATACCATCTGTGGAACGTTTGGACGCAAGAAGCTTAAACACAAGCTTCTAGTTTGGACGCATTACTAAAAATATGATGCCAGTTGTCACTGTCGCTGTTGAATTCAGAATCTATACTAATATTATAAAGCTGAAGAGTTTGTTTGTTTGTTTGTTTAAACGGGCTAATCTTAGGACCCGCTGGTCCGATTTGAAAAATTCTTTCAGTGTTGAATAGTACATTTATCGAGGAAGGCTATAGGTTATATATTTTCAAAAAATTAGGGATCCTTACTAAAAGTCCAATAATGTAACCCAAGATGTAAAAAAAAATGACCCGAAAAAACTATTGATTATAGAACCAAACAATGTACTACCACTATATAATTGTCTACAAAAAATATCGCGTAACCATATGTCTAACTATTGTAGTTATCTCACAATAAGTGTTTTCTTTTATTTTTTTAAATAATTAAAATACCGTCGCTCCATAAACTCTTTATTTTGTACCTTGGTATTAATCCTTATCAAAATAAATTACTCCATATTCAAGACGAATTCAACACCTTTCTAAAACTTTATGAATTATTCAATTGGAACGTTTCATTCAAAAGATATCGCGATATTTAAAATGTAAGTATTAGTGTGTAGCCAAATATATTAATATATTGTTTGATTGAACGCGGTAATCTCAGAACCTACTGGTCTGATTTGAAAAATTCGTTCAGTGTTGGATAGGCTATTTATCGAGGAAGGCTATAGGCTATATATCATCACGCTAAGACCAATAGGAGCGGAGCACCAATGAAGAATGTTTCAAAATCGAAGGGTTTTGAAAGCAAATTTCACGCGGACGACGTCGCGGGCCCAGCTAGTACAAAATAAAGTTGAAAGCATGACAAGTTTCAAAAGATCTTTTACTTATTCCTAAATTTAGGCGAATATTAGGCTTAACAATCAGAGCCTCATATTCGGAAGTATAGAGAGGAAAACGTCTTGAGTTGTGAATAGGGACTTCAATAGATAACAATTTATGAAAACTTTTGATTAAGCAATGAGAAGATTTTTGGGACCAATAACTAGATGAGGTAATCTCACCGGAAAAGGATCTCAATTTGGATAATAATGGCTGGTTACCAAATTGTATGCAGCGGAATAAATAATTATCTGAGAGAAACTGCCATCTAAGATGCTGAGGGAGATCAACACATCCTACTTGCATAGAATTAATTGGACTGCTTTTTATTGCTCCCAAGAAAATGTCATTGTTAGCGAATATTTGTAAATGCCGTAGCGACCTTTAGCGTGATATTTAATTAATGAGTAACAATACATTGCTGTATAGTAACTGAAATTAGACTATTTTACAGTAATAAAATAAGAGATAGCGCTACAGTTGAGACGCTTTTGGTGTCCCGACTGTAAGCAAGCTCGTATTAAAAAAAAAATAAGGAAGACTGGCTCTCGCCCCACAGAACCCATCTTGTCGAGTCGACAGATATGTTGTACGTTATAATGTGAAATTAATAATAATCGATGTTAATGTAAAGTTATACAGTCATAATAAAGAATGTGAGAGAATTAAGAAAGAGAATTATTAATAAACATTTGGATTGAATTTTGTCTAATTTATTCAAAGCAGCAGTACTACAGGACTCTAACAAAAAGGAGCCATAATCACACACACACACTTCTTATTAAGGCATTATAGTCACAAAGAAAAGGGATTAGCACTACACCATACATCCGTGAGACATTTCAAGATATTGATATTATTTTCACACTTGGCTGCAACATTGTCACAATGTGGAATACCAGTTACCTTAGTATCTAATACTACCCCCAAAACTTACAATGAGTGCTAAGAGGCATAGGAATATTATCTTAGATAATATTAACTTTAGGAGGAATGCGCTTACAAGAAAATAATAATAACTGAATGGTTTAAAGCTACTTCTAAGTCGAATGTATATATGTTATAAAGTATAGGACTTAACGTTGAGCCTTGAGGTAAACCCTTCCAAATGCCTCTAGACAACTGTGAACCGCCTTGCATATTAATGTTAATATATCTCTCTGATAACATTCCAATTATAAAGAAAGTAAACATTTTTGGAACATTGAAAACGGTTTTTTTTTTTAAGAATAAAAATTATAACATTCTTATACGCACCTTTGATGTCCAAAGAAGCTGGAAGGACAGATTTATTCTTTGAAAAGGCCAGTCTAATATACAAAGATACTCAAGCTGTCAGAAGTACTTCTGCCTTTTCTGAAGCCAAACTGGGTTTCAGATAAAACTCCATTGCTTTCTAGAAACCTTTCTAATGTATTCTTGACTAGGTGCTCTGCTAACTTAGCCAGCACCGCAGATAGGGCTAGAGGCCGGTAGGAAGATGCATCAGAATGTGACTTCTTTGGTTTTAATATGGGTAAAACTAATTGGGACTTCCACGTCTCTGGAATGCACCCAGAAGACATAACGGAATTTGTTACCTTTAAAACATAGAGTTATATCACTGCTATTACAAAAGGAAGAATAGGAATTTCCATCTTGACCAGGTGAGTAGTCTTTTAAACTTATTAAAATGCCTTGTATTGCTTTGTAGCCAGAACTATAAGACATCTTCAGATTGCTATGAAAAGTTCTAACCTCAAGGTCATGTCCAGGACTAAATGCTCCATATAACAATATATACACGGGTCGGCATTGCGGAATCTCTAATTAGTCGGTGATTGGTGATTGTAGCCTGCAGAGTGGGCGAGGCTTGCAGGAAGTAGCTCATACACGGAACTGCATTGCAGTCCGGCATCAGCATTGTTTCCATTCTCACTCGAGTCGGTTTTCTATAACAGTTAAAAAAAAGTTGCCATTCTACTATATCTTTTTTTATATCAAACCTTGAGTTTTGAAAATATAGCAGATAATTCTTCAAAATCAAATACAAAATTTAATGATGAATGAGGTACTAAGGTTTAAGCCATAACTTGTTTGGGGTGCGGTATAGATATAGGGCATATTTATTTATTACTTGAGATATAAAATTAACTTTGGGTGGTTATAAAGAAAAAAATAACCACGAAGGCTAAGACAGGTGCTCCGCTTCACTTCCCACCCATCTTAGCCTTCTAATCTATATTAAAAAAAGTTCGGATCTGTTCATAATAAAAAAGTGCCCTATAACTATACCCCAACTCTTTTTTGTTTCTAAAGCCTTACTCTCAAACGCCTTTCGTTACGTTTTTGTCTGATCAGCCAGAAATATCAATGAAATTTTAAATAGACTGGTTTTATCTGTGGGCATCGGGTGTTAGTCATACAATACGTAGTACGTACGTACTATAGTAGTCTGTGATCATACAGTCATAATTTTCCGCCTTAGAGTGTGTGTATTTCCGCCCTGAAAACTCCAAGCGGACGTGCTTGCGAAGGTTCGACGTTTCCAACAGGATGCCAGAGCTAAGGGCCTGGTTTACTGCCGGGCGATTGAGGCGATAAGGACGCGAGAAACCGTGACCATGATCCAAACTTGGCAGAGAGATTTACTAATTTAGAATCTCCTGAGGCAGACACTGATACAGTGGAGGCGGTTCGTCCCTACCTACTGCGATGGGCCGCGCAGAAACGCGGGACTCTGACCTGTAGGATGACGCAGATACTTATTGGGCACGGGTGCTTCGATAAGTATCTACATCAGATTGTGGGGTGTCTCCCTTCCTCTTAGTGCAGCGAGTGCGGCGCGATAAACAATGCGTTTCACACGCTGGTCGAATGTGCTGTATGGAAACCTTAAAGGTTCGAGCTCTAGGCCAGCGTAGGGCCGATCGATTCACTGAGGAGACTGGTTGAGGCCATGCTTCACAGCGACGATTACTGGTCAGCGATTTCTTCCTATTGCGAGACAATAATGTCTCGCAAGGAAGCTGCTGAGAGAGTAAGGAAGAGAGCTCCGCACGTGCTCCCCGGACGCCGTCATCAGAATGGCCTCCGGAGACACAGGTATGCGCAAAATCTCCTTCCATGATTCCATCGCAGGGGTCCGTGCATCGTGGGGATGCGACCGGTCCAACCTCTGTTGGTGAAGTGGGTCACTCTACATCCCGGGGTGACCTAAGGTTGTTGCGCGGTTGAAAAATTGGTGTAGCTTCGCTCGTCATAACATGTTCTTCCACACAAGCGCCAGGTACAGGACGGAGTTTTAGGTTTAGCGGAGTAATTGGTTTCGCCCAGAGTCTTCATACATGCTGCGCGGTGCTTATCGCCGCGGTCCAGCCCCACCCCCCACAGCCGAGAAGGTCTCAGCACGGTAAGAAATGAATTCTCCCTGCGTATCAAACAAAAATAGCGTGGTATTGTTAAAATACATCTTTATATTACGTCTGACCAATTCTGATGTGGCGCTGGCCACAACTAATATTCTTAAGAATATTGATAAAAAATAGGCCTTGACGTTGTCATGGCTTTTCTACAATCAACTGGAGTTTTATTTAATTTTAATTAACAAATTATTTTTAGTGGGAATATCCTTGCCCACGTCTGGTGACCACCCTAGAACACCGTTCCTCGTGTCGTAATCTTAATATATATAAATTACGTGTCACGTTGTTTGTACGCGATGGACTCCCTAAACTACTTGACCGATTTTAATCAAATTTGCACACCGTGTGTAGTTTGATCCGACTTGAAAGATAGGATAGCTTACATTTGGACCCGGCAGGTGGCGCTGGAATCGGATTCTAAATTTTATTTCTTCAGGGCAGAACAACGTCTGCCGGGACAGCTAGTTAATATAATTATCAAAAATTATGACAAAAAAACGGGAATAATGCGGAGGCATCCGGTAAATCTACATCCGATATTTTTCGAGTTGACGTATGTCTACCACCTTTTTGGCCAGAAAACCCTGCCGTTTGGTTTGCGTGAGTCGAAAGCCACTTCGCGCTTTCTGGAATTTCAGACGACAAGACGAGATTCCACTTCGTCATCTCCCAGTTGGAACATCGTTTTGCGGCCGAGGTAACTGATAGTATTGTATCACCTCCGGCGAACTCCAAATATGATACTCTTAAGACGGAGCTGGTAAAAAGACTATGTCAGTCTCGTGAAAAAGAGGTCAAGCAATTATTGACCCATGAAGAGATGGGCGACCGCCGCCCCTCGCAGTTTTTGCGTCATCTCCGACAACTAGCTGGTCCAGAGGTTTCTGAAGAATTTCTGAAGACTATATACACCAGCCGCCTCCCCACCCGTTTAGACTGCAAATGCTTCGCAGCCACGCGCTGATCTGAGCAGCTTAGTCGACCTTGCCGATACAGTTTTGGATATAGTCAACTCCAATCCTCAGACTGCTGCGCTATCCCACTCACCTGGATTCACCTTAGAAGTGTTAGTTAAGCAGGTAGTAGAACTAACCAGGCGCGTTGACGCACTCACGCACACCCGCGACAACATATCGCGCTCTCGATCCACATCTAGAGAGAGCAGGAGACAGCGAAGCCAAACAAGGTCAATGTCAAATTGTAAGCGCTTTCCACTATGCTTCTACCATGCTAAATTCAAAGAAAAAGCCAGAAAGTGCATCAAGCCCTGCGACTTCGCTCAGGGAAACGCGCAGAGCAGTCGATAATGGCGACTAACGATTGCTCAGCTATAGCAGGTCGCCTATTCGTTACCGATCGTTCAACTAAGACACAGTTTCTTGTTGATACTGGCAGCGATCTCTGTGTCTACTCTAGAAGCGCTTTACGAACAAAACGACCTTTAGCAGACTACCTACTGTATGCAGCGAATGGAAGCACTATACATACCTATGGATTTATCGACTTAAAACTAAATTTAGGACTACGTCGTGAATTTACCTGGCAGTTTGTCGTGGCAGATGTCACGAAGGCTATCATGGGCGTCGATTTCTTGTCGTATTATGGCCTAATTGTCGATGTACGAAACAAACGCCTTATAGACAACACCACAAAATTAACGTTAGCAGCCGTGTCAGCATCATCATCTGCTTCGATATCTTCGGTGAAGACAATGGCAGATGATACAGCATTTCAGCATATTCTTCGCGATTTTCCTGAAATTCTCCGTCCATATCCTGATACTCAACGCTCACCATCTCACAATACAGTACATCATATTAAAACAACACCAGGACCACCAGTCTTCTGTAATCCTCAAAGACTTGTTCCTGATAAGCTGAAAATAGCAAAAAAAGGATTTGAGCTCATGTTGAAGTGTGGAACTACAAGACATTCAGACAGTCCCTGGTCATCACCGTTACACCTAAGAAAAACAACAGATGGCGGCCATGCGGTGACTATTGAAGACTTAATGCCCGCACTGTGCCAGATAGATACCCCATCCGTCACATTCATGACTTTGCACACGAAATATCAGGATGCTCAGTATTCTCGACGATAGATCTTGTTAAGGCATATAACCAAATTAGAGTTGCGGAAGAGGACATATGCAAAACAGCAATTAGTACACCTTTCGGACTTTATGAATTTCCTTATATGACTTTTGGTTTAAGAAATGCAGCACAAACATTCCAAAGAGTTGTAGACGAGGTTATTCGAGGACTGGACTTTTGTTACGGATACATAGACGACTTTTTGATATTTTCAAAAGATTCTGTTACACACGAGCAGCATCTTAGACAACTTTTCACTAGATTTCGAGAATACAACATTGTCATAATATAGCAAAATGTATATTTGGTGAATCCCAAGCTATTTTCCTTGGCTATACTGTATTTGCCGAAGGCGTAAAACCATTAGAGACAAACGTTCAAACTCTGAAAAATTTTCCTATACCAATTACAGTCAAAGAGCTAAGACGTTTTTTGGGTATGATTAACTTCTACCGAAGTTTCTTACCTAGAGTGGCAGAAATTCAAGCTCCTTTAAATAACTTGCTCACAGGATCAGTAAAAGGCTGAGATCCCGTCAATATTGTAGATGGCACTCTCGAAGCTTTTGAGAAATGTAAGCAATGTCTTTGCGATGCCACTCTTCTAGTCTACGCTGATATTCAAGCAAGACTGTCTTTAGTAACAGATGCTTCAGATTTTGCTATTGGTGCAGTTCTCCAACAGTACAAAGACAACATGTGGCAACCCTAAGCATTCTTTTCCAAGAAGTTAAGCCCATCACAAAAGATGTACTCACCTTACGACAAAGAATTACTAGCCATATACTAATCTATCAAGTTCTTCCGTCACATGCTTGAAGCTAGACATTTTACTGTTTTTACAGATCACAAACCAATCATCTTCGCCTTTGAAACCAGAAAAGATAATTGTACTCGTAGACAATTTAGATATCTAGATTACATATTCCAATTTACTATAGATTTACAGCATATATCAGGCAAAGATAATGTGGTAGCGGATACCCTATCGCGAGTAACATTCGATGCATTGTCACAACCTGTGGATTTAATAACCATCGCTGAATCGCAGACTACGGATCCAGAACTACCCCAACTTCTTACAAGTACTTCATTAAAGTTGATAAAGACGCTTATTCCTGGTTCAATAGCAGATTTCTACTGTGACTACACCACCAATATCGCACGTCCCTACATTCCGCGAGAATTAAGAAAGAGAATATTCGACAGTCTCCATTCACTCAGCCATCTTGGAACAAATGCTACAGCTAAGTTAATATCTAAACGCTATGTTTGGCCAAGTATCCAGAAAGATAGCCGTGAATGGACAAGATCGTGTCATGCCTGTCAGATTTTGAAGATAACTAGGCACATATCTTCACCTCTATTTAAAATCGCTCGCGCTAGATTTTTACGAGTGCACAAAGATCTCGTTGGTCCATTACCAATTTCAGAAGGATTCCGTTACTGTCTGACTGCAGTAGACAAGTTTACCAGATGGCCTAAAGCCATACCTCTGATTGACATAACTGCAGAGACAGTTGATAAGGCTTTCCTATCTGGATGGATTGCAAGATTTGGATGTCCCCTAGAAATTGTAACCGACAGAGGTGCTCAGTTTGAATTTGCTCTTTTCAGATTCCTGTCTAAATTTGCTGGTTATAAGCACAGAACTACCACAGCCTACCATCCGGCATGCAACGGATTGGTAGAGCGTTTCCCCAGGCAATTGAAATCCGCCATTGTTTGCCACAACATACATTCATTCATGGACCGAAATTATACCTCCAGTTCTTCTGAGCATTCGAAATACAATCAAAGAAGATCTCCAAGCATCGCCAGCCGAATTAGTTTACGGCGAAACCCTCAGATTACCTGGAGAGTTCTTTAAAGCCAGGTCATGTACTACAACGGACATAACAGACTTTGTAGCTAGATTAAGAAAATTCGCAGCAACAGTCCAACTCCGTTGTGCTTCGAGGCATAGGCAGAAGCCTATATTCATTTTCAAAGATCTGACAACTTCATCACATGTTTACCTGAGAGACGATTCCTTGCGTGGTGCCTTGTAACCGGTTTATACAGGCCCACAAAGTTTTGAGCAGGAATGACAAAACCTTTAAAATTTTGGTCAATAATAAAGAAAAGATTGTATCGATAGATAGATTGAAGCCAGCCTATCTGCTAACTGAACTGCCTTCCAAAATTGTTCAGAGTCCTAAACAGCCTGACGAGACTCCCGGTGTAACAGTTACACCTAACTCGTCGCCCATTGAGGAGAGGAGAGGAGAAGAGGACAAAATGTGGAAGAAGAGTTAGACTTCCACTACACCTTCGCCCGTAGTACGGTCTCTGGAGGGGAGTGATATGGCGCTGGCCACAAGTATTAATTAAATTATTAAAATTAAATAAAACTCTAGTTGATTGTTGAAAAGCCATGACAACGTCAAGGCCTATTTTTATTAATATTCTTTAGTTGTGGCCAGTGCCACACTGGCAACATTAAAATTCATTGAATTTCCGGCTGTCATTAGCGGGAAGGAAATTAGGAAATTTATATTATTCACATATTATTTATTTGTTGCGGATCCAAATTTTTATAACTATTGAATAAATTTTTTTAATATATATTTTGTTTGTTATGTTTATAATTGCTCAGTAGTGTACTGTGTAGTGTTTGTTTAAAATGTTTGAGTGGGCTTATAGCGGCGCTAATAAAGCAGTGCCTAGAAATGTAGGTCCAGAGTGCGCATATTTTCTTACACCTCGGCGTCAAATAATTGAAACAATTATTGTTTGTATAACATCACTTTATATTTTGGTTAGTACTCTATATTCAGATTTATTAATTAAGTTAAGACCAGACATGTTTTTATTTAAATCAAATTATACTGTTTAACTGTCTTTTTCAGCTAAAAATATATCCAAAACTGGAAATTCCGCATGATATAAATTATGCTAAGAGTGACAGAGGAGGCAAGCGATTGTTGGTGATTCTTTTAGCTTTACTATGGGGAATGGAAATTGGCTTCAAGTTTGCATCCCGAACAGTTATCTACTTACTAAATCCATGCCATGTTACTACATTGATGCAAGTAAGTAAACATTTGCTCCTAAAAATATTTAACCTTGAACAAATTGACACTATTACAAAATCCCAGTATAGTGGAAACTCGTTTAGCTAGACTGATTATTGTCACAATGTATTCGAATAATTGAAAATCCAGTAAAATATTTATGTACATATATAGAAAGACTACTTAGCTTGTCTACATATAAAGTTTACTTAAAATAATGAATCAACTTATTAACCAGAATCCATGTTTATTGATTGATTAAATGAGATTATTAGATATCATATGTACGTAATACCGAAGTAAGAAAGAGAGTTGGTCTGAAAGAGAGTGTCGGGGTGAAGGTAAGGAAAGGAATGCTCCGGTGGTTCGGGCATGTGGAAAGAATGCATGATGAAAGAATGACTAAACAGATATACAATGCAAAAGTGGATGGATGCAGAAGTCGTGGAAGGCCATGACACACCTTCCATGATCAAATTGATCGTGTACTAGCAGAGGGTGATGTCAGGAGCCTTAAGAACAGACGAGTGTGCATGACAAGAGTTATGAATGTCAAAGAAGCAAGTGAGGTGTGTAAGAATGGGCCTAAATGGCGCTCTGTTGTTCGTGCCTACCCCGCAAGGGAACTGGCGTGAAGTTATGTATGTATGTATGTATATGTACAAATTTTCTTAAATTATTAAGTCATGAAATGACTGAAACAGGGTAATTATTCTGGACCTTAGTTATATGGATTTGCAATTGCAAATTATTTTATAACAGTAAAGGTTGTCTTCAAAGTCTACTGGTAGCAATTATATTGTCTCCATGATTGTATATTGTACAACAAGTTATTTAACAGACAATCCTGGGCTTACTAAATATTTGTCTTATAAAGGTGAGTATGAAGAATTTAATCTTTTAACATAATTTTAGTTTGTGTCAGCTTATTACTAATGTAAAGTGATTTATTGGGTGTTTGTTATACCCCAAAATAATGTATTGCTGCTGGGATCTGCTTGATCTACTCATCATGACCCCTACATCCTCTACTGTAAAAGTATTACCTCCCAGATCCCACTTAATTACATTCAGCCATTGTTTCATTGGTATATGCCCTAAAATATTTGTACATTTTAGTCTTTTTATGAAAAGGTAAATATATGTGGAGTATTCTTGTTTAGGATGCCAGGACTCATTTTGGGTTGTTAAGCCGCAGCAGTTAGTTAGTTAAATAGATATGAGAGTAATTATATTATAAATAGAATAAATACATCACAGAGCCGCAAGTAAAAGATCACTTAATTAATTTAACAAAAAAAAGGTTCTATTCAAATATCATTGAAGAACATTCAACTGAATTGGTTAGAATTTTAAAAGTAAATTTTATGTTGCACAAATTTGAAGGTAAGAATGAGTGTATTTCAGATTTATGTTTGTTATTTCTTATTTTAATTTTTATTTGCTTTTTTGTTAAATTCTGCACGTTGACATTATTATTATTATCTGTATGTAGGGCATTTCTAGATATTTGCACACAAAAATAATTTATAGGTATATGATATATTTTAGGTAATTCATTTAGGCACATTTGGAACAGAGGTCATTCATTCTATGTATTATAAGTTTTAGGTATTGTGTGGAAATAATATTTAAATTCTGTTCTATTTTGATGAATACAATTGTTAATGTTTAAAATATTTTCAACCTAATTGTATAATTAAATTACTGGGTAAAGTGTCTTACCTCACCAAAATAATAGTGACAAATACTTCTGAAATGTCCTCTTTTATGCAAACACTGATATACATATTATAGATAATATGTATCTGACCTGGATAATATTATAATAAACATCAGTGTTTGTTTGTTTATCCACACATGTCATTCAAAATTTCAATTTAAAAGTTATTGTAAATAACAAAAATCAGAATTTTGATTTTGTATATTTTCAGATTTACCTGTTGGCTGCTCCACCTAGCAAGACAGTAACTGCGCTATTTCGTATTCATTTAAATCTGTTAAATGGACCACTTTTAGCATTCTTATTTCCAGAAACTGCCTCTAGAACGGTAACTGTATTGAATAAATAGATGTGATAATACACTCATCGTAATCTTTTTAAAACTAAAATGTTTTGAACAGATTTTGGCTGAAGCAGCTCTCTACTGGATTCAACACGGGATGATGTTTGTGATACCTTATTATTTGCTCAGAATTGGGGGTGAGCATTTTGTCTAACATTTTTATTTGTTTAATTGTTAACCAAGAAGATAAGTTTCACAAACAACTATTCCCATAAATGTCTTAGTTTGTACATCACAACATAAGAATGAATTAAATGACAATCGCCCAGTAAAAGATTCATGTAACTCGTAATACAGTTTACAATCACAGCTCGCACCACTAGTGCGCTTTTGTTTTTATAGAAATTCTTGATGAAAATTTTCAATTCACGTCTTATAACATATTTAAAGAATATTTTTCAAAGAAAATTCAGTTTTAAATTAAAAGTCTTAATTAGCTCCCTTTCAATTTGATGGCATTAATAAAGTTTACTCAATTAGTTCTTATTACAGTAAAGTTCCCGTCAGGAATCATAATCATGGCGGTCGGTGGAAAAGTAGGGATCGCTTTGCGCATTGATGGTAGCTAATGTACTCAATGAAATTTATCGACAGTATTATGTTTTGTCTATTTATTGAAAAGAGACAATACCTCATACTTCGAAAAAGGATCGAAATTTTGCTGTTCGTTCGAAAAAATGACTGCTCATGAATAATGCAGTGGACTAAATGTTTATTGCATAGTGTAGAAGAGATTTTCAAAGGAAAAAAATTGCTGTACAATAAATTACAAATAACCAAGTACTACTGCACCAGCATGCCAAATTTGATAAAAATTATTTAATATTCGAGATTGTTAAAAGGAATAAACAGATTCACTTTTATAGTGATAAAACTTTTATTTTACAGGTGTGTACAATATAGAACCCATCGGAGACTTCAATTGGGCGATATTTAGCTATTGCCTTAATATGTTATACCACTTCATTGTTCTTCAAATAATTGCAATAGTAAGTTATTTATATTCATTTTCCTAAACTGTAATTACGATAAACACTATTATTGAAACAAACATAGGAATCATAGAGGAAAACGATTGGCACTGTAATAACCAGAAGTGTTTTTAAGGGAATGATGAAATATTTTATTGGTATAATGATATCTTCGTCAATCCTAATTGTTTGCTCTCATTGCCAGTTTTAGCTTTACTGGCATCCTGGGCCAGATTTCAATGGTGGACCTTTTTTACTTTCCAATTTACATTTGTGGACAAATTTAAAAAAAGATTACAATACAAAGAGTACAATCCTGACAATATACAGATTTATTATAGTATAGTTTGTGTAGCAGCATGTAGAATACATGTTCCTGCCAAACATTCACATGGACCTAGTTTTGGATTATTGTGAGTTATAGGTACATACATTGTATAATGCATATATGGACTTGACGATTTTGCAAGGGTTCTGATGTCTTTTATTTGACTAATATAATATCAGCCCATAAATGTCCCAGTGCTGGGTATCGGGACTCCCATTATATGGGAACGGACAGTACACACGCCACTCTTAGCCAAGGCGGCCTGACATGTTTGACACATCGGTCGTCTCGATATAGGTTGCATCACGATGTTTTCCTACACCATTGTTAGCATGTGGTAATTGTAACAATATGCACATTAGATCAGAAAACTGATTAAGTGGTGCATGCGTTCCGGTCAGGATCGAACCCCCACCCTTTGAGACCGGGACGGGTGCGCTAGCCTTTACGCTACCACAACTTTCTTTCAATGAATCAAAGTTTTGGCATTATTTAAGATTGAAGGATCAATAGCCGATTATAAAACTATCTGTCTAATTATACAGATAATAAAATTGGAGTGTCTGTTTATAATATCAAAATAATAGCTTTTACTAAGTACATATGAAACTATATACGGTATTTATATAAAAAAATCAATATTTAAAATTTTCGTTTGTATGTCTGTCTGGATGTCCCGGCTTATCTCTGAAACGGCTAGTTCAATTTTGACGGGGCTTTCTCTGGAAGATAGCTGATGTTATAAGGAGTAACTTAGGCTAGATTTTTACTTTTTTTTAAAGGTTCCGCGAAAAAAAATCGTAGCGGATGAAGTCGCGGGCATAGCTATAATAAATCTGTTAATGGTTCCAGTTTGTACCATGCGTTTCAAAATGTGAAAAAACATGGGGCTAATTCGGACTAACAAATTCCGAAAATACAATTTTTTAGAATTTTTGTCTATCTGTCTGTTAGAGCATCACGAGACGGGGGTATTAGAATTTTTTCTGTCATGAAAAATCGTTACGGCCGTGGTGGAAAGCGACATAATGTTAGAGACTATCGATGTTTTTATTGGTTCCGGATCGAATTCAATTTTTTTGTTTGATAAAATTAAATATGTTTAAATAAAAAATGCATTAATTAAAATGTACCTAACCTAACCAAATCATAATTTGCAGAAAACTTGCGAAAAATCTAAACGTGTAGGTACACAGTATAAGTGAAACTTCAACGGAAAAGTGGAAAAACGAATCGCAACGGACAAGTGGCAAAACGAATTGCAACAAAATTTTAACTTGAAGTTTTACGGGCAGGTTTTCAAATTGGACAAGTACATTAACTATCTGCCCGTAATTTTGTTGCGATTCCTTATGCCACTTGTCCGTTGCCATTCGTTTTTCCACTTGTTCGTTGAAATTTCACTTCTACTATGTACCCCAGCACACATTTTTACCCTGATAAATGACGTCGTTTCCGTGGCATAGACGAAAATAGTCAAAAAGATGCGCCTCGATCACATCGCTGGTCCGAATTAGCGCCCCCAGACTTTTTCTAAATTTTTAAACCTGTCGTACAAACTCGAACCATTTACAGATTTATTGTAGTATAGATAGATTGTGTAATTATATTTATATGTATAAAATAGAATTCAGTTTTATGTAAGTAAAATAAAGCTACAAGCCGCGGCTACGCCGCGTGTCAAATGCTGCTGCGGATAGAGAGTTAAGAAATAGGTAATTAATACAAAAGAATTTTCACTCGAAATAAAATTAACAATGTGTTTAAAATGAATAAATGATCAATCTATATTGATATTATTTGAAATCAGTGAAAATAAGTAATTGTATACACATTTCACATTCAAGAATTAAATGGAAATGTATGACATAATTATTTTCTTTTTCAGCCCGCCCAAGTCAACTTAAATCACATGCTTTGTCCAGCAATATTGGACCCGTTCGAAGGACCTTGGTATCGTATAGCCGCAGTCGTGCATCAGGCCCTGTTATGTCCTCTGCTTTGTAAATTGTACTGTGTCATCGCTGAGTTTTGCCTTACTAAATTCCCACCGACTAAAATTAAGCCCCAAATGAAGGACTACCTGCAGGATCGGATGCCACTTACAGGTCGTGAGCATGATAACTAGTCAATGTTGTGCTTTCACCATGCTATACGTAGTATAGCCCTTGTAAGGAGGGTGCCTAAATGAAAGTTGTGATATTATATCGTAGACTCTATTGAATATAGATTAGGTTTGACAGTGATTACTATAATTTTAGAAATTCAAAAGACCGTATCACAGTTATAATGCCTTCTTGCGGATACAAAGTAGAATTTTTTAAAGTTTTATATTTGCTATATGATCATCACAGTAATAAATATAACATCATAGGAACTTGTTTTATATATTTATGTATTTTAAAAGTGTATAACAACACATAGCAAATAGCAAGCAAGCCACTGATGGTTGATAGCTTACAAATTCTTTTTCTGTATGATTGCAACTTTTGAAATAATACTTTTGTTTCGCAAAAGCAATAGGTTTTTAAAAGAGTATTTTCAAGTAATTTCAAACATTTACCAAAGATCTGCATTGCTTCATTCGCAGTTTACTAAGATAAGTACCTAAATAATCTGACATTTTTAGTAACCTTTATTCTAATATAATAATATTTGAAGAAACTAACACAATGGGTTTACGGTATAATTATGTGACTGTAACACGTGCTCTATTATAATGCCTAAAGTATTAAGAAACAATATTTCATCGCGTCCATTTCTTTGGGTGGTTAATGCTAGAGATAAGTTTTGACATAGTATTTATATTAGACATAGCACATCTTATGATACCAAATATATTTACTTAGCTTTACCATATAAGGATGTATTAGGTGCGCGTCACACGTAGGTGTTATTAAAGTGATGGGCAAAAAGTAATTAATACTTATAATTCAAAACGTAAAATTTCTGTACACATAAGCCTATAGTTCTATGAGTAACTATGATATCCCGCGACTTCGTCCACGATTGGCTTAGAATTCCCGGGACAGAAAGTACCGCAGCATTTAATAAAGAATGTAAGCTATCGTTTTAGTGAAAACTGTGAATAAGCTGTTTTGTATGCACCCGAACAAGTACAAACCGCTCCCGGGAAATTTACCGCGGGATTCGCGGGATAAAAATATCACACATTTTATTACATACAATTTGCTATCTATAGATCAGTGAAAAAATCATATTGGAATTCGACTTTCTTTTGTCTGGCTATTTTAAATCATTCCCGGAAAAACTCCCGCGCGATTCCCAGGATAAAAAGTAGCATAGATTTTAAGTCTAAGAATTTGCTGTCGATCAATGAAAACAGCATCGAAATCGGCCCAGTGGTTGATACGTGAATCCCAAACACACATAATCCGACAAACAACAAATCTAAAAAAAATGCATCGCGTTCTCTGTCGTTTATATAGTCTATTCTACTTTTTTATAATGGCTTCAATGTACAAACACGGCCTTTTCAGAATTTTATAATATTACATACATACATACATAACTTCACGCCAGTTCCCTTGCGGGGTAGGCACGAACAACAGAGCGCCATTTAGGCTTATTCTTACACACCTCACTTGCTTCTTTGACATTCATAACTCTTGTCATGCACGCTCGTCTGTTCTTAAGGCTCCTGACATCACCCTCCGCTAGTACACGATCACTTTGATCATGGAAAGTGTGTCGTTTTATAATATTAGGGATATATATGTAAATTTTTCAAGTTAAAAGTCGTGTGGGGAAAGGTGCCTTCTTCAACAACTGGGGGGAAGTCTGCGGGATTCCCTACTCGCCCACGTGGCCGCCTGTGCTGGAATCATCAAGGGAGGAGACTATGCGTAGTGATGCCTCCGACCCCGCAGCCGCCTTCTGCGGGATCTGTCTACGCACTCACTTCCCTTTGCTTCTCCGACGCCTCCTGGGTCATGACCGACTTATAGAAGGAGGCAACCTCGGACCAACACCTTTTGCTGGAGAGCATGGCTTTCACAATGCCCTCCAGCGACTGTGGTCCCCAGGCGGTGCACTTCGTAAGGGTATGGAGGGCCGTATCCAAGGGTATGCGGCACTCGTGGCACTCAGGCGTGTGCTATCGCTTCGCTGTACGGTACAAATACTTACTAAAGCACCCGTGCCCGGTAAGTATCTGTACCTTCCTATCTGCACCTCCGCCTGGAGCTCCAAGGGCGGATTACTTGAAAGAAGTGTCGCCGCTGTCCACGATACTGTCCGATACCCCCGGATGGACCTCACCGCCAGGACCCTCTGAGATCTCTTCAGCAGGATTCTGTTCTTGCGGTGAAGTACATGGATCCATACAGGGGCCGCGTATAGTGCCATGCACCGCAGGACGCCGGTGTATAGCCTCACTGCTGCGCCCGGCCTTTCCATGTACGGCAGGAGCCTGACCAGAGCAGCAGCGGTTCGTAGTAACTTCGGAGCCAACTGTTTGAAATGTGCCAGGCCCAGGTACTTCATCTGGGTCTTAACCGCCACTGATGTCCCCTGGAGAATGACGCGCGTGACTCGGGGGTGCTCGTCTATGGCGGCTGTGGAACACTAGGGCCTACGTCTTTTCGGCGGAGACCTTCAGGTTCAAGCGTGTAACGCAACTAAGGATCAACGCCGTCGTGGCGTTAGCCAGTTCCACGGCCTCATCGTAGGTACCGCCCCGGCCCGTGATGATGGTATAGTCTGCAATGCAGATAACCCCCCCCCCCCCCCTCCCAGCCCGGGCATAGGGGAGGCAGAAGCCTAAGTGCTTCTCTTATCGTTTTGTGAGGGAGGCTGTTGAAGGCGTTCGATATATCTATCGACACTGCCAGAACAAACTCCTTGATCTCCGCCTCTCTCGTAAGGCTCTTCAGCTTTTCCGGGACGTCTAGCGTCGAACGCCCTATCCTGAAGCCGAACTGGGCCTCCGAACGAGTCCAGGCCCCTCGACGTTGGTTGAGGCGGCCGGTGATGATTTTCTCGAAGACCTTGTCCACCTTATCTAATGGGAGCCTAATATAATTTACCACCGCTTCACATGTTGAAAAAAAAAGAAGCAAATAAATGACACGCTTAGAACTGTTAAAACGGATTAATTCTGTTAGTCGCGGAAACTTAAGAAAATACTATGCATGTACTCGTCAATTTCATTAATATGAATTAAATATTAACGATGATATCTATTTAAATGAATTACCTAATTGATTTACTATTGCGCCATCACTTTTGCTTAGACTGCTAGAAATCTATGGTCCAGTATAGTGTGCTAGGTTGAATCCACAGCAACTTTGAAGGGTACAGTTTGGAATAAATAGGCAACTTAATTAAATATGGTCAAACTAACCGCAGCACAACACACACACTCGTATATTAACCTACGACCTGGCCTCAGTCAACTTATAAATCTTAGACATTGCTAAACAATGTACTTGAAAAATCAAACTTCACTAATCATTTTAATTTTTATATACAAAAGCACAAATCTTGTTTGAAAATGATCAATAGGTATCCTACGACCATTTTCCACTTTTAACAAAATTTATACGTATGTTAACGTTTTCGGCGTTATGTCAGATAATAAAAAGTGTCTCGGTTGATTTTACTGTTAATAAGTTTTCTATTTCGTTGTTATCCTGATTCTATACCTATTCTATACTGGACCGTTTTTGTGTTATCCAGTGCTAGGCGATTCTTATGCTAGGCATTGATTAGTTAAAATGGGTAGTAGTTATAAATAAGATGAATTTGAATTACATCTCGGATTTCTGTTTAGCGCAGATTAAGCAATGTAATAAAGAAAATAATGTTTGTTAAAGAGATTGTATAACTTTAATATTACCAAATACACAGTATAAATTCTACAATAAGGCTTAGAAATTATTCATTGATTCGGAAGGTCTACTTACTGAGACTTAATGTTTTCGGTATTGTAATTTTATTTTGTCAGTGTAAAAAGAAAATATTGGAATATTTGCAAATTCTGAAGCTCATGCTGAGGTGCGCAGTCTGTTCTAGCCGGAAGTCGGTATACAAACACATACACAAATACAAATTATATCGAACCTGTTATGGAAGAACATGGTAGTCAACATACTTATATATAAAAATTTACACGAGAGCTAATTTATAAATTATTTTTAATACCTTTCTCAGATTAAGGTTCTTTGTATTACGGTGTTACAATAAAAACGTAAAGTACCTAAATTATGTCGTTTACGATATTTTTCCATAACATGCTCGATATATTATAAGCACTAATTCTATGAAAACGAGAATTTTATAAAATATAGGACTAAGCTCGGACTAGCTTCCACATGAAGATCAAAGCTTATCAGACACACGTCGGATAAAGCTGTGCAAGTTTAGTGTTACATGTTTTACGGTATCTAATAGATGTCAAGTAATATGAATATATTTGAATACCTGAGTAGACCTTTTGATCAATTAAAATAAAAAGCATCGTTTGTGATAATGATAATATTGCTCATTCCGTCGCTTAATTAACAATATTGCGCAATTCATTTATACTCCGTATTTTTAATTACTTGGGACTAAAATGACAGCTGCAATTGACCCATTTTTTATGTTGCAAGCTTGGAGCAACTCACCACTAAGTTGAATCCTATAGAAATTGTGTAGGATTCAACTCGCACAACTCACTTCTGAATCAAAAAAAGGTCGATCACAGGTGTTATTTCATTTATTTATTTGTGTTGTTGTGTCCAGGTTGTTGAAGATTAACATGAAAGAAGAATACTATAAATTTTAACTTTGGTAAAGTTCTTAAAACCCACAAGTCATTCTTCTTTCGCTTTTTGAAGTTTAGTATACAGGTATTTACAAGCAAATTAGTAATAGAAATTAAGAGCGTTTATTAAGTCTTTTCAATTTCATATTTAAACAGCATACTGTGAATAAATAAACGAGAGAGATAAAAGAGAATAAAGAGAGATAAGGAAGAATCGACACGGTTACATCTATGGAACACAGTGAAATTAATAATTAATGACCGGTTCCTAAATCTTACTATTCATTCAATTGCCTTATCATCGGTAGACATATAACATTACTTGTATGGTGATATGTCAAAATTTAACCGCTTGTAAGACAGACGAATGGTTAGTAAGATATATGAACTAGCCATAGGGCAATACGTTAAAGTACCTACTGGGATTGTCATTTCCACTGGGAATTATTCTTCCACGGTTATTAATAACTAGCGGCCCGGCAAGGTTTTACCCGCGCTATGTCCCGCTCCCGTGGTATATAGCATCATGTTATATAGCCTGTGACACTCCCTGTTAACGTAGCTTTCTAACAGTAAAATAATTTTTAAATTCGGTTTAGTAGATCCAGAGATTACCCCCTACAACGGCACAAAGTCACAAACTTTACCTCTTTATAAAATTAGTATAGATAAATTGCCAGAGACACCGATTGTATATTCCCACACTGTGCAGGTTACGCTCGCGATACAGCCGTGGAACAAATATCCTTCCGAACACTGGGACCATTGCGACCACAGAGGCTGTTAATCAGTCGTCAGTTATATGCGCGTTTTTATTTAAATTTGCATATATGCGCTTTATTGTTATCTAGGCGACTCTTTCTCAATTTTAAATTATATAGCATCTTCGTAAGAACTTCTTTTTTAAATTAACATTTAATATGCTCTTTAAACTTATAATATTGATAAATTAATTCTGGCCTACAGGGCAAGAAAGTTAATTACAGATTTTGAGCTACATTAAATAGTGTGTATGTTTCATACAAGAACTGTAAAAGTGCACATTTTGTGATTACTTATTATGAGTGTTGTTAAGTCCGTAATTTATAGGCGTATATTCGGTTTATGAAGGGCACAGTCTCGAACTGTCGGCCTATCTGCAGCACTTGGGGACGATGTTAAAAACTAGATAGAATATACCTATCTAAGCAGGTATGTATAAATGAGTTGCTCGGCGGAAGAGTACCCTAATCCACAAATTTACAGTAAACACAGTTATTTTTTACATGTGTATCTTTGAAATCACAGGGGTTTAAGTTCGTGACAAGTTTAGCCACTACTTTCAAAGAACAAAATACTTAACTCTGTTAAATTAAATTTATGTTCTAGGCCACGCTTTCACTGATCGATTCAAATATTCTAAAGAAAGTGACGTTTGTACACAAAACCGGCCATACACTTATTTATATTACGCAATAATATTGAATGTGTCACATATGGGTGACATTGCATAATATGTATAATGTTCTCTTCCGGAGTCATTATTGGAAACAAATCTCCGATTCAATTAAAATTGCATGGTATAATCCGAGTTCTCTAATAATCATAAGTAATGTCCAAGACTCGGTAATTTTTATATTTCATTAAAAATATTACAAAATAAAAGTTGTCGTCGTATTTAAATCTGATGGCCCATCATCTGTTTCTGAGTCTGGAAGAATTTGAGACTTAAGTTCTTTAATGCCATTTAAACATCGAATATACGTCTACTAAAACGTGGATTGCTGTTTTATTACAATATGTGATAAGGCTCATGCCCATAGTTACTACTATAAAAATTAGAATAATTACCATACAGTATAAATGAATAAGACTAAGATCTACTTCACGCTAACATACATTGATATTAGGAAATCGAATGATCACAAGAAAAACATTACGTCATTGCAAGCTTACAACACCGCAAAGATCGCGTTTCAATACGACTCAACATAAAGTGAGGAAAGAGCATAAATTCGTTTTAAATAAATAATTTATAAAAATTGCGACGTGAACAAGTAGCATTAATTTAGTGCACTCTCTATAATTAAGTATAAAAATAATAAAGTATTGAATACACGAAAAATTACTGTAATGTTTATTCTCACAAGTTATGCTTTAATAATATGTAGGTTTACGTGTTGATGATTTTCGAAATGTCCTTTCAGTTGCTTTATATTTTAATATAATTATTTTAAAATAAAGAGTTAGCCAAAATAGTTGTTGACGACAGAAGGTATGATACATTTGGGTAATTAATAAATGTCACAATAAATTCTAAAATTCAAAACGATGTTTATATAAAAGATCGGACGTTAAAATAACATATTAACATTATACTTTAAAATATCGTCAAGTAATTATTTTAATTCTTGTTTATATAATATTAACACACTATATGACTGGTTAAAGAAGTGGTATCATAACTTGGTACACTCTTACAAAATGTAGGCGGCTTCCACGTTATATAAGAAGATAATAAATATCTCAGTCGATTTGACTGATAACTACCGTATTCGTTTATATAACTTCTATCGTGATAACAGAATAAGAGATAACAATCACCCAGTGAAAAATATATTCTGAAAAGGCCTTATCGTATATTCTCACTGTTGACCAGAGACCGTCACAAGCATTCTTAGTATTATTTTTTTATTATCTTAGGGATATGCGGAGAAAATGTGTAAAACGATAGTGTAAAATAATGACGAGTTTTGTTAGTGATTAATGTATGTATCTTATATAATGACACCCCAACATAGTTATACGAGGTTTATAGGATTTTTAAAACAGTGTTATTCATAATCGCATTCTGAATAATGAATTTTTACACTGTTTTTAATCAGCCTATAAACGTTAACTATAATTATAAATAAGTGGGTCTATAACGATCAAAATCGCTCTTTCTCTGCGTTGATTCGTTTATTGGTTGCTTGAGCATCTAACTACCGAGCGCGAGCGGCACCAAACGACAGAATTTATAACAAAAAAAAGTCAACTATGCAGCGTTGACTTTGGAATAAGGCTGCTTTATTTGAAAACACTAGGTACAAACGAATTATAGTATTTAAAGTATAGCTAGATTTTCTGAAATACATGATCGACAAAGATGTATCTACATTTAAATCTTAAATGATTTAGCAATAGTGTTATATTTTCTGACTGAATGAATTGAAAAAATATTTAGTATTTACATATATTGTGTTGAATTTGTTTTTGTATATAGTCAAGATGGCGAAGTCCGTCAACGGGGTAAGTTCATACGCCGTTTTTTAACTTGTTTAAACGGAATTTAACACCAATTACAATTCAAAGACAGAATTCAATAGTGTCTTAGCTTCACTGACTAGTTTGTTGTCCTCATAACTATTCAAACACGGAAATAATGAGAGGTGTATGGAGTTCCCCCACTGACGGACTTCGCCACCTTGACTATACCTATATATGCTTTTGTTATGGTTTAAGGACTCGGTGAAATCATAAAATTATAGCCAAAACATAAGTAAGAATTGACAGATTTCTCTATTTCAAACGAACCATTTTTCGAAGTATTTAAAAGAATCGTTTTCGTTAGAGGGTCCAAACGAATTATTCCTTGGCTTCCCTTAAGCAGACATATTTCAACTAGATAGCTAACTCATTAAAATAGCAAATCCACATTAAGTTATAATTGATTAATGATTAATGATTTTTAGATAGATAACTCTTCATTGTACACCATTACAGAAAACATAAGCTAAAATAGAAAGTGTTTTTTTTAAGTTGGCCTCCATGACCATATTCGAAATTATAAAAGACAGCGAAAAATACTCATGGAGTCTCTTATCGATTTTGATGAAAACAAAGCGGCATCATTAGATTTTGAAAAATCTATTATTCTTGCCAAGAATGGAACCGGTTAATATAAAAAACACACAAAAACTAGACATTTGGAGCTACAATTTGCTTTTTTAAATTTGCTGTATGATCATTTTTCTTCAAGTTACAGCCTCTTAAAAATCACCCCAAAATTTGGATATTATTTTGCTCTCTTAATTCGTGCAAAGTTTATAATGTCAATATATACTTGATATCTTCGGTACATCAATTTCTTTACAGTATGTGTGAAATCTGCCTATCCGCCCTGAGCAAGCGCGATGGATATACCGTCCATTCTCTTTAAAAAAATGGGAGCAATCTATGTAAAATACCTCTCCTCCTTCTAAAATAGCTTCAACTTTTGAATACGTTTGAAATAAAGAGTTGTTAACTTAAGCAGAGTACCGTGATAAAAAACTTTCATGGCCATACTATGTAATTTTTGGTACATGTGGGAGTTTACATTCCGTTAATTTATTTGGGGTAAAATATTATTAAAATGTTTTGGTAGTTTGATACAAAATATTTGATTATAATTTTCCACGACTATAGTATAGTAAAGGGATTTGGGTAACTTTGTATGAACTAGTGGCATCATCTTTTTTTTCAGCGGCCATTAACCATTTTAATGTGATTTCATCGTGCTATTTTTATTATACATATAATGGGTTTAATTTTTATCCTAAGTAATATTTAATAAGAGTTTACCCCGCTGCTGCGTCGCGAGTCAACCTGTAGTGCGTCTTTGTTTAAAGAACAGGCGTTATAATACAGGTTACATTGTACTAAATTTTTATGTTAGTGCTATTTGCACCCGGAAAAATAATTTCATTTTATATCGCAAACTATCCCATCGGTATGAAAAGTATTTATGTCCATTTTCGATATTAAAAGTACATTTAGACAAAATTACAGCAAAACCGATCCAGTACTCCTTGTAGTTTTTCCGTGAAAGCTTAACAGAAAGTCTTATCGAGTTACCATCGCATTTTTATAGACGATAATTTTTTATATCTATAAACTTTAGAAATGATTGGTCACATCCAAACTTTCATCCTCTATTTCAAACCCACATAGTTTTATTTCTCTATCCCCACTCTATGATAACTACATAAGTAACAAAAGTGACAAAAATAACAAAAATGATAAAAGGGACAAAAGGACAAAAAGGACAAAGATGACCAAAATTACGAAAATGGCAAAACACAAAAAATCCTATCCTACTTTTTGTGATAATCTTTATAAATGTATCCCATTATCTGGAATAAAAAGTATCCTTGTCCATCCTCGGTATTAAAATTACATATATATCGATTTTCTTAGCCAAATCGGTCCAGTAGTTTTTCCGTGAAAACGGAACAGACAGAGAAACGGACAGAGTTATGTTAAAAATAGGTTTATTTTGATAGCATACACAAGCCATATATGATTTCTGTCATCCGAAGTCCTGGAGCCCCGACTGATCAGCCCTTTCAAGGCAGGCTTGAGTATGGCTGGCCACCCCGGAGGTGATACACGGGCAAGATGATCCTACTGCAAAAGGAGGGAGACCAAGCAGACTCACCATCCGCCTGATGAGCAAAATCTGAAAAGTTATTGCAAACGGCCTCGTTCAGTACCTGGCTTATAACTATAATTTATATAAAGCTCACGGTCCTCGTTACTGATCGCGACTCTCCGGACTCAAAAAATTCGTGAGACCATGAAGTATCGAAGATTATTCTCGATAGTTGTAGCAATTTATTGGCACATTTTCAGCAGCTAAGCCCCAGGAACAAGACGGCAGCGGAAAAGCTTCCACGACTGCCGCCCAATATTAAGGGACCCAGTGCCATGTGCCAAAAACTAATTAAAAATATCAAACGGTCGATAGTCCTTTCCGGAGTCTGCTTGGTCAGACCGCTTAACGGCTTTGTGAACAAACACTGCACTGCGAAGGAAGGCACAGTGAATATTGGTTGTCAAAGCGGATAAAGGGATACCGTACAATCCTTCGAAGCTGCCTGACTACTTACCGAATCCCTATGATTTTGAGGCTTAGGTTTTCGTATCGCTGTTTTAGTGGCGCAAAGACGCTTTATCGCTGGGCTTGAGGTCAGTGTCATTGCAATTAAGGCGTGGTGTTCGGAACTTCTCGAAATTGCTATAGTGAAACTGTCGTGCATGAATTGCTTGATAGATTGCAATAACATTTCGGCTGACGCAGATCCTCTCGGGGCACGGTTGCGTCCTGGGGTACATCTTTCGCTCTAGGCCGTGTTTCGGTCCATGGTCGCGGGTGATGGACCGAAACTAGGATGGGATACCATCTTCTCCTTTTGCGAGCCCGTCATTCTTTCTTACTAAGTAAGAGATGGAGCGGAAGTGTGACCTGATGTCCTTGATCCACTCTCATCAAAGGAGAACGCACCGACGCCGAACTGCGGACGAGTCCTCAAAGAGGAGGAGCTTCCATTACCTTTTTTTACTGTCGAGATCAAGTCATATCGGTGTTCCGCAAGATTCATCTAAGACGAATGACGCGGCCTTGGTTCCACCAGTTCTGGAGGACACGGTCGGGCCATTGCCTATCAGAATTTGTGCTGTTGGCCATGACATTTCCCTCGACCCTGGTAAAAGGCGATAAAAAAGGCAGCAAGTTTTTTTAGTGGGTATTCAGACTTCAGGTCGCCGAGGTCTACACTCTTTCATCACAAACCCTGAACGGTGGATAGTTTGTAAATGGATTTCTGCTCCTCAAAAATTATTTATTTTACCTAGAATTGTAGAAATATGGCAATAAACCAAAATAGTGCAATATATTAATAGTTACTTCGATTTTTAAAGGTCCATATACCTAGTCCAGCCATAAGTTCTGTTAAAACTGAAAATGTATTTTTATTAATGAAGTAATGTAATATTATTAAAATTTATACCTACATATTTATTAGTTTCAGCAAAAAATCAAAAAATATTCTATTCGAAATGGCCACCTTTGGCTTATATACAGGCCTTTAAACTGTTTGGCCACGAATCTATGGATTTACGCACTGTTTCCAAAGGAAATTTCGCCACTGCTTGCTCCAAAGATTTTTTAAGAGACTCAATGTCACCGTGTCGTTTAGAGCAGGCCATGTTCTCTAAAACTGGCCATAATTTGAAGTCTAAAGGGTTGAGATTGGGGCTAGATGAGGGCCAGTTTTCAGCTCTTATAAAGTCCGGAACGTTGGTTTCAAGCTAAGCTTGGGTAGTTCGTGTCTTGTGACCAGGTGCAGAGTCCTGCTGGAAAGTCCACGGTATATTTTTAAAGAGTGAATTGCTGAGAGGTTTCACAACATGATCCAAGACTGTATCTTGATATACTTTGGCTGAAGTTTTCACTCCTTTTTCATAAAAATGTAGTTTTGTGACCCCTTGATAAAACACGCCCCACCAAACCATCACTGACGCAGGATGATAACCACGTTGTACTTTTCCGACCACTTGAGCAGCTTCTTTAGAACTGTGAGCGTACACTTTATCATTTTGCTTATTGTAGTGTGTGTGAATCTTTTTTCACCGGTAAAGAGCATATTTCCGTGCCTTTCACCTGCGTATCGCGACAGAAGGCGTTTTGATCGATCCACTCTCTTTAATTGTAAAGATTGATTTAGGGCATGTCCTGTATATCGACGATAAGCACCGAGCTTCAGGTCTTATTTTATAATACGCCACAGAGTCCTAGCGGGAATCTTCATTTCTCGCGGTAAGATTTTTTGCTTCCTAATGGGGTTTCGACGAATTCTAGCTTTAACAGCATTAACAGCCTTTGTAGTTCTAACAGCACGCGGCCGCCCCGATCTTTTCTGGTCTTCGACAGACGAAGTGTTGTTGTATCTCTTGATAGTACGATATACGAACATACGGCTGATACCAAGCTTTTGGAGTGTCTGGCATATGACCGACGGCTACATACCCACTTTGTGTAAGGCGATCACTGCAATCCTATTTTCTTTAACACCCTATTCCATATTGTAATTTGATAATGAACACGAAAAAAAATATGAAATGCCGCAAAATCGAAAGAAGTTTTTAAAATAATATACGTGTTCCAAATTCAAAATAATTAAAAGTTGAAAAAAATAATAGTACATTATGGTACTAGTGTGTAACATTGGTGATTACCGCCGAGGCGCCATTGAGACTCGAGCCGTAGGCAAGGGTCTAAGAGAGCCGAGGACGGTAATCATCAATACACACGTGTATCATACGACGCTTTTCAACACACTTGTGAATAAAATAACAACAAAAACTCATTTTATTTAGTAGATAAAAAAAGTTATATATGAGTGAAAGTTTTATTTATTAAACACGTACGAGTTAAAATTACCTATTTAAATAAGAAGTTGCATGAAATGAGCAAGCAATAGGAACATTAATTTATTTGTTCTATAGAACACGATCTTTTTTTTTAATAAAAACTTTTTTAAGAACAAAGCAACTCAACCAATAAAATTTAAAAAAAAATCTATAACTCACTACTGAGTTATGTTTTTTAGTCACAGTTTGATTATGGGTGTCATTCTGTGCCTAATTGCGGTGACCATAGAGCCACTTTATGAGCAAGTGTGTTGAAAAAGTCTTTATGTAACAGTATTTATGGCGAGACTAGTTATATATACCCAAATATCTCCGCTCCGATATGGTTTAGAGAAATGTGTGCATAGTAACTTTTGAGGGCTTTATACTATTCTTCCATTATATACAAGTTCAATTAGTGGCCGCGGAAATTCAAAACGACGCCAATTTTATCCAAATCCCTTTAGGGTTTATTACTGGGGTCATGTCAGAAGCGTGCTCGTCGCGATCCCCGCTGGCCCAGAGGGCCACAATTCTGACCAGAATTCACCGGCGTGCAGTGCACGATAGGGCGTCCCCCGCAGGCGACGCTCACCGATGCGCCCCCGTCGGTGTGAATTCTCGCGCATGCGGCGAAGGGGGCCGCCACCCTTCACGCAGCGCCAAACCTGGCGGGTCGAGAGGAGCAGAGTGCCGTATAGGCACGTGGAATGTGAGAGGTGGGATGAAAGATAAGATGGACGAAATGATTGATATAATGAATGAGAGAAGCCTGGATGCCTTATGTCTGACAGAGACAAAGCGGAAGGGGTGCGACGTCGATGACCTCCCCGGTGGCATGCTTGCTCTGTGGTCCGGCGTGGACCTGGACGAGCGTGCGAGTGGGGGGGTAGGCGTCTTACTCTCATCCCGCTTTGTGTCTGGAGTAAAAGCTTATTGTCTGGTGAACCCGAGACTTCTCTGGGTCCGCCTAAAACTGGGGATCACGCGAGTTTTTCTGGTCGCAGCTTATGCTCCCGTCAGCTCAGCGGATCCCCAAGAACTCGAGAAGTTTTGGGAGTCTGTGAGAGAAATTCTGGATCTGGCTGAAGGGAACGAAAGACTAATTATGTGTGGTGATCTTAATGGCTGGGTGGGGACCAAACGAGACGGCCTTGAGGCTGTCCTTGGACCCTATGGTGACAAGAGAGTGAACGATGCTGGTAGGCCAATCATAGACGTATGCATGGAAAGAAACTTGCTTGTGTCGAACACCCTATTCCATCATAAGGATATTCACACGTATACATGGAGAATGAATGATCAGAAAAGTATGATTGATCTGATTTTAATTGATAGTCGCCTCCGAAACAGAATAATGGATACAAGAGCCTACAGAGGCCCCACTCTTGAAACGGACCACTACCTGGTGATAAGCCGGTTTGTGGGCCTTTTCAAGAAGTGGAGACACTGGCGAGTGCGTACCAATTTCGGGGAGCTTGAAAGAATAAAGTGTGAAAAATTGGAAGATGTTAGTGTAAGGAGTATGTATGCGCGCCTAGTCGAAGAAAGGCTTGCAAAAGCGGACTTCTCCGACTTAGATGTGGATAATGACTGGGATAGTATGAAAGAAAGTATAGTGGAAAGCGCAAAAGAAGCATGTGGATGCGCGAAGAGGCACATAACAACGAAAGGTGATGAATGGTGGGACGCGGATGTTAAATCCAGCGTAGAGAGAAAGAGAAAAGCCTGGCTGGATTATGTTGCTTCCTTGCAACAGAATGACAGTATGAAAGAGATGAAGAAAGAAATTTATCGCCTCTGCAAGAATGAAACCAAAGCTTTAGTGAAAGAGAAGCGTGAAAGAATAAAATTGAAAGAAGAAGAGAAGCTGACGGAGAACTTCGAGGCGAATACCAAACTCTTTTGGAGAGAGGTTAAGAAGTCTCGGGGTTGTTCGTCAGCTTCCAGAATGGAAAGAATAAAATCTAAAGCAGGGGACGTTCTTGCTAACCCACAAGAGGTATTAGCGCGATGGAGTGAATATTTTAGAGAAATGTATGATAATATCCCGGATGCTGGCACCACGACTGAGTCTGTGACCGACTCCGAGGAGTCAGCATCCGAGATCACTTTGGAAGAGATCGAATGGTCGATAAGAAGTCTGAAAAATGGAAAGGCAGTAGGAATCGATAGTGTGTCTGCTGAGATGATCAAATCTGGTGGAACCTGCGTCAGGCAGCCTGTCGCCCTGGTTTGACGTCAATATTGGCGTCCGCCAGGGCTGCGTGCTGTCGGCTTTGCTGTTCATCCTATATCTGGACGATTGTCTCCAGAGAATAAGATTGATGGATGTTGGGGTGCGGATGAGTGATCTAGTTGTAAGCACCTTGCTTTATGCGGATGATGCCGTGCTTTTAGCCGAACCGCCATCAGAACTGCAAACACTAGTCACAATGATGAAAGATGACTGTCAGGCGAGAGGCTTACATTTGAATGCGAAGAAAACAAAGGTTATGGTGTTTGAAAGAGAAGAAACCAGAACGAATGCAAGGATAATGGTCGATGATGTTATGCTAGAGCAAGTGAATGAGTTTGTATATCTTGGATGTGCTTTTAGCAGGGATGGAAGGTACACCGCTGATATAGAAAGAAGAGTGAATTTGGGGAATAGTGTGAATGGAGCGTTAGGTAAACTTCTAGGCGCTAAGAAACTCAGCCAGAAGGCCCAGCTCGCCGTACACAACGCGGTGCTGGTACCTACGCTCACGTATGGATGCGAGAGTTGGGTATGGAAGAGAGAGCATGAAAGTAGAGTAAACGCGGTCGAGATGCGAGCACTGCGCAAAATCTGCGGAGTGACGCTCGCGGACCGCGTTCGTAATACCGAAGTAAGAAAGAGAGTTGGTCTGAAAGAGAGTGTCGGGGTGAAGGTAAGGAAAGGAATGCTCCGGTGGTTCGGGCATGTGGAAAGAATGCATGATGAAAGAATGACTAAACAGATATACAATGCAAAAGTGGATGGATGCAGAAGTCGTGGAAGGCCACGACACACCTTCCATGATCAAATTGATCGTGTACTAGCAGAAGGTGATGTCAGGAGCCTTAAGAACAGACGAGTGTGCATGACAAGAGTTATGAATGTCAAAGAGGCAAGTGAGGTGTGTAAGAATAAGCCTAAATGGCACTCTGTTGTTCGTGCCTACCCCGCAAGGGAACTGGCGTGAAGTTATGTATGTATGTATGTGTATGTAGATATTAAAATGATTTATGGATTTCGTTGTGGGTTCTTAAACGTAGCCCGAAAAAATATTGCCCCAAAGCACCTTATATCTGTGTTTCTTAAATATTCAATGCCACTTTAACTTTAATATAACATTGCTGATTTCGTGCCTTATCAAACTCCATGGACTTAATTTTAGCTTTCCTATAATAGGTTTTTTTATACTTTTTGAACAACTTATACAAAACAACACCCTTAAAAAATAAGCAAATTAATAGAAAATTTTGTGTCAGTGTGTCTTTACAAATTAGGTCTAAGAGATCAAACGGCAAAGTTAAAAGCTAAATGGTGTATAATTGTTAATCAGTACATAAACAGCACCTGAAGTAACCACGTCGGTCGATATTGTTAATCTTAAACAATTTTCTAAATCTATTATATCGCAAAAAGTAACCTTAATGAATTTAACAGAAACAAGTAATTGGTTATAAATGAAGGCAACAAATATAAGCATAATATATTAATACAGTCTATGCTATACTTTATAGACCCTTCAGATTAGTTGCGGAACTCTGCGCAATAAGTACTTTTGTATGGAAAAGTATTTGTCTGTAATGCCCCAGGGTTAATGCTAGTGTTAGTGACTGTGTCCAAAATTCAAACTTATAGCGTTAAAAACTAACGCCGCTAATGATTAGCTACGTTAGTATATTATATTGTTACGAATTTGTGGCATGTGAATTTAAAATGCCATTAGAATTATCACAACATTTATTACAAGTTACTAGTACACACAATTCACACTTCTTAAAATATAACGGAATACAACAATCCAAACCGTAAAGCAGAAAATCGTAATGACAGATCGCGCAAAGTCCGTCGTTATGAGACACTCGTTCAGAAAGTGCACTAGGTAAAGCATCGATCACAGTTGAAACTCAACTAATTCAGTACCCGACTGACCGACCTTATATATTAGTAAAAATAGCCATGGCCTCCTATTAATATGCTCACTAGTCCTTGGAATTCTCGATTTATAGCTTTATGGCTTCGAGGAATGTACATGAAATGCAAACAACAGAAAGAAAGATTTATGACGTCTAACCGGTAGGCGTACAAAAGGACTAGAGCGTACAATTGATCACTTGAATTCGAAGGGGTTATGGGAGCTACATCTAGTCGTCGCAACGGACAACGGAGAACTGACTAGCGCAATACGGGAGCACCCATATTAATAGTTGCTCTAACTCGCACGCACATCATCCGTCCCACTCACACATTGTGCTGTGTATTGTACTAGCTGTAAGACTTCTTAATATTTGTACATAAGGTTACCGTTTCCAAAATAAATCAGTTCGTTTCAGATCTCATCAACACTCGACACTGAATAGTACTCTCCGCCATCTGATGTATCATTTAACCTCTATCTCTCGCTGCTACAGGTTAATAAAACACCTGTAAAGGATTTGTATCGGTTCGCAACGATACACAGACACACATATAATATCTATAATATTGTAAACATGCCGCGTCTGTTGTACATTGATTAAAAACACAACTTGGACAGACTATATAAACGATGGAGAACACATGCAATTTTTTTTCGATTTCTTGTCTGTCGATTTATCTGTTTGTTCGGGATCCACGTAAAAACTACTAGGCCGAGTTCGATGCGGTTTTTGTTGATCGACAGCAAATTCTTAGATTTAAAATCTACGCTACTTTTTTTATTTTATTTTTTATTGCAGGAGTTCAGCAGACAGGCAGACGGCCCACTTGATGGAAAGCGGTTACCATCGCCTATGGACAATTGTAACACTAAAGGTGCTACAAATGCGCTGCTGCTCTCTTAAGGGACACTGGAACCTGGTCACTAATGCCGGAACACAACTCAAGGTTGTTATGGCGACATACTTTAGACCAGGTGTGGTAACCGTCCAGTCGGGCAAATGCCCTACCACCTGGCTGTGGGTTATTCTGTCGCCTCTTACGACAGGCCGCCTGGCCGCAGGAAATTGTATTCTTTCTCTTCATCGGATTCCCGCGGAATATCAAGTCAAGCGTGGACGAAGTCGCGTATATATAAGCATAATTATATGCCCGCGACGTCGTATACGCTTGACTTGAAATTCCCAGGACACGAAGTACCGAAGCATTTAAGAAAAGAATGTAAGCTATCTGTTTATTATTTAATGCTGAACAATGGTTTTTAAGTAATAGTAACCCCATCGCTTGTTCAAACTTCAGTATACATTCTTGATACATACATATTTTCTTCACTTTTTGTATGCTGGTATGTATATATATATATATATATATATATGTATATATATATGTATATATATATATATATATATATATATATATATATATATATATATATATATATATATATATATATATATTTGTCCCACCCCAATTATGACTTCATGAAGATGCCGCCATTATGTCGTGGAATTCATTTGCGGTGTTAAATAGACAGACATGTAAAAAGCAATAAGATTTTTGGCAAGTGCAGTGACTTGTTGAAACAAACTAAATGGCGGCCGCCTTGAAAAGTGATTGTTATTTTTTGAATGATTGATTGAGCTGGTTTCAAGATATGTACAAGATATATACTTATGAAGCCAAGGTGGACGTTTTTAGTCGACGGGGTTTTAGGTGAATCTATATAATAGTCTAGT
This sequence comes from Dendrolimus kikuchii, assembly GCA_019925095.2. Lineage (NCBI taxonomy): Eukaryota > Metazoa > Arthropoda > Insecta > Lepidoptera > Lasiocampidae > Dendrolimus > Dendrolimus kikuchii. The sequence continues at coordinate 14,179,803 of CM034390.1, forward strand.
CTATTGTATTTATTTCTGTTATTAGACAAACATTTACACGACAACTGACGGCAACGAAATTATACTATTATCTTCAGTGGGTTCGTGTGTACGGAATATCCGGGGGTTTTTTTTAAATTTCGGATCCGCACATACATCGTTTTAGTGAAAACTGTGTCGGAAGAAGCAAATTTTTATGCACCTTCACAACTACAAACCGCTCCCGGGAAAATTCCTGCGCGATTCCCAGAACATAAAATATCACACATTTAATTGCAGAAAACTTGCTATCGATCAATGAAGAAATCGCATTGAAATTCGATTTTTTTTTCAATCTGGCCCTTTAAATTTATTCCCAAAAAAATTCCCGCGGGATTCCCAGGATAAAAGCAGCTTATTGTTTGTCTGTTTATAATATATATTATTATAAACAGACAAACAACAAGAAATCTAAAAAAATTGCGTCGTGCTCTACATCGTTTATATAGTCTATTCCAGTTGTTTTTTAATAGCTTCAATATACAGATACGGCTACAGATTATATATATATATATATATATATATATATATATATTTGAAAAAAAAAATTGAACCCGATTGCAGCGCTACCTGCTGGGTCCAATTATGAAGCTAAACCATCTAACCAACTCGAACACACACATAAAAATTCATCAAGATCGGTCCAGAGGTGTAGGAGTTCAGTGACATACACACTAACATTAGAATTTTATAAATGAGGTTAATAATCAAGATAAAAACAATAATTTAAGTAGGACCAAATTACACATAGTTCACATTCACTAACATTATCCCAGATGTAATAGAGGCATTACATAAATGCCATTAAGTTTTTAACGCGGACTTTAAGAAATATAGATTCACTATTTATCACATAAATATTGACTAGTACTAGTATCTAAATGTACAGATAAATTAGCTTCGAGACGTTTTTGCGTTTGTAGTAGTGTACGGTCAACACATAAATAAACTTATAATATAATATCTTTTTATAGGCAAACTTAATATGAAACTAATAATATTAAACCATATTAAAATAACAAATATTAATGGTAAACATATTTTTTAATACTAAATTTCTTTGTTTGTAATGTGAAAGTTGTGAATCTTTCTCCGAATTACTTGTTGATCAAAAATATTATTAGAATTGTAGGTATTCGATTTGGTTTCTTTTTAGGTGATTTAAAGATTGGTCTGTTTTGAAGAATGACATTAACTTTTTGATAGCACTTTTTTTGGTAAAATTGCATAAAGGCGGAACCTGAAAATTACGCATTTTTTGTATTCAAAGACTTTACATATGGTTTTCTATGGTACAATAACGACACTAAAATCATCGGTAAGCCATCATTTAGGCAAAAAATTAATAAACAATATAATTAATTACGAAATACGTGCATTATATTGCTAGAAATAATATTCAATTTTAGCGTGACGACTTACCTACTAATTATAATAAAAACACAATTATTTTAATTTTGAGATTAGTCTGCAAATATAACATATATGACATGATCAAAATAACTAATAATTATAAAATCAAATATTACGGCATTGCTAAAAAATCACGACATTTTGTAATTTGTAAGTAAAACCTCAGATTAATAATATTGAGAGACAAAGTTTTTACCTCACTTTGCTAAATGTCAGGCAAAGGAACTAAATCCGTACAGCATGAATATCAATATTATTCAATCAAACTGAACATCTTTGAATGACATAAAAATACGGAATTTTAGATTTTTCACATTATTGTGATTAAGATCATTATTATATTTTTGTAGTTTGTATATATAATTACCGACAACATGCAATACTAATGTTAGACAAACAATATATAGGTGTGAGGGGTGTTCGAAGGTTATGGCAAGGACAGTGGGTTAGGTTAGGTTATCTTTAGACCAAATCCCACGAGCCGAGCGAGCGAAGCGAGCGTGCCGCAGCAGCGGCCGGCGAGTGGCAGAACCGACTTTAAGTTTTATTTAAATTATCGACGAATAAATGGAAACCAGTCGGTTCTGCCACACGCCGGCCGCTACCGCGGCACGCTCGCTACGCTCGCTCGGCTCGTGGGCTTTGGTCTAAAGATAACCTAACCTAACCCACTGTCCTTGTCACTGGTTACACCTTCGACCACCCCTTACACCTATACTTTGTTCTGCTTACATTGGTATTGCATGTAGTCGGTATTTCTATATACAAACTAGAAAAATATATTAATTATCTTAGTTACAATAATGTGAAAAATCTAAATTTCCATACTTTCATGTCATTCAATGATCTTCAGATTGATTGAAAAATATTGATATTCATGCTGTATGGATCTTTGCCTTAGTGTCTTTGCCTAACAAGTAGCAAAGTGGCAGAACCGACTGCTTACCATTAATTATGGTTAAAGTCGATTCAGCCTGCGGCTTTGATCTGAAGCTAACCTAACCTAACCCACTGACCTTCTCATTGGTCGCAACCTTCAACCGCTCCTCACAACCTATTTTTTGTGTTGCTAACATTGGCATTGCATATTTGAGCTCTAGTGTGAAGCTAACCCTACCTAAAGAGTGGCAAGCAAAGGAAATAAATCCAAACAGCCTATTTTTTATTAAGAATACATCAGACAACGCTGTATGGATTTATTTCCTTTGCCTGCCACTCTGATGAACTAAATTACAACAAAAAGATTTGTCTTTAGCAGTCTCAACACTCTTTAGCAGTGTAGTTTACTTTATGTAGCATGGCGGTTTTATCTGGGAAGTGTTTTGTAATTTTTAACCTCATAAAATGTGCTTTAAAATTTAATAAAGTAAGACATTGATTGTTTTTAAGTTAACTTATGTGTTTGTGCACAAAATCACAAGTGTTTAGCAACGTGCCCTATTACTTTACAATAATAATATTAGCATAGTAGGCAGTCTGTGTATATTCTAAGGTAATTGTATTGTTTATTAATTATGGGCCTTAATGAAGGCTTTCCGACAATTTTAATTTCGTTATTGTACCATAGCAAGCCATAATTATAATCTTGTATATAAAAAAAACGCATAATTTTCGGGTTCCGCCTTTATGCAAATTTACCCTTTTTTTTATTGCTGAAGCTCAGCAGACAGGCTGACAGCCCAACTGTGATGGAAAGTGGTTACCGTCGTCTATGGACATGAGCAATACCAGTGGTGCTGCCAATACGCTGCCGGCCTTAAAGGAGAAACTGGAACCCGACCACTGATTCCGGGAACACAACTCAGTTGTTATGGCGGCATACTCTGGACCAGGGGTGATAGCTATCAAATCGGGCAACTGCCCTACCAAATGGCTGTGAGTTGTTTTGTCGCCCCCCGGCCGCAGGAATTAGTATCCTTTTTTCCGTTCCTGCACGGAAGTTGCACTTTCTGATAGTGGTCAATGAAATTCCGGTTCATTTAGCAGCTAATTGAGTGGAGGTAATACTGCTTGGAGTGCTAATTAATCTCATTTTCAAAATATTATTACAAATTATACAAAACTTCTTTAGATTGGGAAGTCAAAGGCTTACCTTGATCACGTTTCAACATCGGAACCATTTCTAATTAACAACTTTAATATCAAATAACAATTAGGAACAAATAATAACACTGAACAATAAATAACAAGAATGAACCACGAATAAAATCAATTAATTCATTAATTATCAAACTAAAACAAAATAGTCAGACCTCACAACAATTAGCAATGTAAATAATCATTATATTATGACTTTCACCATTGACTTTTGACTGTAAATATATTTTCTTCTTCAAAGTGTAACGAACCTCTTTTTGCTGATTTTACACCGAAATTTAAATTTCAAGTTTAGAATTCCTGTAAATATACAAATACTACTACAAAGGCAAACGTCTCGAAATTAATTTATCTGTACTTTAATTGAAATAGCTAACGGAAATTCATTTATAATGTGTGCAGTTCACACGCAGTAGAAGTGAAACTTCAGAGAATATACAGGCGAACTTAATTATATGTATCTACAACGCTTAGTAAGACAAGAGAGAGGAAGCTACAAAAACGTACAAACTGACCTAAATAAAAATTATTTAATATAATCAATACAATAAACAATAAAATCACCAAAATGATTAGCTAATGTTTAGTGTCGCTTTTTCGTTTCATCGAGTTTTAAATCACAATCATTCTAAACAAGTTTCACTTCAAAAAAGGAGAATCAATTTCATATCACATTGAATCGCAGGAATAAAATATCATTTGTTACCACTTTTTAACCGAATTAACTTTCTAAATGCAGTACTTCAAACATAAAATATGAAAAAAGAAACAATAAAACATATATTATTAATATTATTATAACTAGTCATGTTTGGTATTATATATAACGATGTATATAAGGTGTTGCCTAGTGGTTACACTACAAGTACACCACTTCCATTTGACGTGTTTGAGAAGACATATTTTCGTAAAATAAGTAGATTCTATAAAATAAGAGAACTGGAACTGACACCGCGTTCAGTTTCCATTCTCCACGAAAGTTAATTTCATGGGTTCGTGAAACAAGAGTGTTGAGACAGTGATTTCCTTCTGCAAAACTGTCATCTGGCATTACAAGAAGAACAAGAAAGACAGTAAGCTGCAAATGCGCACTCGCCAAAGGCACCGAGGGCGCAGACGGTGTCCACCCGCATTTACTCCCGCCTCGGTTTGAAGCTATGTGGGACTGAGAAAATTTTAATCTTATATCCGCAAAATAGTAGTGTCATATATTACAAAGTCGTCAACCAGTATTTCTTAAGTTTTCGCGAATAGTACACATAATTAAAATATGGTTTTAATTAAGTTGTCAACTACCCACTTCAGGGGATGGAGCAAAACATGGCAAACGTTTATCCCCTAAGTCGATAATTAACTGCTTCTCTGAAACATTACATATGCCGACAGTGCCACATGTTATGCAATGACACATTGTTGCTGATTCTTTATGGCCTGGGACCCTTTAACAGCATAGAGCTAGTCTGATGAGAGGAAAATTAGGATGTTAGTATTACTTATAGCATAAAAATAAACAAAGAATTGAAACAAGCAGACCTATCCATAGACATGAACATATGATGGTTCAAATCAATTTAACATATCTGCGCATGTCTCTGTTCAGATTCACCTGTTTTAGCCCTTAGTTTGAGTGGACTTTCTGTTAGCTATGTCTTGATAAATGTAACAAAATATAATGTTTCTTGAATTGAACAATATATTTTTTCATAAAAATATGTTTTAACAGTTAAGCAATCATCAGCCATCCATTGGTGGTCCCAAATAAACCATAGATACCTCAGTATTTCCATATACCGCTGACACAGTTGGGTAAAGTTTCTTTTTTGGAAGGCCTGCAACATCACAAACAAATTGTTTTAATATTTTTACTAATTCAAATTTATTCAGTCTCAACCCCCCCAAAGTCCCTGGTTTTCTGTAGGGAAATTCAACAGGCCATATATAAAGCTGCTAAATAGAATCCGAACAGGTCATTTCTCAACAAGAAGTTTTAGCCAGCTCATAGGCAAAGTTGATTCTCCCAACTGCCTACTGTGTGGAACTCGTGAGGATGTCCAACATCTTTTAATGCTGTGCAGCAAAAATAAAGATGGGAGAGAACAACTGATGAGGGAGTTGGGACTGAATCGTTTTGATACAGCTATTTTCATAGAAATTCTGGCAGAGCCAGCCTCAAAGAGGGCTAGTTTGTTAGCCAATCTTAATTGTAATCTGTGCTCTTTGTTGTAAGTCGAATGAGTTATTTTCTACAATGCACATTACTAGTATATACGTTGAAAGCATCATTCATCCTCTCTAAGAAAATTACTTAGTTACTAAGTTTGTAATGTGAACGTAATTTTTCTCATTCGGCTAATTATCCTGAAGACAATATATTAGATCCTTACATATGAAGTTGGCGTTTTGTCGTACTGGCCACTTTGATCTCAAATATCTCCTCTTTGGTTAGGAATTCCAATTTCAAATGTATACAACTATTTACTTATGCTTTTGTGTTTTGAAAACCGTAATTCATTTGTTTTTTCCTCTTTTGGTTTTTTCTTTGCATCAGTCAGTTTACAAAATGGAATACTTGAAATATCCCATTATTTACGAGTACTAGTTCCATCGTGGCACCAGTGCTGCCGAAACGGCTCAAAGGATTAATGATGTGTATGGCGGCGGTGTCGCAAAAGAAAACACAGTGCGTTTTTGGTTCCAACGTTTTCGTTCTGGAAATTTCGACCTGCAGAACAAGACCCGTGGACGGACGGAGACCAAAGTTGATAATGCAGAATTGAAAGCTATTGTGGAATAGGAGTGAGGCGTATATATCGGAACAGGTACACGGAACAGGTTTCTCTATGAAAAACCTTTCCCCTGTTATCTAAAGACCGAAACAACTGTTCCACCTGTTCCAGTCTGTTCCATTATGTTCCGTTCCACAGCAAACAGTCCGAAACGAAACAGTTTGGAAAAAGCTCTTTTCACATACAGTAATAGAAAAAGATAGCATATACATGATCCTGTTTCAAAGCAAACAGTTTGGAACAAGCTCTTTTCTCCTTTCACATACTGTAAATGAAAAAGATAGCAATAACATGCCGTAACCCTATTCCAATTCTATTTTGGTAATAATTGTAAATACATTCGGATACACACATAAATTATGGTGTATAATAATAAAGGTACTGTTATATATCATTTAAAATATGACATTATCTATCATTAAGATAACATACTTTTCAAATTATTATTATTTATTAGACAGGTGACAATATGGTGGTACAAATATTTAACTGAGATGAAAGGCCTAGCATGAATCCGAACTATTCTGAACCTCATATCCTCTCTGAGTCTGTGATTCTGCAAGTCTGTCTGTAGTATGTAGTTAGTCTGTGATTCATTCCGATTTTTATATTTTGTTTCTTTGTTTGTTTTGATTATTTTCGTAAAAAAACAAAATATTGTAAACAAAGCAGTTAAATATTACTCCTTAAACCTGTTGCAACACAATAGTCTGTTATTTTGGAACAGGTTACTGGAACTGTTCTTTCACTGGAACAGGAACAGGTCTCTTATTTTACCTGTTACAGACCACCCCTATTGTGGAAGCGGATCTATCGCAAACCATGTCCGAGATAGCTGCAGGCTGCTGTGTTACTGATAAAACTGTTTTAATCCACTTAAACCAAATTGGGAAGGTGAAAAAGCTTGAAAGGTGGGTACCTCATGAATTGAGTGCAGCAAACCGACAAACGCGCGTCGACTGCTGCGTTACATTACTCAACCGGCACAATAATGAAGGGATTTTAAATCGAATCATTACCTGTGATGGAAAGTGGATCCTGTACGATAATCGGAAACGCTCATCGCAATGGTTGAACCCTGGCGAACCAGCCAAATCCAGCTCCAAGCGAAAATTGACTTAAAAAAATTACTTGTGAGCGTTTGGTGGACTAGTGCCGGTGTCGTGCATTACAGCTTTCTTAAATCTGGCCAGACGATTACGGCGGATGTCTATTGTCAGCAACTGCAAACCATGATGGAAAAGCTAGCTGCTAAACAACCGAAGCTGGTCAATCGCTCTAGGCCACTGTTGCTTCAGGACAACGCTAGACCACACACTGCACAACAGACGGCTACAAATTAGAGGAGCTTCAATTGGAATATCTAAGACATCCACCATACGCCTCGGACCTTGCTCCAACAGATTACCATTTTTTTAGAAATTTGGATAACTTCTTGCAAGGGAAAAAATTGAATTCCGATGGGGCAGGCCAAAACGTGTTCAAAGATTTTATTGATTCCCGTCCGAATGGTTTTTTTAGTAAAGGGATCAATGAACTACCTATGAGATGGCAGAAGTGCATAGATAGCAATGGTACATACTTTGATTAAATAAATATATTATATTTAAAAAAATCGACTTTATGTTCCTCCCTTACAAAACGCCAATTTCATTTGTAAATACCTAATATAATAATGTATTCATTGATCCACGAAACAGACCTCAACACCCTTAAACTAATAATGGTCATTTTGTATAGGGGAAATGACATAAACAACTGTTATAACATCATTATCCCACATCAAAAGAATGAATCCCTTCAATAGAGACTATCTAAATCACAAAAGGGGCGAAAATCTGTAAACACACTTTATATATTCACAAGTTAAGCTAGTTAGTTATTCTTGTGTTATAGGTAATATACAAATGAACAACTAAAGAGCCGATCCTAACACCCAGACCAGAGGTATTAATAGAAAGTTCACTTACACCACTAGGTCACATAGGTCTAAAATAAAATTTCGCATCTTACAAACTAACAGGTCAACAATCTGCTAATATTACCTCTGAATGCAACTCCTAAAAATTCATAGTTTCTTTCAAATGACAATGTATTATCTTCACAGTCTAATATGACACGGATACGCTCACCCATCTGCAAATTAGGAATATTTAAAATTTATAGGATTAATTAACACCAAATAAAATTATACTCATAACGAATCCTTACTAAATATAAATATGAATGAAACTCTGTATGGATGTTTTTATTTATTCTTCATGGCCTTATTAATGAACAAATTATGATAACATTTAGAACAGGGGTCACCAATTAGTTCGGCTCAGGATCCGTTTTAAGAAATAAAATGATCATCGCGGTCCGCACAACATTTTATAGAAAAAAATATTTATTAAACAAATGTAATGGTGTACAATAAAGTGTTATCTATCTATCTATAATTACGGAAATAACAAAGGTAATTTTTTACATATCAATGAGAAAAACGACATCTTTTCCCGGTCCGCACAAAATGGGTCGCCGGTCCGGACCCGGAGGACCGCGGTCCACCATTTAGCGACCCCTGATTTAGAATATATATACAATATGTGCTTTCAATAACAAGGTGAACAGGTCATATAGGATTGAGTTAGAAACTACTGCATGTGCTGTAGAATTCATGATATAGCAGAAAAAATGCAAGAGAGCTGCTTACACTGGTACAGCCATGTTTTATGGAAGCCAGCTAATTTTCTGAGGAAAAAATGAGATGCTGCCTTTCCAGATGCCTGTAGAAAGAGTAGGCCAAGAAATGCTGACTAGACATAGTGTAGGATGAGGTACATAATAATGCTCTCAAAAAAGGGATGCCGAAGACCATGCAAAGTGGAAAATAAAAAATAGGAAAGTGGACCCTGGGCATCCAAGTAAATATTTCAAACTCAACTGAGAGTTAAAGCTTGGATGATGATGATGGGTGAATATGATGATTCATATCAATCGATTTCAGCAGTTCACTGATGAAGAGACCACCACTACATTAGTTTATTTTAGTTACTTTCATAGTATCATGTCCTAGGTATTTTAATTTGGGGCAACACTGATGACTTAGGAACTAGATTTGTTTTACAAAACAGAGCCATAAGGTCCATTTACAACCTCGGCCCTCTGGAGTATCTCAGAGAGCGCTTTAAGGAAATCGAATTATGACGGTCGCCTGCCAATATTTTGAAAAATATAATTTACATTTGTAATAATATGAGTGCCTACAAACAATATAAAGAACTGATACTGCCTACTTTGAAATTACAAAAAGTACTCTCTTCTTTTTTCGGGGCTGGTATACACTTAAGTAATAGAAGTGTTAGATCTGCCCTCTAGTAAATTTTAAGCTAAATTGAAGAGTACGTTGCTTAGAAAGGGATACTACACTATCAAAGAATATTTAAATGACAAAACTATTCACATAGCTATGTGAATACAGTTACATACTGCGAGCAGCTGCTCGCTCGAGCCTTTTGTACTATTTTCTGTATAACTTTTATATTTTGCATAACATGTAAGGAACCTATGGAGATTTGGCGCAGTATGAATTCTTAGTCTGTCATTACCAGGTCACTCAGAAAGTATTGCGAAAAAAGTTTTTATGTATGAGAGACTGGCCAATTACAATCTATTTTGAAAATATGATTATTTATAAATAAAAAATCTAATCTTTGCGAGGTAATATAAATGATCGTGTCTCATTGAAAAATGGATCTGCGCCGGGGAGAACATTTTCGCGTTATGATTTTTTACAATTTCAAGTGTCGCCTGAAACCGGATGAATCGTATAGACTTCAAATGCCTTTCATGGATGAAGGCCCTTCTAAGGCAACCGTGTATCGTTGGTACAACGAATTCAAGCGCGGTCGACTAACTTTGGGGGATGAAGAAAGAAGTACGTTACGGGAGATAATGTGCTAGCAGTGACAAATTTAATCGAAGACATTAGGCGAGTTACGTATCAAGAGATACATACAGCACGTACTGCAGAATGGATCGGGAAGCCTTCACGGGATTCTACACGTGCATCTTTGCGTGAGGAGGATAGTTTCACACTGGGTGCCGCACAATCTCACCGATGCTCAGAAGCAGGCCCGCGTGGAATGGTGCAGTGATATGATAAGAAAATTTGAAGTAAGCCCGTCTCAGCGAGTTTACGATCTCATTACAGGTGATGAGACAGTGTGGGTGTTTCAAAACGTATCAACCCCTACCAAAGTGAAGAGATCTAGAAACGGGGGGAAGATTTTGATCGCGAGTTTTTTCAATTTGACTAGCTACTTGGTGTCAATTCCTCCTTTACGGAACTAAAGAAGCATCAACGCCGAATGGTATACTACCAAATGCTTGGCAGAAGTTTTCTCTGTTGTGAGCAACAAGCGACCAAACACAGGGCTCCACAGGCTACTGCTCCACCACGACAACGCGCCCATTTCGCGCTCAAAACGAGGGACTTGCTGGACAACACGTCGGTTAAACTCCTGGGTCACCCTCCCTATAACCCAGACCTAGCACCGTGCGACTTCTTTTTATTCCCGAAAATAAAAAATCAGCTCAAAGGGATACCCTTTTCGTCGCCGGAAATTGCGCTGTCAGCGTTCGAACAAGCTGTACGTGGTGTCTGCGGCGGATTGGAAAAAGTGTTTCGAAAACTGATTCAGACGCATGAAACTTTGTATACAGGCTTGTGGAGAGTACTTTTAAAAGATTTAATAAAAATAATATTTACCTATAGAACATTCTTTTATTTTCGCAAAACTTTCAAGTGTCCCACGTATTGCGACTGTGTCAATATTTTTTTGTTTGTTTGCTAGAACTCCATTCATTCTTTGAAAAGTAATTGCAATACCTCTTCTAAATGTATTAAAAAAAAAGGCCTGAGATAATATATAAATAATTATGATGAAGAAATCTTTTTTAGCTAGATGTGTTGCTGGGGAGTTTTTTGCCGCTTCTTCTCCATTCAACAACGATAACACATTGTAAAGTGGAGTAGAAGTGGTGTATATAGAATAGGAAGTAGATTTAAATTTTGACTTACATACCTTCAAAAAGTGTTCTCCAGTGGAACTTATTTTGAATAAAAAAAATTGAATTGAATTTGAATTTATATGAGCTATATTTGTATGAACTTGTGATTATGCTTACTTGATATTTAGGGCAATTATTGAGTAAAGGATAATGCCCCTGAGTATCACCCTTGTGCAACAAATGGTTGTCCACCAAATTCCAGCCCCAACTTTGTTCGTCTGAACCTAGCAGGCCCACATATCCCTGACATTGCAATGGAGCTTCTTTAGTAGATATGCCAACAACAGCCACAGTTCCTAAAGGTCCTTCCCATATCACTTCCCACGCATGGCGACCATAGCTAAAGCCTATTTTGCCTCTGCATGCATCAGTACTTTGTGCCACTGGATTTCTATAAATAAAGAACAATATTTTATGCATACATGATATAATTTCAGCCTCAAGCTACCTATATACTTAGTCTGACCATAAATAATGTTACAATTAAAAAGAAACAAATATTACATTTGAATTTGGAATCTGTCATTTTTATATGATTGTTCATTGTGTTTTCTCATTTTGGCGCCAATACATTGTACAACATTTTGCGATATTAAAATGAAGTGGGGCGATAAAGAGAACCGAATCGCTGTCATTGCATTACACAAAGTAGGTATGGAGCCAAATGCATTTTTAATACTCTCCATACCCTTGGTATCAGTCAAATGTTTGTGTACCGGGCTATTAATACGTACAATGGGACCTCCTCTGTTTGAGCAGAAAAAGATCTGGCCGTCCAAGTAGTGTTCGTACGAAAAAGGTGGTCAAAGCAGTTAAGGAAAGAATTCGAAGAAATCCTGTCCGAAAGCAAAAGATTTTATCTCGGGAGATGAAGATATCACCTAGAACCGTGGCGCGTATTTTAAAAGATGACTTAGGAGTTGCAGCCTATAAGAGACGCAGTGGTCATTTCTTAACTCATAATTTAAGAAAGAATAGGGTGGTAAAATCGAAACAACTACTGAAGCGGTACGCAAATGGAGGTTACAGAAAATTTATGTTTACGGATGAGAAATTTTTTACAATTGAGCAACATTTTAACAAACAAAATGACCGTATTTATGCTCAAAGCTCTAAGGAAGCTTCTCAATCAGTCGACATAGTGCAACGTGGGCATTATCCGTCTTCAGGGATGATTTGGTGGGGTGTTAGCTATGAAGGAGTGACTGAGCCATATTTTTGTGAAAAAGGTATCAAAACATCGGCACAAGTGTATGAAAATACCATTCGTGAGAACGTAGTTAAGCCCCTGAACAACACCATGTTCAATAACCAAGAATGGTCCTTCCAGCAAAACTCGGCGCCGGGTCATAAAGCTCGGTCCACGCAGTCTTGGTTGAAAACGAATGTTTCGGACTTCATCAGAGCTGAAGACTGGCCGTCGTCTAGTCCCGATCTTAATCCGCTGGATTATGATTTATGGTCAATTTTAGAGAGTACGGCTTGCTCTAAACGCCATGATAATTTGGAGTCCCTAAAACAAACCATACGATTGGCAGTGAAGAATTTTCCCATGGAAAGAGCGCCTGCTTCTATTGATAACTGGCCTCAACTTTTAAAGGACTGTATTACAGCCAATTGAGACCACTTTGAATAAGCTTTTTATATTTTAAATTGTTTTATATTTATGTATTAAACTAACATACTCTAAAACTTAGAAATGTTATTTGCAATAGAAAAATAAAAAAAAATCTTTGTTACAATATTTATGGCAAGACTAGGTATATGCACTATAGGAGAATAGACAATACACTTAGTATACTCATTGTATATGGATTAGTAAGTTTGTCACATTACTTTTTTGAGGTCGATGTTATCTTATACTCTTTTTCACCTTCACCATTTAGTCATTTTAAAAGAAAATAGCTTAACTCATATTGCTTTAGCTATCTATCTATACAGATAAATAAAACTGAGGTGTCTGTTTGTAATATCAATCTAAAATTGGGAAAAAAAGTGTAAAAACCTGAGGGGGGATAATTCCGATCAGATGCCGAAAATGCAATTTTTAGAATTATTGTCTGTGTTGATGTTCCGACTAACTTGGCTAATCTCTGAAACGGCTGGGCCAATTTTGACGGGTTTGTCACTGGCAGATAGCTGATGTTATAAGGAGTAACTTAGGCTACTTTCAAGATTAGGATTCTGCGAAAAAAAATCCACGCAGGTGAAGTCGTCGCGGGCACAGCTAGTACAATAATAAATCTGTATAAATGGTTCTACTTTCTCAATACCTTTAAAAATGTAAAAAATATCAGCCCCTAATTAGGCGGAGCAAATTCCACAAATACAATTTATAGAATTTTTGTCTCTGTTCGAGTATCACATGAAAACTACTGAAAGGATTTAAATGAAACTTGACATAGAGCTAGCTTATGTCCCAAGACGTAAATTACAATACTTTTTATCCCGATAAATGACATTATTTCTGTGTGATAGGCTAAAATAACGAAAAAGATGGTGCTGCAATCGCAACTTTTTTCAAACTACTAATTGTATATCAATGAAACGCAACACAAAGGTGAGTTATATCCCGAGTCAAAACTTAATATACTTTTTATCCAGATAAATGATGTTATTTGACGGCCTCTGTGGTTGAGCGGGTTAAGCCTTTGCCGGCTTACCTCACTGCAATGCAGAGGCTCCGGGTTCGATTCCTGGTATGGTAAATTTTGGAAACATATTTTCTTCGTTATTTACTATGGTCTGGGTGTCTGGGATATCCATAACACAAGCGTAACTTGCTTAATTTGGGGATATACAGTGTATGTGTTTGTCTGCCTATTTATCTATTATTTCCTTAGAATAGACCGATTAGCAAAATAGATGGTGCTGCCATCAGATTTTTATCACTTCACTAACATTGTTATAAACAACATGTCATTTTCATTGTATTACTTCTAATCAGATTGGCTTTAACTCGCCTCTATGTTTTTCTGAGCAGTTTTGTATACTATATAGACTTAGTTTCTTTGTTATTATAGTGAATTTAACAAGAAACAGTAAAGTTCTAAGTCTAAAAAATGACAAAATATGACCTCTTTTAACCAAATATGTTAATTATAGTAAGTAAAAAAATCTCATTAGAAATCATCAGTCATAGTTCATAAGTTTTTTTAGTTAATATGCATATATATAATAAGGTATTCAGACCTTTTCCCCTATATTATACAATCTTTAGTTCATGGGCTTATGCTACTTTTGCATCTGGGCCAAAATTAAAGGTATTCACCGTTTCACAGAAATGTAGCAAAGACCTTAATGGCTGCTACTCAGCCATCCGGTGCACAAATTTTAAGTAGTGGGTGGGCGTAGTTGGTAGGGGGGAAAGTATACTTACCCTTTCTGCAACTGCTAGGATCCGGTAGAACTCGGAGAGTTCTTGAAATATTTATTTTTGCTAAACATAACCTCACCTATTTTTTTCACTAACATTATTGTGATGAGCGGTGAAAGGTTGTGACCAGTGACTAGAACAGTGATTTAAGTTAAGTTGGGTTAGCTTCAGATCAAAAAGTACGAGCCAAGCAAGCAAAGGAAGCTTGCCGCAGCAGCGGTCGGCGAGTGCCAGAACCGACTGGTAATCATTTACTATTTATTTTATACATATGAACACTTGGTTAGGTTAGGTTATGTTTAGGCCAAAGCTCACAAACCGAGCGAGCAAATTGAGTGTGTTACAGTAGCGGCCGTCAAGTGCAAGAACTGACTGGTAACCATTTACTATTTATTTTATACACACAATTTATAATTTCGTCTTTATTGGCCTCTATTTTGAATATTTTCATGGTTACTCTTTTACTGTATGTGAATGTGCTTGTTTTTTCTTCATTTTTGATGAGATACACTGTTTTTTAGTTCTTTTCCTGTTGATTACTGACTTTGTTTTTGACTTCAAAAGGATTTTTCAACTTTGTAAGTGCAATATTAGTGAAAAAATAAGTGAGCTTATGTTTATGAAAAAAAACTGAAGAACTTCAGACCATAGGGTTTGTAGTAGGGGTAAGTAGGCATCCCCCTTCCCCATTTCACCACCCCGCTACTTAAAATTCGTGCACCGGATAGCTATAGATATACTGACTAATGCTATATTTGTGAAGTGATATTGTTATTAATTGTTAATGACACTGTTTTTGACAGATAGCATATATGCGTACAATAATGTGGCTATAATTTTTAAGCAATTTTTACCATCAGTTACACAATTTTTTATTCAAGGCTTATACATATATATAAAAATCTAATTACGTTTTTGGTAAATCTATAGCATTCTAATACAGGAATTTTAAGTAGTGGGGAGGGGGAGGCATAATTACCTTTACTACAACCCCTAAGGTCGGGAGATCTTGAAATATATTTTTTTTTATAAACATAACCTCACTTATTTTCACTGATTTTTTCGCTAATATTGCACTTCTATCACGGGTCCAAAGTTGAAAAATCCTTTCAAAGTTCAAAAACAAGCCAGTAATCAACATAAAAAGAGCCAAAATAACCAAAAACCAGCTTAATTGGATAAAAATGAAGAAAAAAAACAATACAGCACATATACAATGCATATACATATACACTACAAGAGTAACCATTCAAAATGGCGACCAATAAAGAGGATGTTTTTTTTACTAATCAGATTAATTGATATCATTAATATATTGATTCATTGTCATATTAAAAACAAATTGCTAATTGTCCACTAAATTGATAAACAAAATAAATGATTCATAGGAGACTTTTAAGGCATCATACTGTTTGTGTGTATAAAATAAATAGTATATGGTAACCAGTTGGTACTGGCACTCGCTGGCCGCTATCGTGGCACACTCACTTCACTCTCTCGGCTTGTGAGCTTTGGTCTGCATATAACCTAACCTAACCAACTGTCCTTGTGTATAAAATAAGTAGTAAATGGTGACAAGTCGGTCCTAGCATTCGCCAGCCGCTGCCGCGGTATGCTCGCTTCACTCGCTCGGCTGTTATCAGGTAAGGGATCTCTTTAAATAAAATATGGTGCCTATATAATTTAATTAACTTTAAAAGCACATTCACTTAACTGAAAAGGAATAACATGGCGGCAATAAGAATTGCAAAATATTTGTCAATATTTTCTTTTTATAGAAATATGACTGTCATTTCCGATTTGTAGTCAATTAAATTTAAAACTTTATTTCTGCATTAAAAACAGTTTTAGTGTTAAAAAAAGTTCTGGCGGTTATATGTAATTCATGAGTATATTCATAAACTCAAATCACGGTTTGTTGATATCAAAAGTGACACAATTTTACAACAAAAATAAGTGAGGTTACGTTTATAAAATTAAAAAAAATTAAGACCTCCAGACCATAGGGGTTGTAGTAGAAGTATACCTCCCCCCACCCACTACTTAAAATTTGTGTATCGGATTGTTAAGTCCCAGCCAAGTTTTTATGCAAATAACATAGAACTACTAGCTATAGCTTTTCACATGGCATAGCCAAGGTAGGAAACGCTAGTTAAAAATAAAGCAACAATTACCTGTGCAAAGTGAAACCATTGGGCTTCACATACACATTTCTTGAGCAGTCATGTGGATTCCAAGCATGGAAAAACGCTCTCAATTTCGATTTGTATGTATTAACTGTTGATAGCAGGTCAGACTTTGTTACTTCTTCTGGTAACTTTTTCATGCAATGTAGTCTCCAGATATCATTATTTTCATCACTGAGAACCTTATACCAACTTTTACAAACTAGTGAACAATTACGAAGATCTCGTAGGTTGCAATAAGAAAATATATTTTCTAATAGTTGATCGCACAATAGTTCTGCAATCGCATACTCTTCGTATAGATCGAGATCAGTCATGACTATGATTTAAGTAAAGATACGTTCTCTAGTATAATAATAACGTAGACCTTCCAAATTACCTACATAAGAGAATATTGCATAGATAACATGCTAACAATGCTTTTTGTTTGAGTTTTAAGTTACATAGAGTCAAAGTTCATAATTAATATTGCGTGTAATTAGATTTTGCAACACCACATTTTTTCTATTTTTTTATTACCACAACTTATTACTATATTTAATTCACGGATCAGATATTGCTTGATTCATTTTCACTCAGTACAATCACTAATTTAATTCATAACTTCAGATTCTCTTTCGTTTATAAATCAGTGGATTCATCAAGACTTCATTAATACATAGTTGAGAGTTAATATCCGCGATTTTAATGACGAGCTACAAATTTGCTAAACCTGCTACATGTACGACTTTGACATTTGAACTGAAATTTTAAAAAGTTAATCTTTGTTATTATTTATTCGGTTATCGGTATCGATAAGATGATATATGGGCGCTCTACATTCAGGGCGTTCCACTAGTACCTAGCTCACAACGCCCAAAATGCTCTGTTAGCCGTTCCGCAAGGCGACCACGATCGTTATGGTCGTGGCGATGGCGAAATGAAAACATAACTAAGTTGTGAGCGTTGTGTGATTGAAGATGATGACGTCATCATTTTCGATCACACAACGCTCACAACGACCCATGTCAAGAGTTGAGTCGAATAGCCACTCCACTTGGGCTTACGATTGTAACGCCGGTAAGCAGGTGGAACGGGATAAATCGCGGTCGTGTACGTGGTCGATGTAAGTCCCAAATGGAACGTAGTCGTTCTGGAATGGCTACGTTCCTCTTGGTACCACAACCATGTTCACAACCGCGATTTTTCCCGTTCCACTTGCTTGCGGGTTATACAATCATAAACTCTAGTGGAACGGATCATGGGGCATTGATGTCATTAACGACGAAATACACAATATCATTGGTTGATTTGAAAATCGCGTCATTTTTAATGTTAAGAGATAGAGAGAATTAATGCTCTGTGGTCAATACCCATTTCGACCTTACCTCTTGACATGGGTCGTTGTGAACGTAGTGTGATCGAAAATAATAACGTCCTTAGTGACGTTTTCGCCACGACCATAACGACCGCGGTCGCCCTGTGGAACGGCAGACGGGACATTTTGAACGTCGTGAGTAAGAAGCTTTGTGTGTAAGCTTCTTGGTCGTGAGATACTGGAGGAACGTGTCCTATGTGATCTATAATTACGGCTACGTTCTATTAGAGACTCACAACGACCACGTTCACGACCGCCATTTTTCTCGTTCTACTTGCTAGCCGGCGTTACAATCGTAAGCCCAAGTGGAACGGTTATTCAACCCACCTCTTGACATGGGTCGTTGTGAACGCAGTCTGATCAAAAATGATGACGTCATTTTGACGTTTTCGCCACGACCACAACGACCGCGGTCGCCATGTGGAACGGCTAACGGAGTATTTTAGGCAAGAAGCTTACATAAGCTTCTTGATTTTAGGTGTTGTGATGAGCTAGAAAAGGAACACGCAGATAGTAGTCTGTTTTATATATTATAATATAATATGCCCTGTTTTTGATGAATCTTTTTCTAGTTTCGTTAGTAACAAAATTCAAAATTTCCAGTCAAAGCTAGAAATTATAAAAAGTATAAGTTTACATAGCGTATATTATATTATTCGGTACTGTGTTTTTACGCCAAATTTTATATATATTTTGAGATGCTGTCCTATGTGGCAAAACCAATTTTTTTTTAAAACTTTGGATAATGTTATTCGGTACTCGTTCTCATTGATTTTCAACATTACTTTTGATGACCGTACAAGGAGCCAAGCCTCCCTACCAATAAGCTATGGAGGTTTGGGTATACGCAAAATTTCTGCAGTTTCTTTACCTACCTTTATGTCCTCTGTGTACAGTACAAAGGACCTCATTGGTGAAATATTAAATCCGTCACTTGGTGACTTTGAGGTCCTATATTTGACTGAGGCCAGAAATGCTTGGTCTGTAGCCTACCCATATTAAAATTTACCCATAAATCTAAAGTCACAGAAGCTATGGGACGGCCCGCTTTGCTTATTGGTGCATAAAAATATTTTGAATACGTGTGCCAATGAGACGGTGCTTGCTCATCTTCTAGCTGTCTCGCGTTGGTAGTTTGGCTTGTGGCTACAGCACTCCCTTCGGCGAATTTGGGCACTTTTCTGGGGCGGCCTGTGTTGTCTCACACCGCTGTCAGTGCGGAGATCAGGTCGAACGCCTCGGTCACCATGGGTTATCGTGTATCAAGAGTGCCGGCAGAATTTCACATCATTCAACATTTATTGATATAATCCATCGGGCTCTTGTCACCACCGGGGTACCTGCCGTCCTAGAATCGAACGGCCTGTGCTGCGACGATGGCAAGAGACCCGATGGTATGTCATTGGTGCACTGGAAGATGGATCGCCCCTTAGTATGGGACGCGTCTTGCGTCGATACTTTGGCAACGTCCCATTTTTGAGCTACTAGCATGTCTGCCGGTGCAGCTGCTGCACAACAGGAGGCCCTAAAGCGCTGCAAATACTCAGCCGTCGGAAATGGCTACATATTTGCGGCATTTGGGGTCGAGACCCTGGGACCAATGGGGGCCTGAGGCGCACAAGCTTTATCGAGACATAGCCAAACGTCTGGTGGATGTCTTACGTGACCAAAAGACTGGTTTATACCTCGGACAACGCATCAGCATTGCCATTCAGCGAGGCAATGTGGCCAGTCTTTTGGGTACGTTTCCGACTGACAGCGATCTGGAACTAGATTTTATAGTTTAATTTTAGTTTGTATATATAGTTTATTTTTAGTTTAACTTATTGTATAGTTCAATTTATTTATAACTAGCGGCCCCGGCAGTCGTTGTCCTGCTCTGAAGAAATAAAAATCTAGGACCCGATCCCAGCGCCACCTACCGGTTCCAATTGTGGATTTAAACCATCCGGGGACTCACTCAAATACACAAAAAGAAAATCACCAAAATCGGTCCAGGTGATTAGGAGGATTCTAGAACCCGATCTCAGTGCCAACTACCGGTTCCAACGGGATAAAAACCGGTTCTAAGCTACTTCCCCACCGATTTTCAACCAAATCGGCACAGGTGTTCTTGAGTTATAAATAGTGTAACTAACACGACTTTCTAATATATAGATAACAGTTTATTTTTAATTAGGTGTGTGAAAGTCTGTGCATTGTATGTTGTTGTAGAGTTTTTGGTAGGAACTTAAAGGGGACGTTGAGCTGTGCAGTTTTATTTTCTAAAAATGTGTAAAATCACTCTAAAATTAACAATATTTGTAGGATATTGATAGTTTCTGTGTAGTAATTACGTGTTTTTGTGAGAAATGTGAACTGTATAGCCAAAGGTAGCCTTTCGAGTTTCCACAAAAACTCCGTCATACGGGGACGATTGTAGCCTACAATACAATTGCGCCTGGCTTAAAGGCTTAGTTACCAAGCCATTAACATAAAAAATGTATTTTGCTGTCTGGCTTAAAGGCCTAGTTGCCAAGTCATAAACATATAAAAATGTATATTGATGTAGATCTTATGTATATACAACTATATCATAATATTATATCTTTTATTGTTTAAAGTTTATCCTTATCCATATAATAGTACACCGCAATTCAAAATGCCAGGAGTAGATCCAACACTCAGTGATGAAGAATTCATAATTGCCAAGGCCAAGAATGCGCAAAAATTTAATATGCACTCTGCAAATGCTTGGATGTTAACAGCGAAGACATTATTTCCAACGAATTTTAATATTCAATTCGAAGCTTACCTCATGGAGAAACAATCGGGTAATATACAGGAAGCTGCTGAATGCTTTACTTCACTTATGGTCTCCAGGCAGAACATATCAGCATTATTACCAGAAATATCAGCTATAGCCAATGCTCTCCGTTCAAATGAGGGTAGTTTTTTGAGCCAAATGTTTGACAATATAAGTTCAGACATTCAATTAACTATACTTAAAACTAGTGTTGAAAACAGTGATGATACAATGGAACATTGTAGATTGTTAGTTTTATTGTTGAAGAAGTTTCCACAACTTGGAGTTGACAGTTTAGTAAAAACTTTGATAAATGCTGAAAAATTTTTCTATGACAATAGATATGCCCGGCTATTGGTAGTAGAAACATTACCTCTTCTCAGTTCATTAGAATCACCACGTTTGTTGCAAAGATTGTTAGTAAAAGCAATTGATTTTTACAACTCTTATGTTTATGATGAGACTGAACATGATATCACAGATCCATGGCAGAGATTATATGGTGTTTTAGACCTTTTAGGGAGACAACTGGGCTGGGATCCCTATCTTGTCTATTATGGGAACAGCTTGAACAAAGAAGCATATTTCCAAAAATTATCAACACTAAGAAATAGTGATGACTGTAGACAACTTTTATATTGTGGTATAACATTCTTTTTGAGATCATTGTATGAACAAAAATCATTGAAAGGAAATCATATTTTAGTTGAAGCATTATCAGATCCAGATGTGCTACAAAATAAAAGGAGAAAATGTGATATTGAGGTGACTGGTTTATCAGCGCATCAATTCCAAGCTGCTGCTAATTGCTGGGAATTACTACATAATAATGATGTAATATCAAGAGAATTTACAAAGTTAGTGAATCAACTACAGGTCAAACCTTGGTCTGAAGGCTTTGCTGATGAATTAGCTCTGTATAGGGGAAGATATGACGATGCAACTCCACCTGAGACTGTAAATACATTAGCAGCATGTATAGTCAGAACATCTATAAATTTTTTCCAAAAGAAATATTCTATGTGTGTGGACAACATACTGGCAGCTTTACTTCAGCTTCCTAGTGTTGAGGGAATGCTGGAGCCAGAGCTAATAGTTGAGGGTAAACATCGGCATTTACATTTTTTGCCTTTGACAAAAGTAGCTATAGTTCATTACTTTTGCACACTATTAATAAGGATATTAATGAATTCTGAAAATAAATCTGATGTAACACATGGACATATATTAGTATTGATGCAGCTTGGCTGGCCTCAAGAAGAAGCAATATTTCTACAAATCCTTGATTTTATCAGGCAAAGAGGAGTCTTTCATTATCACCTATTTACTACTTATATTATTCAAATTGATATTTTAGAAGAACTCAGCTACATTTGGAATGAGCAAGGAACCAATATAGTTCTTGATATCCTACCAAACTCGCAGCAGCATTTAGGCCAAAGAAGAATTGGTACTCGCGGTGCTGACAAAGGAGTTAAAGAGGATTTCAAGCAAGCTATGAAAGCTCAAGTGGCACGAAGCAATGAGTCTTTAATTAACCTTATTATGCAATTTATAACTTCTGAAAGAACATTTGCGTAAGAAAAGATTTGATTGGTTTTATTTATTATTGTTGCAATTGATGACATAAATCATACAGCCTATTCCTAAATCAAAATCGAAGAGTGTTTTAAGTTTTAAAACAAAACCGACTAAAATAACTTTTGGACATTTTCGTTATTTTTAAACCAAAAGAAAGTTATATGTAATAATAAACATGTGAATTTTCATTAGTCATCAAAATACACAATTACGCAATATGTAAAAATATAATTGTGTAAAATTCTCTTAAGACATTTTAGCGAGTTTTGAAATTGCCTTACTACCGACTTAAATATATAAACTATGGGGTTTCCATTTAAGCCAGTAATGTAAATTTTCTACCAATTGTAAGACCAAGGAATAAATAGTAAAATATGAAACCAGCTATTAATTACACAATCCAATTTATGGAAATAATAAAAACAACTATAGCTTTGCTGAAAAGCAAGTTTTATTCATTAATCTTCTTACATAGTATTTCTTAAATTATGCAAATTATTTTAAAAAATTGATAAGAAAAGTAATCTGATTAATTTATGAACTCCCTTCATATGTACCAACAGCTAGAAGTAAGTTTCGTCGTGTAAAATGCAAACATTTAATGGGGGAATTCTTTGTTGGGTACGACCTCAATAGGAATTTATCTTCTTTTGCAGCATTATTACTTGCAACTTCTTCTCCAGTGGCTTCATCCGTAATGGCTGTGAAGTCCCATAACTTCACATTGCAGTCAATTGAACCTGTAAAGACAAAATTGATTTAGAACTGTGTTGAGGGATCAAAATTTGAATGAATGTCCAACAAAAAATCTATCTTAGAAATGCGTAAAAATTTATACTAGGTATTGTGGGGCGACGTTATAAGGCCACTTTTGAAGTATCATATAAATACTGACAAATTAATTTTGTAACAGTATCAAACTAATTTATTTAAAATTAAAACACCAAAATTAACTTATTTCTGTAGAAACATAACACATGACAACGTTATGTTTGCCAACACCTTTTTCTGCTAAAACTTCTTCACTCCTCCTTTACTTAACTGTCCACTAAACTTGTCACTAAATTCACCGCTTAACTCGTCAGTCTTCTATTAAACTTCTCTTCCAACTCTTTCGTATCGCACTTGTCGCTTCGCAGTCTTGAACTGAACTGAACTCTAAACTGCCCGGTAGGCACGCCTTACGCTGCTTATATACCCGGAAGAATCTTCTAGAACCCATAATTTCGATCTTTTCGTTATTCTTTAATTTGCTATCCATCTCTTTCTATACATCTATTTATCTCTGTCTTTTGCTTCCCGAACCTTCTAACCTAGAACTTTCGTACATCATCCATCTCTTTCTAACATCTAACTATCTCTGTCTTTTCCTTTCCGAACTTTCTATTATAGAACTTTCGTTTATCGTCTATCCCTTTCTAACATGTATCTGTCTTTGTCTTTCCAGAATTTTCTACCTTTACCTAGAAGTTCTTAAACCAATTATTTTGTTCCACCATCACTCGTCACATTAGTGACGTAACCTGGAGATTGATATATTATAATCGAAAAGGTTTAACATAATTAAGTTTGCTTATTTTGTACATCCTAAAGATAACCGAGGCAACAAAGTTAGAAAATTAATATTATTTTTATGATATCCATAGATTTGTAATCATGTCTGAAAGAGTTTGCTTTAAGTAATAAAATTAGTAAGTTTTTGCTTTCAGTCCTCGCACATAAGGGTTCCGTAAATGTGACAATTTAATTGAAAATTCTAAATGAAAATTGTCGTAAAGTGCATTTTTATATGCACTCATTAATTCAATGACTTACAATGATAAATGATATATAAAATAAATGATACCATAAATGCATATGCGTAATTTTTTTAGAGATTTATACTGCGCTACTTCATCGGACAGCCTTAAATGCGGGCGGACCTTCCCCTGGATTTGGCCCGCGGCCGTTTGCTCATGACGCCGGAGTCTTCGTGTACTAATATAATATCTCATATTGTTTTTGCCTACCCCAACTAGATGTAAAATATTTTTTTAAATAATTAATTATTGTATTTTAATCGATTCGGTAATGTGTGACTTCCTACATCGATTTCAATTCTCAATCATATCATCATCGATAGTTCACGTAACTACATAAAAAGCAATTTGATAGATGTCAAAAGTGGCTTTATAATAATAATAATTTATTTATTTATTTCAGACACAGATTCATAATAACAATTTGCACTGTTAAATTAAATATTACAAATTAATAATTAAAGATCCAGTAAAGGGCACATCTCATAAATGTACACGTATGAAGAAATTGATGAAAGTAGATGAACGAAATATGTGTCAAGATAGTAGTAAGAGGAGATCCATCTTCTCTGCTTACACCTATCGGAAATAGGCATGATTATATTGTTGCACCGAAAAGTGCAAATGCACCCTGCATAGAATACACTTTTATATGCCATTGTTCTTTAATTATAAACATTCTATGGAATTTCTTTACAGTGCTGCCACGCGGAGTAAATAATCCCCTTTTTTGTTATTGCATACAGGTGGCATTTGTGGATATTGTGCGGATAAACCGCGAATCGAAGCATTACAAAAAAAAAATCCGGGCCGATAATTTATTACGAATAGTGCGCGTTTAACTGTATCGATTCATTGCTAACGATTTGGATTTGCTTTATCTGGCTTTTGAAAGTGTTATGAATGAAATATGTGGTCTTTCGGCATTTCATTGAACCGCCAATGTATGTTAGAATTTGTATGTATATAAGTGAATTTTAGTATCTCATACCCGAGGCGAGTATGGTTCCGTCCCGGCTGAAGGCCAAAGCGTGCACGGGTGCGGTGTGAGAGGGAGGCAGTAGCGTGGCCGGCAGCCCCGTCGCCACGTCCCATACAAGCACCTCCCCGCCACTGCCGCCGGACGCCAGCCATCTGCCGCATACCGAAAACGACACCACAAACACTGTTGTCTGCGAAATAACCACTTGTCTTATTTTCAAATACAGAGTTACAAAAATTTATATTACACTAATTAAAAATTATACAATATTAAAGTCCCACTATTGGGTCAGAAAGAGAGACTGTTTACCGCCATACTTCTTTAATGCCGGATTTCCATATCAATATATTTACTATCACGTGCCTTACTGGTACATCGTATGAAAAAACATAAACTTCATACAAGTAACGTCAATTTTTTACCACTGGTAAGATAAAATAATAGATAACAAAATAGAAATCCGGCATAAAGTGGATCTACGAGTCAGTTAAGTCTGTAATATCGATGTGCAGATTTCGTCATGGTGCCTTCCTTCACCGTCAAGACATGGTACATGTAACAAAAAATATTCGAATCAAAATTGATTTATTGTTTTGATTAAATATTCTAATTTGATTTCCATACAAACTCTTAACTTAAATCTCTTATATACAACAGGATATCCTTCTTTAAGCCCATATTAAGAATGGCTTGAAGTTACAACGAAGTAGCAAAAAGTATAATCTAATCGTCACTCACTTTAAGTCAATGTTTCATTTACCTTCCACATTGTGTTTAATAGAGCTATTTACTTTAAAATATAAAAAGCTCATTGAAATAGTGTTTACTTTTATTCAGATAAGTTTTTGTTTATTCATAATACGTAATTTGTTGACAAGATTTGGCGATAAATTACCTTGTGCCCTGTCATGATGCGCACTTGCGCACCAGTCAAGCAGTCCCACACCCGTATTGTTCTGTCACTGGAGCCAGATGCAATGTAATTGGAGTTTGGATGGAATTGGATACACTGCAAACATTTATCTTCATTAAAGTGACGATGAATATATATAGAAACTATGATATGCCCGCGACTTAGTCCACGCTTGATTTGAAATTCCCGCGGGATTTCCTGGGATAAATAAATCACACATTTTATTACATAAAATTTACTATCGATCAGTGAAAAAAAAATCACATTGGAATTAGATTGTTTTTTCAACCTGACCATTTTAAATAACTCCCAGAAAATTTCTCGCAAGATCCCCAGGATAGAAAGTAGCGCAGATTTTAAGTCTAAGAATTTGCTGTCGATCAGCGAAAACCGCATCGAAATTGGCCCCGTATTTTTTACGTTAATCCCGAAGAAACAGACAAACCGACAAAAAACAGACATATCTAAAAAGGTCCATCGTGTTCTCCATCGTTTATATAGTGTATTCCAGTTGTTTTTTTCAACGGCTTCAATGTACAGACACGGCATTTTAATAATATTGTAGAAGACTTTTAAAATGGTTCGCGTTCATAATAAAAAAGACAATACTGTATTGATCCTTTGTTTCGATATCGGCGTGTGAATAGTGATTATGTAACAGTATACACAGTATTGAAAATTTGTAATAATAAAATAATAGATTGTTACACGATAGGTGAAAGTGACCTGTTTGGGCTTGAGATGGTTTGGCGTACGAGTGTAGTTCGAGTGCCTAAATAGGCCTTTCACCCGAGATTAACACTCTGCTTTTCACTTCAAATGCGACGAAAGTAAATAAAAATTGTTTAGTTAAACAAACAACTACTACTCTAATGAAATCAGGCGTTAAATCGATATATAAATCTGATCAACTCATTTAATAGCATCGAAAAGTAATTCTGTAACATACTTCTGTATAAAACTTATAAAAAAAGAACTTGAGGTATAAATAGAATAAGAAATATAAAGAAAAACAATTCTTCTCCTTGAAGTTGTGGTAGCGTAACGGCTAGCACACGCGTCCGACACTCAAAGGGCGTGGGTTCGATCCTGGTTGGAACGCATGCACCACTTAGGCAGTTTTCAGATCTAATGTGCATATTGGTACAATTACCACGTGCTAACGGTGAAGGAAAACATCGTGATCCAACCTGCACATCGAGATAACCGATGTGTGTAACCTGCCAAGTTGCCTTAGACAAGCATGGCGGGTATACTGACATTCCCCTATAATGGGAGGCCCGAGCCCAGCAGTGGGATATTTATGAGCTGTTATTATCATATTATATATGTATATGTTCTCCTTAACAGCAATAACATGTTGAGAAGCGGTGTACATAGAATAGGTAGTAAAATTAAATGTTAACTTAACCTATATGTATGACCTTCAAAGTGTTCTCCAGTGGAATTATTTTCTTTACAAACTTTTGAATTTGAAAATACGTAACATATGAAACGTCAAATAGTTTTCTTTTTCTGTGGCATTCTACCAGCCAGTAATTTTTTGTTACTGATGATAATAAAATGTAGTGAAAAGTAATTTATAAGTATAAAATTATGTTACAAGATTGTTGACGTTTTTTATTACAATTTATGCCACAATTTAACAGTGGCTGGGAAAAAAGTTGGGACATGCCACATGACAGTCGCGCTGCAACTATCGCGTTACTTGCGACCTAATGTGAAGCTCTTAGCGATAACGTCGCCCATTGTACTCGTTGTATCTTGTTCTAAATTGTTTACCTATGCATTGGGAGATTTATCTTCAATCTAAATTTATCTCGAAACGAAAACAAGGTTTAGTGTTTTTAATAATCGCATTATAAAAGTCTACTTTAAACTTTTTTTAATAGCCAACAAAGGTCATATAAACGTTATGAGTTTACACTGTATATGTTATGTATCCATTTCACTACAGTCTATTTCAAATAGGATGGTGTGGGAGAATTTACGTAGAGAAATAAACATCATGTTTCTAAGTATAAGATTATTATTAAATAGTAACAGGATTAAATATATTTTTATAAAATTAATATTTAGGTATCTCTTAGGAAAGTTTACGATAACGTTACAAGTTAAATTTTATGGATTTCTCAGGCATACCGTCTTATTTGAAATAGACTTCAAATGATATGAAAATAAATATTTATATAAATACATCGACATCGGAGAGGTGTCCTACGAATATCCTGAGCGGCTGGTGGTGGTCGGTGGCCCAGAGCCGCGCGGTGCGGTCGTGGCCGCCGGACGCGAAATAGTGCCCGTGCGGGGACCAGCGCACGTCCCACACGGGCCACACGTGCCCCCGGTACACCACCACACACGTCCAGCATTGCAACGACCAAAGTCTTACTGTCCAATTGAATAAATTACACATATTTTACAATCAACTCTAACAATATTACGATGTATTAGGATATGCCCGCGACTTCGTTTATGCTTGACTTGAATATTCCCGCGACACAAAGTACCACAGCATTTAAAAAATGTAAGCTATGGTTTTAGTGAAAACTGTGCCGAAATAAGCAATTTTTATACATTCAAACAACTACAATCCGCTTCTGGTAAAATTCCCGCGGGATTCCCGGGATAAAAATATCATATATTTTATTACATAGAATTTGCTATCGATCAGAGAAAAAAATCACATTAGAATTAGATTTTTTTAAATGTATCCTTTTTAAATCGTTCCCAGACAATTTTCTGGGATAAAAAATAACACAGATTTTAAGCCTAAGAATTTGCTGTCGAAAAGCAAAAACCATATCGAAATCGGCCTAGTATTTTTACGTGAATCCCGAACCAACAGACAAGAAATCTAAAAAAATTGCATCATGGTCTCCATCGGTTATGTACTATATTACATTAGTTTTTATTTTAATAGCTTCAATGTACAGACACGACATGCTTAGAATTTTATATTATATTTAAAAGAACAATCTTATAATCTTAATATTAAAACTGTCTCTTGTGGATTGGGATAAGTCCGCCGGTCGAGCTCACTACAACGCAGAGATTCCGGGTTCTTTTATTAAGAAATCTTAATATTATCTCATATACCATAATAATATTAATGTACTTATATGTTTACATAATAAAAGACAATATTAAAATTTCTTTATCCTACCCTCCACACTTGTCCAAGGCGAATTGGTGAGGTGCACATATGAGTTATCTCGATGTTTAGGTTTTATTGCGGTATTTTTCTTCCCTGTGCTTATAGTAATTGTAACAATAGTAAGTCCACACATTTGATTACAAAAACACTCAAATGCAAGTGCATAAATCCCGATCAGAATTCAAACTTACCTCATTGGAATGAGATGCATATGGTTTAGCCCAGTGGTCCGCAAACTTATTAGCCAAAGAGCCAAATATGAACATTACAAAAATTTAAAAAAAAATGGGAGTCAAATCTGCTTGTTTAGTAAACTTTTATTACACTAAATAAAACTAAATGTCATACTTAATACATATTCATTAATGCGAGCAATGTGCTTGCGTCTCCTTGGAAAGTTTGAGTAAGTCAGGTTTGTATGTTGTTGTTTTTAATTTTAGGCATGATTCCAAGTTCTCATCAATAAGACTTATTATTGCGCCTTCCGTGGATATTTGTGCCAGAGCCGCACTTAAGGAGCCAAGAGCTACACGCGGCTCTGGAGCCGCACTTTGCCGAGCACTGGTTTAGCCATTACGATTTATATATGTATGACTTGTGCATTCAAAAATTAAAATAATTAACGTTTCTATACGGAACATATAAATGACTAAGATATTTATGCTAAACGTGTTAATATACTTGGATAAAGTTGTTATACAAACTTGATGAATCTTCAGAGCATGACAACAGCAGTGTTTTAAATGGGTCAAAGGCAACCTTATAAACAGGGCCCGAATGGCCGTACAGTGAACGGGATGTATCTCTGTCCTTTTCCTCCATCATTCGCACAAGTACGTCGCCTGAAATAGGATATTGTATTCTATGCATAAAATATAACGAAAATGTATAGATAGATAAAGCAGTTTTCGCAATGTTCGCATATTAAAAATATTCAAATTATATTAAATTTATTTTATTAAAAATATACTACATCAATATATTTATAAATTATAAGCCATTATAAAAATACGAAAATGTCAATTTTCCGAACTAAATGCAAACGGGCCTTAATACTCATGAGTTGGGAATCGCACTGTCTTCCAATTCATTGAGACTTATTACAACTATGAGATTTTTTAAAATTAATATTCAGTAAAAGCAAATGGCTAGTAACATTTTGAGGAATTGGAGATAAAATCTGTCTTCCATATTCATAATAGTTACCCGAGGTTTATAAGTAAGGGTTAAAAGTTATCATAAACTATTATTGCTATTATAAATATGGACACTTTTTAATGAGCTTATAAACCTCTGATAACTATTATAAATAAGAGAATATGTTTGTTATTAAAATTAATATGGCTACCTGCTTCTCTGTCAATATCTTGAAGTTTCTCTGCAGATTTCATCCCTCTCAATTTAACAGGGGTTAGGGTCCAAACCTGGTTGGTTAAAAACACCAGATAAAAACGTTATGTGCTAAGTACCTTTCTACTTAAATTCTATAAAAGGACAGAATGCTATGTTAAACATTGTAATAAACAGTTGCGTATTTGAGCTTGTAACAAAAGTGTCATTAAAGGATTGTATTCTTTTTTTATTATAAGGGTAAAATCATTTCTTTATTTACCTTGATAACGGAGTAGCTAAAACCAACAGCTAGCAATGTAGAGTCGTCGCAGATGTCAGCGCAAATGGCGGTGTTGCCACTGTTTAGTAGGGTGTAGAAACATATTGAGGGCAGGCTTTCTGGACCAAGCTGAATACGTTTCGAGGCTTCTCTTAATGCTTTACCTTTTTCTAACTTATCAGTTTCTTTGCTAAAATTTATCAAAATAATTAATTCTGTAATACAAAAATAATATTAATCATCTACATCATTTAGCATTTGGTTTTTGGTCTAATTGGTTTATCGTAAAAACTTAAGGGTTCAAGTAAAATTTCCAATTATGTATATCTTAGAAAAGGTTAAATATTTAGATATATACCAAAACTTACTGGGTGTACAGGCATGTACATTTGAAAGTTTGCCTAGTTTTTCGACCAAATCACTTGATTTGGTCTAAAATAACTTTCAAATAATAAAATGTCAAAAGCGAGAGAAAAATGACATGTACATTTTTGTAGCTCTACCTATCTAAATCTAGTATCTAGTCTCTAATCTAAATTTAGTCATGCAGAAATTAGAATTTAAAATTCTTTTAGACTTACAAACGTTTATAACGAGATATTATTTTTCATTCTTAGTACTGTTTCTTTTACTTCTATAGTGTAAGTAAATTTAAGGGCAATCTTAGTAATAAGCAATGACCACTGATGTCTATTATTAATACTGGATAGGTTGGCATAATTTTATTTTCGGGTTTATTTGATTGTTGCCATTTTCGCGTTGAGAGTCAAAGCACTGAGTGGGAGTCCCAGTGAACTATAAAATTGCTTACGTTAACCATGATATTAGTTCCTGATAGTGTCGTAAATGGTGCTTCAAAACAAAAATATGGTTGTTATTTATATGTAGCAACTAATCCAGTCGTAACAATAAATGTAATGACTGAATGACTAATATTCATTGTGTCTAAGCATAGAGACAGTGAAGAGAGTAATGACTTAAATTCTTATGCAGAATGATGTAGTTCTAGAAAAAATCTGAATGGGAGTCACTAGAAGAAGGCAAACTAAAAACCTTTATTTTAGAGTCTATGTACATATAACAACAACAGAAGCAATGGCTCACAATGGAACCATATAATACTGGAAACTTACAGTTCCGGCAATGGTATTCTATCATTAGGCGGCGCATTGGGGTCAGATTTTGGTTTTTTTATGAATATATTATCCTTTTTGGCCTTCTTCTTTTTAGATTTATCTGGAGTTTCCTCAACCTCCTCTTCATCCTCGACAGGTAGAGGTAGGACATGTATATCGGGTTCTTTTAATAATCCATAATATACTTTAGCTCGGTTTTCTAAAATAAATCAATACATTGTTCAGATAGCTAGCAAACTCTTTAACATCAATATAAAACTTTAACATTTCTTTCTTACCAATAATCATTTCTATTTAACTTTTAAATATTGTCAGATTTTGCTTGTCTGAACTATATAATGAATTTCCCAATACTGCTAGTATTGAGAAATTCATTATATAGTAGAACTAGAGTATACCCCGCGGCTGCGCCGCAGGTCAAAGTCTGGTGCGTGCCTTTTGTTTGCAGAGGTTACAACATAGGTTACATTGTATTATTTTTTTATATTAGTGCTATTTGGCTCGGAAGATTCACTTTATTTTATATCGCAAACTATCCCATCTCCCGGAAGAAAAGTATTTATTCTCACTTTCGGTATTAAAACTACATGTGTACACCAAATTAACCAAATCGACCAAATAGGCCAAATCGACCAAATCGGCCAAAACGACGAAATCGGCATAATCGGTCAAATCGACCATATCGGCCAGATCGGTCAGATCGGCCATCGACCGAAACGACAAATTAGCCAAATAGACCAAATCGGTCAATTCGGCCAAATTGACCAAATCGGTCAATTCGGCCAAATTGACCAAATCGGCCAAATCGGCCAAATCGACCAAATCGGTCAAATAGACCAAATCGAAAATAACCAACTTGCCCAAAATGACAACTCAAACAAACTATTCGGGATGAAAAGTATCCCTTGTCCACCCTCGGTATTAAAATTACATCTATACTGAAATTCAAATCGGTCCAGTAGTTTTTCCGTAAAAGCATAACAAACTGAGAGACAAATATCTTTTTATCCTGGAAACTATCCCATTTTTCGGGATAAAAAGTATCCTATGTTCATCCTCAGCATCGAAAAAATAAATAAAAAAAATATATATATATACTGAGTTACAGCCAATTCGGTCCAGTAGTTTTCCGTGAAAACGGAACAGACAGACAGAGTTACTTTCGCATTTATAATATTAATAGGAATAATACCTTGAATAACCTTGACAGTAACAAAACTAGTTTTATGCCCCAGTTAATGCAACAAGTAGACCTTCTAGCACAATACTTATTCTCAAGCCCTGTGATACTGATAGGTCACAAAGAAGACGGTTTCAAAGGATTAAAACCAATTGTTAACGCGGGCTTAAGTATTGTTCTCGAATGTAGATGTCAAATAGCGGAGCGGACAGGCAAATTACCTGAGATACTTTTTATAAACTTACAGTAGTCGCAACCTCATAGATTTAGTACAAGCATACCTTCTTATGACATAGGGCAACAATATTCTCTTTCAGCATCTAGATATTTTTATAAAAAGCATAATAATATGTTTAGACATTAATTAAAAATGGAAACTCTTATTAAGTTGCTTTCGATATTTTTGACGGTATTAGTGTAAAAAATAGGTTACAAATAATAAAACGTTAAAAATCGATAAAACAGTGACTTGTGACACAATATAATCATGTAGACATAAAAAGCTTTCTCGAGTTACCATTTTTACTTGGCGCTTGTCAAGTGTTCTTCTCCGAAAATATATCATACATACCATTTCTAGTAGCTTCTCCTAGTACACCACCAGTGGTGGCTCTCACCTGAGCCTGGGTCCTTCCAGGTCCATCATGTACTTCTAACTGAATATGCTTATTTATAATATTTATTATAACAGTTGAACTCTTCTGTTCCTGTAAATATCTCTTCAATTGCGAAGATGCATCTCTGGACAGCTGGACTGTGAACTTGTTGGAACTGACATAATAAAACTGTATTAATATGACATTTATAAGTTTTAAAATACAATTTTAGTGTGAATTTAAGATTTCTAGATCAGATAATGATGATGATGAGACGACAAGACCGAGTAAATATTTTGAATTTTAATATTAATAAATTATTTAATGGTAAACAGCTCAGGTTCACCAAAGGTCGATCAACTACCGATGCAGGAGTAGCTTTCTAATACACATTTATGATGCTTGGGAGAGGTCACTGAATGCCATTGGTGTATTCTGGGACCTGTGCAAGGCGTTTGAATGCGTTAAACACGTGACCCTCCTATAAAAACTCAATTATTACAGTATTCTTAGTGATTTCTTCAACTTATTATAGTCTTAAGAAACAGATTCCAGAGTGTAGAAATTAACAATGTCAAATCTCGGGAGACTATAGGTGTGCCGCAGGGCTCTCTTCTAGATCCATTCTTATTTATGATATATATAAATGACTTGTTATATTTTATTAATGTGAAATAGTATTCTTTGCTGATGACACATCACTTATATTTAAAGTTAACAGAAAAAGCTTTGACTACGTAAAAAATGCCCTGACTCAAATATCTAAAATGGTTTACTGCAAATACTTTATTACTTAATCTGAACAAAACTAAATGTGTTAAGTTTGTTGTGCCCAGTGTAAAAGAATACGATGTTAATATTATTCTTAACAACACTAAGCTTACGCTTGCAGATTCAACTGTATTCTTAGACATTAACTCCAATCCAACTCATATATCTAGTCTCTCAGGTAAACTTAGTTCTGCTGCATATGCAGTTAGAAGAGTTCGGCAGTTCACTGATGAGGACTGGTATATTAGTTTACTTTCATAGTATTATGTCTTATGGTATTTTACTTTGGGGCAGCACTGTTGACTTAGAGACTATACTTGTTTTACAAAAAAGAACCATAAGGTCCATTTACAACCTCGGCCCTCTGGAGTCTTTCAGAGAATGCTTTAAGGAAATCGGAATAATGATGGTCACCTGCCAATATATTTTTAATAATATAATTTACATTCGTAATATCAGTGCCTACAAAAAATATAAAGATGTTCACAATTTCAACACCAGGCGTAATAATAGACTTCTATCATCATCTTTCAGATTGCAAAAATAATAGTATTCCAAATGAAGTGTTAGATCTGCCCTTCATTAAATTGAAAAGTACCTTGCTTGAAAAGGGACACTAACCTATAGAAGAATATTTAATGACAAAACTACTATCTTCTGTAGACATTTCCTGTGATGTACTATCTCCTTTGCATAACATGTAAGGAATCTATGGAGATTTGTTGCAGTATGAACTTCTAGTATTTCGTTATTGCAACTGTACGTATATTTTTTGTTTGTTACAACTCCATTAATTTTTTTAAAAGTAAGTGTATAACAATGTCTATATATGTATAAAAAAAAGAGACTGAGATAGATAAATAATTAGGATGAAATTTTTTTTTAGTTAGATGAGTTGCTGGGGAGTTTCTTGAAGCTTCTTTTCCTTTAAACACTGATAACACATAGCCAAGCTGTGTACATGAAACAGGAAGTTGATTTAAATTTTGACTTACATGTATCACCTTTGAAAAGCGTTCTACAGTGATACTTCTTTTGAATTTGAATTTTTAGAAAGAAAGAAAAAAAATATTTATTTCCAATAAAATTTGCATACTGAATTAGCATTGCTAATTACGAAAGAGCCTACTCCTAGTACAAATATTACTGAGGTATATATACCATATAAAATATTTAAAAAAGGTCCACTACTGGACGTAGGTCTTTTAATTTTAGTGGATTAGACTGTATATTTGTTATATATTGTTCAAGACAGATTGTCAGTTTTCACAATCTGTAATTTTGACATGCAGGTTTTCCCGCCTTCTTCTTATCTTCATTTTCAGCATGTAATAATAGTAACAATATGCACATTGCGTTAGAAAACTGTCAAGTGGTGCATACTCTTGCATAATATTGATGCTGCTAAAAATATTGATAATATTGTGGCATAATAAAATAAGTCATGATGATGGTTAATGAATCTCCATTTCACAAACATGGCAAATAGATATACTGTAAAGTTTCTTGAAACAGTGATGGCCATGCCTGGCAGTGAGAATTTTATAGCTTGATATAATTTTTAAGTAGACTAAAATCTATTTCAAATATAACCGTATGGCTGACACATCTATAAAACATAACTAGTAGCATTAAGGTAAACTTTTCAACAAAATAAATATTAATTTTAATTATAAAAAATATATTTAATCCTGTTACTATTTAATAATAATCTTATACTTAGAATCATTAGTGTATTTAATCTATTTATGTAATTTTTCCCATACCGTCCTATTTGAAATAGATTGTACACATATATACCTGTATATGTCTGCCAACTCATTGCCTTTAATTTGATTTTTATTTTTAACAATAGACAGCTTTTTGAGATCGTCCTGACAGTAGTCTTCTTGTTCTGAGCGAAACTTTTCCATAAAATTAAAAGCATGCTCATTGTGGTCATGCAAGATTAGCATGAGATACATATGGACAAATACAGGATACAATAATGTTGATAATTCATACTGTAATAGAAAAACAATTGGGCTAATTTGCAACCTCATAAACATAAATTACTTTTTATCTTTGTTTGCTTGTATGCAATCAGGTAAGTGATTCTCTTGATAGTAAGTGACTACTTTTACTAATGGAGATTGCAAAATTAAGAGACTCGATGTTTCACACATACTTGAATACATATTTGTTTATATCTTATTTTAAGTGTTCAATATTGTAATGCTCTAGAAAAACTATGGCAGGCAATTAATTGTACAGCTTGTACACATGGTATAAAAGAGAGCTAACTTTTGTAAAAACTAAGAATTAGATAAAATAATATTATTAATGTAGGCTTCAAACCCATTTAATGATACCCTAATAGTTTAAAAAAAGGTAAATCTATAGCTATCCAGAGCATGAATTTTAAGTAGCGGGGTAGTGGAATGGGGAAGAGGGAGACATAATTACTACAACCCCTATGGTCCGGAGATCTTCAGTTTTTTTAAATAAACATAACCTCTACAAGCTTGATTGTGAGTGTGGATTGTCATACATTGGGCAAACAAAGAGGAGCATAAAAACACATTGCTGACATGAAACACAAGGTCTAGGAAATCTGTGATCAGTGAACACACGCTGGATAAACCCAACCACTACATCAGATTCGATAACCCACAAATCCTCGCGAAAGAGAATCGTTTTATACCTAGAATGATGCGTGAGGCTATTGAAATCAAAAAACACCCAAATTTCAATAGAGAAGATGGTTGGCAAGTACCACCTGTTTGGGATCCAATCATCAAAACTATTAAGACTCAAACCCAGCAAAAACCAGCTGCCAGACCTCAAGACACTGTGAGCTCTTTCTGCGTACAACGGAACACAAACCAACTTGACTGATAATTACTTTTATTTTTCCTTCCATTCATTTTAATATTATATAAAATTATTAGAGCTAGGCATGTTTGCTGAAGAGTTTCTTGCGCCGCTTCTTCTCTTCAAGCCATAACATGTTGCGAAGCGGTAGTAAATTAGATTAGGGTCCCATACAGTAAATAATAACCATAAACAAAATTAAAATTAAATAATTAAAACTAACAAGTTGGCGGTAGGCTAAATAAAACTTTAATACTCGTTGACACTTGACATCTTTGTCTTCCGTGATCACGGCCACTGAAAAGTGGCCGAAACGTCGAAAACACCAAAATCAAATAAAATTACCGCGCTTAAAACCGTTAAAACGTGGTTTTATTATGTATACAAGTCGCGAAAACTTAAGAAAATATTAAACATAACCTCATTTACTTTACAAATTGAACAATCATTTTGAAGTCAAAAAGAAAGCCAGTACTCAACAGAAAGAAGCAAAAAAACAGTGTATATCATCAAAAAATGAAGAAACAACACAACGGAGCCTATTCATATACACTACAAGAGCAACCACGAAATTATTCAAAATAGTGGCCAATAACGATACGATTTTAATTTTACATTTATTTTTCGTATTATAACTAGTCTGGCCATAAATACTGTTACATAAAAACTTTTCTTTTTTTCAACTTTTTACTTACTTACTTACTCCGTTGGCTCAGCGACCCAAAGTGGGTCTTGGCCTCCGAAACGAGAACATGCCACTTTTCTCGGTCCATTTTCAACTTTTTAATTATTTTGAATTTGGAACACGGTATATTATTTTAAAAACTTCTTTCGATTTTGCGCCATTTCACATATTTTTTAGTGTACATTACCAAATTACATTATGGAATGGGGTGTTAAAGAAAATAGGATTGCAGTGATCGCCTTGCACAAAGGGGGTATGGAGCCGTCGGTCATATTCCAGACATTTCAAAAGCTTGGTATCAGCCGTATGTTTGTATATCGTACTATCAACAGATACAACAACACTTCGTCTGTCGAAGACCAGAAAAGATCGGGGCGGCCGCGTGGTGTTAGAACTACAAAGGCTGTTAATGCTGTTAAAGCTAGAATTCGTCGAAACCCCATTAGGAAGCAAAAAATCTTATCGCGAGTAATGAAGATTCCCGCTAGGACTCTGTGGCGTACTATAAAATAAGACCTGAAGCTCGGTGCTTATCGTTGATATTCAGGAGATGCCCTAAATCAATCTTTACAATTGAAGAGAGTGGATCGATCAAAACGCCTTCTGTCGCGATACGCAGGTGAAAGGCACGGAAATATGCTCTTTACCGATGAAAAAAAATTCACGATTGAAGAACACTACAATTTGCAAAATTATAAAGTGTACGCTCACAGTTCTAAAGAAGCTGCTCAAGTGGTTGGAAAGGTACAACATGGTCATCATCCTGCGTTAGTGATGGTTTGGTGGGGCATGTCTTATTAAGGAGTCACAAAACTACATTTTTGTGCATAAGGAGTGAAAACTTCAGCCAGTGTATTAAGATACAGTCTTGGATCATGTTGTGAAACTTCTCACTTTTTGAAAATATACAGTGGACTTTCCAGCAGGACTCTGCGCCTGGTCACAAGGCACAAACTACCCAAGCCTGGCTTGAAACCAATGTTCCGGACTTTATAACAGCTGAAGACTGGCCCTCATCTAGCCCAGACCTCAACCCTTTAAGACTTCAAATTATGGTCAGTTTCAGAGGACATGGTCTGCTCTAAAGGATACGGTGACATTGAGTCTCTTAAAAAAACTTTGGAGCAATCAGTGGCAAAATTTCCCTTGGAAACAGTGTGTAAATCCATATATTTGTGACCAAACAGATTAAAGGCCTGTATAAAAGTCAAAGGTGGCCATTTCGAATAGAATATTTTTTTATTTTTTGCTGAGACTAATAATTCTATCCATGCAGGAACGGAGTAAGAATACAATTTCCTGCGGCCGGGCGGCCTGTCGTAAGAGGCGACTTAACAACCCACAACCAGGTGGTAGGGCATTTCTCTGACTGGATGGCTACCACCCCAGGTCTAAAGTATGTCACCATAACAACCTTCAGTGTTGTGTTCTGGCATTAGTGACCAGGTTCCAGTTTCGCTTAAGAGAGCAGCAGCGCATTTGTAGCAACTTTGGTGTTGCAAATGTCCATAGGCGATGGTAACCGCTTTCCATCAAGTGGGCCGTCTGCCTGTCTGCTGATCTCCTGCAATAAAAAAATAATAAAATGTAGGTATAAATTTTAATAATATTACATTACTTCATTAAACAAAATGCATTTTCATTTGTAACCGAACTTATGGTTGGACTAGGTACTTTAGTTTTAGTATTTAATTTTAAAACTTATAATTTAAACTTTAAAAAACAATAATAAACTACTAAATAATTAAATTGATAAAGACAAAATTAGAAATTGTGTGTATAAAATAAATAATAAATTTTACCAGTTGGTTCTGGCACTCGTCAACCCTAGTACGCTTTGGTCTAAAAATAACTTAACCCTTTAGCTCACTATTAGCACATATGTGTCCTCGATGAGAGTGCAGATTGTATTTGTCTTTGTCTTAAGGGTTAAATCACTGGTTGTGACCTTTCATCACCCATCACAATAATGTTAGTGAAAAATAGGTGAGCTTATATTTACCAAAAATAAATATTTCAAAAACTCTGGAACCTAGGAGTTGCAGAAAGGGTAAGTATACATTCCTACCCCTACCTACTATGCCCACCCACTACTTAAAATTTGTGTACTGCAAGTTGAGTAGCAGCCTTAAAAAACAGTGAGCAGTAGTTTAAATTTGCACATTTTAGAAAAAAATCCTGATTTTTCTACATGTGCCAATAATAAACTACATCTCGGTTACTTAGTAATTCTCTCATATTTATACAAAATATGACCTAAAAACAAACCCTCTCTGTGAGAAAATTGTTAATATTGCAGTAGTTATAATCGATGTAATGGTTATTCTTTTTAGTACCCACCTTATAGATATCTAGAGAAGTTTCTACGAACTTCTTTAGACTTTCATAAGCACATTCATAACTATAAGGGTCACTTTCAGTATGATGAGCAGTTAGAATGTTAGCTAATTCAACTTCAGGAAGATCTAAATTATCACATTCAACATCGCTTAAACTTGCTTCTTTTTTTAAAATCTCTTCAGTACCCTTAAATCACATAAATGTTTATTGAACAATTTGATGAAACACAAGAATCAAATAATACAAGATTGTAACAAAGGTTATACCTTTAAATTATATTTGCGAAGCAGCTGTAAAACAGCCAAGAAAGGGGCAGACTTTTCACCCATTTTGTATACTTTCTAGAAATATTTCTTAGTTCTTCACATAAATCAATAAATGCACAAACTACTATGGATACTACCAGACAGGTTACTACGGCTTCGTTCCACCAGGAACTCACAACGACCACGCACGACCGCGATTTTACCCGTTCCACTTGCTTGCCGGCGTTATAATTAGCCGTGTGTCGTTCACGAATGAATCCTTCAAATGAAGTACTTCAGTTAGTTTCTGTCCTTCTTTCTTTACTTCAGTTACAATTCAACCATATCTTTAGTTCAGTTTAGTTCACCGGCCGCGAACTAAAATCGACACTGCTCGTGTCTCGTTCGTGTTTCACGAACGAGGCTTGTGCACTGTGCAGTGCTGATTGATAATTTGCTGTCACGCTCTGTTGTACGTACCATAATGATGTTCTATTTCTTTCACTCAAACTTTCGCTCGGTACGTACCCAGTTTTTAAGCGGTCGGATCCTCTAACAACTTGCACTTACAGTGTACATTGCTTGTCATACAAAAAAACTAATTTAGAACTGGAAAACAAAATGGCAATGTACAGTACTCTACAGTAACTACAGTTTACAATACGTTTGTTCGAGTTTCAAATTTTAAATATGAAATGAAGTGCATTGTTTTCATTCGTAAGTATAGAAATAGTTATTGAACTGTGTAAAGTTTTAGTACTATTTTGAGTTTTATGTCATTAAGTTACGGATCACTAATATATTTTTAATATTTTACTCGTCCTTCTCTCTTATTGGCAATAATAACAATAATAATGGTTCCTGTCTCTGGAGCCCTAACCACCGGTAGTTTGGACCCTAGGCCCCGCTGGCGGCGATGTGCAAGATTTTATATATTTTTTGAATATGTATTTTATTTTGATGTACTTTTATAACAGAATAATGTTATTTTTTTTATAAAAAAATGTCTACTCTTTACATATTAAAAAAAAATGTAAATTTTTGAAAATAAATAAATATTAATGAAATAATAATTTAAACATTTTATACTATTCCTATATATATATTCCTATACCCATTTAACTATTCGATACGAGCTCATGTCTCAACTCGTCGAACTAATTTAAGTTTGCGATAAGATGACTCATTGAACTCTTCTTTTAACAATCTATTTCATATCTCTTGATAAACTAGTGAAAGAAAACCGATCTACAAAGAAAACAATTTTTGTTGAACAACTGAACTATAGTGAACTACTGAACTAAAAGATGGATATGGTTCAACGTAATGAAAAGACACATTTGTATCTTTTCATTTCAGTGACACACTTTTCGCAAGGCTAATTATAATCGTAAATCCAAGTGGAACGGCCAAGAAGCTTACACACGGAACGGCTATTCGACCCACCACTTGACTTGACATGGGTCGTTGTGAGCGTTGTGTGAAAATGATGACGTCATTAGGGACATTTTCGCCACGACCACGACGACCTTGGTCGTCATGTGGAACGGCTAACGGAGCATTTTGGGCGTTGTGAGCTACAGATGGAACGCCCTGTAAGTAATACGTATCATGAACAAGGAGTTTTTGGCGGGAACTGAAAGGGGACGTTGTGCTGTGCAGTTTTATTTTCTAAAAATGTGTAAAATTACTCTAAAATGAACAAAAATTGTGGGTTATTGACAGTTTTTAAGTAGTAATTATGTGTTTTTGCGAGAAA
Source organism: Dendrolimus kikuchii (assembly GCA_019925095.2). Classification (NCBI taxonomy): domain Eukaryota; kingdom Metazoa; phylum Arthropoda; class Insecta; order Lepidoptera; family Lasiocampidae; genus Dendrolimus; species Dendrolimus kikuchii. The sequence continues at coordinate 14,222,485 of CM034390.1, forward strand.
TGTGAACTATATAGCCAAATGTGGCCTTTCGAGTCTTCATAAGAACTCAGTTTGAAATTTGAATGACGTCGATTGTAGCCTACAATACAACGGCGTCTGGCTTAAAGGCCTAGTTGCCAAGCCTTAAACTTATAAAAAATAAAAATATCATGAACGAATATAAGTGTCAAATGTCAACTTAGGAGTGCACGATATAAATCGATTTTACAAAAAATATCGATATATGCTCACAAGAAGCTTACACATAATAAATAAGTTATCCTAAAGTTTCGACAATCATATTTGGTATCGACATTTGGGTAGACATTTTCTAAAGAATATCTATCAGACAGTATGACGAGGTACTGAACAATGTATTCCGTATCCCCCGAAAAGTATAGAGGGATGACATGTTTGTTACAAAATTAAATAAAAAAAACCCAACAAAAAAGAAAAGTAAACATTTAAAAAGTTGAAAATAATACCTATCGTTGAGCCATCAAATTCGATTGAGTAACACCTCTATATATGTGGCACGATAAGGTTTGCTCGTTGAAATGGCGCTATAATGTCAAGGCGGGATACAAAAATTGCATCCGAATTGGTTGACTCGTTCAAGAGATACGGTGCCACAGACGGACAGCGGTCAAACTATAATTTCTTTTTTTTCGTTGGGGGTTAAAAAATGGCAGTTATCAGGTTTTTGTTAATTGTTAAGCAAAATCAGTCATAGCAAACGTGATACAAAAACGAAAAGTAATTTATTATCCATATTTTTAAAAGAAAGTATTATCACCCTAAAGAAAGAGGCAAAAGACATAAGTGACGTCATTCAAGGACAAATTATTGGTCTTCGGTTAGGTATTCGGAACGAAATCTCCATTGTGTGTAAGCTTCTTGTATGCTCACGATATATCCCTTTCACCCGATATTATCAAATAATCTAGTATCGATTTGTACAATCGATATATTTTATCCGATACACCAAATATCGTTAGAAATTAAAGAACCATACTTTTACTTTTTTACACTGATTTATGGTTGGCGACTTGAGTAAAAATAAAACGTTAAACCCTGAATTATTTAATAACTAGCCTTCGCAGTAACGAGTTTCGTTGTTAAGAAAATACTCTAAATTACTTCAAATCAAACTCCACCACATATCTAACCTACAATGTATAATCGAGAGCGACTCCCGAGTCTCTCGAATAAACTCTCGATTTTATTTTTAGTAGTTTTTCAGCAGTGGCTGATTATGAGGTATACCAATGAAAGTATTCGATTGTTAAAATAAGTAAGCTACTGATTTCATAATTGATTTTCAATATTATATTCGAAAGTCATTAGTTATGAAAAATACATTTTTTTACGACATATCGAAGATATTGATACATTTCTACGATATATCGCAAAGTATCGATATACCACTACGATATGTTATATCGAAAAAAAATCGATATTTTTTTGTTTGAAATCCCTATGTCAATTACATAGATATAATACACTATATATAAAATAGATGAGCCTCTCTGGAATAAAATATAAAAATGTCATTTACCCTGTCCGATAGATACCGCTACAATCGGTATTATATTCCTAATTCCTATATGTATTATAACAAAGCGAATTTATCCATGTTATTTTAATTTTAACGCTGATCCAAGTCTAAAATCCATTAAAAGTAATACGGACATAACAATGCTACGTTTCAAACGAAAACATTTTTATAGTTTACCAAGGATATCTAGCGGAATATAAAGTAAAAATCTTTTCTTTATATTTTGAATATATTTACCAAAGAACAGCCAACAGTTTGTAAGGGTTCGTTTAGCTTCTTTTAATAAAATAATTGTTCTGTTAATTATCGCAAGGTATTAAAGTTCTTGCTTACAAAATTATAGTCATTATTATTAAAAAAACATCATAGGTTGAGGCAACCTGATCCTCGGTGGGGCCTTTAGCTTGCTAGGAGAGCAAAGGACCTTCTATCCCCACACAACGAAGTGGGGTGTGTTCTCCCAGGGCACACTCCAGGCACTTTATTGCGCTGGATCGGCTGGGCGTAACTATGTTCTAAATCTCAGCTTTTCCAATACATACAAAGCGCAGGGTCGTCAGGGAGGAGGGGGTTTTTAGTGGGCATTGGGGTTGCTCGCCCGTGCAGCAACGCTCGGAGTCTTCCACACTATTCTGTGACGTCGATCGCGGACGGAGCGCTGCCAAGAGCATACTATTGCTGCAGTGTTATCGCCCCCGACCGACGCGTGTCGTTCCCCTAGCAACGACCCAGTTTGTGCGTAAATCGGTTAAGCATTTTCTCTCGCCTCAAAAACAAAAAAAAAAAAACCTGATCCTTGGACGATGTTTGACGTTCCTTCTCTGGGATAACGTTACAGATATAGGCCGTTTCGCGCATATGTGGCGATGGGTGTAATGCGTTATTTGGGATCTAATTGCGCCACAAATAATATATTTGACATTATCGCAAGTGCGGCTCCCAGCATAAAAAATGGAGTTGCTAGAGTTTAGACAAATTTCCGAAAGTGGCACCTCTATTATTTTCTAAATTAATTTGCCACGCTATAACAGGTAATTCTCCTATTCTGTGTGTATACATTTAATTTTTTTATTTAGCGTATTTTACTAATTGTAAATCCGAAAAAACCAGGAATTCGTGAAAATAGGAACATCAAACCATTCTTTTTTTTGTTACGAGATTTGATAATGTCAAACTGACATTTGACAGTATATAGTAACAGCAATATGAAAACTGACATCTGATAATATTAAGAAAATAAAAAATAATAAAACTGTTGCCTCTGAATAAAGCTGATGTATATTGATCCAGTTACTGGCTTCACTTTTAAAGGAAGTCACTAGTCAGTGCTGGCTTTATACTGGCATCGTCTAAATGACAACTGGCTTAATTTAAATGGCAGAAGTTAAGTCTCGGCGCCTGCACTGGCGCCGTTTGAACTCCGTAGCTTTTTTTTTTTTTAAAGCGGGGGAAATGCTATTTACGCACAATACTGGGTCCTTTGCAAGGGATTAGACCATAGTTGATCATGGAGGCTTTACCCTTTAATAAGGGGCAATCCAAACAGTAATCAAGCCAGCTTGTGTGGAGACTCAGAGAAGTTGCACGGGCAACAACCACTACCCACTAAAACCACCCTCCTCCCATGTGCCCCGCGCTTTTTATATAGGGAAGGCTGAGACTTAGAACGTAGTTACGCCCAGTCCGATCCAGCGCAAAAAGTGCCTGAATGTGCTCCGGGAATCAGAACACATTCACTTCGTTAGCGGGGGTGATGAATCCTTTGCTCCCTTGATAGGTAAAGGCCCCCCGAAGCGGTATTATTCAGGGTGGGAAGTCATGCGCCTACCTGCGTCTCCGGATGCCAGCCAACCGCCGGCGTCCGCGTGGAGTCGCATTAGTACGCGCAATAATACTCCTCTCCCTGAAGTCCGTAGCTGGATCAATGTAAATCAGCCTTTATGGTTTTTTTAGCGGGAAATATTTTATTGCAGTTTTATTTTCAAAAAATATTTAATACTGATTAAAAGTGAACTACAATAATTGTAAGATATTGATTGTTTTTAGCGAAGAATTGTGCAGTTGTGTTGAAAATAATGAAAATGGTTTAGTCAAATCCGTTTACTCTAGCTACTACAAGAACTGAACCTCGTTTGACGTTAGTAAATTGACTAAGGTTTTTGCTTAAAGATTATTTTAAAATCAATGCGGCATAATGTACATATGTTTAAAATTTATATAGTCACGAATGGATATTTGAAACTGGCTAGATGTACAAATCTCTCAGAGCAAGGATTTTTTATCTTGAGACAAATCCCGCACTTTCGAACAGCCCATAAATTTTCCGCCTCTGGTTTCGAACCTCCTATTTATAATAAGGGGAACGGACACTATACCCGTCACAATTTTCCACGGCAGATGGCAGATCTCGATATGCACATCGTTTCCTCTCCGTTAATTGTAGGTAAAAAGAAAGAATTTGGGTAAAAAACAGCCTAAACAGAGTATGCTTTCGAGAGCTCGAGAGCTTTGACGTTCTCATATTATATGAGTTTTGTTAAATACTATTAAGAATTGTGATGTAATAAGACAATTTTTTTGTAACTAAGATTTTTTATTTCACTTTCGGGACCGTTTACAAAAGTCTACTAATTACATTAAATTGTTATTTGTAAATTATAATAAGCCCAACAGTAAGTAACATACATAAAAAAATTATAAAACATTTTAATAATAGTTTTAAACTTTCCCATTATGTAGATAACACCAGATTTTACCATTAATATAGTTATTTTTTCAATTATGTCTCTTTTGTGTTTCATCTTGGTATTATGATACTAAATTACATAACTACATTTTACATAGGTACTATAATCCTGAAGATTACTTCACTATTTTTGCAAGTATAAAAGTGTTTGTTCGATTGTTTTGCAAGTATACATACCCGCATCGTGCCTCATTGCCACCATTAGATTGTGCCAACTATGTATAGCATAGCGATATTAAAGCAAAGATTTTTAAAGACTTTAAAGAGGTAAGGTCTCAAAAAAGATAAATCTAGAAGTATCAGTGTAAAGCTCGAAATTCGGTTTTTTTTTAAACGGCATCGTCTTTTTAATCACATGGACCTAACTGATATAGACACTGGGCAGCATGAACCTATCTGAAATCGGGAGCCATACATCTACTTTTCATTAAATATATTCACAAACACAAACACGAGCGAAGCCGCAGGGAAACAGAAGGGAAATCATCCATAAAATGTGGTGGCTTAATATCAGAAATGTCATACAATTGTAACTCGCCTATTGTCCAATTTAATCCATGACAATAGTCATGGATTAAATTTTTCACTGCTAGCACGTTTTCTTCCGTAACAGCCGTCAAAGGGCGACCACTTCATTCTTCACCCCCAAAGTTAGTCGACTGCGCTTGAATTCATTGTTACAACGATACACGGTTGCCTTAGAAAGGCCTTCATGCATGAATGCCATTTAAAGTCTATCGTTCGATTCGTGTGGTTTCAGGCGACACTTAAAATCGTAACAAATCATAGCGCGAAAACGTTCCCGGCGCAGATCCATTTTTCAATGAGACACGATAATTTAAATTAGCTCGCAAACAATCTGAAAGGAAATTTTTAAATTGGAACATATCTACTTTTAGTTACGTGTAATCATATTTTCAAAATAGATTATAACTGACCAGTCTCTCATACATAAAATTTTTTTTTCGCAATACTTTTTGAGTGGCCTGGTATGTCGTTTTAATACCGGAAATGGGCATAGATACTTATTATCCCGGAAGATGGGATAGTTTGCGATACAAAATGAAGTGAATCTTTCCGGGGCAAATAGTGCTAACATAAAAATTTAATACAATGTAATCTGTATTAACGCCTGCTCTTTAAACAAGAGGTACGCACCAGAGTTCGACCCGCGGTGCCGCCGCGGGGTAAACTCTGATAAGATATAAAAGTATATTTTTCGCTGAGATAAAAAGTAGGTATAGGCACTTTGTTTATCCCTGTTATCGAAATAACATAGTAGGTACCTATAAAATTTTATGGTATTTGGTTCATTCCTAAGATAACTAATAAACATTTAAATAAAGTCATCAAGTAACGACACGAACAATTATTAAAATCAGATAAATGTTTACATAAAAAGAAACATTTACATATAATTTTATTGCAAATAATATTTTGTTATAGAGACAACTAATTTTACTTCAAATCTCATTTTTGACTTTATGATATTTTTAATGTATTAAACAATTTATTCCTATTTATAAATAAAATTCAAAGAATTAACACGATTAATATAAATGTCAATAATTTTAACGATATGTATATTTAAAAGATCTTTAATAATGTCAAAAAGATTAGGTAAATGATAAATAGAATTCAATTGAAAACTTTTGAATGGAAAACCCCTAACGATAAAGTTCGCCAAATATAAAAGGTTCCGAGTTTTGGCATTCTAAACATTTAGGTACTTCGTATTTAAAAGGAATAATAAACACATCTTAAGATGAGATATTGATAATAGATTATTTTATATTTAGTTATATCACTTTAGTAAACATAATTACTTATTTACCTACATCTGACACACTTTCAGTCTTAAGATCCGTCTATTATTACCGTTGCCTAAAATATGGTTAAGATTACTTGGTAAGAAGGTAACTAAACTAACTTTAATACTAAAAATAACATTGCGTAAGGTAGTTTAGGTATAGGGTAGGGATAACTTATTATTATACAGAGTCGCTTACACAGGTGACAAATGTGATGGATGTACCCATAGGAATTACGTGGATGGTCAGGGTTAGGAACTCCAGCATTCGCGGCAGCTTTCATTTTCTCTACGTAAAGACTCACTTTCGCTGTTATGCATTACGCCCAATTTATACAGAGACCGGTTTTTGTGGGCAACAATTATCTCTAAGAAGTAGGTGTAAGAAATGTTGGCTAAATGTTGTTTATCAAATCAAATCAAAATCAATTTATTATTATATATAGGTTCTCCCGTACTAGGAATCGCGGGACACCAAGTACCTGTGTGGTTGACTTTAAATTTAAATTATTTTTATTAAGAAAAATGTTGAATTGTTTATATGTGTGTGTGTGTATCATCATCATCATCCGAGTGTTAAATTCCGTCTGCGCTTGGCGCGTTCGACGCTCAAAGTCCGATTTCTTACTTTTCCTTCTCCAGTTCGCGCGGTTTTCGGCATCCCTAATTGCGAGATCATTGGTACGCATGTTATCCTTGACAATGACAAGCCAACATTTCTAGGGCCTTCCCCTTGGACCGGAGCCTGGAGGAGGCGCTATGGCTAGATATTTTTTCCCCACATAGTTAGCTGATTTCGGTAAAACGTGGCCGTACCTGCATAAGCGACTCTCTTGCAGTTTGTCTACTATGTCACAAAGACTGTCGCGGATGCGGGAATTCTTGATGGAATGCGATGCGGTCTGCCCGTGTGACTCAACACACCCATCGTAAGATATTAATTTTCGTGATATGCACGCAGTTCTTGCTTGCGTTGTTTGAGTATGTTGGTGGTGGGTCAAGCTTTTTGCGCCGCCGCTTGTCCCGAGGCGCCCTTCTCGGTGGCGGTGGGGGTCGACAACAAGGAGAACTACATCGAGGTGGTCGACCTCAATATCAATGAGAACGTTGTAACGGTTTGGTTCCCGGCCGTTTCTGACAGTAAAAACAGAAAGCAATGAAGAAATGGAAACGTAACATATTTATTTCTATTATAAATATAGAGAAATTTAAAATCAGTTTTTATCCGTGCAGGAACGGAGAAAGAATACAATTTCCTGCGGCCGGGCGGCCTGTCGTAAGAGGCGAGAAAACAACCCACATCCAGGTGGTAGGGTATTTGCCCGACTGGATGGCTACCACCCCTGGTCTAAAGTATGTCGCCATAACAACTTTGAGTTGTGTTCCGGTATTAGTGACCAGGTTCCAGTCTCTCTTAAGAGAGCAGCAGCGCATTTATAGCACCTTTGGTGTTGCAAATGTCCATAGGCGATGGTAACCGCTTTCCATCAAGTGGGCCGTCTGCCTGTCTGCTGAACTCCTGTAATAAAAAAAATATAGGCCACGCTTCACTATTATTTAAAAAGGCAGGTCTAATGACAGATTTATAAACTTGTCCTTTTAACTTAACCGGCATTTTGGGGTCACAAATAACACCTGTCCCTCGCCGTTGGCTGGTCATGTTGTCTGGAAATTATGTATGATAAAAGAGATGTCAATAAGTGAGGTCTCTCAATAAGTGAAATCGAAGATCGTGGGAAGTGGAGAATAAAGACATAACCCTTCCATTAAACGGATTCACGACCAGTCGTGTTCGGAGGACCCGTTTCTAATCCGGGATTTGACCTTTGCATGATAACGAGGAAAATCTGTATACTAATCAGTTAATATAGTGTTCTACTCGACAACCATTAATTTATTTGTTAGGTTGTTTAAACGTAATTTAAGTTTAGAATCATATAGTGTCAGCCAGTGGTGTATGATTTGCGCCTATACAAATATAGGCGTTATGTTTATTAAATAAATATATACTTTTGTTTTTCTTTAATTTTCGTCTTGTTTCCGGATAGAAGACGAAAATTATCCTTTTTAGGGCCCCATAGCCACATGCCAAAAACAGAAGCCGTATATATTCGTTATGTATGTCAATCTATGGATGTTACAACAATATTACTTTGGAGGATACTGGTTTTATATAAGTGACATTCGGAAGAAAACTGCATTTTATGAACCGCTTATGGGTACAATAGTGGAAGGAAATAAAAAATTAATAGTTAAGGATGGCGCTCTCCATACCATGAAAGAAAAAGTCCAAAGGTGTAATTGAGGGATGATTTTTTTGTGTGGAGTGGCTTTAGACAGGTGTTGAAAATTATCATAAAGATCTTTTGAAGAGAGTTTTGTATTGAAAGTAATATTTGGTACGTCAAGTTATTTTTTGGAGTATACGTTAGTATAGGGTATTTTCTGGAATTTTCCACAGGGTTGCATAGAAAATCATAAAATCAGTACACGCTCGGCACCAATATGGAATCCTTTGTGCGCGTATTGGTGCGGACTGACACTTACCTGGTAGTAGTTTTTAAATTTTGACTTAGGCATTCACTATTTAATTTATAGAACATTGCATAAGACCCTATAAAAGTTTTTCAGCGGAGAGCTTTTGTTAAAGATATTGAGCGAGAGATGTGACAGTTTTAGTGCCAAACTTCTATAAAACTTTCCAAGTGAAAGCAGTGTTTTTAGGCGTCTCCAATATTTGTTCACCTGGTACTTTAGAGTACGGTAAGATTTAGTAGGTATGTACTATGTACCTAATAGTATAGCGCGGACTTATTGTTATATTGCTTATCTCTCTCTCTCAGGAGGACGAGCCAGGAGCCTTAAGAACAGACGAGCGTGCATGACAAGAGCTATGAATGTCAAAGAAGCGAGTGAGGTGTGTAAGAACAAGCCTGAATGGCGCTCTGTTGTTCGTGTCTACCCCGCAAGGGAACTGGCGTGAAGCTATGTTTGTATGTATATATAGAGAAAGACTACACATATGTGTTGTCTTTCTAAATAAACACAAATAATGATGACGAAACAAGACCTTTCAGCCAAGTCTTATTTCATATTCATCACTACCTTCTTCATTTGTTAAAATCTAGCCTAGCCAAAATTGTAGGTCTTGTTCCAACGCAACATCAAATACATATATAAACTCTATTCTGAGATGCTCTTTTTGCAACTCTGCTGTGAAACTGATAGTATCCTAATGTATTAAATTTTATACGCAGTAAAGATTCAAAAACTTTAAACTTAAAAGTTTGTAAGTTATGTAAGCGACTCAGATAAACAATTGAATACAAAATTAGGTCTAACTTAGGGCTAAACATTACAGCTTAATTACATTGGTCATCGATAAGGTAAAGCTATGTTTTCATTCAACACTTCAATAATTACGATCTAATTTAAATATAGAAGAAACATAATATAATATTATATTTCAAGAATTTTAAATAAGGACTATAGTTTTGGCATATATGTATAAGTACGGCCTGTTTAAGGTCCGTTACCACTCCTTGAAAAATTTATTTCAGAATTAAATTTATAAACACATATTTATTTATTAAAGTTAATGTTTTTCTTATATGCCGGATTTCTATATTATCGGAAAATAAATTAAAACATACTTACAAAATAACGTAAATCTGTAAGTTAAAATTGACTCCAAATAAATCTCTGTCGGTGGGAGTGTGCCCAAAATGCTGGCTGCATTTCCGCGTTGGATGGTAATGCTGATACATTGCCCTAGGTGTACAAGCCAGGTGGGGCACCATGGGGAATATGAGTTCTCACTCACCTGCACATGCCGTTGAAATGAGAGCACGAGTGTTTTCCGCGCACTTACCTCCTCTCCCGTGGGGCGCATTACAAACCGGCCCCCCGCCCGGACTAGACCTAGACGATACCGGGGGACAAAAGAAGTCCCTCGGCAATGAAAGAGGGCTATGCGTGAGGCCCACGCCAACTAGGGCACGTGGAGTTGGGACCGTTTTCCGTTTTCCCAAAGCACTGGCACATAAGGCGCAGGATGGAACACTCAGGGGTTTTAGTGGGTATCCATAACTGGCGAGTGGCAATAGCGTGGCACCAGTTTTGACTGGGCATGCTAGTGCCACCCCGATCTAACGAATTCCACACACGGGTCGTGAATTATCTCCCCAAGGTTTTGCCCCTGTCGCGGCTTAGGTTTTCTTCAAACGTATTTCCCCAGGTTGAAAAAAAAAGGTGTGCAAGCCAGCCTTTTGGTCACGCAAGACGTCAATTAAACGCGTTGAGAAGTCCCGATAGAGTTGAAGAGTTCTAGGCCCCAGGGTTTCGACCCCGAAAGCCACATATACGTACCCACTACCAATATGTTATCTTATTATTTTTTATTTACCTTATTACTACGGGATATGACAGTTTAAAATTTGACATTAACCCCATAAAGTAATGTCAGTTTTTTTTTACCAACGGTTTGGCAGGTGAATGGAGTGTCGATATAGAAACCCAGCAATAATCAATAATTTGGATTATGAGAAAATTAATAATACATCATGTGTAGAAAAACATTTTTAAAAATAATAATATTCGTAATAACTACAATACTTTATTATTAAAGCTTGAATCTATGTCGTATTATTAAAATACTGATTGGTAATTTTGTTTTGCTATTAAAAGCTGCGGTTAATACAGTTCGCCTATTAAAAATTCTAAAAATTGTTAATGCCATCTGTTCAGTATGTACTATTTTATATAAATCTATAATGTACTAATGAAAAAGTTAAGTCTTATATGGAATTTGATTTAATCGCTATCGTTTATGAGTACTTAGGCCGCGTCAAACTTATTTGCCTTTTTTTAATTGGTCTGGTTACCACTAAAGCGGAGTGGGGCCACATTTCTGTGGGTGTTCTTCTACTCAGGCCACATTTCTGCTTCACATTGTGGAAACACCCTGCCCGGTTCGCTGCTCGCTTCCGCACATCATCTCCTCTTTGCTTTGGTGTAAACCAGACCTGAAGCTTGACAGGGCTTATATCAGCGATATTCTATACCAATAGATCTTTCTAGACGATTTATTTATATATCCTGACTGGAACAATTGTGGGCATCGGGCGTTCTAGGTGATACTTCCTCGTACGGTGTAACTTGTGCAGTAGCAAGTTCCCGAGCAACGCGCTCAGCGGCGCTCATAACACGTAAGAGATTCAGGCCAGCCAATTTCCGGAGCTCTTCAATATTCCAACCCTCTTCCATAAGTTCCGCAAACAGTAGAGGATATGATGATACATCCTCTAGTCCTTGGGGTGTACTGAAATATGTTTGTTACTGAATATTAAATAATAATAGAATAGTAAATTAATTTAAATTTAATATATGTAAATTCCTAGTTTTTGATAAATTCAACAACGACTGTGTCTGTAGTTTAAAACGCAGAGGACCCGTGTTCGATTCTCGATGGGGCAAATTTCTTAAACGAGCTTTCCATTATTTACTCTGGTCTGGATGTCTGAAATCCACCAATTACCTATAACACAAGCATGATTTCTTAGCATGGAAGTATTGACGTATGTTTGTATTATTAGTCTGCTAGTTAGTAAAAGTTCTGGACTTAATACAATATGGAGCATTGTGCAGGTCTCTTTTTTAATGTAGATAAGGTGCTTAATGTTACCCATATTAAATTAATCATTTACAATTGTCACTTTCCCGGTTTTTTAATTGTAAAAACGAGTCGTTTTTCTTACCGACGGTTAGAATATTAACGCCTTGTAACTTTACTGAAATTTCTGTAATGAACTGTTCGTAGCTGGTTACATATGAAACTACCAATTACCGATGACAGGGATTTTCTAACCGATCGGTACTTTTTGTATGGAAACGACGGATGAAGTGTCTCTATATTATAACCACTGGTTGTATTATTCGTAGGAATTTTATTACCATCCGATTTCGGCCGGCTGCCGGTTTATTTGTACGGTGGTGTATTTATTTGTCATTATTAATACGTGATTTTAAATTAAATTAACTCAAGTTTTTTACTTCTTCTTTTGACTTGGATTTAATTTTTATTTATGTGTTTCAAATTTCCTATTTCTATGTATTTAACAGTTCTAATTTCAATTCCAATATTGATTCACTATTCATCCCTATTAATATTATAAATTTGAAAGTAACTTTGTCTGTCTGTCTGTTACGCTTTCACGGAAAAACTATTGGACCGATTTAGCTGAAATTCAGTATATATATAGTTTTTTTTATGCCAAGTATGAACATAAGATACTTTTTATCCTGAAAAATGGGAAAGTTTGCGAGATAAAAGTTTACTTTTCTATATGCCTATAATGCTTTTACGGAAAAACTATTGAACCGATTTGGCTGAAACTCGGTACATGTGTAAGTTCAATATTTAGGATGGACATAGGATACTTTTCTTCCCGGAAAAGAGATAAAGTTTGGGATAGATTTATGTAATAGTTTACCCCGAAACTAGGATAGGTTTTGATTTTTGTGATATCATTTCGTAATTTTGGTAATTTTTATCCCTTCCATCATTTTCATCATTTTCGTCAGTTTGGTCATTTTCATCATTTTAAGCATTTTCATCATTTTAACTATTATTTTCGTCAATTTAGTCAGCTTGGCTATTTTCATCATTTTCGTAACTTTCGTCGTCAAATTTTTAAAATAACAGTTCTCAGTTGTTGCCATCACAGATAAAATTTATATAGTAGAGCCACCTTACTAATTAAAAGGTCAAATGTTCGAGTCTCTAGACTACAGTTTTTTTTAATACTTGGGCTCCACCTGCATTAACGTTGTAGTTATTGATTACGACCTAATGCGTCTTAAATATAGCGGTAAAATTACAGTGAATGAGTATAACATTATTGATAGATAACGTATATACATACGTACGTTTGTAAATGTTTAACGTCATTAACAATGAATTACAATGTCGCTTCAAATAACACATTAAATCCATCGCTACATCTATGTGAAACGGTCAATAACTATAACATTATCTCAAATGAAGCAGTAGCATTAGGTACAAAAGTTTCCTAAAACAATTGAATGAAAACAAAAAATCGGACAAGGTTCCCACAAACTTTTCGTTATTTGACTCTGGAACCATAAAAACCACATAATTTAACCTTTAACTAATTAAAAAACATTGCGATCGAAAACCACAAATCACTAAAACTAGCGATAAATTACTGAAGTGACAACACTGTTCGTTTTGTCTGTTGTTTACATAATTGCGGTTTGTTCATTCAACATTCATATAAAGTGGCTCTGTAATTGTAAGTATTTTTAAAGCAGATTAATTGAAGGTTTGATTTTTAATGACAATCGACAAAGATTTCTTCTTTTGAAAACGTATTTATTTTATAGTTGTGCCTCAACTCATTGAATTACGTTGCGTGTAATACTATTACAAAAACGTTGCGTTAACAAAACGCTTGGGAAGAAATTATTAACTGATAACCGTCACTAAGACCAATTGTTAATGAGCTTGTGAAACTCTCGTATAGCCCTCTTAACCATCGATTATTGGTAGCTTCAAAATTAATCAGTTCCTATTACAGACAGTCGTCGTTAAAATATAGGAACCGGACATTAGAATCCAAATGCATACAATTCGTCTGTCTATTCAATTACAATGAAACCGAAATATGAATTACAGGAATATTTTATAATAAAGTTAATATAAATTTATGTTTAGGAATGCTTACTAATTAATGCCGTCGTAACCGGCTCCCAATCCTACGCTGTCCACTCCAGCCACGTCCCGTATGTGATTAATATGTGCTGCCAAAAATTTACAAGGTTATTTCGCGAGCTTGTTGAGTCAAATTTATTATACTATAATTGAAGCAATCATTACCCGTATGACCAATAATTTAGGGTAATATATTTATTACCTTAGACTTTAGTACTGTGGTAATAACAATGTATAGTTGAGATAATATAAAATACATCCACATCGAAAACAAGGTATTTGCAGGTCATAGAAATGGAGATCGAACCCACGAAGTCATAGAAGTAAGGCGATGACTGTAACCTTTACCCCTTTAAAAATAGTAAAGATTAATATTAGGGGATTTCGGAGAACATGCAGTACCAAACAAACAACCAATTCCCCAGTCATGATAAAAAATATATAAAGTTTTTTTCAGTCATTGAACGAAATCAATAAAATGTATAAATTATAAAAAGACTAACCTATGGCATCTTGAACAGTCGCGGTTTCTTTGCAGGTTAGAAAAGATGTGTAGAAATTGACCATTATGAGACCTTTGTTGGCCGCCAGCAATCTTAATATTGAGTCGGGAACGTTCCGCGTAACGTTGCAAAGCGCCCGTGCAGATGAATGCGAGAAAAGCACCGGTGCGCGCGATACGACGAGTGCATCTCGCATCGTCCTTTCCGACACGTGTGATAGGTCCACCAACATTCCAAGGCGATTCATTTCTTTCACAACAACCTAAAAAGTAGTATCTAAATACTAGTAAACTTATAAAAGTGAAATTGATTCTGGTCGGATGTTTGCTGGTTTGTTTGTTATTTTCCACAGCCTTGAGAATGCTAAAAATCATTGAAATCTATCTCACGAGTCATGAGTTATGTCATTATAAATGTTAAAAGTAGAATTTTTTATCGGAGGCTTAATTGTTGATTTATCAATCATCATACCATTTATAAACCACTAGTAGTAACAAAGATGGTTAGTTAGTACATTATTTAAATGTCTAATGTCATCAATCAATCTTTGTATTATTGGAGATTATAAATCAATAATATTGTTACATGCCGTCAAAGGAATGCGCACACCTGCCTGTCGTAAAACGCAGTTTATTACCTTTCCTGCATTCGGAGTTCTTTTGTTTACTTCGTGGTTAGAATTTTTAATTAAGAAAAACATCCTATTGTTATCGTACTTGTTTTATGGCCGTCATTAGTGTCGAACTAATCCTTGTAGTTATTGATTGTATTGCGTCGAAGCTTGCCAGGTGTGCAGAATAACTCAGTGAACGCGGTCCTTTGTCGGTATTATACAGTTTAGTATAAAACAATGCCCGAACAGAGGGGTGGGGCAGTCGACCGAAGATTACGATACGAGTAAGACGTACATTCGACAAGCGATATAGTGATGGAGTTTCCGCGTGTTATTGAATCGTGCAGTTTGTACTAGTAGTGTCTAGTTATATTTGTACCTATGTTATACGTGTTTGTATAGTTCCAATAAATTCTATAATAATTCCAACGGCATTTTAATTCGAGTCCTGCGTAACTCGTAACAATATAGATGCTCGTTTTTGGCAATTGGAAAAGGGAATTTGAATAGGTACATATGTATTTCACGTACAAAATTGTAAAACATTATTGAAATTTGCCCGCAAAATAAATTACCGCCACTTTACTGTATCAAAAATTAAATAAATTGCTGACTTCTTGGAGCTTTGTGGGTTGTGAATTAAGAAAAGTGACACGCAGCGGTCTGTATATTGTGAAACTAATTAATTGTTCTAATTACTTTCTTACTTCCTGCTTTAAGTTCTGTTGTTCGTTTTTAAAAATGTTAGATAATTATTACAGTACAACCTCTTTAAGTCTTCAAGGGAGACGCTAAAAAATTCAAGTTATAGAGTTTTCGACTTATTGAGGTGCGACTTAGAGGTTCTGCTGTATTAATCTTTTATTTTGTAAGTTTATGTCCAGTAGGTATGTATCAAAGGATATGAAAATAATATACAGAATTTTATTTATTTGTTTTAATTTTGTGATTGTAGAGTAATTTGTTCATTTATGAATAACAGAATATTATAAATTTAGGTACATATTATATTTTATAGTAAGGAATTAATTATTATTGAAGATAAAATATTGTAAGCTTGAAATTATGATTAATTGATCATAAATAAATTTGACACGCCTAATTATATGCAAAATGCGTTGTTATAATAGGAGTTTTCACTTCAGAACGCAGTGTGCGCTTTTTTACTTTTTTATCTAGACTTTGTCTGACCTTTGGCACTCTCCAACCCCACATTGTAAGACTTGGCAAGTACGTACATTATCCCACACGACGTCACTTCAGCATTTCTTGTCTACTCGTTTTATCGGTTACCGGGGCCCACCGGAGGAGGCATGGCTACACATTTATTGTTACTATTACAATAAGCAGATTGTTTTCATTTGCCTATAATATAATTATTGTAAACACCGTTAAATGCATTATAAGCAAAAAAGTTCTATTTTATTAAATTACGAATTATAAATATTTCCATAACTTCCATTTACAATCATTACATACGTAGCGAGCGTGCCTTGAACAAAAGAAAATATTTCGAAAGTATCGTAGCAGGTAAACAAAGAACAGACTGCCTCCGTAGGCAGTCGGAGTTCATACAAAGCGAAATATTGCGGTACGCCAGGACGTTTATAATTATGGCACACTCACTCTACTCGACGTCACAATCTCTCAGTCTTTACCGGTTCGTTTTACTTACTTTGCCTGAATGGAGTTACGATTGGCAGTAAATGCAGGTCCAATCTGTATGCTTCTTCAGTGACTTAAAAGGTAAGTTTTGATGTATTCCATCAAAACACTCCATTAATGAAATAAATGAATAAAATGATTTGCTAGTAATTAATTTTGGGCTGAAGTTTTGTGGTGGTTTTTTATGCTGATAACAAGACCTAAAATCTTAGTGTTCAATTTTTTGCCTTATGACTTGACGTGCGTAAATTTTAATTCATTGTCAAGGCAAATCTATATATATAAAAATCAATTGCTGTTTGTTAGTCTATAACTCGAGAACAGCTGGACTGATTTGATTAATTTTGGTTTTGAATTATTTGTAGAAGTCCAGTAAAGGTTTAAAAGGTGAGTAAATATGAAAAAAATAGGCGGTACGAAGTTTGCTGGGTCAGCTAGTATTTCATATTTTCAAATGTAAAGAAATAAATTAAATCATATAAATATAAGTACCCATATTAGAACTAAGTTTCTAAAAAAAGGTACTGTTAACGCCGACCTATTTGGTCACCGCCTCTTTGTTACCTTTTTTTCTTTCGCCGCATCTGTCACTATGTAATGCGACATGTCTACGTCCGACCGCCGAACGCACCGCTGCTCCCGCACAAACCTCGCCGCGTTTTGTGTGTTGTGCCGCATATTACACCCGCTTTCATCAACCCGCGAGCAGAAAGGTGCCCACTGCACCGTTTCTGCTGGTCCACTATCGAAGGAACCGCAAGACGAGAAGGAAAGACCACGAGGAAACAGTGCCTGCTGCAGTGAATACCGCATCGCTCGTAGCGTGTCTGGTGCGGCGACCTTATCCTGTAAGTCCTTTCCATCTCTTTTATCCCGGTTCCCGCCCGCGCCAACAGGTACCAATTTATTATTTTATTGCACTATTATGTTTCACACTTATATAAATGCGATTAGATTACAATTGGCGATTTTATAGTTAATGCAATAAAACCGCCCATTGCAATATCTTTAACGAATTTTAGAAGTAACAGAGAAATTTTATTAGTAAATAAATAATCTAAGTGTGGAATCCGTCAGTGATTACCTTTCCAAATGGCGTGAGTCCACCTCGCAAAGAAGGTTCGGTACGGTCCGCTGCAGCACATTCTGCCCAGGGTGTATCACAGGTGGATGTCAACGTCAAGTAACGAACCCCCACTTGGTATAATGTTCTAAGAACGCCCAAAGAGCCACCGATAGCATGGCCACCTTCAACCCCAACCAAAGAGCACAGTCGGTGGTTCGTGTGTGCTGATATTATATCTGTGACAGAAAAGCATTTATTCATATATATATACATATGTATGTATAAATAATAATATAGAAGCCATCTTATCCCTTTATTCAAAAATAAAACCATATCCATGTATAACATCTAACACTAAGTAAATAAATAAGATATGGTATAGTAATACAATATGTATGTATATAACCTGTTTTCGGAAGTGAGTGTTTAATACCTTCAAATTAATTAAATTGTTCATAAATGGCTAGGTATAGGTACATTTGCGAACGAGCAGTGCCAATTTTAATTATGTCGGCTTACCAAGAGCTATGTTTCAAAACAAAATAACAACGAAAATATGTTTCTTTGGTTAAATCGAAATATATATTTACTTATGCCGTTTATGATCTTATACACAATGTGGGATTAGGTACTGAATAATGCCGTAGTTCCGCCTTGACCTGGCAGTTGTTAATCCTGGCTTCTGCAATCTGCTTGTTTGTCTTCGTGATAAACCTAATCTTAATAAATAATTAAATCTGCGTCTTGTAATTTGAGAACTTTGGCTCTCATATTCTGTTTACTGATGTCCAAAAATTACTTCCTTAGAAGCCCAGAACGACTTGCTATATGGACAATCATCTTTAGTCGTTTTCTAGGGAAAAAACATGTGCATAGTATATAACGTCGAACAGCCTTTGGCGTTTAGCGTCTTGCAGTTTATTCGAACTAGATAATAAAATATAGAAAGCAAGCTCTGAACAACTGCACAAAAGGGGATGTAGTCTTAGTATTACACTCCTTTCCCAAGAAAGAAAAATAAATACAAAGATAAGAGTAATAAAACGATAAAAAAGAATTTTGCCACAAGAGACAGTGGAGGATAGAGGTAAGGATAAAAACTATAGGATAATTATTTTACGTTACGGTCCCTCTGTTTATAGCTAGTTACATTGCATCTCCGCCGTCTGCAACTACGTCCTCATGACACAGGAATCGCTAAGTATTGTAATACTTAGCGATATATCTACTAGCTGTCCGTAGCCAACAGGGTAGTAGATATACACAAACATATAAGGGGACCAGTGGGATGATTGCCATTTTGATTTCACTCGTTCCAGTACGGTCCAGTCGGATGATGCTTGTATACTCTGTCCCTTAAGTTTCACCCCTACATTTCCCGTGTCTAGGCTAGGTTCCCGTTTAACCACTAATTCATCTAAAGTTCAGTGATGATATAATCGATGATGAAGCTCACATATCTAAAAGGTAAAAGGTATTTACATGTGATTCGATTTGTAATTGGGCGGAACTACTCTAGTTACGACGTTATAGGTTTCAGCAGTGCGCATGATGACCTTAAAGTTCGTTGGTAAAATTGAGAGGGCGCAATCATATTAAATACCATCGCAAACTTAAAAGTGTACGCTATAACTAAGAAGATTTAAGTTACCATACATGTTATCCCAAGACATTCAAAACTTCCAAAAAGATATGGGTTTCAGTTGTATAGATGGAGAATTCGATACAAGTAAATTAATTTAAATAATGTTCTCTTGTAAAAATACTAGAAAATAGCATTCATACTTGTATGTGAATTCACTACGATCTGTTCAGTTGTAGCAAATCAACAACTGAACGAAGTTGTGCTAAACGCATTAATTATTTCCCTAACACAACAATTACAAACCTCAATGCAGTAAGTTTAAAATAAAAAATCACAAAACAATGAAATATTGACAACCGTTTCATTTAAACCGTATATAAACAGTGTTTTAATCCATAATTCTGGTATTTCATAATTGACTCTAGTATTTGACAAACCGCAATGCGGTGGCCGACTTATATTTACTTTTACAAATTACTGCAACTACTGTGAGAGAATATATTCATATTAATCTATATTTCTGCTCAACAGATGAAGCATGTGTCTACTTTGTTTCATGTTCTATATGGTACATTACATTATACGAGGTTGAAACGTCGTAATTAAAACAAATCAAAATATAAAAGTGTTCATTCTGTTAATCAAGTTTAATTATTGTTTTTTTGTAACAGTCATTAACCTTAAAAATACCTCAATAATTACCCCTTAATTCCATTTTTTTACTTTAGGTACATAATTATGTAAGTAATTGCAAAGGTGGTTTTTATTGTTCGCCATCACCATGTTATTGTGATATGTAATTATAACAATATGTACGTTATAAGTTTATTAGTTTGAAAACTGCGAAGGTAGTAAAACGTGTTGTTATTAATATAGACTTGATAGAAATAAGGATACAAAAATATAAAATGTAAGCCACACTAATTAAACATACATAATATCACAATGTTAAATAAAACTAGAAACTATATTTATAGCAATATAAAATTTTTACCTTCTGCTGAAGTGCAGAATGTAAGCTGGGGATGATACTTGTCCGTGAGCCTTTGTATTAGGTCTATTTGCTCAAACGTCAGTTGCACTGCGTCTCGATGCTGGGCGTCGCAGGGCACGTACGCCGCCCAAAACTGGCAAGTACATCATTTTGACATCTCTTTGATTAAATATCACGCACGACTTTTATTCATCGCACATGGAATATCAAATACCACAGATGGATATTCCTATGTTCGAAAAAGTCAGTTTATGTAGGCTCTATCTTGTTCGCAGGTTCGTAACATTGCCGGTGGAACCATTGGGATAATAAGATTCTTATATCACAACGTAAATATAGTAATAGAATTATTTCATCTTGCATTCGATGTTATTAGAGTAGCATAAACCTTGTACAGTGTTCAATATTCAGACCTGCCATAGGCATGTGTTTATGTAAGGTTTTATCGAACCCATTTTGTATTATAGAGACATCAAGTCCGAAACAGTGTTAGTGGCTATAGAGGACTATAATAAGCTCGATATACTACCATTCTTCTGCCTAATATTAAAATAATACCAGCTATTAAACGTCTCACTGCTGGGCTTAGGTCTGCCATGTTGGAAGAACCGACAATATATCTATGACATGCCAGTCCATGATTAATTGGCGGATATCACAGGTAAATTAAATTGTGTTGCCGTGTTAGGTTTTCTTACGATGTGTTGTTCCTTTAAGCAGCAGTGGTAATTGTAATAATATAAAGCCAGAAAACTGCCCAAGCGGTGCACGTGTCCCAGCTAGGATTTGAACCTATGTCATGGAATGGTTTATTTGGTTTAAGATTTAGTCAGTTTTTCATTGCAATGTGTTATATGCACAAATATAAAGAACCTGGTTCTCCATTAAAATCTATTGATATTTTCTTCTTATAATAAATTAAACAGTTTATTAATGTTTCGTAAGCGACGACAATGTCGCTTAAACCACCCTTTCAACCTCTGATTTGAACATTCAATAACGGGCTCAGAATAAGTTGATTTTGCTGAGATAACGGGAATAAACATAAGATATGCTTTATCTTGACAAATGGGAGAGTTTCTAAAAGAGCCGTTTTAACCATATTGAGCGCCGGGGTGCTAAAATCAGCCTGCACTCCCTGTGTTTCTGGTAACAAATTGTATAACGATATATTCAGTATATTTCAGTAGGCGATTAATTTTATGTTTTCAGTGATCGAGTTAAAATGCTACCTAACTTTCTTCAATACTAGCAGATTACGCATGATAAGTATGTGTGGGTATGAGGTGGCCGGCTAGCGCCCCCTCAGCCTCTGTGCCCGGGTGCCACACACCCCTTGCACCTCCGGGTAAAGACGGCCCTGGTTTCTGCGGGATACGCACTAAATATGAAAAGCTATGTGAATAAATAATACCGTTTATCCTAGTAAGTATTTATATTAAAGCATAACTAAAGTTTATATGCGCTTTATAACCTTATATTGTATTGTATAGTTACTATTACAAAACTTTCCCAGATAAATACTAACATGTATTTAGTTTATGTATTTCATAAAAGAAAGCGTAAGTTTAACTAACTCTAATTAATTAACATTAGTATTGCATTTTATCTACGATTAAAACTAAGTAGAATAGTGATCACATAGGTCTGTCATCTATGGGTAATGTGATCAGTAGGTTCGCTACGTTGCCTCGCTTATACTGATCTCTTGTCCGAAGTAGGCATAAACACACCACTGTGATCACCTGAAGAGTCAAATAAATGTCTAGAGAGCTTCTTGTAGAGGATCATGGTCTCCGGACCCCACATTTATTTAATTATATATTTTATATTATTAATTATATATTAATAGAAATTACCTGTGCCGCTACTCGCCCTTGTTTTAATCTAGGTAAATCCGTGTGACTCCAGGAGCTGGTTGCCCAGGGAGATATTGTACGTAGGTCCTCATCGAAACTGTTAAATAAAATCGACGTTTTCTGATACAAATAAATCAATATATTATAAACGTGTGGTAGTGATATAAATGTGTGGTATCTAGACGATGGGACTTTAGGCGGCGATGCAGAAACTGTACTCCAAGACTTACTTAGTCTGATTTCAAAATTTAATTCAATAGGATTAGAGTTAAATTTCTCAAAATGCGAAATTTTCTTGTCCGATAATCTGTCTAAAAACGAAAGCGACAATATTAGCAATATATTTAATGTCGTCGCACCCGGTATTAAGGTCTTGGAGAAGGATTCTCTTCGCCTGCTTGGAGCCCTTATTCTAGATAAGGCGATACCAAATTATCTGTCTGAGCAATCAGCCAAATTTGATCTATCATGCTCTAAACTTTTCGATATTCACTCTCAAATTGCATATCACATTATACGAAATTGTCTGTTTGTACCAAAATGAACATATGTCTTACGATGCGCCCCGCTTTGGAAATTTTCTAATCTTATAAAACCACTAGATGACCGCATTAAAGATGTACTTACGAAAAATTTTAATTCTGAACTTTCAGACAGCTGCTGGATCCAAATTTCCCCATCCATTAGGTATGGAGGTTTAGATATCCGCAAAATCTCTAGCGTTTCTCTACCGACTTTTCTTTCATTCGCCTATAGCACTAACCTATTATTTAAAAAAAATGCAATGATGGGATAATGCCAATACAACATTCTTAAATGAAGCACTAAACGCCTGGAAAATGGTCTGCCCTGGTGAAGACATTCTCACGATCCTGAATTCGCAACGATGCTGGGATGAACCTATTTGTAGAGGATTAAATACAGAACCTTTAAACTCTACAGGACGTGCCCGCATCCTTGCCGTTTCCCGCAAAATCTGGTTTCTGGCTCCAACCTATCCCCTCCCCAAACATAGGTACATTAATAGATAATACTTCCTTTTCTTTGGCTATAAATCTGCGCTTGGGTTCTCGCATATATGCACCAGACACATGCGTCTGTGGACCACAGATAATCGGCCCGGGATACCACGGTCTTTCTTGCCGCCGCAGAGCCGGCAGATGGTCACGCCACGCTGCCTTGAATGATGTGTTACGGAGGGCGCTTGCCCTCGCTAACGTGCCGGCTTTATTGGACCCGAACGGCATTGCACGTGACGATGGTAGGCGTCCCGACGGAATGACTTTAATTCCCTGGCAGCGTGGTAAGCCTTTGGTGTGGAATGCGACTTGCGCAGACACGTTGACCGCATCCCATGTACCAAACACGTCTAGATCAGCCGGTTCAGCGGCGGAAACAGCTGAATCACTCAAGCGGCGCAAATATGCAACCCTCAGTGAGAGTTATATGTTTGTGCTGTTTGCTGTCGAGACGCTTGGACCGTGGGGTCCTAAGGCCATGAGCCTCTACCAAAATTTATTGGAGGGACTATGAGTAGAATACAATACAAAAAAGTTTAGTTTTCTTGCATTGTGTTCGATTATATGTAATAGATTATAATAATATACTATTTATCTCCAATAAATAAAAAGTAAGCCTAGTAATAAAATAACATATTATAAATTGTTTTAGTTTTGCATGTAATAAATAGTAGATACGTCATAACGTATCTACTATTTATAACAAGAAAGGAAGTTTTCGATAGGCTTCTAAATATTCAGTTCATCGGAGTTTAAGGGAAGACATAAATTTCCAAATATCTATGTGATATGAGCATCTTTGGATAGGTATTCAATACATTATGTTCGCTTTTAGCGATACTTCGGTATCATTTATCAGTTAATATCATGAAAAAAACATTGGTGTTTACTTTTTAGATTATATATTAATATATAACTCACTATCCATGATAATATGTAAATGTGAAAGTGTGTTTGTTCAATCGTTAGTGTGGTCGTTCTGGACGGTTTTGAGAGTAAACCGATTACCTTGAAATAATGTATGACTGTATACACCACGAAAAACCTATGAATGACAATTGCCCAGTAAAATATGTAACTTTGAAAAGGTGCTAAATCCAATATGTCTAAATGGCATCATAAGACTTATTTTTTACTGTCTACGGATTGGAGTTTCCTACAATTATTATATATAGATAGTTAATACAGTATATAGATAGTTATTATAGTATATATAGATAGTTTATTACTTATGTATTTTAATGAAGATCGTGGGCCATAAAAATGGCCCGGACTTTTGGAACGCTTGCGTAGGGCCATTGGAAAGTCAACACGTAGAGGCCTTGACCAATTTAATCTAAATGTGGCGTGACAGTGACCGGCCGGTATCCCTGTCTACACCATATAAAAATGCACCCAAAGACAAGCCCACGGTGATTCACCACTCCCTGCCTGGGCCCTAAAAATGCCGTACAAGATTGGCGAGGAGCAACATGGTTGTGAGTGGCTTAGGGGTGTGGAGAAGTGGGCTGTAGGTTCACCGAAGCAACTTCCAACGTTTAACTATTTATAACTTCCATCCCTGGAGCTTGAGTCTTAGCTCTAGCGATCTCCATTCCGTACCGGCTGGTTAAGGCAAGCACGGAAGCGGGGGCCTTCCCTTAGCTCCCCGGAGTCGAGTACGAGTCGGTACTCACATAAGGCTTCGCCACAAACTCTCCCCCCCCCCGCGTGTTTTTAGTTTATTATTTATTACTCTGTTAAGAAACTCAAACCCATTTTATTAGGAGCTTTCCAAAGTAACATTTTTTATCTGACCGTTTCTCTTTCCTACTATTCTCCTTGCATGGTATTGACTATTACATGGTATTTCGAATTCGGAGAATTTCTTTTCTTTATAGTGAGTGAAGTGACGTGACTCCATCTCAAGATATAGATAATATTGTTTATTGAGAGTAATATGTAACGAAATGTAAGAAATACCCATAGCCAAATCGAATTTCATACCGCACGCGTTGCGAACAACTTGGCATTTAGCCAACATGACCGTCAACATTAACCTATAGTAGGAAACTACAATTCTTCCTGATATGCGTGAAAACTGAATATTAACTTATTATCGTGCTGTTTATAAATAATATCCTATGTTTTTTATTTATTACTAGCTTTTCTCAGAACATACCTATAATTATGTCTCGTGACAACTATCCCTAATTTTGATATAAAAGGACATGAGCTTACCGCTTTATCAATAGTACACAAATACCCAAATGTAAGATAATAAGTTGATCGATTATCGCAGAACTTTTGAATCCGTGTCCCGGGAAAATAATTCTTTTTTTACGGGATAATAATATTCTATATTCATCTTCGTTATTAAAAGTAACGTAGAGATATTTCAAATTTCATAATAATCAACTCATTCCCAAGACCGTGAAGCAAAAACAAATAAACAAAATAAAGTAATTTTCCAATTTAATATTATGTAGCATCTTGAAGAAAATTCGGGTAGATATTAAATTAATTAAATGAATCGGGAGTTTCTTTTTTCTACTAATAATTAAACGTAACTACATGTGGTGCTTTGGAACTTTCATATAGTTTTCCATACCTGAAATCCTTAATTTTATTGTGTAAAAATTTCCTTATATTCCACGGTAAGTCATTATGCCCGTCCACGAGTGGGGTGTCGTGCAATAACCTTTCTGCGAGGCGTAATCTTTCGTGTAATGGTGCGCCCGGGGCGGTCCTCAAGGCTAGGGGTCCAGCCACACAGGCAGTCCCAGCTACTAACACGAGTATCGCCACGCAGCACCAACGCCGATGCCACACTATAACAACTCCATAAGTCACTGATTATGGAATCAACAGAATAAGTTATCAGTTTTTTTAGTCTACAAGAAAATGTAACTCTTTACTATATTTATTAAATTATGGTATACTAGAGTTTAACCCGCTGCGCCGCGGGTCAACCTCTAGTACGTGCCTCTTGTTTAAAGAGGTTACAGCATAGATGACATTGTATGAAATTTTTATGTATACGAAAACTACATAAATAACAAAAATGACAATAATGACAAAAAGAATAAATAGGACACAAAGAACAAAAAGGACAAAAGGGACAAAAAGGACAAAATGGACAAAAAGGTCAAAAAGGACAAAAGGGATGAACGGGACAAAAGGGACAAAATGGACAAAAAGGTCAAAAATGACAAAAGGACAAAAGTCACCCAAATAACAGAAATTATCAAAATCACAAAAATCTTATCCTACTTTTTGGGACAACCTTTACATTAATCTATCCTATTAAACGAGATAAAAGGTATCCCTTGTCAACCCTCGGTATTAATATTACCTATATACCGAATTTCAGCCAAGTCGGTCCAGTAGTTTTTCCGTAAAAGCATAACAAACAGAGAGACAAATATATTTTTATCCCGGAAACTATCCCATTTTTGGGATAAAAAGTATCCTGTGTTCATTGTCGGCATCGAAAATATATATATATATATATATATATATATATATATATATATATATATATATATATATACTGAGTTTCACCCAAATCGGTCCAGTAGTTTTTCCGTGAAAACGGAACAGAAAGACAGACAGACCAAGTTACTTTCGCATTTATAATATTAATAGGGATAGGAATGTCCGCATTTGGTTATGATCTTCTTTGACCATACTTGCCAATCGTCCAACCTGAAAATATAACCTTAAACTGATTAATTCTCCGTGAAATTTTGATCCAATACAATCTAGTCTAGAGATATGTACCCATAATCAAACAAACATATAGGCAAACAGTAAGTAGTCATTTATTCAAAAAGCTACCCAAGTGGTAAACCATAAAGGTTGCAATTCCTCTGGAAAATATTTAGATCAAAATAGCTAAGACCCACTAAAAAGCTTTTGGATAATCCCTCTGTCAAATGCACCACTCGATCAGCGGCGATCTATATAGTATACAGGTACCTATATATGTATACAGAACCAATTAGTGGCCGTAGGCTCAGCGTGAAATTGGGCGTAAGTACATTTTGTATGAGAATATACTCATTGAGGTTTCTTTCACATTATATTATTGTGTAAAAAGTCAAAATACTTTCTAATCCAAATTTTGGTATCAACATTTTTGATTGCGTACCATAAAAATTTCAGTATATTTCTGGGTCACCGACATACTATAGAAATGTAAGTAAGTAAAATTGGAACCAACGAGATGTGTTGCCTGTGGTAGTTGAGCTGTGACTCGTGGTGGATGTAGTTCCTGTTGGTAACCATTGTGTGGATTTGCACGCTTCACATGCAGCTGTGCGAGCACCTTTACCCCGCTCGGTAACATCTGGGGCTGGTACAAGTCGTTTTTTACCCTAAATAATACAACAAGTAATAAATCATTAGAGATTTCCCGCGGTTACACTCCGTTTTCGTGTCCGGAGAGAAAAACATATATTTGTAAAGTTAAAATAGGTATCTAAAAGGAGGCAACTGTAAGGATTATTAATTGTTAAATTTGAAAAGTTTACTTTTTGATTCTTTTTTTATTTGTATAACAAGGAAGGCTTCCTAAAGTTTTAACACATTACATCAAATTAAAAACATGCTTACTTGTGTGTCATAAAAAATTGGCGGGACTCTCGCTTCATAGTTTGTATCACAAGTACACCGGGCGTGTGTTGTACGTAACCCACCCATCATCACGTCAGGGTCGACAAACGTTTGTACATCGTCATCCACTAAATCACTTCGAGTGCTCCGTGTTTCGAATGTGTTGGCTTCTCGAGTCCAATTATCTGGTAATCTTTCTCGAAAGCGCTCGTTTGGAAAATCGTTGTAGGACATTTGCCTTTTTATGCTCTTACATCTACTTCGATTATCTAACGTTGAAAATTTTATTGTGTCTAATGCTGGGGAATGTCTATTATTAAGCGCTTCATTATTCTCGAAACTTCTTATTTTTATAAGTTTATGTGACGACATTTTGTCTACATCTAAATTACAGTCTCTTAGTCGGTCAAAACATTGATCAACGTTTCCAGAAAAATTGGCATACGTAGAAGCATTACTTTTAATATCATCTTGGTTTTGATACCCAGAAGCTGTAAAAATACAGTTTTGACTATTGACTCTCCTTTGAGGCTTGTCTGTAATTGACAACATCGATAACTTTTTGAGCGAACTCATCGAGCTCGATGTTATCTCTGCCAGTTGGACCGCGTTTTGATGTTTCTTCGTTATGGCATCGCCTCCAATCTTTTTTAAATTAGATAACTTCCTTTTAATTTTCTGTACAAGGCTATTCCTGGGATCGTATGATATTAGCTGTTTTGAAATATAATTTGAGACTCCTACAGTTCTATTTTTGCCACATTTTCTGTCTAAACTTCTGTGGGAGCCTGTTGAGAGAAGGTTTCTCCCGGTATCTCTTTTGATCCTCTCCATATCGTAAATGTTGAGAGTGTGTCCACGTTGTTCAGTCAGGTCTCGATTACAATTATCAAAATTATTTTGTTGAATATTGCAGTTACAGATCAAATCCAAATCTTGTTTTGATATGTGTTTGTCTAGACAGTGCCTTTGAGCTGCTAATGCGTGACAAGCGTCGCAGTCGACTCCGAGTAAAAGCTCGAGACTAGTGTTTCTAATGAATCCGTCGCTGAATGTTCTTGAGCGGAAATGCGCGGCATGTTGTGCGAAGCGGGACTCGCATTCCGGAATTGGGCCTGAAATCCCAGAGCCCCCTGTGCCACTTGGAGCGTTAGCCTCGCCGCCCACCATGGTGGCCGCATCGCGATTTACTTGAATTACGCGCGGTTGTCGGAAAACTCTACTGTCGCTGCGTACAGAGCTGCGAGACGGTGATGGCGATGGACGCTTGAATGTGTCCACCTGAATCATATTAACACCGGCTGTGGTAAAGCACTGAAACAATATCTTACATTGTGATTTTTTATAATATATCATCAGCCTATGAACCTTTCACTGCTGAGTTCAAGTTTTACCATTTTAGGAACGGACAGTATAGCTACCCTCTTGTTCAAGACTGGCTGGTGAGGTAACTCATAACATTTTCCTTAATTTTTACTATGTGGTAATTAAAACAATAATGCGTCCCAGTTACGATGACGTGGTAACCCACTGACTTATCACAATTTCAATAACAAGTGTCTAAATGGTTAATTTAAAATATTTTCTACTTTAATATCTATCTTTAGATGCTCCTTGAGTTGACTAAAACATTTAAACATCATTAAAGAATATAATTTATTAATTAGCGCATTCTTCGACTACTAGATATTTTCAATTGTAATAAATAAATAATCAGCAGACAAACACACACATTACGTATCCCCAAGCTAAGCAAGTTACGTTTGTGTTATGGGTATACACAATGGACCACTCTTGACCCGATCCCAGATACCCTGACCATAGCAAATAACAGAAAGTTTACGAAATTTACCATTTACGAAATTAATTAAGAAACTAACCCGGAACCTCTGCGCTACAGTAAGGTAAAGATACAATACAAAAACTTAGCCCATTCAACCAAAGCAACCGTCAAGAAATGATAATTTTTAATCATATTAATAAATACTTCGATTTCTTCCCCTATTTATTCCGTGGCAATTAAGAACCAAATAAATGCCTCATAAATCGCAGTGTGGTTATATAAAAATACGAAAAGTAACACAATGAAAGTATCTAAATTTCCCACTTCCTTTTTTCCATAAATATAAATGTCGTTTGGATTTTAGTCAAATCTTTTTGTTTGCATATGTCTTGTGTTAAATATCTTGGAGCACATAGTATCTACATTAAAAAAAAATTACACAGATACAATACGATATAATCTCATGATTTTATCATAAACTACCTGTGCCTGGTCCGTTTGCACGGATCTTGAACCTATATTCATGTATTTGAAACACGCAAGATATCGAAATGAAAAATAAGTGAAATTTAAGTAAATTCCTGTTTTAATTCCCAAAATTATGTTAAAATCCTTCAAATAATTTCTGAGGCTATTTAAGAGAAACTTTAAGACAGACCGAGACACAAAAATTTTATAAACGGTAATTTTATTACGCATCGCATAGACAGTTTACACTTAAATGTTTTTATTTAATTTAAAATTACAGACAGACAATTTCAAATAATATATTATTAGATATATATGTATGTGCCTGCATACTAGATATACTTATATATTGTTATTATTCTTCGATTGGTATTATCCTTTAGGGACTATTTATCCTTAATTACACTGGGTTCAATGAAGCGCCGCTATAGTCTCATATCAATTTCATCAATATTTGACATGGGTTTTCAAAGATGCACAACAGAACGATTTATTTTAAAAACAAATAGCAAGAATCAAAACACCTCTACAATTTTGCTGAGGCTGGGATAGGGATTTTTGTCTGATGTCTATCCTTCAAATTTATTCTAAAAGTTAAACATTCATGAATAATTGACATTGACTAAATCCACAAACTGTACGAAACGTTATTTAAAAAAGTAAACGTAGATTTACGACTTTCTTAATTAGAGCTAACTAAACATTTAATTTTATAAGACTCAAATGCTTTCAAGTAATAAAAATGTGTGGAAGCGATGATATTACCTGCGTATATTGTATTCCTTCTAAATTAAAAAGCTTGAGCCGGGATAAAATTTTAAAGGAGATTTTTACTTACGCGATTTAAGGACGAACAAGTAGCTTCATAGTATGAAGTAATATGTACGCTTGCTGAAAGAATAGTCTCTTCTTAATATTAATACGTTTTCATATACGTTACTTATATCTATACTAATATTTTAAACGTGAAAATAAGACTTTTTCGATGGTTGCCTCTTTGAAGACCTTGAAAATGGGTTTATATTAAAAATCCCTACTTAAGCATCAATATGATTTTATTTTGATATTTATTTGGTCGTTTCGTTCCTCATGACCTTGTGGAAAAACGCTTATCATAAAATTCGGTGTATATGTACAAGTAGATACTATAGATAAAGGGGATGCTCATAGAAAAAGTTAATTTTTTAATTATAATAAATAGATTTAGCGAGTGAGTTATGTATTTGACTTGAAGGCAAACGAAGCCTCGAATAAAACTCCCAATTTTTTAACTCAGACTTGTTGCCATGAAATCATGGCAACACGTTTAACACATTTGTACTTTAGGGCCCTGTTGTATTATATTTTAGGAAACGCGGATAAGTACGGATGTTTATTATTTCAGAAATGTACTCCAGTAAAACCGCGCCAAAGTTTTATAAATGTTATAAAGCTTTTCACGCGATATTTACCAAAACATAGTTTTTGATTATGAAAGAGTATTTTTAAAAAAGTTGCTCAGGGAATACATGGTTCAATTATAGATATAATTACACTGAGAAGATTCTAACGGTTATTCATATTGAGTTAGAGTAAGTTTGAAGGTTTCTTTAAGAACCATAAAGAAGCTTTCAAATACAAGCTTTGAATATGACCGTAAGTATATACCTACTTCTTTGTATAACTAGGTATGATTGCTTATACTGGGTTTTAATTTGAATTATGTTATAATTCACCACATAACAAATGATGTGCCTTTTGTTTTGGCTCCATTATTTTAAAACAAGGCCATTTTTCGTAAGTCATACTATTTATTAGTATCTTATTAAAAACGTGAATGGAAAATCTAGAGGCAGAACCGAGACTGCGTCGATTTTAATGGGCGATTAAATAAGCCATCTTGGTTTATGTTTACCACTCCACTGAGGATATGACAATAGGTCCTTTTCGTTTAATGCATACATTATTAGATTGTTTAGTGTGCGTGCTTACCCCGAAGAGTTTCTTTTGAATTCTTTTATATTCAAATTAAAGCCTTTGAATGTACATACGTACATATAAAATTATAGGAGCTGAATTTATTTAACTGTTTGCCTCTCGTTCAGAGTTTAATGAACGTCTTTACGTTTATCGTCTATTAATGTAGTTTTACAAGTTCATAAAAACTAAGTATATGGATTGTTTATTGCACTATTGTCTCGTATTAGAGATATTTTTACTTCAATATAAAGCCGTAGTTTTGGAGTAAAATACACCAAATAATTGAAAGTGCACGACACATTGAAGGGTTCCGTATAGGTGACGAACATTCATTAGATTTTTTGTTGGCTTTAAAACTCAGACAAGAACTTTTGAAAATACCTTATATCAATACACAATTTTTACGATTTTGGCATTGAATATCTCGCAGCATGATTTACTTAAATAAAAAAGCTATTAAGAAATGATTTTATGATTTTTTAAATATCTAACTAAGAATAGGAACATCCTAGAAATGGAAGACCCGAGCCCAGCAATGGAAAGTTTATGAGCTGTTTATTTTCTATTTTTATTATTCACTACCGGTACCCACACGACTATGATATATGAAAATTAAATCATCCCTTCGATACATGTCTGGCAACGGCTCCTAAACTCTATATTTTTTGTAATATAATTTTCACTACAGCGTTGTGAAGCGACATATAGGTTACATATTCCTACAAAATTAAAATACTCCTAGTAATTTTCGAGAAAAAATATTGTCATATACAGACGCACATGACAATTTTATAAAGGATTCGTTTTTGCCAAATGGCAGCAGAACCTTGAAAATATAATTTAATAGATTTTTTATAACTCGACCTTGTTTTAAGGATATCTCGAGTGTGGTAATAATGAAAACGATATGTCATTCATCATCTTCTTGAGCTAGTTTCATAAAACGTGGGTATCTTTGAACGGCATTCCATTAACCAAGTAATGGAAATATCTACACAAGAGAAATAAAATGTGAAAGAAAGATTACACGGTACCTGCCTAAGTGGTCATTTGTAAGCGGTCGAGAAAAATGTTCACTCGTCCAGAAAAAATAATCGAAAGGGCAATGTATATAAACCTCTTCTATGAAAACCTTATACGTGAAGTGTGCCAATAGAGAAGATTTCATACAGTAATCCACATTTGAGTACTACTCAACCTGTGTTATAAAGTGCCGCTAAAAAGTATTTCCGAGTTCAAAAGGTGTGACAATGCTGTAATACATTTTAATTGGACGGATTATTATTTAAAAAATCGGTTTGTTCGTTACGGTTATTGTTCTATAATACGGAGTCTAGTAATAGGCTTTCAGCAAATGAGAGAATTATTAAGAATGTATTGTTTAAAAGGGTCTATTATTATTATGCCTGCGACTTCGTGCGCGTAGGATTTGGAATAGATAGATAAATAACTCTTTATTTTACACCAAAGCATAGATAAACAGAAGTAGTAAATACAAGAGATAGTAAGTAAAACTTTATCGCTAAAAAGCGATCTCTTCCAGGCAAACCGTGGAAGGGATTGATAGATTTTTAATACTGACGGTGGTGCAATCTATAAATATTATTATTATGCATATCTTCTGAAATCTGCAAACTACATAAATATAATATAAACACAAATTTAAGATAAAAGAGCCGTTTTAATCTCTACAAATTCTATTAAAATATGTTCAGCGATATCGCAGCTTCTCCGAGACAAATTTTCAGCCAGCTTTCCAGATAAAAAATGTAGTACTGTCATTTATTTTAGGCTTCTTGGAAAAGAGAGAGAGAGTAGAGTTGGGACCAGTAGACCACGACGTACACATAATGATCAAATAACAGAAGTGTTAAAACGAGGTTAGGAAAAAGCATATCAAATATGCGTAGCATGTATGAAGAGGCTATGAAAGTAGATGAAGTGAAAGTTGTTTGTCAGGAGCGTCGCAAATGGAGAACTATATTCTTTGGCTACCCCTATAGGAAACAGGCGTGATAATATGTATGTATCTTTGAAAAAACAGTTTTCACTTGAATTTTGGTTGGTATTTATTTTAAAATCACAGACACTTCAATTTTATTAATATAAATAAGCAAGTCGAAGTAAGAATATAAAGAAATAATTTATAGGATGAGAAGTCGTTCACTTCAGATAGAGCAATATTGTGTGGGATTTCATTGTCTGCATTAAGAAGTCGTTGTAGATGTGAATGGTGAGGATGTTACTTTAATTCATTTACCTAATTTATTCAGTGAGTTCGCCGTATAAATTTCCCAATAAAAAGAGAGGTAGAAAAATCCTTGGCTTAAATTTACTTTTGTGAACGAGACGCTAAGGCATTCCACGATTGTGAATGTTGAATCGAAATTCAATATAAAATGTTTATTTGAGACATTTCAATTCATGTTCATAGTACTTTTATGATATTGTACATACATACATACATACATAACTTCACGCCAGTTCCCTCGCGGGTAGGCACGAACAACAGAGTGCCATTTAGGCTTATTCTTACACACTTCACTTGCCTCTTTGACATTCATAACTCTTGTCATGCAAGCTCGTCTGTTCTTAAGGCTCCTGACATCACCTTCTGCTAGTACACGATCAATTTGATCATGGAAGGTGTGTCGTGGCCTTCCACGACTTCTGCATCCATCCACTTATGATATTGTAATTCAATAAAATAGAGAAATCAATGTTTTTTGCTATACTAAATTGATTTTAGCGCTTTTAAAAGGTCTTATACATGTTAGTATCTAATACAATTACAATTCTACTAAATTGGTAAAAGACAGTATTAGAAGAAAGCTCTAACAAAGAGTATAAAAAGTAGAAAAAATAAGAAGTGAAGCCAATATAACTAAAAACGACAACTACAACTATGACGGTAAATTACAAAAACTTCAAATGCTGTCTCTGTCTCGTAAATTATAAGTCACTGCGGTTGAAAAAACTTTTTAGCTGGACACACAGGGTAAGCCAAAAATTATAAACAAGCCCTGAGGGGCGTTGAATCGTTCCCAGTTAAATACTTGTCTAGATTTGCTGTGAGGGCTTTTATTTATCTTATTTCCCTCCCCAAGAGAGTTCTTTTTATTTAATTATGCAATTAAGCTTAGGCAAGGAGATAACGAAAATATACACGGCCACTATGATCTAATGGACTAAGCGACAGGATAAAGTCCCTAAACGAACGAACTTACTTACTCTAGTCTGGATGTCTAGAATTAGCCTCAAAATTGACCGTTATATATTACCTATAACATAAGCGTAACGTACTTAGTTTGGGACTACTCTACTGTCTAGAACTATATATGTTTTCCTAAAGTAGCCTAGTCTGATTTCAAAGTCGTGGATTCAAATAATAGCTGAGAACGTGCACTACCTCGATAGATTTCAAGCGTAACCTTAACATTGGTACAATTAGCAACTGCTTCAGAAGCAACAAAACAACATGAAACACTTATGAACGTCGAGATTACCTTTGGATAAAGGTATAGGAGCAACAGTCCGCACTCCTGAAATAAATAAGACCGAACTCACCAGTAGGATATTTGTGGACTGATAGTATTTATAACTAGGATATGGTCGCGACTTCGTCCACGCTTGACTTGAAAATCGCGCGGGGTAACCGAGACACAAAGTATCACGCAATTTAAAAAATAATGTAAGCTATCGTTTTAGTGAAAACTGTACCGGAATAAGCTAATTTTTATGCACCCGAACAACTACAAACCGCTCCCTGTAATATTCCCGGGAATAAAAGATCAAACATCATATTTGCTGTCGATCAGTGACAAAATGTCATTGGAATTCAACATCTTTTCAATGAGGCCATTTTATATAATTCTCAGAATCATTCCCGCTGTATTCCGGACTAAAAAATAGCGCAGATTTTAAGCCTAGAAATTTGCTGTCGAGCAGCGAAAATCACATCGAAATCAGTCCGGTAGTTTTTATCTGAATCCCGAACAAACAGACAAAACGACAAACAGACAAGAAATCTATAAAAAATGCATCGTGTTCTCCATCGTCTATATAGTTTATTCTCCATCGTCTATATAGTTTATTCCAGTTGGTTTTTTTTAATAGTTTCAATGTACAGACAGGGTATGTTGAACAATGTTAAACTGTGACCCTAGTGTTGCAAATTTCAATAGGTGAGGGTAACTATTTGTCACCCCTCGGCCATAGATCGGTTCGCCATCTTCGCAAAAAAAAATTGAAAAGAAAGAAAAATTAGGAACACATAATCATTGAGCTAAAATTCTTTAACCATGATGGAGGATGGAGGTATCATCAGGAAATTCTTGAAAAAGGATAACCATTTTAAGTGACCTCTAAAGCTCTGAGAGCATTTAAGTTCTAGTATAATTATTTGTTTGGGTGAATAGTGTTAATTATTATTACATCGACAACTTTAATCAACCCTTACTTTCTTTTTGACTGATGTTATAATATTTCGGAAGTTCGGAGATCGCACGTCACTCATCAATCTCTATGTAGAAAATGAAACAAAGCAATATGATTGATCAAGCTCGCTAGGGATTCCCATGTGAAAGCATCAAACACGGCCCCGAGGAGGCTTACGTGATAAATAAGTCTATAGACGATTTGAATATCAAGTTACATAGAAGAAAGTCTTTATTTTAGACTGACTGTGCTCGAAAATCAATTTCTGTACATATTGTTTTCTATTCTATGAAAAACATAGGAACATACTATATTTTCATACGTTTCCCTGTGGAGTAGGCACAGGCAACGGATATTGACTGATACGATTTGATTTGATTTTGAAGGAATGAAAACTCTTTATTGTTCACCATCACTTAAACCTATACCATTTAATATGAATACATTAACATTAGAACAATAGGCGGCCTTATCACTTATAACGATCTCTTCCAGACAACCCGGTATCCAAGGAGATATTAAAAGAGAAAAAATATTGGTGGTAATTAATAACTAAATTAAAAGTAATTAAATATAATTAAAGAAAAAAACAAATAAATAAATGAACTACGTATACACAATTAAATAGAGTAATGGTTAATAATGGTGTAGGCTTATAATGTTCGCTACATCTATTTCCATCAATCCCTTGATTCTAGCAAATCTGTTTGAAGCACTGTCCTTTGTTCAGAATTGTCTAATTTGGTCGTGGTAAGTTCGACACGTTCTGTCAAAACCAATTATTCCCCTCCACACTGCTACCATATATACCTACGTTGTTTTTCCTTAGTACTGGTAATAAATGCAGACGATGACGGCCTTTGTGCTTGAGCAGGCTAAGCCTTTGATGACTTACCTCACTGCAACGCAGAGGTTCCGGGTTTGAGTCCTGGTATAGTAAATTTCGGAAATGAATTTTCTCCGTTATTTACTATGGTCTGGGTGTCTGGGATCGGCCTCAGAGTAGTAGTCCGTTGTATATTACTCATAACACAACAGGTAACTTGAAAGAAAGAAAGAAGAATGAAAACCTCTTATTTGTCACTAACTTGCTTAATCACTCAATCAGTCTCTTCTCATTCATTTTCTTTTATAGTCAAAAACCACCTTAAAATTCCTGTTATAACCCTTGTTATTAAATATTTCAATATAAAATGCTTCTGTAATTAAGCTACTCTAGAGAGTTTAATTTATATTCGGCACAATGATTGCAAGCTATCATTATGTGAGTTTCCATTAAAATATATTTGTCAATTACGACGTGATGCATGCACTGATGGACAATCATAAATCTTAAACGTTGTAATTAGTCTAATTAGGCTTGCAAAATGTAATTTCTTATTTGAACCTTATTATATTATGGTATATTATTTAATTGTAATGTATATTGAACATACATACATACATACATACATACATAACTTCACGCCAGTTCCCTCGCGGGGTAAGCACGAACAACAGAGTGCCATTTAGGCTTATTCTTACACACCTCACTTGCCTCTTTGACATTCATAACTCTTGTCATGCAAGCTCGTATATTGAACAGTATGTTAATAACGTTAGTTACTTTTGAAAATATATAGATTTGAATAGGGAAATACTGTACAATCTTTGAACGTTAATTAAGTATTCGAATATTGATCAATATTCAAACAATGCGCCATAAATATTCACTTCGAAGTTTTAAACAATACCTTTCAAGGTGAATTTCTCTTATAAAATAAGTGGCTTTATTGAAAGATAAAACAATATATCGAAGAACGCATTGAACCTTTCTAAACTTAATAACTGAATAAAACTTTTAAAATTCGTTTTGATATCTTTATGACTGCCAAAATATATTTAGATGTATATATCTTTGATTAGGCCTAACAGTAAGTTTCGGTTATTTATTCAGTACATAAATATAAGTAATAATATCAAAATAATTTTTTTCATAAAATTTAAAATACACTTATTTTTCTAAAGGCTCAAAACATAAATATATTATTTACACATTTCGCCAGGATAAGATAAGATATCTAACTATTTTTTATGATATCAAAACAAAGTTAATAAACTTTATATTATAGTTTTATTCCAAAACTTTCTTAATTAAACCATGCATAATATAATAACTAAGACTAAGTTTCATAATAATGCTTACCTAAAATAAATAAATCAAATGAAGGGATCACAATAAAGTTACACAGAAATTAATTGTTCCACAGGTGCCTTTCATGATATTTTAATGTGACATTAGTCTCGTCGTTTGAACACAATGAGAGCTGTATTAATGGCATGCTTTTATTAGAGAATTTGAAGGCGCTCCGAGCTGCGGGCTACGGGTGAAAGGTTACATTGAAGTACACGTTCGTAGCGGACGAGCCACACAGACGTGGTGCGCTACGCGTGCTTCTCACGCTACGAAGACGCTACGAGTGGACTACGCTTACAGAGCGGGCGACCGCGGGTAGCGCGTGGGTCGCACTAGCTCCGCTCGTTGTTCCCAGCGAATAATCCATACCCGAGAGGCGAGGAGGCTGTATTTACCGGACCGAAGGGCGGTCGGGCGAACCAGCTCCAGCTGCTCCCGCTGCCGGCCGCCGCCACGTTGCTTTGCATTGCACGCCACGCGTCCTATGCTCTTCATGTTGACACAATTTTAATTTATGCCAATTAATACACGTCCCGTTTTGTTATTTCCATAATGACTTTGGTTGCGAGGTCC
Organism: Dendrolimus kikuchii; assembly: GCA_019925095.2. Lineage (NCBI taxonomy): Eukaryota > Metazoa > Arthropoda > Insecta > Lepidoptera > Lasiocampidae > Dendrolimus > Dendrolimus kikuchii. The sequence continues at coordinate 14,261,606 of CM034390.1, forward strand.
AAATTTAAACTGATTGCCAGTCTTTCAAGGCTTGCATATATTTAATTTTTATTCTTGTATTGCGCTTAGTATACAAAGATCTAATTGTATCCTGTATGCTTGGAAAGAATATACGCAGAAGTATAAATTGAAATGAAATATGTAAGTCGTTACCATTTATGACGCATATCGCATAAAGTTTATTAACATTGCTTAGTGAGTAAGATTTGTGACAAGGTTTTATTAACTTATCGCTATGTCCAAAAGTGGTCGGATAAAATAAGTCCAGTGGGCTGAGTTTCCTCTTCTTTGTTGTTGCTATAACAATAAATAATGTTGACGTGACCGGTTTATTAGTAGCTGCATTAGGTTCGGTAGGTGAGCTCTGCGGAGAAAATGAGATTTCGGATTTCGGACGCGGCGTAGCAGACAAAGGTTCCTAAATAGGACATCTGGAACTACGCGCCACAATAATGTGGTTCATTTTAAATTTAACAATCGGTTACTTTGGTTCAATCGCGGCTATCAGTGCCGAGTCCTGCATGTTTATTGGCCATATCCTTTGTGTCCGAATGGCTTTATGGAATGATTTAATGCCCGCGCACTCGGAACTCCGACACTTTTGTAGGTACATATTTTTTATTCATAACCACAAAAATTAATACCGTATATTTTACGTGAGCATGATCTTATTTAATTACTTTTCCAGTCCATTACGTAACTACGCGCCTTTTCAATTTGTATATACCTTATCGAAATAAAAGTTTTTGCAAGTCGCTAAAGATACTCGTAAAACATTATGAGTAAGAGTGAAAAGCTGAGTTATGCTGTTGAAACCCTTAGATTGTGGGGTCCTGAGGCCATGAGCCTCTACATAATCAAAACGACTCATGACTCTTCAGGTGATCAGAGGGATGGTGCTTATCTCGGCCAACGGATCAGTATGGCGATCCATCGAGGAAAAGTGCCAGCCTTTTGGGCACCGTACCCATAGAAGACGGCGACCTACGCTCAGTATTGTATTTAAAGTCTTGATACTATGGGTAGAATACAATATAACTAAGTTAAGTTTTCTTTTGTCGTATTCTTGTATAAAGTCATCATAATATTTAAAATAATGATATTAAGCGAATACGTTTTTTAAATGAATGAGTAAAGATATACGAATAAATCAAGTAAACCTAGGTAATTTAGCCAAGAGAGGAGGAGATGGGGAAAGCGAAGGGCGAAGTGGATGACACGTAGGCCAGGTTCGCCCCTTGAGAGTACAGTAAAAGATGTTTGGTTCACGTCAACTGACGGGCACACTTATGAATGCTTCACACCCTTCTCAACAGGGCCGCGAAAGATTTCACGCTTTGATGCCTATTTCAGTAAATAGATACTCCAAGTGAAAAAGGTTTCACAAAATTATTTATTTGGGGGTAAAGTCAAAGGTGTACTTCAGGTTGATCGTAAATTAAGGGTGTCCGATTTTCGTATAAGTTTGGAACTATTCATGATTAATGTTGTGATTGTTCTCTAAGAGTTTCGCCTGAAGAGGCTAATTTAGGGTGTCGTCGTACCCATTTTGACAAAAACGGAACACTTATAAAATCGTTGTGTTCATCCGGCTGTCTGAATTATGGCAGGTTCCTTTATCTTACCGACCGTTCATTTAAATTTCGTTCATTTAAATGAACGATTGGTAAGCTACAGGACCGGGACATAGAAGAGCGAAATACAAATTAAAGTCGCTGACTACGTCAGAGAAGAGGGCTAGCTAAAGGGGCCATAAAATGATTCTCGGGAACTACTCGGTCAATATGTTTGATCTCTATTTAGCCAACTTTTTTATTTTTTGTTTATTGCATGAGTTCAGCAGATATGCCTCCTGATGGAAAGCGGTTACCATCGCCTATGGACATTTACAAACCCAAAGCCAAACAAATACGCTGTCGCTCTTTAAAGGGGAACTGGAGCCTGGCCACTGATGCAGAATACAACTCAAAGTTGTTATGGCGGCGTACTCTAGATCAGGGGTGGTAGCCATTCAAACGGGGAGACACCCTACCATCTGGCTGTGGGTTGTTTTGTCGCCTCGTACGACAGGCCGCTCGGCCGCAGGAAAATGAATTCTTTCCTCGTTCCTGCCAGGTTAAAAGATAAAAAAATGTTTAACCAAAGAATTATGAGCTGGGTGATTCTTACAAAAAGGTAGTACCTACAACTTAAAAAATACCAAATAAAAATTCGGTTGAACAACATATGGTATAGAGTAATTTTTGTTTTTTTTAGGTTTCTGCATATGAAAGGCAAGTGGTCGCAATAACGGAATCCTCCAAAGGACTTGTAGTGAGATGCAGTTGTAAAATGCTGTATTTCAGCTTTGCTTATTATATATAGATAAATATAGTCATAGAATAATGGAGACAGTGCCTGGTTATAGTGAAAAGTTAGACTGCGTGTTTAAGTGCTAACATACATCTAAAAGGAACATCTATAGCGAAGCTTAATCCACCTAAGCCTACCTTACAGTAAATTTACTGGGATAATATTGTATGCCGTGCTTAAAGCGTTAACGTAACTTAAGTACGTTGAATCTATTTCATTATATGAATATCTTAGACGCTTAATGAAACCGGTTTAATTAAAATATTGAGATTAGTAATATATTCAACGGCTCCTGTGGTTGAGCGGGCTAAACTTTTGCCGGCCTACCTCACTGCAACGCAGAGGCTCCAGGGTTCGAATTTTGGCAAAGTAAATTTCAGAAACAAAATTTCCATTATTAACTATGGTCTGGGATCTGCCTCTGAGTGTACTCCGTTGTATATTACCTATAACACAAGCGTTAACTCGCTTAATTTCGGGATATGTGTTTGTTTGCCATTTTTTTAAAATATTTTTATACTAAACTAACTATAACTAAACTAATTTCGATTTGGTAATCAAAACAAGAATAATAATAAACGTATAATAATCGACAGATAAACATATATACTGTATATTCCCAAATTAAGCAACTGTTAAGCTTGTGTTATAGAGTAGTACGTTGTATATTAAACTGACTACTCTAGGGCCGACCCCAGACACCCAGAACATCATAAATATAAATAACGGACAAAATTTGTTTCCGAAATTTACCATGCCAGGAATCAAACCCGGAACCTCTGCGTTGCAGCGAGATAGGCCGGCAAAGAATTAGCTCGCTCGACCATAGAGGCCGTCAAACCTGTAAATACACTAAAGATTAAATAAATCGTTCAGGTGCGCCTCGTCTGATGTAAGTACCTAGAAAGATTTCATAGAGTGACGAAAGTTTATTGTTTTTGTTATTGACTACGAAACCTTTAAACGCATATAACGAAAAGAGGTTATAATCTGAAGAACTATTTAATAGATCTTATTCAAATCATTTTTTTTAAGTATTATTAATCTCTACTAGCAAGATTATTTTCAGTATTTTCCATATCACGTGAACGTTACGTATAAAAGTTAGGGACACAATTATTACGGGGACACAATTTTGTAAGGTAATTATCTAGTCACCTAGTGAGTTCATAAAAAATCGTCATTATTTTTCCAACTCTGATTAATTGTAACCACGTCGTATACTGAACAAATTTTTCAACTCTCATATACATGTGCCATACATCATCATACATGTGATGACCCCCCAGTCTTTATTATTTCACGATTTTATTACAGCATTTTGTAGAGGCATATAAATCTCATATTCCTGCCAAATGTAAACCCGGTACTTTCAAAGAAAAATTACTGTGACGTACAAAGACACACAGACAGATACAAGGTCGTGACAAAAACATATGTAGTCATTTTTATAAAATGGCTACGGAACACTGAAGAGACATTATTAGTACACAGTTGTAACTGATATACGGATTGTGATATCAAGGTACAAGTATACTGAAATAGAAAAGCATGGAAGACAATTGGCACCTTTTGTGTATTAAAATAAATTATCGCGCTTAAATCCGTTAAAACGTAGTTTTATTATGTATACTAGTCGCGAAAAGTTATGAAAATATTGTCTGGTTCGGTTGTCTGACACGCGTCCTTGCAGTTGTCTGTATCCTATTACTCTCTTATAACTGCCATAGCACAAGCGTAATTACAGTGTGTGAGTTTGCTGTCGATCATTTTCACCTTCGCTCGCACAAACTTCAGACACGCCTATTTTCCAGGATAAATTATCTCTATTAACAAATTGTATACCATATTTCATGTTAGTCAGTTTATTCAAATAGCCGCACAGACGGAATAAATCAAAATTCAAACAAGCACTCCACCCTAATTTGCATATTATGTAGTAAGAGAATAACTAATAATAAAATAAAATAATCAATAAATCGGTAGACAAACACACACTGTACATCCCCAAATTAAGCAAGTTACGCTTGTGTTATGGGTAATATACAATGGACCACTCTGGGGCCGATCTCAGAGGCCCAGACCATAGTAAATAACGGAGAAAATTCGTTTCCGAAATTTACTATACCAGGAATCGAACCCGGAGCCTCTGCGTTGCAGTGAGCTAAGCCGGCAAGGGCTTAGCCCGCTCAAACACAAAGGCCGTCGCTGTATTTAATGTTTGAGGAATTTATATTAGAGCTGGTTAAAATAAGAAGTAAATAAATAAATGGGTGTAAATCACAAGGGGTAGTAGCAAACTAAACAGAGAATTATATAAGATTACGAGCAGGGCAGGTTTGCAGGTATAACATTATTACACAATGTAAAAGACTGTTAATTGTTTCCCGTAGCAGGAGTCGAACTGTAATAACGATATAAATGGTACGTTTGTTTTTATAGTCTTCTCAAACATTGTAAGTTGAACGTTTTGTTTTCAAGGGTCGAGTCGAGAAACATTCATTTAACAGAGAACTTTTTTATGGTTCCGCCAGACAGAAAACGACCTTCACTAATAGGAATTCCTTCGGATATTGTAAATGGGGAGACGTGCTGGGGAGCAACTGTTATCTACTTGGACTCATAATATTTTCTCGGACTTAGACGCGGCTTTAGCGGGAAACCAGTTTTTACGAAAGAATGCCGCTAGCAAACAAAATCTAAAGATTTCCAGGTATAATATATGTATTATAAAGTAAGAAAATATTGAGGATATGCTCAGCATAGAAAATATTTAGCATGTGAAGAGGAAAACAATCGCTCTTATTCCATAATAGTTATACGAGGTTTAGGTAGGTTTTCCATAATCGCATTGAAAATGAGATTTATTTATATTATTGTAAGAGCGTAATGATGTCTATTGATGCCTTTCTAATTATGAGATATTATCTCCCAAAGTCGTAAACATTATTACCCTATTATATAAATTATGCTTGAACAGTTTTCCTTGCTACCCATTATAGATTACGCTGACGCCTGCTATCTTGACTTAACTATAGAACAGTTTAATAAACTTAAGCGAATTCAGACTTTTTGCATTAGGTTCATACCTATTTGACTTGCGAAAATATGACCATGTTTCTGAATTTCGTGAAAAATTTAAGTGGCTCCCTATTCGCTATCGTCGGAATACTCACATTCTCACACTACTTTATAAAATATTAATTATTCCTAGTAGTGCTTCTTACCTTAAGGGACGTTTTGAATTCCTTCGCCTTTCTACTTCCCACAATTTGCGCATTCATACGTATCGTAAACTTAGTGCACCTGCGCACACTTCATCCTTTTATGATAACTATTCTACAGTGTAGGCTCCACTCTTCTTCTCTTCAGGCCTCTTAAAAAAATCAAATTTCAAATTTGAATCTATATCATCCCGGGACCCACTTTAACACACACAAAAATAATTCACCTAAATCCTGGAACCCGATTGCAACGCCAGCTACTTGGTTCAAACTTTAATCTAAACCATCTCAGGAGCCCACTTTGAAACACAAAAATAATTTACTTAAACCCTGGAACCCGATTGCAGCGCCATCTGCCTGGTTCAAATTTGAATCTAAACCATTTCGGTACCCACTTGGACACACACAAATATAATTCACCTAAATCCTGGAACCCGATTGCAGCATCATCCACCTGGTTCACATTTGAATCTAAACCATCCCGAGACCCACGCAAACACACAAAATAAATCTTCAAAATCCTGGAAACCGATTGTAACCTTACTTACCAACTGTTAATCTAAACTATTCTCGAATATATTTGAACATACACAAAAAAATCATCACAATCGGTCCCACTGTTTAGGAGTTCAGCGGCGCCATCTACCGGGTCCAATTCTGAATCTAAACCAGCCCGGGTTCCACTTGAACACCCACAATTTTTTTTATCAAAATCAGTTAAATCGTTTAAGAAGAGTTCAGTGACATACACACAAACAGAAATTTTTTATAAAGATTTTTGGGTCAGAAACCCTCGCGGGCGTCCTCATAACACCATTCTGACGTTTCAACATAATCTGATCAATACTTTAGAAACACACTGAGGACAAAACTACAAACATTGATTTTATTTTAATAGATATATAGATTTTTAAGCCAGAAACCCTTTCAGGCGTCTTCAGAACACATTGTCAAAGTTTTATCACAAACTGATCAATGGCTTAGGAATGCATATTGGACAAACATTGATTTCTATTTATAAAGATTTTTTGAGCCAGAAACCCTTTCGGGCGTTCTCAGAATACCCTACCACAGTTTCATCATAATCTGATTAATGGTTTAGGAGCGCATCGAGGACAAACATGAATGAAAGAAAGCTTATTGTATGAAAAAGACAGGAGACCGGCTTCGTTCTCATCCGTACTCTGTGCTGTTTACGGGGTGAGAAGTGACACGAGTAGACGCTTGGCAGGAATAACTCATTGATCGGTGGTCAATTATCGACCGCCGAGAGTAGAAAATTATTAAAGTACTAACATCGCTATTAAAAAATAGGGGTTGGTGCTAGAAAGGTGAAAATTTAGGATTGTATGTATTTTTTAATGCTAAATCATAAAAAAATTGTCAAAAAAAAATGGGTTGGGCCACCCTTATCATTTGTGGATATTAAAAATAGTTTACATCGTATTCTCAAACATACAAAATTTCATAAGAATCGGTTAAGCCGTTTCGGAGGAGTTTTGTTACAAACACGGTGACACAAGAATTTTATATATTTATATATTTTATTATGTCTAATTCTTATACAATAGACTAATTAATATATTAATATATATATATATATATATATATATATATATATATATATATATATATATATATATATATATATATATATATATATATATATATATATATATATATATATATATGTATCTTATAAATATGTTTATATGTATTTAATTTATAAAGTAATTTCAGTATGTGTATTTGTAAAATATGTAGTTTAAGTATGTTTGTTTAAGATCTACCTAATAATTTTCAGGTGGTGTAGATTATATTATACATCTACAGATTAGGTTAAATTATTCCTTAATATTAGGTTGCCTGGAAGAGATTGTTTTAAGCGATAAGGCCGCCTATTGTTTCTACCAAGACAATATTATAATTGTGCATTTTTTAAATTGTATATTTGGTGAGCAATAAAGTGTCATCTATCTATCTATATAGCCTTTCGAGCCTTAAGAACAGACGAGCGTGCATGACAAGAGTTATGAATGTCAAAGAAGCAAGTGAGGTGTGTAATAATAAGCCTAAATGGCGCTCTGTTGTCCGTGCCTACCCCGCAAGGGAACTGGCGTGAAGTTATGTATGTATGTATGTATCTATCTATATATATAGTCGAAAATTAAAAAAATAATTCTTTCTACGGAAATGGTTATGATTTGGTTGGTTTTGGACATGCTTTTGATTAAACGGTTTTTATGGTTTCCAAATAACGAAAACACAATACGATGTTTGATACCTTCATTATAGCCAAGCAAGTATCCAAATTTTTCAGGCTCTACTACATTTTTTTTTGGAAATTATCCACCTCTAAGTTCAAAAGTCAAATTAAGGCAAATGATTTTAAATTACAATAAAAAACAAATGTAATTATTCTCAATGGTTTAATCTATTGACATAGATTAGATGCCTGCGTTTCTGTTCTTGAATTTAAAATACATTATACTCTGAATAATGTTTTGGATCGATCAATTATCACGGATAGGACTTTTGTAGCCAATGAGGTGATCTGTGTAGCTTATAAATCTGATATCGTGATGCTCGTTGACATCAGTATTCATCATGACGATAACCTCGTGAAGATAGAAAAAGAAAAACAATAAGTACTCGATCTTGCTAATGAAATATAGCTATATAGTATTTGTGTATTATAAGTAGTAGTAAAAATAAGGAAGTTAGCAACGCGTTATTCTCAATGCATTGCATTGGAGGGATATTATGGAGAAAAATAAAATTATTTTTGTTAAAATTTTTGCATTTTTAATATTGATTCCAAGAACGTTTTAATTCACCCTCTTAAATGCAAGAATAAAAACGTTTTGTATACGTAAAAGTTTGTTCTACGGTGCATCAAATTGATATTTTCGTAGCGAACTTAAGTACCTTGTTTAACAAAGCACGTATCATCGTGTAACATAGTGTGACGTAATGTGACTGACGAGTTGAAACGACAAAGGAATAGAACTCATAACATTAATCTTTATTCAAATATACGTAGGATTTATTATAGAAAGGAATGAGTAAAACCCCTCTATTGAAAAATAACCTTATTTGTTGACATCTAGTGTGCTCCAGAGGAAAATAAATTTGTCTAAGTGAATATGGGCGCTCCCGTCTCCAGGCACTCGCCAACGACGTCTTATTGAATGTAGATATCAGTATTCATGGTTTCTTTCAAACCACAAGTTATTGCAAAGTAGAGAATTTTATAAAAGATGCCTTAATAAATTAACCTGATTTTCTATTATGGAAAACTTAACTTCGTTCTTTAAGCCTTCACTTAATTTTTTTTTTGGACTAAGTTATCATTATATTTATAACGAACCTAGATAAAACTTTAATAAATATATATAATAAAAATAAAATCGGTTAAGTGCGAGTCGGACTAATTCACCAGAAACCAGACAACAAGACACAATTTTTCTTCAACAATGTAAAAATGTGCACGATGATCTCATCCTCATGTCAGCTGAAAGTGAAACATGAAACATATGGCCAACGGCAAAGCTTTTGTAAGATACTGTCACTGCAAACAATGACAAGAAACTATAAACAGTAGTTGCTTTTCTTTGTTGCAAATTCTTAAAAAATTAAAATTCGTTATTAAGTGCCCTTTTCTGGTGAAATAGAATGGCACGTCCATTAGGGCCTCTGTATCCTATTGTCGCAGCCGCAGACTCACATTCCAATTCTGTGTTAGGCAAGCTGTCTATTCTTGCTAACGCATAGGCACTCAAGTCTTCACAACACATCATTCCTACGTAGGGTCCTACTATTTTGATTCGCAGATCAGCAAACTTTAACAAAGGTTGGGGCTGTGGTCTCTCTGAAAACAAAATGCTTTTGAAGTATTACAAATGAATTGAAGAAAAATGAGAAGAAGTCACCACACTCGAGTCACAAAATGATGAGTTGTTATGAAATCAAACGAAAACTTTCATATATTTACAGAATTATTTATATATATTTTTAAATAGAATATAATATTTAATCAAATCTCTCTAGATCTGAAATTATCTCAAAGCAATTTATTTACATACAATATTGTTAGGTAATTTCAGATTTGAAATGTAAAAACGTCTCAGTCGTTTTCCGCCACGTTTCTAGTGTGTGCGACTGACACCTTGATATGATAATGATGGTAAGAGTCGGCTATTAGCCGACTCTTACCTTTTCTTAAGTTTTCGCGACTTGTATACATATTTAAACTACGTTTTAACGGTTTTAAGCGCGGTAATTTATTTGATTTTGGTTATTCCGACGTTTCGGCCACTTTTCAGTGGCCGTGATCACGGAAGACAAAGATGTCAATTGTCAACGAGTATTGTTAAAGTTTTATTTAGCCTACCGCCAACTTGTTCATTTTAATTATTTAGTTTAAATTTTGTTTATGGTTATTATTTACTCTATGGGAGCCTAATATAATTTACCACCGCTTCGCAACAAGTTATGGCTTTTTAGGAGAAGAAGCGGCGCAAGAAACTCTTCAGCAAACATGCCTAACTCTAATAATTTTATATCATATTAAAATAGGTGAAAGGGAAATAAAAGAAATTATTAGTTAAGTTTGTTTGTGTTCCGGTGCACGCAGAAAGAGCTCACAGAGTCTTGGGGTCTGGCAGTTGGTTTTTGCTGGGTTTGGGTCTTAATAGTTTTGATGATCGGATCGGATCATACCTAGAATGATGCGTGAGGTTATTGAAATCAAAAAACACCCAAATTTCAATAGAGAAGATGGTTGGCAAGTACCACCTGTTTGGGATCCGATCATCAAAACTATTAAGACCTAAACCCAGCGAAAACCAACTGCCAGACCTCAAGACACTGAGCTCTTTCTGCATGCACCGGAACACAAACCAACTTGACTGATAATTTCTTTTATTTTCCTTCCACCCATTTTAATATTATATAAAATTATTAGAGCTAGGCATGTTTGCTGAAGAGTTTCTTGCGCCGCTTCTTCTCTTCAAGCCATAACATGTTGCGAAGCGGTGGTAAATTAGATTAGGCTCCCATATAGTAAATAATAACCATAAACAAAATTTAAATTAAATAATTAAAATGAACAAGTTGGCGGTAGGCTAAATAAAACTTTAACAATACTCGTTGAGAATTGACATCTTTGACTTCCGTGATCATATAGAATAACCAAAATGAAATAAATTACCGCGGTCAAAACCGTTAAAGTTTTATTAAGAGTCAGCTATAAATTCATTCAACAGAACCACCTCTTAATTAATATTTTATTTTGGGCGCTATACACTGTGCATCGTTTAAAAGGTCACAATAAATAATGACTGGCCGTTACTTCATGTCTTGATGTAATACTTAAAGTTAAAAGTCATTAGGAGAGAACGGTGCAAATAAGAAAAAAGTTGGACGAAAAGCGACCTGTTTATTATCATTAGGAGTCAAGTCGAGCGGGAAAGTTAGGAGCGGAAATGGCATTTGCGGGTGTAGGTGGCGCGGGTGGGAAATATTGTCGCACCTTTATGGCGCTGTTCCACTTTGACGAGAGCACGAAATGCGCCGGGTGTCAGAGCAGAGAGCAAGAGGACCTGCACTCCTATTCGTGGTTCCATTATAAGGGCAGCTTTGTTCCATTCTACTCCGAGGTGCGGATCTACAGCATCAACTACATTCTTTATTTCTGCTAGTTTCTGTAAATTTCATTTAAGTTACAGGTCATTCGTATACTAAGTGATGTTAATTTTGGTTCAAAAGGATGAACATTACAAAAACTTTTTTAAATTAAAACTATAGTAAAGTCGGTATGTCAAAATAAATGAAATGCATTTGTAATAAATATATTTCTTTTAATTCTAAAAACAGAAAGATTCATAAGAGCAGTTATTAAAGGTGTATATAATTATCATAATTCTGTAATAATTGGATTTAATTTGACTATTTTTTATTGGTTGCAATGAATGCAATGAAATTGGCACTAACACGTCCTCTAGGTATAATGCATAAAACCAAAGTATTTATATTGAAAAAATCATCACAATTTTTGTTCATATTAAGGTCTGATTCATCAGATAAAAGTATCTGTCGACTAAATTACTCAATATAAAAGTGAAATAATTAAAATATTACTGTTCATAAAACTGTCATTTATTATATTATTTACAAATTGTTTGTTATTGTTGTATTTTATCAGGTTATTGAAAAATTAGCCCTAAATTAATGGCCAGTTCCTATATCTACTATTCATTCATTTGTATTTCAGCACATTTGTAGCACCTTTGGTGTTGCAAATGTCCATAGGCGATGTTAACTACTTTCCATCAAGTGGACTATGTGCCTGTCTGCTGAACTCCAGCAATAAAAAAAAACACCCTATCATCAGTTGAATTTTGACATTACTTATATAGCGCTTATGTCAAATTTTAGCCGATAGTTAAGCAAATGAACGTTCGATAAGATATAGGAACCGTCCATAAATTAGCATATAATATATATATATACACACACACATATAAATATATATATATATATATACATATATATATATATATATATATATATATATATATATGATTAGATAATACATATAATATAGGTACCTTTCTTGCAGGCAAGGAAAACGCTATGGGGTTAATTTCTGTAATATTTGCCCAGGAATAAAATATTTTCCATAAAGTATCAATAACGAAGTATGGGTTGAACCGGGCCCCACGTTCGAACTCTTCACATGTTGTGATATTCTCTGTGTCCGAGTTCAAAGTCAGCACGGGAACAGGTGTTAATGAACCGTAAAATAAAATCAACACAAATATAAAAATCCAATTAAACATTATTTACAGATAATGATCCATCAATGAAGCAAATATGGTTTGATTGTGTGACTTTTTATAAATACTTCATTAATCAAAGAGTAATAAATTGATTTTGCAGAAGTAACTAAATTGGCAAATTTGGAATGTTATTGGTAGGTAATCATAAATTATGGTTTTGCCCATAAAATTTGTCTGTTAGATAACTACAACCTATTTTAATTAACTACCTATTTTTAAATTAGCAAATCAATTTCGCTCCCCCCCCCCCCCTCCGCAAACGAGTCACAGTTTTTAAATCATATATTACACCAAAAATTAATGACATTCCATAGGATACACTGGTAGGACCATGTATAAGATTTAATGATTCTCAAGGTGAAAGAATCTTTTGGGTTCATATGTTTTCAGCGACCCAATATTAAACATATCCGAGGCTTTTTCTTTTACTTTTGTCTGCTTTGAATAATCTGTGATGTATTTACATTTGGTTGTTATGAATATTTTATACCACAACAGTGGCAAGTGTGGGAATCGAATTACATAAATACCAAACACTTGATAATAAAACTACGTTTTAACGGTTTTAAGTGCGGTAATTTATTTGGTTTTTGTAATTCCGACCTTTCGGCCACTTTTCAGCGGCCGTGATCACGGAAGACAAAGATGTCAATTGTCAACGAGTATTGTTACAGTTTTATTTAGCCTACCGCCAACTTGTTCATTTTAATTATTTAATTTAAATTTTGGTTATGGTTATTATTTACTCTATGGGAGCCTAATCTAATTTACCACCGCTTCGCAACATGTTATGGCTTGAAGAGAAGAAGCGGCGCAAGAAACTCTTCAGCAAATATGCCTAGCTCTAATAATTTTATATAATATTAAAATGGGTGGAAGGAAAATAAAAGAAATTATCAGTCAAGTTGGTTTGTGTTCCGGTGCACGCAGAAAGAGCTCACAGTGTCTTGAGGTCTGGCAGTTGGTTTTTCTGGGTTTGGGTCTTAATAGTTTTAATGATCGGATCCTAAACAGGTGATACTTGCCAACCATCTTCTCTATTGAAATTTGAGTGTTTTTTGATTTCAATAGCCTCGCGCATCATTCTAGGTATGAAACGATTCTCTTTCTCTTCGTAGTTTTCATACCGAAAATAGACATATATAGGTATACTGTTACAACTCAGGTCCCGGCAAAAACAAAATCCACCTGCATATCTGAAACAAAACACAGTTTATTACATGTCGGCATTTAAACTACTTGTAATTCTTTTATGATCATCTTCTTTTGTTTACTTATTGATTGGCATAAGGTTCTAGAAAACAGCGCATTGTTTTATTGTACTCTTTTATGGCTGTTTGCAGCCGAGTCATTGGCCAGGTGTGGCGGATTAAGTCGACTACGATACGGGCACATTGCATTTGTGCAGTATAAAACGATGGCCTGATGGAGGGAGCGGCAGTCAAGCGAGAATCACGATCGAAGCGAGACGTGTTTACTACAATCGGTAATCTATTAGTGAGGGACTTTGTGCGTTACGTCTGGATTTGTTGTGTTCAGTTATATTTGTACCTGTGTTATACGTGTTTGTATATATATATATATATATATATATATATATATACAGGCGTTAATACAGGTTACATTGTACTAAATTTTTGTATTATTTTATTTTATATCGCAAACTATCCCATTCCCCGGGATGAAAAGCTTTGTTACGAGTGCGAGAGACTTGAATTAAAAAGGGAAGTCGGAATGATTATAGAGTTTATTAGAACTATATATACATATATATACACATACATACATACATACATACATAACTTCACGCCAGTTCCCTTGCGGGGTAGGCACGAACAACAGAGTGCCATTTAGGCTTTTATATATATATATATATACACAATTAAGTAAATTTCTGTTCAAAATATCTAAAATCTTCACTGAAACTCGTGAAACAGTTTCGAGACAAACTTTCGAACAGACTGACAGACAAAACTTATAATTTACTTACTATGAGTTAGGCGTGGCATAAATAGCAGTTTTCGGTTATTTATAAATCACACACGTCAGTTTTATTTATTTCATTGGCATAGATTAATTAGAAATAAATCAAAGAAAGTAATAACAATAAGGAAAAATATTGGATAAGAATCTTCAATTAAAACTGAAAGAAATTCGATCTTTGTCTGTTCGTCTGACTTTGTATATCACAATTTTACAGAAATTTATAAGGTAGTCTTTATGGTATTACATATTTGTACAGTATAATCGCGAAAATAATATAGAATAGATATGGTTGAAAATGACATTGTCAATGCACATAGTCGTTAGTAGCAGCACATAGTAGTCGTAGTCATCAATAGTCAGATCCCGAAAAAACATAATAATGTTCCTTAATATCTTTTTAATGAGGTCAAAAGGTAGCGAGTTCTTACCTCAATAAAATGGCTACAGGACCCTACAAAATCGGTTTTTTTTATGGTTAAGAACAAATTTTCACAAATTATTCTCGGAACTTACGCAGCGCGTCTATTCTATACATAATTTGAATTGCCAATTGGACCCCGATCGCTTGGAAAAAGCATTAGAATTTTCTAACTTTTATTTAAAAGAAACATAACCCAAAACCAACGTAGGTATATATATATATATATTTTATAAAGTACATAACTCAATACCAGTAAACTTTGAGTATCTTCGCCGCCGTGTGTTAGTGAGACACGAAAATGGATTCTGCCCATTTCACTATAATATCTGGCGTAGGGATGCAAGTCGTAAAACATTTCACGTATTCAACTAAACAACGGCTTCCAAGTTTATATGAGTATATTCAATTTATCTGTACCTATTTGTATGTATATAGTTTTAGTGCACTAAACTTTGTACGTGCGGAATTGGCAAAATTCCATTGATTACCAGTATAGATAGGCCTTTCAGATTTGTCGTTACTATTGCTTTAATCCAGGGCAAATAGAACACCTAGTTGAAATTTCAAATAATCCGGTTGTAACATCTTGTAAGGTGGTGCCTCGTTATTGGACTTTTTTGAAGATAATCTGTCTTATTCATATCGAGTTAAAGTAAGTTTACAGGCGTTATAATTATAAAGTAAGTTTGTAGGCCGCCTATGACCGACGTTAAATATAAAATGGCCAAATTGAAAATAAAACGAATTCCAATGATCTATAGTAACTTTTACGTTATTACGTATTTTATTAAATGTGTGATATTTTTTATCCTGGGAATTCCACGAAAATTTTCCCAGGAGCGGTTTTGTAGTTGTTCGGGTGCATACAAATTAGCTTATCCGACATAGAGTTAACTAAAACGATAGCTTACATTCTTTTTTCAATGCTGCGGTACTTTGTGCCCCGGGAATCCCGCGGGAATTTCAAGTCAAGCCTGGACGAAGTCGCGGGCGTATCCTAGTAATAAATAGAAATCTTAAAATCACTCATCTTTTTACAATATGGTCCCAAAAATGTAGGAAAGGGTATCTGTTAATTGTGTTTTTTCAGGGTTACTTAATAAGTTTATAATAAATGCTAACTGACCCGGCAAACGCTGTTTTGCCTTTTAAATTATTTTTAGTAATTTTAAGTAAGTTAAATTAATACAGTACATACTAATATCGCTATTAAAAAATAAGGGTTGGTGGTAGAAGGGTGAAAATGTAGGGTTGTATGTATTTTTAATGTCAAATCATAAAAAATATATATATAAGAAATTTTGACAAAAAAAACCAAATATATTTAGGGGTAGGTCACCCTTATCATTTAGGGATATGAAAAATAGATGTTAGCCGATTCTCAGACCTACCCGATATGCACACAAAATTTCATACAAATCGGTTCAGCCGTTTCGGAGGAGCTTGGTAGCAAACACCGCGACACGAGAATTTTATGTACTAGATGAGTAAAATAATATCAGCCCATAAATGTCCTACTGCTGGGCTCGGGCTTCCCATTATAAGGGGGAACAGACGGTATTATACCCGTCACGCTTGTCAAAGACGGCTTGGCAGGTTTGACACATCGGTTATCTCGATGTGCAGGTTGCATCACGATGTTTTCCTTCACCGTTGTTAGCACGTGGTAATTTAACAATATGCACATTAGATCAGAAAACTGACTAAGTGGTGCATGCGTTCCGGGCAGGACCGAACCCGAACCCTCTGAGTGTGGGACGCGTGCGTTAGCCATTACGCTACCACAACTTCATAAATATGTAATAATATGAGTATGTAGCAGAAATTGTGCAGAATTAAAAAGTGTTTGTAATTGCATTTCATGATAAATAAAACTATTCTTTTAACTTTTTTATACCGAGCCTATAAGCCTCGTATAACTATTATGAATGAGAGGAATAGAGTTTATACGAATGTATATTAGATAGATGGTTTCGGTGGTTTATAGGACATTACTTGTTCGATTGGGATAATTCACTTATTAAAATTTTACTTATTCCCTCGAAAGACAGCGCTAATCTCGTAAAATATATGGTAATGACGATATCGCCTGCAGCGTGCGCATCGCAATGGGAATACACAGATATGTGGGCCGACATATGAACACGGATAGCTACACAGCCTCGAGGCATTACATTAATAATTTATTTAATTCACTTCCTCTGCAATATGTAGTTAAGCATATACATAAATCTGATAAAACTACGACTTCATAGAAAACTTTGCGGTTCTTTCTTATGATCCAATCCCATTGTTTAAACAAAGAAATTGGATTGTAAGCTATGCTAACAGTTAAAGCTCACGCCAGGAACATTTTATGCTTTTTGTACAATTCTTTGTGCTAATAGTAAGTTTACTTTTAAAATTGGTTCCGTGGTTTTGTCCAGTCCCCTTCTTTAGAGAGTGGCAGCACATGGCTAGCACCTTTGGTGTTACAAATGTCCATAGACTATGGTAACCGCTTTCCATCAGGTGGGCCGTCTGCCTGTATGCTGAACTCATGCAATAAAAAATAAAATAAAAACAATAGTGGAGTTTGGTACATGTTTCTTTAATTTCCAATGAAATTCTAGATTAGCTTTTCTTTCAAACCAATTCTAAGTTAAAAATCATAAAAAGATAATAACAACTCTATTGATGAATTGCATAGCTGCTCGTCCAAATTGTTGGTTTTTTTTGTTATATAATGTTATTTTTTATATTATATAAAACTTATTGATATAAAAATAATAGTGGTATTATTTTTGGGTTATCAAAACAGAATACTTTTAAAATCTTCATGTATACTTGCGAACGTTTTTTATGTACATATATATAATATACAAAAATACACATTTTTCCTAAAAACTATCTACCAGATCTATATTGATGAAATTTGGCATGGAGCTGTATTTTTTTTTATTTTTATTGTAGGAGATCAGCAGACAGGCAGACGGTCCACTTGATGGAAAGCGGTTACCATCGCCTATGGCCATTTGCAACACCAAAGGTGCAACAAATGCGCTGCTGCTCTCTTAAAGGAGACTGGAACCTGGTCACTAATGCCGGAACACAACTCAAGGTTGTTATGGCGGCATACTTTAGACCAGGGGTGGTAGCCATCCAGTCGGGCAAGTGCCCTACCACCTGGCTGTGGGTTGTTAAGTCGCCTCTTACGACAGGCCGCCCGGCCACAGGAAATTGTATTCTTTCTCCGTTCCTGCACGGATTAAATTTCAATAACATTTGTCATTATATAATAGTATACATAAATTGTAGATCAAATAAAAATTAAGGGTGGCTACAGTAAACGTAGCTGAGGGATGAAAGGGAAAATTGACTTTTATTTATATAGTTATGTGGAGTATCGTCACATAAATCTCTATAAACCATAAAGATGTTTCTAAAAGGCTTTTTGTTTGAGTTTATAAGTTAAGGGACGGCGAGTATTCAAGGTTTGTAGGAATTTAATTTGATTTAATTTTTATGTTTAAATTTTAAAAGCCATATTGGCAAAAATGGAAGTCCGTCTGTGTTTGCATGTTAGTCATCTTTCTCAGAAGCTACTGCTTTGAATGGATGACATTCGACAGGAATATGTTGTCTACTCGTATATAGCGCTAAGTAATAATATAGTATCTTTAAGTGTCGTTATAGCATCTTGATAGGTGACGTTCTTTAATGCTTTCTTTATTGAGGAGAATTGGTTGTCGACTTTAGACCCCGCGCCAGAGTGCTGCGCACCCCTTGTACTTTCAGGTAGAGGCGGCCCTGGCTAAATGACACCAACAGTAGCCGTTTATTACTTCTACAGTACTCTGCAACGTATCTATCTGGCAACGTATCTAACAAGTACTCGCCCAATTATTTGTTACAAGTATTTAGACATTAATTACATCATTCGCCGAGCGCTTGTAGGCATCGGCGTACGGGCTCTCCCAGAGCCAAATGGCTTGGCGCGTGACGATGGCGAGGGGTTGGATGGAATGTCACTTATTCCTTGGAAGATAGGACGACCGCTTGTGTGGGACGCGACATACGTCGACACTCTGCCATCATCACATCTTCAGTCAGGGTCTGGAAAAACTGCTTCAACGACTGAAGCCCTCAAACTTCGCAAATATAAAGGGGTTACATATTTGTACAGTTTAGTGTTGAAACTTTAGGTCCTTGGGGTATACCGGTAAAGAATTTCTTCAAAGAAATCTTTAAGAAACTTTTTGATGCCACCGGTGATCAGAAGGCTGTTTTGTATTTCGCGCAACGAATCAGCATTGCCATACAACGTGGCAATGCAACCAGCTTCCTGGGCACGTTTCCCTTTGGCAGCAGTTTGTTACATTAGTTTATATTAATTTAAAACTTAGTTTATTTAATTGTATTTTTTAAGTTAATAGTATTTAGTACAGATTACCTACTATTTATATTTTCCATTAAAAGAAAACATAAAATGTTGATAAAATGAACATTTAGAGTGTGATAAAAAGGCAAACTCATCACATTCTCGTTATTAGATGTATGTAAAATTTTATAAAGGGGACATACGGAGGCGAATCCGGATAGTAACACCTATCTGCCTACACTGAATTATAGACCGAAGACATAACAAAAGTCACGTATGATTCAATTGCAGATGAAAATAATTATGTTTGATTGTTTTAGGAGAACTGTAAGCCGCGTATCATGAATTTATATTGTATTGGGCTAAGATAACTAACCAGGCGGTGGATAGACGTAATTGACTTGCATGAGACAGCTATTGTGATTTGGCTGGAGAACAACAGTAGATAACCCAATTAGTCTTGCTAGAAACAGAAACTTTTGTATTAAAGCAGTAATAATAGCCTTACTTATTATTTCATTATCAATGTTACTATTAGTTTTCGACAGTAATGTGTTTATTACCCCGCTATCATTACTGGCCGACAACTTTCACTTATCAATTTTAACTTAATGGGATGTTTACACGTCTTATCGTTGCCACTGACTCCAGTGAACATACCTACTTCCAATATAAAGAGCATAATTTGTTTTGGTATTATATTAAATGCATCCATCACTTGTGTTATACACGCTACAGGCAGATATACAATTATGTAAGTAAAATTATGTTTTGATATTGGTTGTTTGGTTGATGAAGGTGCTTAAAGCGGCCACTTTTATACAATCGCTTAGTAAAATTGACACGAGTCAAGATATACTGGTAGGTGTAAGACATATAAATAGACAAATAAACCACTTTATTTTGATATATGTCATTTGTAATACAAATCTGCGAAAATGCTCTCTTTAGGACGCCAGAAGAAGATTTAATCTTCTTCTTTACTTTTAAATATGTCTTAGCATCGTTTATGTATCTGGCCACTATAAGTACTAATAGATAAAATCTTTATGCAAATAAGCAAGGAGTCTGCTAAATTGTAATAACACCTTGACGGGGGCTAAATGGCTAAGTTCTTCCGGCAATCTAAAATTCATATTCTATTATTAAATGGGATTATTCTACACGATCGCACAATTCTTGCAAAACAAAAATCAGTATCCTACTATTTTAAATGAAAATAAAACGAGAGCAATACGTCATCTAAAAACCGACAGTGATTTTGTTTAATATCTTTTCGATGGATTATTTTATTATTCAACAAAATATGGGAACAGTTCGATATCGGAAATGAAAATATTTTTTATCCCAGAAAGGGAACAATTTTCGCAGGACGCGGATTCGCAGTTTACGTTTGTATCGGAAATCTTCTGATCCAACATTAGCGCTTCCAGGCCGGAAATTCCGGCAATTTCCGGCACTTATATTTTGTCCTAAAGTCTATTTATTGCCATTCCGGGAGTGTGCACTTTTATTTCGATTATTATCAATACGGCTTTTGTCATTCGTCTATCTTTATTAATGTCTCGGGCAAATACTATAATATATACCAATAAATAAAATTGAAATGTCTATTTAGGTTTAAAAAATTAATGCTAAAATTTAAGTGAAAACTACTATTTATATTATGATATCTATTAATATTTGTAACAGTTTTTAGAATTTTTGTTTATTAGCAGTTTATCCGGCACTATCTTAAATAAGTTATGAAACGGCTTAAAATATTACAATAAAACTCTTACCCCTTATTTATACTGTACCCACTTCCACAGCAGTAAGCAGGTAAGTGACGAGGTAAGACAGAAGGGAAGATCTTCCAGCGAGGCTAATGTTGTTCCTCGCAGGCCCAGGCCCATCTGTTATAGTTGAAAATTTGTATATATTCTTTGTATGTTTCGGGAAACGTTTGTGACACCAATTATTGCACAGCGCCATCTATTGGCTTGTAAATGTTCCACTACAGTTTCCAACAGTAATTTTATCTTAAATTTCCTTGTGTCTTCGTTTTATTTCAATATCTTGCATCATTCAGAGGATATGAATATAAGGCCATCCTGAAAGAACTGGTGGACATGGCTAGTTTAGAATAAATTACTAAAGTTCTCAGCCTAGAATAGCTTGTACAAGTACTTGAAAATTGTAGACACTCATAACAACAATATTATTATTTTTACGAGTGGACTATCATCGGCCTACGTACAAAAATTCAATGTGTCCAACCAGTCGGTGAACGACCGATAGTCGTTCAACAGGCATTCAGAGATATACCTACATCTCTGAATAAAGTACATTAACCTATTATAGGTATAAACAATACTTTAAAACATTTTTAACCAATGTGATTGAATTATAGCTAAAAGAACGTTTGTTTATGATTCCAATAGCAGAAGGTTAAAATTTCTTCTGGGCTCGCGGTGTTTTTTTCTGACACTTTTGGTCTAGTAGTGTAGATACTTCTAAAGAAATCAAAATAGTAGTTTAAGAAACAGTTATAACTAAGACTGACTTTAACAAGATTAGATAGTAGAATAGTTTTTGAGATAATAGTATGGTAGTATGATATTTTGTTTAAATGCCTTTTGAAGGTTCTATAGCTAAAGCTGAAGCTCTACCGAACTCTTCATTATGTCAAGATCGACAAGAATATCTCCGATTTTTGTTACTTATTTTAGTACTTGTACTTTTTTAATAGTCTACTTATACTTTTTCTATTTTAATGTCACCGGCATGGAGCAGCCTGACTAAAGTCGTGTCGTCTTTTGCAACATGCATTTAGACCATGTGTTTGTCCCGTCTTAAGTATGGTAAATTGTAAAATATGTACCTTAAAATTGTCGTAACCGTAATGTCGCTAGAAATTGCCCGCGACGCTTAAGCTCTCCTCAATTTTGTCATAGTGATACGGCACTTGTTAAAACACTTTGCTCATCATGCTGAAAGATCATCTTCTAAAAACGTATTATGTTGAAAATTCGTTCTTTTTACTTACCTTATAACAAATGACGGAATTACGATAGTTTTGTTAATTATTAAATACATAGTAAGCAAGCTTATATGAATAAAATTTTACATGAATTTACTAACCATATATCTACATATTTAATAGTATGAGCATTGATTACGTTAAATCAATGGGTTACTTTCTAAAGAACACAATATAGTTCATTTACATAGAGCAATACAATAAGTAGGTACCTACTACTTATATATAAAATAGAAAAAATATAACAAGAATACGTTGCATGTATGTTAACTTGCTGATTTTAAATATTTAATTAGCTACCTACTATTTCAAATATTAAATATCGGAATACCAATAAATACTATTTCAGAGTAAGGGCCTTACTTATAATCGTTTCTTAAATTTAAAGAAACTGCTCAGCAACTGATTAGTGAAAATATTACCCATAAACTCCTCTTTAGTCGAATATTTTGGTTACAACCTACGTTAATCATTCAAATTTCGTTTAGCTGTGGTCCTCTTAGGTAAACAACAAGTAATACTCGTTTATAAGTGGAAAAAAAGATATTCATTGATTAGGGTCTGATTCTGATTCTCTTACTTAAGAGATGGTTAATCGTTTCTTAACGAGATTATTATAAGTGAGGCGGAACATGTTTGTATAATATTTTCTTATGTTTTCACGACTAGTATACATAATAAAAATACGTTTTAACGGTTTTAAGCGTAGTAATTTATTTGATTTTTATTATTCGGACGTTTCGGCCACTTTTCAGTAGCCATGATCATGGAAGACAAACATGTCAAGTGTCAATGAGTATTGTTAAAGTTTTATTTATTCAGTTTTAATTTTGTTTATGGTTATTATTTGGTCTATGGGAGCCTAATCTAATTTACCACCGCTTCGCAACATGTTGTGGCTTGAAGAGAAGAAGCGGCGCAAGAAGCTCTTCAGCAAACATGCCTACCTCTAATAATTTTATATAATATTAAAATGGGTGGGAGGTGAAATACAAAAGTGCGCCCTTGCTCATGCGCCCTGTAGTCAACCAGCATGAAAATAAATTACCGCGCCTAAAACCGTTAAAACGTAGTTTTATTAAATACTAGAGTTTACCCCGCGGCTGCGCCGCGGGTTAACCTCTATAGTTCCTGCTTCTTGTTTAAAGAGCAGGCGTTAATACAGGTTACATTGTACAACATTTTTTTGTGAGTGCCATTTGCACCCGAAAAATTCACTTAATTTTATATCGCAAACTATCCGATCTCCTGGCATGAGTATATATGTCTATTTTCGACATTAAAACTACATTTAAACAAAATTACAATAATATAATAAATATTTATAGACGATGAATTTTTATATCTATGAACTTGAGAAATGATTGGTCTCATCCAAACTTTCATCCTCTATTACAAACTAGGACAGTTTTATTTATGTATCCCCGTCAATGACAACTACAAAAATGACAAAAAGGACAAAAACAGCAAAAAGGACAAAAATAAAAAAGGAAAAAAAGAGCTAAAAGGACAAAAAGAGCAAAAGGAGCGAAATTGTCAAAAAGGACAAAAAGATCAAAATGGACAAAAAGGGCAAAAAGAGCAAAAGAGCAAAAGACAAAAAGAGCAAAAACAGCCAAAAGAGCAAAATGGACAAAAAGGACAAAATAACCAAAATGATGACAATGGCAAACCACAAAACCAACCAAAACCTGTCCCACTTTTGGGATAACCTTTACATAAATCTATCCCATTATGCGAGATGAAAAATATCCTTTTTCCACACCCGGTATGAAAATTACATATATACCGATTTTCAGCCAAATCGGTCCAGTAGTTTTTCCGTAAAAGCATAACAAACAAACAGACAAATATATTTTTATCCCGCAAACTATCCCATTTTTCGGGATAAAAAATATCCTATGTTCATCCTCGGCATCGAACATATATATATACTGAGTTTCAGCCAAATCGGTCCAGTAGTTTATCTGTGAAAACGGAACAGACAGACAGACAGAGTTACTTTCACATTTATAATATTAATAATAGGAATTTGTCTGTCTATCAGACGGTCGTATTTCCTATATATTTTTTAAATCTTGTTCTAAAGATATTTAGTGATAGACTTACTATAAAGTCCAACGGTACATTCACCTTTCTACAATATATATATCATAATATAGAGTCGCAGAAAATTTATTAATAACAACTATTATTCTGGATATTTAGTGTTTGGGTTGCTTACGAACATAACTCGTGTCTAATGGGTACATTGTAACATACCGATAACTATAAATATCTATCTCGTGTCTCGAAACGATTGCCTCCACGGGCCAATCAGCTGCTATCATCGAATCGCACACAGTGAATTACAACATATACGATCGTACATATATAATTATTACTTGAGCATTATTGAGTAATTACAAGTTCAAAAAGTAGCTAGCTTTTGGTGTCAGTTTACCCACAAACAGGGGTTCTACCGAAGAGAAAGATGTATATTGTTTTCATCGTTCGGGTAGAGAAATTGTGAGTATATTTAATAGAATATACTTACAATTAATTGAAAATAAATGCAGATTATCACGTCTGTTCCCCATAAGTGTAAGCAGAAACGATACATGTACACTTGCTATTACATCTTTTGCTTCTTACATACAAATTTATTATTGTTGTTTTGTACTTGACCATTTTTTTTAAACGTATATAACATTCTAAATACCATATATTTCAAATAACTACTCAACTTATCTTGTTTGAACTAAATTTCACTGAAAGTATTTTTAAAGACCTACAAACTGAAGTTATTTTTTCAGAATTATGCACTTCATAGTTTAAAAGTTAGAGAACAAACACATACACGCAATTTCTATGATTTTAGAAGTTTATTAGCTTTCTTCCAGCCTATTAACTGAAATAAAAAAGTGTACAAAAGAATAAAGATACAACCAAAAATACCCCACAGAACTATATACCTGCACGAAAATAAAATTACACCCTCAGGTTCGTTACGGTGACCATTCCAAATCTTTACTTTTTTACAGTTTTAATATACTATTGTGTACGGACATACTTGGAACGTATATATTAAGTGTTTCTTCTAAATTGTATCCAAATAGACCCAGTAGATTTATTCGAGAAAAATAACTATGACATATAAAAACGGACGGCCATGTTAATTTTATAGTGATATGTAATTCTTACTCACTGGTAGCACATAGTAATTGTATGATATGCACATGCCTACGATAAACGTTATTGAAGTCGCACTCCAGATGATGAACTGATGACCTGCATAACATCTCCAGTAGCCGCCGGATGGGAAAAGCCAAGAGCCGGAATATGTGGCGTAAACTTGAAGAGCCCTATGTAGATGACGGTTGGTTAACGATGACATGTTATGATATAAACCTTAGGGAAATAATCCAACTAAATTACACAAAATAATAATCCTAATACCTATATAAGCTTGATTATCGGTCTAGGATGTAGTGTTCAAGACCATTAAAAAATAAATCTTTGTTATAAGTTGTGTCAATAACAGTAAGAGTTTTTGGTAAAAATCTTCAACGGCATAAACTATAAAAATAAACATTACAATACAGATAGATAGATAACATTTTATTGTTCACTAAATATACAATTTCAAAAATACACAATTACAATATTGTCATGGTAGAAACAATAGGCGGCCTTATCGCTTAAAGCAATCTCTTCCAGGCAACCTAACTTAAGGCATAGTTTAACCTAATCTGGCGATGTAGGTGGTGCAGATTATTAGGTATATCATAAATAAACATATCTACTTAAACTACATTAATTAATTAAGGCAAAATACAATGTATTTAATAACAAATCGCTTTAAATATTGACTGACTCGTAAGAATAAACATTAAATGGAGATATTCTAATGTGTTAAGTGCTACATATTTATATATGATAGTTTAGTTTTATTTGTACCTCATAACGCTAACATTGAATGTCAAACCAAATCGGCGTGTTGTGTTTACTTGGCAACGTAAAAATCACGGAATTAAAATGATTTAAAAATAAAACGGAACATTTACGTCGCTTAGCAGCGAACGTCGAATTTAATACCAATGTGTTGAAGATATCGTGGATGATAGCAAGGGTACACACATGTGTTGGCGATAGTGTTAGTTTGCGCGGCGCCTTGTGATCGTGTTTTTGTAATATTTGTATGCTTCAGTTTCGTATTTTCAATAATCTTTTTTTTACATGTAACAAATAAAAACACAGGAAAATAAAATAAAAATGTAAGTAATACCATGGAATCTCATCATAGTAGTTGTTTAAAGTGGAGCTATTTTAATAGAAATTAATTTAACTTCTTACAAAATTTATTACAAAATAATAATATTAAAATAAATTTATAATATTTCAAATTTAATAAAAATTAATTAAACTTTAAACTATTGCATTCATTATAAATGTTCGGTTTTTATTTTTAAAGATGCTGAATGACCTGTAATTAAATAATTTATTATACAATAAATAACACAAAAGATGTGAGTACCTATTTCACGAGCAGTATTACAATAATTTCATCAAAATGCTAATTTGGTAGGTAATAATTTAAAAAATAAAAGGTTACGCTTTAGTGGCCTATATAGCAGCTAATACACCCGATTCACACAAAACAACTTTTCATAATGTTTCACACAACATTAAATAATAAAACGAGCTGTGCGGGAAAATACTCTGTTATTACAGAAAAATTCTTCTCCATTTCTATATTGGCCCGTTAATTTCTAGGTTCTGACCTGAATGTAGATATAATAGTAAGTGCCTACATATAATTTTGTTATTGAAAATGTGTAAAAACATTGTTTTTTTAATATTAGCTCAAGTACGAGTTATGTTTCTCAGGTGTATGCTCAGAGATGACGTTTAAAATATGTGACAACATACCAAAACGATATTTCTTTACCCGCAAAAATATTACAGCGGCTTTTACCGCAAGCTCACTGGGGCTTCTTCAGTGATTTATGTTTAATTACAGTATTCTTAACATTTTATGTCATTTCCATAAAAGAAAAACTTTACCTAGAATTTTTTCAATATCAGAAACTTTTCGACTAATGAATATATATACTCTAATAAATATTTCACATAGTTCAGCTTGTGTTGTAAAATTTCGTAAATAGCAATTTAACATTTAATGTCCTTTATAAAAACACGTATTCATCCCATATGCCGAAAATTAATGTTTATAAACTAAAAATAATATCAAATGGCAAGTAGTTTGTGTTTATACCTACTAATTTATCGTAGTATTGTGCAAAATAATACAAATTCATATTATTTATGTTGTGATGTCAGTATTGCTGTTCACATTATTTTGAACACAGATAACTAACTAGTGTCAGATCAGAACTCTATGACCTCCCTTTCGACTTCAGCCACGTACCCACTCGCACTTGTATGAATAAGCATATGAGACGTTGAGACTTAATTATTATCATTTCCTCTCATTGACCTGTCCATTTGTAATACAAGTATGTATATAGATTAAAACTGATAAGTTATTTTTTGTAAGAGTCAACAGTCTAATATTAACCTCATTTTATGTATTACTCTAGCGATCCAGGCAGATGTTGTCCTGCGCTGAAAAAAATGAAATACTAGAACCCGATTCCAGTGCCGCCTACCGGTTCCAATTCCGAATCTAAACCATCCGGGGATCCACTCAAACACATAAAAACAAAATGATCAAAAACGGTCCAGGAGATTAGGAGTATCCTAGGATACGATTCCAACGCCACCTACCGGTTCTAATTGTGAATGTAAACCATCCGGGGACTCACTCAAACACACGCAAAAATTTCATCAAAATCGGTAAATTCGTTCTCAAGTTATGCGTGTACATGCATTTCTACCATTCATTTTTATTTATATAGAAGATTCATGTCAAAATTTATTTTTTGTTACCACACAAATTAAATACACTTTCCATGTTTTGATGAGTTGGGAATAGCTATACTTATATACTTATGTTTTTTTTAAGCATTGATGAACTAGGTATTATAATGTTTCATAATATTAAAGTATTCTAATGTTCAACTCTGTTAACACTGACGTATAATGATTACTTGAAGCTTTTAAAATGTCTTCAGTTATCAAAAAATGCTTTACTAATTGACTAACATATTCTCATATCGAAGATAATTTATAAGAAAAAATATCTAGCAAAACTTTCAGTATACAAGATCGAGTTAGTAGTCGATCTACAATTAGTGTCGGCACCTTTGTCAGTTGAAAGCTCTCCCTCCACCTTCCGTTCCATTTCCGAAGTCTGATACCTATCGATCGCATTATGTTCTGGCAAGCAACATGAAGGAGCCTCTCTCTATAATAATATGTACCTATTACAATTATGTCATTAATACTGTAAGCAATGAATGAATACACTTTATTGTGCACCGTGAACCGAAACAGATTTAATAAAACCGGTCAACTATGTACGTGTCGAACTATGCACAATGAAGCGTTCTATAGAATCGCCGGACGTCTACAGTTTTTTGTCATTTGGCTGCGAAACCGCACAAAAGACTTCAATCGTAAATAACCCCATACCTCAAATGATATTCAGCAGGTGTTATTGTAAACAATTTTAGTTGAAAGATTTTTTAAGCTCTACCTTAAATTTTCATTTCATAGGTCAAAAGATAATAAGGCATTTTGCCACTTATTGATTTAACTTTAAATAAAGAAAGTCATAATATTTTCTTATGTTTTCGCGACTTATATACATAACAAAACGTAGTTTTATTATAAAGAAAGTCAATAAGAAACTATGTTACTATTTTTCAAAATCTTACTAATAAACGATACACACGACTTTAGGTTGGCCTAGCTATATAAAATAAATAAAGTACATTATAGCAGTGAAGTAGGAAATCCCTATTAATATTATTAATGCGAAAGTAACTCTGTCTGTCTGTCTGTTCCGTTTTCACGGAAAAACTACTGGACCGATTTGGCTGAAACTCAGTATATATATATTTTCGATGCCGAGGATGAACATAGGATACTTTTTATCCCGAAAAATGGGATAGTTTGCGGGATAAAAATATATTTTTCTGTTTGTTTGTTATGCTTTTACGGAAAAACTACTGAACCGATTTGGCTGAAAATCGGTATATATGTAATTTTCATACCGAGGGTAGACAAGGGATATTTTTCATCCCGGATAATGGGATAGATTTATGTAAAGGTTATCCCAAAAGTGGGACAGGTTT
This sequence comes from Dendrolimus kikuchii, assembly GCA_019925095.2. Taxonomy (NCBI): domain Eukaryota; kingdom Metazoa; phylum Arthropoda; class Insecta; order Lepidoptera; family Lasiocampidae; genus Dendrolimus; species Dendrolimus kikuchii. The sequence goes on from CM034390.1 coordinate 14,291,054, forward strand.
TGGTTGGTTTTGTGATTTGCCATTTTCATCATTTTGGTTATTTTGTCCTTTTTGTCCGTTTTGCTCTTTCTGTCCTTTTTGATCTTTTTGTCCATTTTGCTCTCTTGCTCTTTTGCTCTTTTTCTCTTTTGCTTTTTTTGAACTTTTTTGTTCATTTTGCTCTTTTTTGTCCTTTTCGCTCTTTTGCTCTTTTTTGTCCTTTTTGTCCATTTTGCTTTTTTAGGTGTGTTTGCTCTTTTTGTCTTTTTGCTCTTTTGCTCTTTTTGAACTTTTTGTCCTTTTTTGTACATTTTGCTCTTTTTTGTCCTTTTTGCTCTTTTGCTCTTTTTGCTCTTTTTTATCCTTTTTGTCCATTTTGCTTTTTTGACTGTTTTTGCTCTTTTTGTCCTTTTTTTGTCCATTTTGCTCTTTTTGCTCTTTTCTATCCTTTTTGTTCTTTTTGCTCTTTTGCTCTTTTTTGTCCTTTTTGTCCATTTTGCTTTTTTGGCTGTTTTTGCTCTTTTGCTCTTTTGCTCTTCTGCTCTTTTGCTCTTTTTGCTCTTTTGCTCTTTTTTGTCCTTTTTGTCCATTTTGCTTTTTTGGCTGTGTTTGCTGTTTTTGTCTTTTTGCTCTTTTTCTCTTTTGCTCTTTTTGAACTTTTTGGCCTTTTTTGTACATTTTGCTCTTTTTGCTCTTTTTTGTCCTTTTTGCTCTTTTGCTCTTTTTGTTCTTTTACTCTCTTGCTCTTTTTTGTCCATTTTGCTTTTTTGGCTGTTTTTCCTCTTTTTGCTCTTTTTGTCCTTTTTTGTCCATTTTGCTCTTTTTGCTCTTTTGCTCTTTTTGCTTTTTTGCTCTTTTGATCTTTTTGCTCTTGCTCTTTTTGTCCTTTTTTGTCCATTTTGCTCTTTTTGCTCTTTTGCTCTTTTTGCTTTTTTTGCTCTTGCTCTTTTGCTCTTTTTGCTCTTTTGGTCCATTTTGATCTTTTTGTCCTTTTTGACAATTTCGCTCTTTTTGCTCTTTTTGCCCTTTTAGCTCTTTTTGATTTTTTGTCCTTTTTGTCGTTTTTGTAGTTTTCATTGACGGGGATAGATAAATAAAACTAGGACTGTTTCTAGAGGATAAAATGAAATAGAGGATGAAAGTTTGGATGAGACTAATCATTTCTCAAGTTCATAGATATAAAAATTGATCGTCTATAAAAATGCGATAGTAACTCGATATGTCTTTCTGTTAAGTTTTCGGAAAACACTGGGAATACTGGATCGTTTTTATTGTAATTTTGTTTAAATGTAATTTTAATGCCGAAAATGGACATATTTTATATACTCATGCCAGGAGATCGGATAGTTTGCGATATAACATTAAGTGAATTTTGCGGGTGCAAATGGCACTAACATAAAAATGTCGTACAATGTAACCTGTAGTAACGCCTGCTCTTTAAACAAGAAGCAGGAACGAGAGGTTAATCCGCGGCGCAGCCGCGGGGTTAACTCTAGTAAATAATATAAAACATTCACATTATACCTAAAATAAATATTCCATAATATTATAAAATTCTAAAAATTCTGTGTCTGTACATTGAAGCTATTTAAAAAAAAACAACTGGAATAAACTATAATATATAAACGACGGAGAAGACGATGCAATTTTTTTCAGATTTCCATTTATTTGTTGGTTTGTCTATTTGTTCGGGATTAACATAAAAACTACTAGGCCGATTTTGATGCGTTTTTCGCTAATCGACAGGAAATTCTTATACTTGAAATCTGCGCCACATTTTATCCCGGGGACCCTACGGGAATATTTCTGGTAGTGATTTAAAATGGCCATATTAAGAAAAATCGAATTCCAATGTGATTTTTTTCACTGATCGATAGCGAATTTTATATAATAAAATGTGTGATAATTTTTTTATCCTGGTAATCGCGTGGGAAATTTCCCGGGAGCGGTTTGAAGTTGTTCGGATGCATAAAAATTAGCTTATACCGACAGTTTTCACTAATACGATAACTTAAATTCTTTTTTCAATGCTGTGGTACTTTATGTGCCGGGAATTTCAAGTTAAAACCATCTAAGCAGTTGATCTTCATAAGTCTAGTCTTCCAATTGTTTTGTTTAAATAGCTTCAATGTACAGACACGAAATGTTTCGAATTTTGTAATATTATAGATTAATAAAAATTCAAATCGTCCAAATGTTGTCTGGTAGAAATCGGTCTCAGCGATAGACCGCCCGCTATACCTTTCATAACGATTGTATTTATCAAATCATTTTGTTACAAGTGTGCAATAAAGAATATTCTATTCTATTAAAATTCACGGAACAAAAAGAATGAAGGTTTTTCATATTAAAATGCTTTTGGAGTACATTTATAAGGCAGACGGATCTCTGTCAAGCGTACGATACAAAAAGATTTTTATATACTTTTTCAGTGTAATAACTCTTGTTCTGTCTAGACTTGAAGCATAAAAAATAATTATGATATTATAAGAAAAGTTAAATGAAATGTTTACGTTGCACTTATATTGTTATTACAATACAATTGTTCAGGAAAAGTGAAAGAAAGAAAGAAAGACTTTATTTGCAGAAATAGCGACGTGTTTAGTGGCAAGTTATTTAATTTAACCTTGATAAAATATCTTATACATGAAACTCTTATTTGAAACGGCAGTATTATAAGTAAGGTTATAAATCATGCAAAACACGATAAATGAAATAACGGCCGAGTGCGTTGGACCAAACACTATATAGTTTCGCATAAGCTACGAACACTAGCAGTTTTAGTTTGTTTACGGAATCCTAAAAAAAACCCGAAATTATCCTATATCTCAAACACTACACAACATGTTTTTCTCAAACTACACTGACGGACTCATAAACTGCATCAAAGTAATAGACGACTTTGAAATAAATATTTTAACCAAGTATGCAAACTTCCTATACAGATCTAAATTGAAACCTCTAGATTGGTTCGTGAACTTTAAAACAGCGTAGGGTCATATCCTTAAGTTTAAGTTTGTGTACTGGAAAGGACCTTAAGACTTTTTTTGAAAAAAAAAACAGAAATTTAAGGAAAATTGGTTTAATTAAAAAATTGGTTTTAACAATAGACACAAACTTTATGCAAGGGTTTATTTATGTTTTAATAAGGTGTATTACCTCCACGTGCCCTTATTCTAATGGGTTCCGCATAGATTTTATTAGGGTTATTAAAAGATCTTGCGGAATATTGTCCCATTCCTCTGAAAGTGCTGTTCTTAGTGCTGCCACTGTCGTGGGCAAAGGGTTTCTCGCATATACAGCTCTTTTTAAATTGTCCCAAACATGCTCAATGGGATTAAGATCCGGGCTGCGTGCTGGCCAATTCATTGTACGTATCCCAACCTCTTCGCAATATTGTCGAACTTGTGCAGCAGCGTGCGGCCGGGCATTATCCTGCATTAAAGTAAAATTTTCGCCTATGAATCCCATGTAAGGCACCACGTGATCTTCTAAGATCTCTGTTATGTAGCGATGTGCAGTCAAACCCCCTCTATTACCGTTTTGACGGACCATGTCTATGAACACAAGTTCTGTTCGCCCGTTCATCGATATGCCACCCCAGACCATACACGAACCGCCTCCAAAAGGAACACGCTCCTCAATGCAACTTTGAGCATATCGCTCCCCACGTCGACGATAGACTCTTCTGCGACCATCTGCACCATATAAACATGTCCTACACTCATCCGTGAACAATACGGAGGTCCATTGCTCTTCTGTCCAATTCAGGTGATCACGCGCAAATCTTAAGCGAGCTTGTCTGTGAGCTACAGACAACTTTGGACCACTTGCTGGTCTAAAAGGGGTGATATCCGCTTCCTTGAACCTTCTTCTTATTGTTCGTGCACTCACGTTTACTTCACGCACTTCATTAAGCTCTGTTTTGATGTTAACAGACGTGAGGAAACGATTTCGCAGGGAAGTTGTAACAATAAATCGGTCATCACGACCGGTGGTTGCTCGAGTCCTGCCTGTACCACGTCTCCTTCTGTAAGAACCTGTCTCCACAAACCTTCTGTATATTCTAGAAACCGTAGACTGGTTTAAATTTAAATTTCTACCAATCGTTCGTTGGTCCAAGCCCTCCCGCACCAATGCTACAATTTGAGCCGCTTGTTCGGACGAAGTATCCATATTATGGTTCAAAAACTCTCGATGAGTTAAAAAACTAACCCAACAATTCTGCTGGTAACAATAATTCAATTGACAAAAGAATAAAAAATCAATGAGAATCAATTTAAAACTTTGCTATAAATAACACGCAAATCTGATACTACGAGTAAATTTTCTTTTCTCGGCTATATTCATTTGTTTTACTGCAGTTCTATTTTTAAATTTTCCTTTTTTTGAGATTAAGAGCCAGTCTCTCCATATTTATATAATTTAATCTAAAAAGTTTGCATACTTATTTAAAAAAATCATTTCAAAGTAATCCTGAACTTTGATGCAGTTTATGAGTCCGTCAGTTTAGTTTTCTTTGAAAGTATTTTTAGATCCTAATTCAAATGTTAAAAGAGGAAAGACTTTTTAAGTCTTGTGGCGCGAAAATGTGCCCACTTATTGACTTAAATGACAAAGTAATTAAACATCGTCATGATTTCTCAAGATCTAATTAACGCTACCATACATGATGTACATTGAAAAACATTTTTAATGTTCGATAATGCGATTATGAATAACATTTTGATAACTTTTTTAAGGTCTATAAACCTCGTAGAATTATTATGTATCGGATAAATATGTAACATTGAAAAACAAATAATTTCTATGTTATGTGTAAAGATACTCCTAATTTTTGGGTCTTTTAATACCTCACTACACCATTATCTAGCTGTATAGAAAATGTGTAAGTATCTACGCATATCTGTAAATTGTTATTTATAGTTGTCTCAGAAAACTGGCTGTCACAGACATAGGTAGACAGACAGACCGGTGGATGAACAAAATGACGATTGTTTAAGGTTCTATTTTTGCTAAAATAAGCTTCGGAATCCTAACAATAATAAATTCGTAAACTTGTATTTGTAGGAATTTATAGTTTTATATAATTTAATAATTTAGATTTATTTGAGATATATCCATTTAGTTCAGTAGGTTAAAAATAATTCGTTAATTGTATTTGTCAATTCACAATAACTTATTATTTCAGATAACTGTTTCCTGTCGGTGATTACATTTGGAATTATGACACCAACAAATACCCTGGAGCCACCTCACGTGGTTGTCTTGGACGGTGGATTTTCAACACAACTGTCCTGTCATGTGGGTCACGTTATTGACGGCGACCCTCTATGGAGCGCACGCTTCTTACACTCGCACCCCGAAGAAGTAGTCAATACACATCTCGACTTTTTGAGGGGTAATTACTTTATTGTTAATTTTTATTCATACTTTCTATAACTTGTTATCTACGCGGTCACTACCAAATTCTTGCAGCAATTATTCGCACAGATTATTTTGTTAAATCTGGTATTAGTTCAAAATCCATTAAAAAAAGACTAGTAATATATGTAGGTATATATCATTTTTTAAGACCACGGGCCATAAAAATGGCCCGGACATTTGGAGGGCTTGCGTAGGGCCATGGGAAGGCCAACACGTAAAGGCCCCTTGACAAATTTAATGTAAATGTGGCGTGACACTGACCGGCGATTATCCCTGTCCACATTATGTACTACATAAGTTTAGCAAGAGTTTGTAAAAAATGCTTCACTTCATTTGATGCTTTGTACACATACACTTCATAATCAGAATTGTACAAATTAGGAAGGAGGTCCCCGAGATACAGGTCGACCTAGTTTGGGGACCAATGAGTTTCTAAAACTGAACTGTGTTTTATTTAATAAATAATTTTAGATTTTGATTTTGGTACACTCCGTCTACACTTTTGTTCGTCTGAAACTGACAACAAACAACACTTTAATTAAAATTCAAGACATAACATCTTTTGTTAAAGGCTCCGATTTGCATATTATTAAACATACAATATACAGACATTAAGCTCACGGTAGTTCGCAATAATCGAATCGCTTGTTTGCTTCAATAATGTATTATCTCGAAAATTGAAATTTTAGAAGATATATTTTTTAATCTTCAGGAATTATAAGAATAAGTGACATCGTTTTAAATACATGAAGACAGAAAAAATTTATTCGTTTCGATATAATTCCTTTTTGAAGTCAAAAAATCTCTTTTCTAAAATTTCAATTTTCAAGATAAATCATTGTTGAAGCAAAGAGTAAATAAAATCTTCTAGAAACTTGGTTTTATACGTAAACTTTCCGGAAAGCTTTTGCTAATTAATATGGGTAATATTATGAAATTCACATAAGTGATTTTCATACATAATAATTATGTAGACGACAAGAGAATTCATTCCTTTACTTATTTTTATTGTATAATAGAATATTCAACTTGTGACGATACAAAAATAAAAACAATCTGCGAGACCTTTTGAATTGCGCAATAATTTAGTTATTCCCCTTTCAGAGTTTGAATGAATTAAGACAGCTACAAAGAAATCTCAAACGAATGCGCAACGTAGGCAACGACAGAAGGCTGTCTGACTCGTGTAATACTTATGTACTCGAGACGCGAATACATGGAGTATCTACATATGTAATCGTAACGCCGTAAGCCTTATACGCGTGTTTTGACGAATTACGCGTTAGGTCGCTTTTAGCGTGTCATTTTCATGCATCTGACAGCGAGAGTGCGACATCGTCTCGTGTCATCGTCCTCTGAAAGCGCTTTTCTTTGCCACAAAACGGACCGTTTCTTTTCATAAGGAAAAGCTGAAAAGTGTCTGCAAGCAAATAACTCCCACGGGGAAAGAGCCTACTGCCTTGCTTTGCTGTCTCTTATAAAAGACATAATACGAAAAATATAAAATATGGCTTCGTGCTCAGTTGAATGTAAAGCACTTTTAGATATAAAATATAATAGGTTTTGCGAATAAATAGCACCCGGGAGGATCGCTTTAAATATGCATCGATTCCGTTTTAAAACTACCTTCATTTTATATAAAATTATCTCAGGTAATTTGAATAAGACGCAGCTGCCACGGCGTGATTATTATGATTGACGCTAGCGTGGCAAGTTGGTGGGTGACGCCGCTATTTCTGCCTCATCTGTTAACTACTTCACATTTGCATACAAAGGGGAGGGGGGAGGCAGGGGACTCGTGTCCCGGTGAACCTACCTAATGCCGGCACGTCGTATAGAAACTAGAGTCTCGGATACACAACGCCGTTGCCATTAATCACCTTGTCTGTCTAATACCTTTCCATTCGCAGGCCGTGCGCCGTCTTCTATTTATTACATAATTATTTTCTTCGACAGAAAACGGTTCCATCGACCTCGCTTCCTTATTATTGAAGTACTCCGGCTCGAGTTACGTTGCTAAGTTTTAATAACGTTAAATTGTTTATGCCTCTTAGCCGCACCCTGCTCTGTTAATAACGAGTAGAAATGCAGCATGCTAGATTTTAGACACGTTTCATTTTGAATATTGCAAAACTTATATAGCTTGGTTACTCGGAGGAACTGCAAAAGTAATTTTTGTAAAAAATTATATGTATTTAATGTGCACACCACCGACATACACTTGCGATTGCGTTTTTAAAATCCATAGCCCGGATCCTCTGGAAGAGATCTCTCTAAAGCGATAAGGCCGCCCACTGGTCCTGCCTTTAATGGTGGTATGATCACTGTAAATGGTTCATTTAATGTGTATGTGGTGAACAATCAAGCGTTTTCTATCTTCTATCCATCTAATTTGTTCTTTTTTACTCTAGATAGCATTTATGTAGGTTAATACAATTTAATTAAATTTAACATGTTTATCGTAGATGGCTTTCATTAGTTATTTTCTTGACTATTGCGTCAGTTTTAAGACTTTTTCTAAAACTCATAAAGGTCGTTAATTAATATATAACAATTTGTTAAAAATTCTCGCTTTCATAGTCCATCGAGCATACCAGTTGCTTATTGCGCTTTAAGGTGCATAATATTACTAACATAAAGCGGTGTTTTAGGAGGGTGCGTGAACTTTACTATCTAGTAATAATTTTTAAAATAAAAAATATATATATTTCAATGAACCATACTTTTAATTGATAATTAATTACAGATTTTTTATGTGTGAATAACAAAAAAAAAACGGCGCATTTTTACCTAAACAACATTCTTTTTACGTTAGTAGTAACAGTCCAGTTGATATTACATGTGTCTTATTTGTTTTATAATTTTCGGCAGATGGCGGTAGGAATACAATAAAGTTCTAATGAATAAAAATGGTTATATGTTCTATATTGTTTTAGTGTGTTTAAAATAATATTTTTATGATAGATAACACATCTAGAAATAAATTGAAATTACTATGTTAAAACCCAAATCTAAAAGTGATTGATAGTTTTTCAGTAAAGAGTACCACAAAAGTGCATATTATTATGAATATTTGTTTTTTGAATGTTTATGCTATTTGTTTATACTACAAATAGTATAGATACACAAATAATAGAACATTATTAATATAAACTAGAATCGTAAAATATAATTCATATATCAAACCGTTATTAACTCAAAACACAAACATTTTGATTTGTTTTTATTGAATTGTTTATTGTATTCAACCGGGTATAGAACATAATTTATTTGGGAAAATACAAAAGGTCCCCGAATAATACGTAAAATTTACGGGTGCAAAGCCTTGGGGACAGTCAAAATAAGTTTATAAACAACTATGGCTATTTCAGTGGTCTTGACAGCGTAAATTTCGGCCCAGTCCCATGGGAACACTTGCATTTTTGTTAAATAAAAAGCATTCGCTGCGGATCTCTGGCGTCTACGGAGCAACAAAGTACCTATACCAAAATTTATTGTAATCGGTTTAATAATATTGTCGGTGAAAGTTAAACAAATGTTGAGTTGCTTTTGTATTTATAATACGCACCCATATTTGTACAGTTTTTCACAAAATTAAAAATCGGGCAAGTGCAGTTTAATTTACACGCAATGAAAGATTCCGTACAGGTGTTGAATGTCTTATGTCTTTGTCATTACGGAAAGTGTCTCAGAAACTATCTACTGAACTAATTGTGTAATTTTATTAAAAATATTTTTAAGATGTCATCTAGAATTTCTTCATAATTTTCCAATCTTATTTTTTTTATTGCATGAGTTCACCAGACAGGCAGACGGCCCACCTGATGGAAAGCAGTTACCGTCGCCAATGGAAATGTGTAACATCAAAGGTGCTATCAATGCGCTGCCGCTCTCCAAAGGGAGGCTCGAGCCTCGCCACTAATGTCTGTACACAACTCAAGGTTGTTATGGCAGCATACTCTAGATCACGGGTTATAGACATCCAGGCAGGCGAATACCCTACCATCTGGAGAATCTTCCATCTTATTGTTCAAAAGTTAGAGCATGATATTCTTATTACGACTTTAGAAGCAATATCTCACCACCTATTGCCTTAAATAAATAAACAAGTATAAAACATCGTTATGATTTTTGAATACCTATCTAACGATATTTATATGAACTAAAATTGTATTTTTTTGCATGTTACGGTGTTACCTCTGATTTTGGCGGCATATTATATAATTTATAATTTGATTTATATATGTTAAGTATTTTTTAAAAAAAAGGTTGTGACATAAATAATTACATAACCATAAATGAGATTCTGTGAGAGTTCCATTTTGCCGATAAGACTACAGAACCCTAAAAAAGATATAAATATATTTTTAAAACTATTGCATTAATTTACAGCGGGAGCTGATCTGATTATAACTAATACATACCAAGCTTCGGTGGAAGGCTTCATGGAACACATTGGGTTGACGCGTGAACAGAGTTGCGACCTAATTGTACGAGCAGTTGAACTGGCCAAGCGCGCACGAACGATGTATATTGATGAATATCAGGACCAATTGCAAAATGGTAAGCGTGATATATTATTTTATTTACCTACATGTTTTATCATTATCCTAGCGTTGAATCCTGGTTTTATTTGAAGCGTCTGCTTATCAGTCTTCTGCATCCCTTATTATGAAACCGTTGGCACGCTATTCACAACGGTACAAAAAAGTACGAATAAAGTAATAATCAAAACAATAGATTTTGGATAATTTATAACAGCCCATAAGCATTCTACTGCTATGCCCAGCTCCCGTATTTTTAGGAGAACTGATATACATACCACTTACTATGCTTATCCACGGCGCATTGGTGGATTTTCCACATCTGTTATAGGTTTCATTACCACGATTTTGTTCATCGGCAGCTCGTGGTAATTGTAACAATACGCATATTAGGTCAGATTAACTGCCTAATTGATGCATGCTTCCCATCCCACCACATAATATGAGTGAAACGCGTATTCGTTAGGTACTAAGCTGTCATTACTCGATGGATAATATAACACGGTGTATGATTAATGATTATATTATTATTGATACTAAGAAAGTTACGACGTAGGAACATCCAGTTCATTAAATTTCTGCTGATTTGCTGAAAGATCTTTCAAAATAATTTGTGTTTCGTTGGCCACCGAGCGGCGTCCCTTTCCAGAGGTCGTGTGCAAGCACGCATTAATTACGCTTTGTAAGGGCTCAAAGGTAGATATTTCGAAAAGTTATGTACAAGGAATCTCAACGGTTCAGAAGAGCCTGGCGAGAACTTAAAGTGTGAGTTCGTTTGTTACCCCCGGCAAATGAGCCTGTTATCAAAACATTATTTTATGTTTACTTTGCCCACGTAAATCTAATTTCGTATCCCTCGTCTATTTGTCAGTTAAAGAACGTATGTACATGTATCGAACCGACCAATATGGCGTAAAGAGGCCCTAGTGCAGTAGCGGGACAAGTATGGGCTGAGTTGATAAATATCCAACTGTTTTCTTAATAATTAGAATTTCAATAAACATTAGAATAATGTATACAACTTACTCGTATTAATTGATATGATTGGGTGGGTAGATGCTATAAACATGTTACAATATGTTCTTACAGTATATAAAAGATCGGGCACTAAAATACTATACCATTTTCTTACAGTCTTATTCATATTGAACTAGAGTAAGTTTGTAAGCTTATTTAAGAACCGTAATGAAGCCTACAAACTTACTCTAATACAATATGAATACAACCGTTACTCTTTAAATATAACGATCAAAATAATTTTAAGTGGGTACTATTTACACGCTATTTGACTTGTTATAATTTTAACATCTACAAAATCCAGGAGGAGGCTGCGACGTTTTATCATATATTAAAAAGTATCTCAGATGAGTTGACTGTCATGTACCTTATTATAAAATATATACTCGTAAAATAACACCTTGTTGTTGTTATAATTACCTATTATGTCTTGATTGGGAAGGAATAAATAGTAAAGAAAGTATGTTCATGTATCAAAGCGACCAAAGAGGCCCGCCCTAGTGCAGTACCGGGACGTGTATGGGCTGTGTTGATAACTAATATCATACAAAGGGGTTGGTCGTGGTTGTTGTGAAAAGGACATAGACAGACTTGCAAACATCCAAGAAAGTTACTTTTTACCTTCGAAGTGTATTAACAAAGTTTTTAAATTAAATATTGCAAGTAAAAACAAAAGTTATTTTTCAAGTAACATTTATATATTCCAGAAAAATAAAAAGTTGATGGCAAAATATGGAGTCAACCGCATAAACAGTCCCTGCCTTTCGCTGCTCTCAAGCCGCCAAATATACGCGAACGGAGCCACGTTAAACCCCGCTATTTGAAAGTGAATTTATATGTTTGTTACACGAGTGTACATTTGCACCCTAGGCGAGTTGTTCGAGCCATGATATACGTGAGTTCACGTGTTCTAGGCTAAGCAAATGTTATTTTGAGGTCTGTCTTGGTTTTTTTTATCAAGAAGAAAAATGCCTTTTGCATTCCTATCTGTCTGGGGGCAAACAGTAAGGTAGACTTGTGGCGACAGCCAGTCTCATACTAAATCTATCAATGTTTCTTCAATCATCCGAGCCAGAGTAAAGCGGCTGAGCCGCCTTATGTACATGTGTACCTGCCTTCTGGCAGGCCTCTCCATTCCCAAGGGATCAGCGTCTCCGGCGCTAAACTAGTTGAGTTCTGAAGCTAAACTTGGACGTAATTAAAATATATCTAGTATGTACAAGATTATTGGAGGATACTGACATTTAATTTTGTGTAATATATATATTAATATACTGTGATTTACCCTGCATTTATTGTTCAAAACAGATCATCAACCGCTGGTGGTAGGATCTGTGGGTCCATATGGTGCCCATTTACATAACGGCTCTGAATACGACGGAAGTTATGCAGATACTACATCTGCAGAGGTAATATTTTTGGTCTGATTATATAACTGACCCTGTCATCACGAATTTCACTACACGACAAAACGTCATGCCTGTATGCTTGTGGATTAAGCTACTAAGGAGTTTTCAACTTTGCTTTGCTAACGTAAACATGTTCAATATTCTGCTATATTAGAATTTATGAACATTGCTTCATATCTCAGGCCGCTAAGGATGCCGAACACATTTCCTTAAACCGGTATATTTTATTTATTATACCTACAAATTATTATTTAAATTTAAATTATAATTTTATGAAAATTTATTTGTATTTAAATTTGGGGATTAACACACTAATATACATATTCTGACCCATATCACATAGAAACCTCTTCCAGAATATAAAATACAATACTAATACTTGCTTTATTCCTTTTATCACAAATACTCTATCAAGTTTTATAATGTAACTAGCAACCCAGACAGACCTTGTCCTGCTCCGAAAACCTAGGACCCGATCCCAGCACCACCTACCGTTCTAATTGTGGATTTAAACCATCCAGGAACCCACTCAAACACACAAAAACAAAATCACCAAAATCGGTATAGGTGATTAGGAGGATTCTAGAACCCGATCTCAGCGCGACCTACCGGTTCCAACGGGATAAAAAGTATCCTATGTCGGTCTCCTGGTTCTAAGCTACCTCGCCACCAATTTTCAGCCAAATTGGTACAGCCGTTCTTGAGTAATAAATAGTGTAACTAACACGTCTTTCTTTTATATACCAAGTCTTGCCATAAATATTCTAACAATTATTTTTTTCTATTGCAAATAACATTTATAAGTTTTACAGTGTGTTAGTTTAATATATAAATATAAATCAATTTAAAATATAAAAAGCTTATTCGAAGAGGTCTCCATTGGCTGCAATACAGTCCTTTAAACGTTGAGGCCAGTTATCAATAGAAGCACGCACTCTTTCCATGGGAAAATTCTTCACTGCCAATCATATGGATTTTAGGGACTTCAAATTATCATGGCGTTTAGAGCAAGCCGTACTCTCTAAAACTGACCATAAAGCATAATCCAGCGGATTAAGATCGGGACTAGACGACGGCCAGTCTTCAGCTCTGATGAAGTCCGAAACGTTCGTTTCCAACCAAGACTGCGTGGACCGAGCTTTATGACCCGGCGCCGGGTCTTGCTGGAAGGACCATACTTGGTTATTGAACATTGTGTTGTTGAGGGGCTTAACTACCTTCTCAAGAATGGTATCTTGATACACTTGTGCCGATGTTTTGATACCTTTTTCACAAAAATATGACTCAATCACTCCTTCAAAGCTAACACCCCACCAAACCATCACTGTAGACGGATAATGCCCACGTTGCACTCTGTCGACTAATTGAGAAGCTTCCTTAGAGTTTTGAGCATAAATACGGTCATATTGTTTGTTGAAATATTGCTCAATTGTAAAAATTTTCTCATCCGTAAACAAAATTTTTCTCTGACCTCCCTTTGCGTACCGCTTCAGTAGTTGTTTCGATTTTATCACCCTATTCTTTTTTAAATTATGAGTTAAGAAATGATCATTGCGTCTCTTATAGGCTGTAAGTCCTAAGTCATCTTTTAAAATACGCGACATGGTTCTAGGTGGTATCTTTATCTCCCGAGATAAAATCTTTTGCTTTCGGATAGGATTTCTTCGAATTCTTTCCCTTACTGCTTTGACCACCTTTCTCGTACGATAATTACGTGGATGGCCCGATCTTTTTCTGTCACAAACAGAGGAGGTCTCATTGTACCTATTAATAGCCCGGTACACAAACACTTGAGTAATACCAAGCGTATGGAAAGTTTTAAAAATTGCATTTGGCTCTATTTATCGCCCCACTCCATTTTAATATCGCAAAATGTTGTACAATGTATTGGCGCCAAAATGAGAAAACACAATAATCATATAAAAATGACTGATTCCAAATTCAAATGTAATATTTTGTTTCTTTTTAATTGTAACAGTATTTATGACCAAACTAAGTATATAAATTATGTATAGTCACTACCTTTCTAAGGCCATAAAGAAGCAAGAAACAAATATAACAACTAAATGGAAGTATGGATATTTTGATATTGTTTTCCTTATTTAGTGTCATATTTCACAGTCTATATTATGAAGGCATACCAGCTGCATTCTGAATTTAAAATATCAAATTGATAACAGATTCGAAGTAGTGCTGATTGTTTTCTCACCATTTAAAACGTTATTTATAACATAACATTATAATATTACAATTGTAAAAATAAATATTTCACCTTTATATAAAACCAACTAATAGTTTAATTAGCTCATAACTGTTAATGATTGGAAACCCGTATCAAGTATTTTTAAATGTTTCATTTAAAACAATTTAAAGCTTATGATTGCTATGAATACGAATATATAGTTTTGTCATTGGCAAATAATACAAAGCTCGTGTCCTTTTAGTTTTGGTCGACAATCTGGCTGCTATAAATGCATGGCCCAATAAAAGCCATTGAAAGCGTTGGCTTTAACGTAAAGAGGGTCGTAAAGTTGGGTGCAAATTAAAATTTACATCGGCAATATGAAAAACTCCCACTCCATTTCTCTTGTTTTTTTCTTTGCCCCGACAACATTTGACAGGGGTGGACAGTTAATTAACAAAACCTAGAACAAATGGCTATCCCAAAAGAAATTTGAAAATAGCTAACGGAATATTAATTGAAAGTTAAATGCTTTTTTATTATTTATTTTATTAGGGGTTCAGTAAGGAGTTGATTGATGTTCGTACAGACTTAGTTCTAATTAATGCTATCAGAATCGTGCCCAGAACAGATGTAGGTACTTTATTTATAGACTAAGCAAACGACACGCAAAAAATTACAACACTTTCACACGCAATACTATAAAGAGGGCCAACACTGATATAATAATTAAAACCAATTTACTAATTCTACTCGAATTTTGTTTGCCTGTTTCTGTGTTCTTAACGAGTAATCTATACTGTTATATTAATTATTGCCCAAACTGGTCAATTTGTTTAATGCGAGATACGGCCGAAACTTGTGTGTAAGCTTCTTGGCCGAAACGATAACAACAGTGTGTGTTGCCAGTGCCGTAAATAGGGCGGTGACATCGGTGCCCAGGCACAGGGCGTAGACTCCGGGGGGCGCAAGAATGGCCAGACCAGGCAGGGCTATTATTTTTTCGGTTTGCGCCTGATAAGTTCCCGCTGCCCCCATAGTACTCGATTTCAACACATACGTACCTACCTACATGCCAGTATCATCAAAAACATCTGTTAAATTAGACAAAACATCGCGCTCATTTTTTTGGCAGCGCACGAGCGTATTTGTGTTCTAGTTCTTAAAAAAAAATAGACTTTTCTTCCAAAATATTAGATAATTAGTCCACCAACACCAAGGTCCTTGTGCGTTATTTTATCACCCTGATCGAAATAAAGTAGGCCTATACATAGCATTGTTCTAGCTAGGGTACCTATATCTATAAAAAACGAGGGCGCAGTTATAGAATCTCGCATGGGGCGCATAAAAGGCTATTTACGGCACTGTGCGTTGCATAGATACATTACGGAAATAAGGAATGTTTTTATAGTATCTTATTAATTTTCAAAGCTTGTTACATCTAGACAGGGCCGTTATTACCCGGGAGTCCAAGGGTTGCGTAGCACCCGAGCGCATAGACCTAGAAGGCGCAAGCCACATGCTTTCTATGCGTAATCTACTAGTTTTGAAAATTTCTTATCATTATCTCAACTAGATCAATAAATATCATAATTTATAGATCACACCACCGTCATTGTTAATAATCTACATATCAATACATGCCGCCCGTTGTACTCTTTTATCTTTTTCTACTACTGCTTGTTTATGCTTTGGTGTACAATTAGGGGTCATCTATCTATATAATGAATCATTTACTGATATTTACTCATTTTTTTTACTGAATGATTTTCGTACTCCGGCGCCCAAGTGGTTAAGAGGGCTCTGCATATAGATAAGTGTTACACGTGGATGCCCTAAAATACTTAATACTTTAAAAAAATCTCCCTCAGTTATAACTACAATACAATATATTCCTGATTTGGAGTATATGACAATTTTAGAGTTGCGACACACGTGTTTGATTCAGTGAAAAAATCGGGATGATACTAACTTTAATTACACATATACTATTTCTATTTCCATAGACAGTAAGGCTATGTATTGCACTCTTTTGTAATAATGAAGCTGGGTCATACATGAAAAGAGATGTATCCACCTGTTATCTATAGCAATAAATACAATTAAAGTTTCTGTCTGTGATCTCAAAACACATACCAAAATTAAAATGGAAATTGTTATTTACGATACCTACCTAATCAGAATGCCTATTATCAGAATTTTTGTCTATCTGTTAGGTTTTTGGAATTCCCTTTAAAATCGGTCATCAGATTTCGTTGAAAATTTTAGGGATTTAAATAAGATAAGATAAACAAGATCTTATCTTAAGTTTACGCTTGTGCTCCATCTTGATATCTTGCAAAGTAACGTTTAGAAGTTATGAATATAAATATTAATAATCCTGCACGAGTGAAGTTGCAGGCATAGCTAGTATTTACATACTATAAGATTAAACATACGTATGTAAGAGCTTATATAAGATTCTAAATTCACAGACAATGAGAGAATGGCACCTACCAAGGATTCAAGCCCTAGTGAGTGCAGGCGTAGATCTACTGGCTTTGGAAACAATACCTTGTCAGGAAGAAGCTGAAATGCTCTGTGAACTATTGCGAGAATTTCCGAATGTAAAAGCCTGGCTCGCTTTCAGTTGTAAAGTAAGTGCTCAATCATCCTTAGAAAACACTTAGCTTTATCTTTCGTAATAACAATACTAAGGCCTATAATGAAACTGAGCTTTTAGGGTATGTAGTTAAGATACGTTATATAGTATGAAACTAAGTTATTACCGCACTCAGAGAGCTTAAAAGACGGTTAGCCTAATAAAAAATGAAGATTTGTAATAAAATTAATACCTAATTTTGATACTAAAATTAATATTTTTGGAGTGAAAACTTATTTAGGCACATTGAGCTCTTTTGGCATGGGTAAAAAGCATTGAACTCGCGTGACCGTCACAAGTTTTCACTTGTCAAAAGGGTAAAGTATAATTCTACGTCTGACAGTTTTTTAAACATCTAATTCATTATAAAAATTATGTATCGAAATTTATGCGAACGTAAAATTTCCGAGATAAACGGAATCTTTCGTTCTTCCCCGGTTTATACATTTCCTATGTCTATATAACAAATTTCGTGGATGTCGAAACCAATTATCGTTGAGTCTTTTGGAAACTCTACATCCTAATTTTTTTAGAATTTTCCTTTTCAAAGTTCAAAAAATAATGAGAAGACAATTGTTACGATTTCTAAAGCTAATATAATAATATCTCCCCGGCTATTAACTCAAATAAAAAAGACTTAAAGGAAATAATGATTTTTGATATCTGCCTAACGATACTACACAT
This sequence comes from Dendrolimus kikuchii, assembly GCA_019925095.2. NCBI lineage: Eukaryota > Metazoa > Arthropoda > Insecta > Lepidoptera > Lasiocampidae > Dendrolimus > Dendrolimus kikuchii. The sequence continues at coordinate 14,308,937 of CM034390.1, forward strand.
AACTAGGCACATAGAAAATATATTCAAATTTTATATGTATGGCAGTTACCCTTAATTTAAGTAATAAGGCCTAATTTTTAGTTTTTTCGCGGTTTACATGGTTTTAAAGTAAAATGATATAGTGACAACAACTACAAAGAGGTGACTTCCATTATTTGAGACAGATTTTGTATTTACCTTTTTTGTAACAACTTTAACGGTAGAAATAAGGGGTTTTTATTTATTTCATTAGACTACACTACACCTCCCTATCAAATTATATTAATATAGACTCAGCAATTTTCGGGGATATAAATGTGAAATACAAATACAGACGGACAAACATATATAACGAAAACATAAGGGGTCCGTTGTTGTCAAAATAGCTCAAAAACCCCAAAAACTGCAAAAATAAAATAAAAATAAAATCTTGTATTCCAGGATAACAGTAGTATTGCGCATGGGGAAAGTTTTCAAAAGGTCGCAAAGAAGTGTTGGGAAATAAATTCTGATCAGCTGGTGGCCGTTGGAGTTAACTGCTGCGCTCCTTCCTTTGTTTCCAATTTAGTGAAAGGCATCAACGACGATCGGCCACATGACCCCATTCCTCTCATCGTTTACCCGAATTCAGGAGAGAAATACAATCCCCAAATTGGGTAGGTTAATGGATTTATTCTATGAATCATAGTTTTCAGTTGGTGACGTATCATTGTTCTAAGAATAACACAATTATGTGTATAATATCTATAAATGACACAATGATGTGTTTTGCTACATGTCTACCAAGATTATTGGGTACAGGACAAATGTTTACAGTAGTGCCGTACTGTCTTAAGTTTTCTTTTCGTTTTAAAAGCATAGTTACTAGAAATCAAATTGGATACGGACCTATTCACTTAAATTTTATTTTTATCATAGCCTTGGACATTGCCATGCCTTCTTTCTTCGCCTTACTTTCTATATTCATACTTTTTTAAAGTAGTTTTACAAATGACACTTTAAAGAAAACATATTTTTATGATACTGTGTGTACGTTAATACGTTAATTGTAATTTAAGATGATTTCCTCTGCAGCTGTTTGTAGAAAGGCTTGCTAAAGTTATGAATGATCTTATGGCCTATCGTTTGGTTTAAAAAAAACTCATTTCTCAACATATTTTGAAAAATAAAGTACCTAAGCTTATATCAAAAGCCGTGACTAAGGAAAAACATTTATTTTGATTTATGCTAGCTTTCTAAAGTTTTCAATCAATTACAGTTGGATAGATCGTGATAAATGCGAGCCAGTAGAGGTGTTCATCAAGGAGTGGTTAAACCTGGGCGTGAGGTACGTCGGGGGATGCTGCCGCACTTACGCTGCTGATGTATCACGCATCCGCAACAAAGTGCATTGTTGGCGAGACCAATATCGATTTCTAGCTAATTCGAATACCATTTAATTAATATTTTATTTGTATTTTTTTATAATCAATATATTCGCTATTATGCTCTATTAAACTATTTTCTGTATTTAATATGTAAGAATATAATCATATTTCCAAACACTAAGACAGTGTGTAGCTACATTAAATTTTAACGTAATATATTATTTATATTTTTTCATGATAATTCGTACTTAATAATATTGTGTACAACCTCTTTTGTACACATCTACAACTCGATCCTTATAGTCCAAGATCCCAGTCACCCCAGACTAATGTGATTGTAGGAAACATGAAATTTTTAGGATCGGTAGTTTAACATAAACTTAGAAAGGAATGGATACCCGATAAGCTGAAAGTGGGGCCGTTTTACAGGTAGCAGGTATCAAAGGTGAAAAAAAAACATGCTAACTTACGTCAAAGTACCAAGGCTAGTTTTTACATATGTCATATATGATATTGTTATAAACAAATATGTACAGTTGCCAGACACTTTCTGTGGGCCATAACTTTTGACAGACACTAAAAAAATCTGGGAACTTACGTCATTTTAGGAAGGCTGAATTTTATATATATTATCAAGTATATTATTTTAAAATATTTTCCAATGAGCCAGACAAGTATGACGGGCCAAACATCCTCCCAGGCTCGTTAAAGAGTTCCGCTGTACGAGGAAGCGCGCGAGCATATTTCTTTAAAATTGCATATTTCGGAATAGCACGGTCTTTCAGCAAACAGCTCATGTCATGACTTGTAATAACTCTTTAATATCTTTATAGATATAGTAGAAATTTCATTAGCTCTCCAATGATCTACTATATCGATCAAGACATTAAAAGTTATCATAAAGCATAATTATTTTATATCTAGATTACTAAAGTAAAAACCTATTATTCTGGAACAAACCTATTCTCAAACATCCTTTTTCCTGAAAAATACAATTTAGGTGTCTTGTGTGAGCCGGTATCTTTTAGGTAAGCGTGTTCTATGTTACATCAGGTGCAATTTCGGTCAAACGCAAACCTATACAATATAAAAAAAAACAATACTTTAAGTGGTAAAACCTATCCAAACTAAAAAGAAATATTCGAAGACACGGGGCGTCAGTCTCACAATATTAATTTAAAAGGTAAGTTTGCATATGAAAACATTTCGATATATTTAAGAAGAAAACTCCATATAAAAATTATTATATGACCCGAATATATTTTCTCCAATATTGACATTACATTTTCTCAATCTTTTTTATACATAAAGTCAAACGACCATAAAACCTGCAAAGAGTTTGTACATACTCCCGCCTAAGACCAAATTGACCTTTGGTCTTTAAAAATATACATTTATAACACACTCTTAACTAATTGTTTACAATATGTATCGTTTTTCCCAGTTACACATATCCCACATATTATTTACTCAACCTACTACGTTAATGTCTGTTCGTCGTCATAAACATATTAAAATAACATAAACACTAATTCCCTTATAACAATAACAATAATATTTACATACTAACAAACTTGAACTTGTATAATAACTTAACTAAAACTCTCTCTGTAATTATACGTATACTATAATACCTTAAAATAACATAAACTACCTATACCTATCTATGTACTTTTTGCTCACTGATTGTTGTTACACTTTAAATTAAAATAGATCTTCGGAATTGACTATGTTTTGTTTTTAAAGTGACTATCCTAATCAATTATAACGAATTCAAGACCTGTATGAGTAGCAATAATTTTTCCATAAAGCCATCGCGATGAAATAATAACCATTTATAACGATGGAAAAACCGTAACATATATTCATTTGATCTGTGAAACCAAATTGGTATCAGGTACACTAAGCTCTTTACATGTTGCAAACATCTCAAAGAATTTATACAATAAAACTTACGATAATCGTCCAACGTAACTCTTGTCTTCATATTATAAACTATCATCAATTTTTCATCTATCTTCATTGTCATTTCTTCCTTCACAGCATACTTTACTCTTTTATTTATAATTTCTTGCAATAAATCATTATTATTTATTGTCCATTTTTGCATTTCATAACCTGCTTTATTAGACAAACTCTTCGACCCTTGATATGTATTCACTCCTTTCGCAACATTTTGACATCTCATCAATAACTCATCCATATATAAACTATTATTTACTCTTACAGCAGCTAATTTATGTTCTTCTTCTTCATCTGACACCAATCCTTTTAAAGATGTTACTTTCAGACATAGCGTATCTGTAATGATCTCCTCTTCAGTTTGCAACTGTTCTTTGGGTAACTCTACATCCGACAGAATCTCTGGAAATCTATTTATTACATTTTCTATTATTCTGCAATGCATAACATTAATTATAGGTGAACGGTTTGTACTTGTCTGGACTACTCCAGACAAAATCCACCCCAAACTAGTAGATTGGGCTACCACTGTGTTACAAGGATTTCGTTTGATACCACCTTGTATAATACAGCTATATACGTCTGCTCCCAACAACATGTCTATACGTTTTGGTATATAGTACTGAGGATCAGCTAAATCCATATTATGCAACTCTTCCCATACTAATCCTTCCACTTGCTTAGAAGGCAAAGTGGTAGTAATATTGTTCAATACGTACGCCTCAATCTCTAAAGAAAAGTTCGGATCAACCAGTGACCTTATCTCTAAGTTAACCATCGCCTTTGAAACAATATCTTTATCTCCTCCTAATCCAGAAATGTAACATTTTCTGGGAATTTTCTCTAAACCTAAATACTGTACAATTGATTCGGTAACAAATGACGACTGTGAACCTTGATCTAATAAGGCTCGAACAGTGTGATTTAAACTATTTTTTGATTTTACTTTGACGAGTGCTGTGGCTAAAAGAATCTGGTTATTTACTTTTCCGGTTGAGAGACAAGTTATAGATGTCTCTGACTTTTCCATTAATGCAGAACTCGTAGATGCTTCAGCCTGTTTATCCAATGTCTCTTTCTCCGCAGAATTATTAACGCTATCTCCTTTTGATTTAATATTTGAAGAATGAAGTAATAAATTATGTTTCCGTTTACACACGCGGCATTTTATTGGAAATGTACAGACCTTTACAGAATGATTGCTACTCAAACAATTAAAGCATAAACCATTTTCTTGGACGAACCGACGACGCGCAACTACACTCTCTTTCAAAAAACCTTTACAATAAAATAATTTGTGACTTTCATTACAAAATGGACATTGCATCTTTACAATATGCATAGTTTTAAATTTATTAAAGTTTTGAGGAGGGCGATAACAATTGTTATTTTGTTGTTTTTGAATTATGTTTGTTTTCTTGTCTAAAAACTCAATGGCTCTGTATCGACTAGTCAAAAAATCTTTAAACTCTTCGAATGAGGGCAACTCATCGGAAGATTTTGAGTTTGTAAAATTAAATTCCCATTCCCTTCTTGTTTCACTATCTAACTTAAGCGTAAGAATATATATAATTAATACATCCCAAGTACTTACATCAATTCCGAGATCAATCAATGTGGCTAAACAATCATTAGTAGTATCTATAAGTTCTTTAATACCCCTTGCTGTTTCTGATTCTAAGTTTCTCTGACTCAAAAAACGTTTCAAAACATGATGACAAATGTATTTTTTGTTATTATATCTTTCCTCTAATAAAACCCAACATCTAGTATAATTAGACCCCTGAATAGGTATATGCTTAAGTAATTGTTCGGCTTCCCCTGACAAACTAGTCTTTAAATAATGAAGCTTCTCTACATTGTCTATATGAGTATTATTGTGAATCAATGACTTAAACAAATCGCGAAATGAACACCATTCTGAATAATGCCCTGAGAATGTTGGCAACTTAATCTTCGGTAACTTAATCGAAGTGGGATTATTTAATTTATTTGTTTCCTCACATTCTATAAAATTAAACCGTTCTAAATTTCTATTCAATTCGCTTCTATAGTTATAATAAATTTCCTCGGTTTTATCATAAACATCCTTAATAATATAGTCTGTAGTCTTTAAAATTTTAATATCTGAAATTTGTATCAACTCCTTATGTCCCTTTATAAACTCCTGCCACTGTTTTTCTACACTATCTAACCTTCCTACTACATATTCTTTCGTTATCCTATCCTTAGGCGACTTTTTAAAGTTAACCTGCGCCTTTCTTATCCTTTCACTAAGTTCCTCTTGAAAAAATAATAGTTGTTCCATTTTTGTTAACATATACAATTACCAATAATAAAATACACCAGTACTAATGACTATTAACACTTAGATACATCTAGACACCTTTCATATTATTATTAAACAAATTTTTCACAAATACCGCACTGTCCCCGAAATAAGTAAAGTCAATAATAATATATTTCCAAAGTTCAATTTCTTTTAGATAGTTCTTTCTTTTTCTCCAAAGAAAAAAAACAAAACACTACTCACAATTTGCTATCACTCACTTCCCTTCTAGAATTTTCCAAGTCTGATAACACCAATTTCCTCCCGTAGACTGACGATCCTCCCACCTGCAGGCCGTACCTCGACGTGTGTGTGCATCCAGTATTATCCTCAACCCGGCACCCACTCCGCCGTACGTCCCTTATGCACGTAGATTTGGTAACGTCGCCTTAAATCTGCAAGCCCTCATCCATGCGGAGCCGTACCTCGCCGCATACGTAAATTTATATGACCGAAAACGTATCGCCGTACGCCTCCTTGATGCATGAACGTATGAAGTTCTCCTAGAACCACCGCCCTTGATCCCCCCGGTTGTATTTATATTATTCGAGTTTCGGCACCAAAATGTGGACGTAGGGACGATGGTTATATCGTATTTCGATATATTTAAGAAGAAAACTCCATATAAAAATTATTATATGACCCGAATATATTTTCTCCAATATTGACATTACATTTTCTCAATCTTTTTTATACATAAAGTATAGACTCTTCTGCGACCATCTGCACCATATAAACATGTCCTACACTCGTCCGTGAACAATACGGAGGTCCATTGCTCTTCTGTCCAATTCAAGTGATCACGCGCAAGTCTTAACCGAGCTTGTCTGTGAGCTACAGACAACTTTGGACCATTCGCTGGTCTAAAAGGGGTGATATCCGCTTCCTTTAACCTTCTTCTTATTGTTCGTGCACTCACGTTTACTCCACGCACTTCATTAAGCTCTGTTTTGATGTTAACAGACGTGAGGAAACGATTTCGCAGGGAAGTTGTAACAATAAATCGGTCATCACGACCGGTGGTTGCTCGAGTCCTGCCTGTACCACGTTACTGTGGTACTGTTACTCCTTCTGTAAGAACCTGTCTCCACAAACCTTCTGTATATACGAGAAACCCTTTGCCCACGACAGTGGCAGCACTAAGAACAGCACTTTCAGAAGAATGGGACAATATTCCGCAAGATCTTTTAATAACCCTAATAAAATCTATGCGGAACCGATTAGAATCCGTAATAAGGGCACGTGGAGGTAATACTCCTTATTAAAACATAAATAAACCCTTGCATAAAGTTTGTGTCTATTGTTAAAACCAATTTTTTAATTAAACCAATTTTCCTTAAATTTCTGTTTTTTCTTCAAAAAAAGCCTTGAGGTCCTTTCCAGTACACAAACTTAAACTTAAGGATATGACCCTACGCTGTTTTAAAGTTCACGAACCAATCTAGAGGTTTCAATTTAAATCTGTATAGAAAGTTTGCATACTTGGTTAAAATATTTATTTCAAAGTCGTCTATTACTTTGATGCAGTTTATGAGTCCGTCAGTTTAGTTTATGTCCACTGCTTCGCAAAGTGTTATTGCTGTTAAGGAGAAGAAGCAAGAAACTTCCCAGCAACACGTCTAGCTAAAAATTGATCAACTCAATTTTTTTTTAAATAATTTTTATACAGAAATATGTTACACAATTACTTACCAAGAATTAATGGAGTTGTAGCAAACAGTGGATACTCAGTAAGACAAATACACAATATAAGGAAAGACAAATATTATTATAGTTATAATAATGACATGACGTACTAAAATTTTATACTGCAACATATCTCCAATTCCTTACATGCTTGGCAAGATAAAAACGTTACACAAAATATAGTACAAGAAGTTGGAACGAGCTGCTATGTAAATGAAGTTTTGTCATTTAAGTATTCTTCAGTAGTGTAGTACTCCTTTTTTAGCAAAGTACTTTTTAATTTGGTTTTAAATTTAGTGAAAGGCAGATCTAACATTTTATTCGGAATCTTATTGAAGAAGCGTCTGCCAAGCCCCAAGAAAGCGGACCATAATTTTGCAATCTAAAAGATGGCAATATCAGTTTATTATATGGCAATATCAGAGAATAAGTACCTGTCTTTAATTAATAAATTCAGTATGAAAATAGTAGTTTTTATTTCGAAAAAACTATAAAAACAAATTCAGATTTACAGTTTAAATACACTTTTTTACATATATATATATATATCGTGCGTACCTACCTGCGTTGTACTAGATTTGTGGTGTAACAATGTTGTGAAAGCTTTCTCTCGTCTTCGCTTTGTCATTTTTTATGAACACCCCGTTTCGTTGCCTACGGAAAAATAGATATTATATATCCACTATTGGTTGCCCATATTGGGTGTATGCTGTGGAGGTATGTTTTTATTCTCTCAATCTCCATTTTCTTTATACCCTACCTAACCCTTTATTATTGGGTCGTAAGGATATATTTTGTTGTTGTTCTGGTGTGTTTGCAGGGATTTGTAGTAATATATACCTAAATAACATACATTAAATATATTAACTGGTGTTAATTACGGGGATTAATGATTTTAAACATACACACTCTAGATTTGTTATATTCAGTCATTCTAGTCAGTGGTCTTTGAGTAAGGTTTTTGTATTGGTTAACCCTTTACTGAGAAAGGTATATTGTATGTAAGAGTCATCACTCTATTACCTATAGGAGAGAAGCAGCAACCGTAAAATCCAGTATGCGAGGCGACAATAATGACAGGCGAAAGAGCCGATACCACTAAGTGGGAAAATTAAGGTGTGGTCGAGGAGATGAATTCAGCAGTCCGCACATGAGTTCAAAGTACAATCCAAATTGAACGTGGATGAAACCGCAAGGCGTTAGTAGTCTGTGATATCATAGTTTATATTATATATGTTACCTAAACACGTAACAGGTAGAGTGTTGGCCGCAAATCGGATGAGTGAGTACTCAGTGAACCGGGATAGTGCCATCACGGTACATCGATAGATTGAAATAGTTTGAAGACTAGAATAAACGTACACAACACTTCGAGCTTTGTGGTGGAAGTTATATTTGAAACTATATTAAAGCCTTATTTAGATTTGCATTAGTTATGTAGTTAGTTAATTTGTGAAAGTAGCAAGTAAGATAAGTTATCATTGTTTGGAGAACAATTTTCCAGTTAAATAATAGCGGTCGATCAATGGCCGGTTTATATATGTTATTAATCATTCACTTGCCTTGCCATCCGTAGAAATTTGAGATTACTTGTATGAAACTTATGTTAAATTTTTACCGCTCGTAGGCCGGGCAAGTGAACTTTATTATATTTCATTCAGTAGGTAGCCCTTGTTAATATTTGCTTATTATAAATTTGTATGTACCTTATACCTATTCCCTTAAAATATCCTTAGTCTAGCCTGCTACCTCTAAGTTTAGCTCGGATAAACCTCTAAGGGCTCATACACACTGTGCGGTTAGCCACAGCCGTAAGTTTACGTTTATATATATAGTATTATCTATGAGTTTATCTATGAGCTGCCCGATTGCATGAAGTATGCGGTTAAATATGCAGCTGGCCGGTTTGCGGTTAGGTACCAGCCGTATACTCTATCATGTAGTACGTATAGCCGGTTTGGCGGCAGTCACAGTTTAGTGTATAAAAATCAATTTCACGTACATTTCTTATATTATTAATTGCAGCCAGCTGGACGGTCAACGAGTCTTTAGGCTAAGCAACCTTGTTTATGTACCTACATATGTGGTAGCCTCCCCTAGTTTGTTTCTTTTGCTACATAGCTTCATAGCGCTATACCTGGTAGACCCAGTAATTTAAAAAAAAATACTGTGACATACGCAGACATACACAGAGTACTTTTATATACTGGAAAAGACATACGGACGAACATGAACATTTCACAGTTTCCGTTTTTGCTAAAATGAAAAATAAAATATATAATTAATAGATGATAAAAGGCTTCAACTTCATGGACATCAACGAAAAACCTTGATCTTGTAATGTTCCAATATTTCAGAAGGAACGTTCAGAATGTATGGGAGAGATTGTTTTAAAAACAATGCTATTGTACCGAAATCAAACGTTGCATATTTTAGAAATATTTATGCAGACTGAGGCTGGTGAGCATGGACATTTAACCCATGGTTCAAATAAAATAATCGCTGTTTAGCCATATAGTTTTAGCGATTATTTTATTGTAACCATTAGTTAAATATATATGAACACCAGTCTAAAGGATCAGTTTATGATGTGAGCATAGCACATTTCGTAATTAACTTCATGAGTGATAAAAGGTGCTCATAGCAAATTCTAATTTATTATTTCAATGAATTTAAATACGTTTTTAATGCTCATAGCACTATGTTTGTCTTTTTATTGGCATCATTTCAAGAAATTGCGAGAACGCAAAGGAATGCTCAACCAAACATCTCATTTAATCTACTGGGGACACATTTAGGGCTGATCTAAAAGCTGAAACAAAAAAACTGGTTATTTTAAGACTGATGACTTCTATAGCGTGAGTGATAGTTTCTTTGTCGTAATAAGCTACTGTATTGGTACTCAGACGTCTATTCTTTCATTTTAGCAATCAGAATTTACCAAAAGTATACCGCGTATCAATAATAGGTAGGCGAGCCTATTATCCGTGTAAACAAACTGCATACATATTTCCTATGCATACAAAAGTTCAAAAGGCAACATAATTATAAAGTTGTATAGCACAAGTGTCTATGTATCAACATAGAAACCGAGCAATTATTGAGATATGAGATGCAACCGCTAATAACTTGCTTAACCAACAATAGCCGATGTGCGGTTAATCTAAGAATCCTCGTCAGTGTATGTCCAACTAGCATCATAGTACTAATATATATACCTATGTATCCATATATACATATAAGGTACTATTTATAAAGCATAGACAAACAAAAGTAGAAAAATAGTGAAACGGGCGGCCATATCGCTAAAAAGCGATCTCTTTCAGGCTAGTTTTTTGGCAGGGATTGATAGATTTTTTATATTAACGGTGGTGCAGTTTATAAATAATGATAAATTATAAATATACACAGATATAGGTATTTTGTACAAAAACAATATTTGTATTTTTTTAAACTTAGTTTAGTCCATTTAAATTGTTTTATTATTACTTAAAACACAATATATGTATATATATATATATATATATATATATATATATATATATATATATACACATACATAATTATGACAATACAAACAGTAATGCTCCTGAACCTGATTTTTTAAGCACGGTAAAGATTCGGTTTGTCTTATGGCAATAGGTAACTCATGCTTTATTACTCTTTTCCGTGCATTTATATTCAGGTTAGAGGTCAGGCTTGTTCTATGACAAAAGACAAGCTTAAAGTTTGAAAATAATTTGAACCTGTAGAGGCAGTCTGAAGAACCTCTTTTCCTTAACTCCATCCCTGGTGAAACTCGAAATAAGATGTCCGTCGTCTCGTGTATTATTTCTGTGTCATTTCGAGATTGGTTCTAAGATTATTTACCCTCTGGCCAAAATCGAATCTCTAAGTGAGGAAAACTGAACATTGACTACGACTCGCCGTCTTTGTTATAATATTATTTAATATATTATTTTCGAATACGGGATTGGTGTAGAATTGTTGCTATTTTATTTTTATATTAATTATAAAAGTGTTTGATATCGTTAGACAGGTCTTGTATCGTAACGTTGTTAGGCACCTGATAACATATATATTTAAGTCAATAGGTAGAGAGAATTTCGCTTGTGCCGTGGCCTTTAACTTTTGAACGGTGCAAAATTAATTCTGATAAAATTTAAAATCACTCTCAAAAACAATTGGATTACAGTAGACTTGTTAGGTTTTGAGTACTGGGATATATTCAATAACATGCTTATTTGGAATATAATTGAGTAAAATATTCATCAAACGCGACATAAACTTGGGGAAGCCTGCGTCCAGTAATAAACATCGAATTGGCTGTGAAGTTAATGAAGAACTTTGTTACCTAACAAAAAATTAGTTTAAATAAACTGCTTATAGTTTCTAATTTATATTATCACTAGGACATGCCAGAGGCTTCATCCACGCTAGACTCCTGGGACACAAAGTATCGTATCTATCGTTTTAGTGAAAACTGTGTCGGATTAAGCTAATTTTAAGCACTCGAATAACAAACCGCTCCTGGGAAAAATCTCGCGGGATAACCGGGATAAAAATCATACATGTTATTACGCTTTATTATTATTTATTACGCATTACGCTAATTTGCTAATCAGTGACAAAAATCACATTTGAATACGTTTCTTTTAATCTGGCCATTTTAAATCATTCCCAGAAAAAAATCCGCGGGATTCTTAGGATTAACAGTAACGCAGATTTAAGTCTAAGAATTAGTTGTTGCTCAGCGAAAGCCGCATCGAAATCGGCCCAGTAGTTTTTACGTGAATCCCGAACAAAAAGACAAACCAACAAACAGACAGGCAAGAAATCTAAAAAATTGCATCGCATTTTTCATCGTTTATATACACTATATAAACGATGAAGAATACGATTCCAGTTGTTTATTGTTAAAACTTTAATGTACAGACACGGCATGTTTAGAATTTTAGAATATTACAGATGATATGAAATAAAACACTATATTTATTATGAAAATTATTTAATACTAGAATCAACATTTACTTTCTTTAGCATCCAACAATATATTTGTCGATTGCAACGCAGCAATGGCAAGAGTTCGGTCGTGTTTTTCTTCGTTCAGCTGCAACTGTAAATTTTTTACGTCGAGCTTTAGCGCTTTTACTTCATTCTGGAGTCGCAGCACAATAGTCCAGAGGCTTTGAGAGGCGTGGTTCGCGACCGACGTAGAGTGAATGGGTAGGGACGGAGACCGCACCAACGCTTCCAGGGAAGGAGTTTCGTCGTCACATTCTATAAACAGAACATATTAATCTCATCAAAACTGTCAATTAATATGTTTTAATCAATTCACATGGTCAATTTAATGTACCCACCTTCAAATGATACTCGCAATACTAAGCATAAGATATAAGTTATTCTTAAAATCATAGTTTAATATGAGTAAATGGGATTTTTTTTAATAATCTCACTGAGTTTAATTTAAGTTATTATGTAAATTAAATTTTTCATGAAAGTAATTTTATACGCGTGCAACTGTACGTTATATCTATTATTGGAAGTTAATCAAGCACCTTATTACATCAAAAAATAAAGTTTAAATATTGCAAAGGTACAAGCTTTTGAAATAAAAATTACGTTAAGTTCCAAATAGTGCAAATATTTATAATAACTTAGTTAAAATAAATTTCTAAACCTATTTTAGTTAGATGCTAATGGCACAGTAGACGCAATGTCTCTCGACTCAAGCTACCCAACCGCACTACATGCCATTACAGAAATATATAAGAGGTGCACTATTAAGGACAACTTATTTTAATTTATTTTTAATCACTGGCATTGTTTAATCTATGTACAAAGTTTGATGTGATCAAGATACATCACGCTTACTGTATAAACAAAATAGCGGTTCATTCTAGAGAGTACGGGAAAAAAAGGGGGATTTTCACAAGCATTTTAATGTGTAAATGTGTAATTAAAATATTTCAGCATTGAAGTTATTTTAGACTATTTTATTTAGGATACAATATTTAAAATATAATACATTAAAGACAATACCCAATATAAAAATAAATATTACATACTTATATATTAAAAAAAAACATGGCCACTTTATACTATTAGTTAAAGTTAATAAAATTGAATACATTACTAAAACAATTCACATACAATGTACTTTTGGCTTTAATGGTAATATAAAACTGAAGTGGGAGGTATATCCTAACAATGATTTTATCTATGGATCGGCAGTAGTGTCAGTAGTCACATTTATGTAAGAGATATGAGCTATAGTTTTTGCATTGCAGGAGTTGATACAATTCGGTATAAATAGTGGCTAACTCTTCATACAACACAATTTCAGACGACTTCCCCGTTACAATATGACAACTGTAACTCCAATAAAGTCACGTATAGGCACTTATTGCAATGCTCGCGTTAAATCAGATTTAAATCGTCAGTGAATGTGAGTTTCTTGTATATTTTCTTTAACCCTCTTCAAGGTCTAGGTTATGAAAGAACTTTTATAAAATTCAGTATTAATAGAAGGTAGTATTAAGACCGGATATAAACAGATGATATTATTATATTTTACCCGGGCAAAGCAGATATTTTGGTGCGGTTCTAATTTTAAATTATTCAGCTTTCGCCACTATTATTGGTAATTCCTCTATGATTGATATGTAAATAAGTAATGCACACCTGTCGTTAAAGTAGTCTTAAGTGCCAAAGCAATAAACCGTTAGCTATTTTCCAAGTTTTCCTTCTCCTTCTCTTCCTTAAATCTTAAACGGAATTGTATTATTTTTATTCCAAGCGATAAGTAAGTATTTATATTATCAACGTGAAGTGTTACTACATAGTAAAATAGCATTATTTCTATAAAGGTGGTGTTCCTGCAGATTTTTAAATAGCGTTAAGGGGTCAATTTATATGTCGCTAATCTAAAGTATGCCTTAATACATAGAGAAAAGATTGATATTCAATTAAAATAGCGTTGTCTCCGGAATCTATCGTGACACAAACTACACAGTTTCTGCCGCCGGCTAAACAGCACACGACCGAGTACATAATATAGACCGTATGTATCGCAACGTTAGGAATATGTAGTGCGCTTAAAAGATTCTAGTTTCATTTTAATATTTAGTGACGCCTCGAAGCCACTCTTATGATTTTCTGAGAAGTAAATTTTATTTTATAGATGTTTATAACGTATGTTGAATAATAAATGGCTGGAAAGTATGAAACTGAATTGTTTTCATGATACATTTCAGAACACAAGGTAAAAATATAAAAGCACCCATACATACATATAAGTATAACCCGTATTTGTTTATGTATACTCGTGTAGCATGCACAAACGTAACATACGTTTACCAATTGCAATTATATTTTATCATACATTTAAACCGCTAAGTAACTTTAAAACACTTTATACAACATAACCGTTATTATAATCTATATATAAAACGTTATTATCAGTTTTATAATCTTAAAAATATAATATAAAACAAGTAGAAACAACAATTTAAGTTCCTAATTATACCTCTTATTTTAACTATAACTTCTAAAGCATTTTAACTGCATTAAACATTCAATCAACTTTTAATTTATTTCAAATAACTGTAACCAAAAAGTTAAGCACTTAAATGAATGAATAAAATTTCGCAAAACATTTAAATCGAAATATTTATTGGACACGTTTAAAATAACTTTAAAGTCTAATATTACCTATTACATATTGTAAAAACATTCTTAAAAGGTTGTATTTCTGTCAAAATATATTAAAACATGAGTTAATGTTAACTTTGTGTATTAATTCATATTTAATAACTTACTATATGAGATATTGTAAGCCTTTAATGTAATAAAACTACGTTTTAACGGTTTTAAGCGCGGTAATTTTATTTGATTTTGGTTTTTCCGACGTTTCGGCCACTTTTCAGTGGCCGTGATCACGGAAGACAAAGATGTCAAGTGTCAACGAGTATTGTTAAAGTTTTATTTAGCCTACCGCCAACTTATTAATTTTAATTATTTAATTTTTAATTTTGTTTATGGTTATTATTTAATCTATGGGAGCCTAATCTAATTTACTACCGCTTCGCAACATGTTATGGCTTGAAGAGAAGAAGCGGCGCAAGAAACTCTTCAGCAAACATGCCTAGCTCTAATAATTTTATATAATATTAAAATGGGTGGAAGGAAAAATAAAAGTAATTATCAGTCAAGTTGGTTTGTGTTCCGTTGTACGCAGAAAGAGCTCACAGTGTCTTGAGGTCTGGCAGCTGGTTTTTGCTGGGTTTGGGTCTTAATAGTTTTGATAATTGGATCCCAAACAGGTGGTACTTGCCAACCATCTTCTCTATTGAAATTTGGGTGTTTTTTGATTTCAATAGCCTCACGTATCATTCTAGGTATGAAACGATTCTCTTTCGCGAGGATTTGTGGGTTATCGAATCTGATGTAGTGGTTGGGTTTATCCAGCGTGTGTTCACTGATCGCAGACTTCGTAGACCTTGTGTGTTTCATGTCAGCAATGTGTTCTTTTACTCGTGTTTTTATGCTCCTCTTTGTTTGCCCAATGTATGACAATCCACACTCACAATCAAGCTTGTAAACCCCTGCATCCTGGAGTGGGATATTGCATTTCACAGGTCTCAGAAATTGGGTAATCTTTTTCTGCGGCTTGAAATATGTTTTGATTGAAGCTCGCCTGAGGATGTGACCAATTCTGTCTGTGACCCCCTTGATGTAGGGTAGGGTAGCAGGGCACCGCTCAACTGAAGGTGGTTTGGGGCCTTTGTGACGTTGGTGTGGAGTCTTCAGCTGATTGCGTTGTAGAACTCGCTTGACATGCTGAAGCTCTCCAGCTATGTGGTTCTCGTCACAAATTTTCCGTGCTCTCTGAAACAAAGATTTGCCCACGGTAGCTAACTGACTAGGATGGTGGTGAGACGAACCATTAAGGTATTTATCTGTATGGGTAGGTTTCCTATACACCGTATGACCAAGAGTATTGTCAGGGTTCCTTAGGATGAGCACATCCAGAAAAGCTAATTTATTATTTGCCTCTAGTTCCATAGTAAATTTAATATTACTGCTAATGGAATTGAGATGATCTAGAAATGCAGAGACTTTATTGTTTGGGAGGACGGCAAAAGTATCGTCTACGTACCTTTTATACATCTTCGGCTTAGCCGGAGCGGTATCCAGTGCCTTCTGCTCGAAGTCTTCCATAAAAATGTCAGCTACGACAGGAGACACCGGTGAGCCCATGGCTACACCGTTGATTTGGTCGTAGAAGCCGTAGTCCCACACGAAATAGCCAGATGTGAGGCAATGTTTTAGTAGATCTGCATATTCCTCAGGCATGTTATTATCTATTAGCTTCCTTTTGACAATCTCAATGCAGTCTTCCACTGGTAAACTGGTAAATAAGGACTGGACATCAAAACTGACTAGTACTTCATCCTCAGCCAATGTCAAATTTTCAATTGCGCTGATGAAGTCGAAGGAATCCTTGACATGGTAGGGTGTGTTGCGCGCAAGGGGATGTTGTTTTTGTGAATTTTAGGTAACCCATACAGTTTAGGCGCTTTGGCGCAAGATGGTGTGAGTGCGGATACGTCTAAGCTTAATTTTTCGGAGTGTTTTTTCATAACCGCGATTGTTTGTTTGGTTACTTTATCCGTGGGGTCAGTTTTGACCTTTTTATAAGTGCTTTCGTCCGATAAAAGATCTTGTATTTTACTATTGTAATCAGACGTATCCATGACGACAGTCGCGTTACCTTTATCTGCACGGAGCACGGTTATTTCTGGTTTATTGCGAATGTTTTTTAAGGCAATATATTCAGCACGAGTGAGATTCGGTTTGGGTAGACGACTACGGCGTAAAACCGATGAGATATCTTGTCGTATAGCTTCCGCATCCTCTTTCTGCATGCTGTTCCTTACCAGACATTCCTCTACGTTGCAGATTATGTTTTCAAAAGGTATTTTTCGCGGGGTTATTGCGTAATTAAGGCCTTTTTCTAATACCGAAACGGTGTTTTTATCGAATGTTTGTTTTGACAGGTTAACCACCGACAGTGACATATGATTAGTGGTCGCGTTTCCGTGCACATCAACAATTGCTTCACAATGGAGCTCAGGTATATTTTTTTGCGCGTTCCTTGTACATTTGGTTGTATTTTGAAATTTGGCGGTTTTTTAGTTGTTCATATTACCTGACCTTTGCTCTCTTGTTAACAATATCAATGTAGTTTTGGAAATCAGTAACAAACCAAAACAAACATCTTGGTACAAGGAACGCGCAAAAAAATATACCTGAGCTCCATTGTGAAGCAATTGTTGATGTGCACGGAAACGCGACCACTAATCATATGTCACTGTCGGTGGTTAACCTGTCAAAACAAACATTCGATAAAAACACCGTTTCGGTATTAGAAAAAGGCCTTAATTACGCAATAACCCCGCGAAAAATACCTTTTGAAAACATAATCTGCAACGTAGAGGAATGTCTGGTAAGGAACAGCATGCAGAAAGAGGATGCGGAAGCTATACGACAAGATATCTCATCGGTTTTACGCCGTAGTCGTCTACCCAAACCGAATCTCACTCGTGCTGAATATATTGCCTTAAAAAACATTCGCAATAAACCAGAAATAACCGTGCTCCGTGCAGATAAAGGTAACGCGACTGTCGTCATGGATACGTCTGATTACAATAGTAAAATACAAGATCTTTTATCGGACGAAAGCACTTATAAAAAGGTCAAAACTGACCCCACGGATAAAGTAACCAAACAAACAATCGCGGTTATGAAAAAACACTCCGAAAAATTAAGCTTAGACGTATCCGCACTCACACCATCTTGCGCCAAAGCGCCTAAACTGTATGGGTTACCTAAAATTCACAAAAACAACATCCCCTTGCGCGTCGTAGCTGACATTTTTATGGAAGACTTCGAGCAGAAGGCACTGGATACCGCTCCGGCTAAGCCGAAGATGTATAAAAGGTACGTAGACGATACTTTTGCCGTCCTCCCAAACGATAAAGTCTCTGCATTTCTAGATCATCTCAATTCCATTAGCAGTAATATTAAATTTACTATGGAACTAGAGGCAAATAATAAATTAGCTTTTCTGGATGTGCTCATCCTAAGGAACCCTGACAATACTCTTGGTCATACGGTGTATAGGAAACCTACCCATACAGATAAATACCTTAATGGTTCGTCTCACCACCATCCTAGTCAGTTAGCTACCGTGGGCAAATCTTTGTTTCAGAGAGCACGGAAAATTTGTGACGAGAACCACATAGCTGGAGAGCTTCAGCATGTCAAGCGAGTTCTACAACGCAATCAGCTGAAGACTCCACACCAACGTCACAAAGGCCCCAAACCACCTTCAGTTGAGCGGTGCCCTGCTACCCTACCCTACATCAAGGGGGTCACAGACAGAATTGGTCACATCCTCAGGCGAGCTTCAATCAAAACATATTTCAAGCCGCAGAAAAAGATTACCCAATTTCTGAGACCTGTGAAATGCAATATCCCACTCCAGGATGCAGGGGTTTACAAGCTTGATTGTGAGTGTGGATTGTCATACATTGGGCAAACAAAGAGGAGCATAAAAACACGAGTAAAAGAACACATTGCTGACATGAAACACACAAGGTCTACGAAGTCTGCGATCAGTGAACACACGCTGGATAAACCCAACCACTACATCAGATTCGATAACCCACAAATCCTCGCGAAAGAGAATCGTTTCATACCTAGAATGATACTCTGCGTACAACGGAACACAAACCAACTTGACTGATAATTACTTTTATTTTTCCTTCCACCCATTTTAATATTATATAAAATTATTAGAGCTAGGCATGTTTGCTGAAGAGTTTCTTGCGCCGCTTCTTCTCTTCAAGCCATAACATGTTGCGAAGCGGTAGTAAATTAGATTAGGCTCCCATAGATTAAATAATAACCATAAACAAAATTAAAAATTAAATAATTAAAATTAATAAGTTGGCGGTAGGCTAAATAAAACTTTAACAATACTCGTTGACACTTGACATCTTTGTCTTCCGTGATCACGGCCACTGAAAAGTGGCCGAAACGTCGGAAAAACCAAAATCAAATAAAATTACCGCGCTTAAAACCGTTAAAACGTAGTTTTATTATGTATACAAGTCGCGAAAACTTAAGAAAATATTAGCCTTTAATGTATTTGGTATATAATACCGTATATAATATAATACAAGAGAAAAATGCATTAACTTTTTCAGCTTCATGTCAATTAATCAGTGCCCGCATACGCTCTACGAGCATTGCATTTTAGTACAGTTATTCCCGAGTGATATTCGGAAAAGAGGTCAAACCCATTAGTAGATTTAGTAAAAATATAATAATAATTTTAATGAAAAAGGCATGTGATGAAAAATTTACATATATATTATATTATTCCAATCTTTTACAAACTCATCTACATTAATAATATTAAAACAGTATAAGTTTGCGTGGGTAATACTTCATAATTAGTCAAACTATAGACAGGCTATACAGAACAGGGTGATATAATAAATGTAAGACAACATAAAAAAATAAGTAATGTATTATTTTGCCATCAACATTTTTATATTATGTAAATAATTTTAGATTTTATTATAATACTAGGATATGCCCGCGCCTTCCTCCACGCTTAACTAGAAATTCCCGGGACAAAAAACACTGCAGAATTAAAAAAAACAATGTAACCTATCATTTTAAAGAAAACTGTGTCGGAATAAGCTAATTTTTATGCACCCGAACAACTACAAACCGCTCCCGGAAAAATTCCGCGGGATTCCCGGGGTAAAAATATTTTATTACATAAAATTTGCCATCAATCAGTGAAAAAACCATACTGGAATTCGATTTATTTTATTCTGGCCATTGTAAATCATTCCCAGAAAAATTTTCGCGGTAGTCCTGGGATAAAGAGAACCGCAGATTTGAAGTCTCAAAATTAGCTGTCGATCAGCGAAAACCGCATCGAAATCGGTCTAGTAGTTTTTACGTGAATTCCAAACAAACAGACGAGAAATAAAAAAAATGCATCGTGTTCTCCGTCGGTTATATAGTCTATTCCAGTTGTTTTTGTTTAATAGCGTCAATTTACAGACACGGCATGTTTAGAATTATATAATATTATAGATTGTGTCATCCACCAGACTCAATTTTTTTATCGCTTTGTTTACACGATTCGTGATAAAATAAGTATCGAACTAATTTCTTAAACCAATTCCGCGATACTTGTATGCCAGAAAATTAATCCCAAGCTTCATTTAAACAAATAAATTCAATAACGAACAATTTGGTGTGTTATTTGTGTTTCAAGGTATTATGTTTATCAGAGTGATAAATAGCCCGTAAAATTGTCATGAGTACTTCAGTATATATACTATACTTCAGTCATTCTGTAATTATTTCGTGTTTCGGCATGCTAGTGATTCGCTTTTGATGTTTGTAATTCCTGCATTTATTTAACACAGAGCAAATCCCGAGCACGGCCGAGTGTGCACATAATTGCATTCAGTGCATATCTCGACTGTGTTCAATATGAAATGAGCGGCACGCGGTGGCGGCGTGCCGCACGCTGCCCGCAGTGATTACCCGTTGCAGAATCTAATAACTTGCCACGCTTCTCTCTATTAACCTTAACAAACTGCTACCATTTGGTTTAACCTTAACCAGTTTCGTCGGCTAATACTTATATAGTACTTTCACCAGCAAAAACAGTAATTAAACATGAAAAGAAACTCACAAGGGAAAATTTACATAAATATACTTCTACAAAGTTTATATTTTATTTAAACTGATTTTATAATATTTGAAAAACTTATATTATTTTGTTCACACTGGTAAAGAAAATTCCTAACAATTATATACACTATTTAATATTACTATTAATAAACACATCGGAAACATTGTTCCAACATGGGTTATATTAATTAATGCAAATTCAGAATACACTTATATAATAGACTATTTTAAATGGCACATGATGAAAACTCACAATAAAATAAGTCGTATACAAAAATATTCGTTTTCTAGAATCTGCAAGTGTGTTACAGAATAATGTTTTAGTAAATCAGGAAAATTATCACAGTTTGTCGGCTCTTCGTAAATGTATAACAATCGAACAAATAACAATGTTAATAATGCAGAAAGCGAATGAAATTAAGAACGAAATCAGCACAGAACGAGATTAAACAAATATAATTAAATTGTTTTTTTTTTTAATTAACACAAAAAGCAAGCGAATCAAAACTATGACATATTTAGAGAATAACATGCACAAGCTGCAAATTGAAATAAGACAACTAATACGCGCTGGAAAAACGAAGTGATCGGTCATAAAGTTCCTATCGTTTCGTTTCGCAATAATCTAAGGTTTTTATTATTCCTCATTGCTTCATGTAATTAAATAAAGTTAAGAAGTTAAGCACATTTTATATAAATAAGTAATAAAATACAAAATGATCTTAGGTACAGGCGCACTTAGACATAAGTATATTATATACATTATTCGCATCGTATTCGTTGACACGTCAATATGCAACTTCAATTTAAAATAATTTTATCTTCAACTGAACTGTCAGAATATACATATATTATAAAATCCAGAAACAACATAGTGTGGAATTTTACAAATTCCATAAAATATACTAGGCCTTTCGCGATCAACTATTTCTAATGTAAAACAATAGCGTTAACACTGGAGCTGCAGTTTTACTGTTGTTTATGGTGGTTTTTTAAAATATTTTTATAATCACTGAATTTATATTATTCCAGAGCGCAAAATCAATATTATATAAGTAAATAAGGTATATAAGTTATACATATATAATTATATTATAACTATAAAAGCTAATTAAATATAAAATATCTATGCTCGATACTAATTACTAAATAATACTGCACACATGCTCAATAAATTAAATCTATGTTCACATAGATAACACTTAATATTCGAAACGTCAAACAATGGCACCAACACACAGACAAAATAATTGCACAATATTAAGTAGTTTTTTTGGGAATAGCTTGTGAATAATATGCTAAGTGATTTTTAGCAGAAAGTTATGATTAAATTTGGTACTTGTTAAATGGTTTCCTTTGGATGATCAGTTAGTGTAATCAGCTTTGGTTACTGGCTATTTAATTATTATTAATTTGACCAAAACACTGTAATATATATTATATGAGATGTTTTGATATAAAAGTGTATCTACATTGATGAGGGATATGTAATAATATTTGATTTTGGGAGATTGTCGAACCTTGAGCATTTTAAACTAGGGTGACTACTTATGTCAATCAAAATGATGAGATTTGGTGAGTTGTTTAACGAATGAGCCACAACACCAGGTGGAGGAGCGCGCGGAGCGGGCCGACGGGGTCGCGGGGGCGGGGGCGGGGACGGGCGCAGAGAGCACTATGCGCAAGGGCACCGCAAGGCTCGGGTGAGACCCACTGCGCCGTTCACGTCCGCAATTTATTTTCTGCCTGTGCTCCTTTGAATATTCCCACAGGTTAGGATTTGATCGATTCAATTCAAATTTACGTTCCGACAATAGTCTTCTGGTCTCTGGACCTCGGTACAGTTGCATATCCGCCGCTGACGAACTTTTGTTACGTTTGACCTTGGAAACCTTGTTGCAACCGACATATTCCGGAGTAGCGCTTCTCTGGATAATCGGTATTTTAGTGTAGTTATAATGGGGTATGTTAGTAGCGGGTGCATGATATTGTACTTTACCGAGAGAAAAGTGGCCGCAGTCCACTGCAGGTGCGATATAAAGGCAGCCGCATGTAACAAAATAGAAAGATTCAGACTACCATTAGGCTAGATATTAGACGATTGATTAAACTTTGAACAAGTCTTCTTTGCACTTATTAAAAGCACATTTTTTGTACTGGTGTCTGTGCAGCCAAGCCAATTGATAACAGTCTGGTGAATTAGACGATGCATCTTGTTAGTAAAGTATGAAATACAGTATTTAGATTTGCCTGGGATATTCGGGGTACAATTTGTCTTCAATACTTAGCTACATATTTGGAGATTTCTGTAAATGCATAGTTTGTCATGTCATGGAGTTAAAATATTTTTACCCAATCACCAATCAGATTTTAATAAATATCTACGACTAGCTACTTTGTACTTTTAAACTAAAACATTGTATATTTGTGAGATAACTAATCTCTATAGTCAAATAAATTTGAACGTTTCTGATCTACATTTAAATAGATATATTAAATAATGTAAGATATTATACGAAGCATGCTGCGTCATCATGCATTTAGAGACATGTGCCTACATACCGACAATAAATATATTCGAATAACTTGATTATTATTGATGATTATAGTTTCAGCTATTAACACAAGAGGTGCTTAAATTATCATCATTACACTAACATCAGCAATCTTGAACAGAGATTCTCAAGCGCTACATATGTATAAGTATATGACTAGCGAAAAATTTGGTATTAATAACATATAATATAAATACAGATCTTTCACTCTAAGAACCAACTGATAATACGGTTTCTTGACTTCACATGTCTCCTCCGTGTTGACTCGAATATCTCCAGGGGTATATTGGGTACTGCATAATAAATACAGTTGTGTTAGTGGAAACTTTCGGTTTTCAGCAGTTTACGATATTTTATTTTTCTAAATATAAAATCAATGACTCTGTAGACGTAGTTTACTAACACCTTGTGATAATATTGATATTGAAAAGTTAAATTTAATATTTATCTCATTTGAAATGATTTACAATATTGGAAGACCGTTTGATATAGACGCAGGATTGTATACTGCATTAAAAAAACTATCAATTCGACAAACCTACGAATTATAACTAAATAATACGAAATAAACTCACCAGAACTCACAGCATTTCGGCAACGTGCTGAGGTGCAATATGCTTCAATAACTTTCAATATTAAAGCATCCTCCTCATAAGAGTTCGACTTTCGTTGATGCGGTGCGTAAGGGTGCGTCGGTCCTATGTTTTCGTCCGAGCCAACGGTGAAAGACTGCGGCCTTAGTGGCGGCGCGGGACGCAAACATGTTATACTCCAACCTAAAATAACAATTCGACTCAGGAACGACTTACATTACATAGTGGCCACGACAAACCCTGATATGGAACAAATAATTAAACGTACATTATCTATAAAATTATTGAACTGCAATAGAGTGGCCTACATTAATATGGAAACGTCTTAAGGTTTGTAGAAACCGTGCCGCATCCGTAAGATCCCCTTAGGAATTGCTGCTTAATGGTGCTCAAAATTAAAGATGCCAAAGACCGCGCGAAATGAAGGAGAAACAGTAAGAAAGCTCATCGGATTGCGAAAGAATTAAGATGGTGATAAGGTTTATAAAATTATTCACACACTTTGGGACGTTAATAGAGCTGATAAACGAACAAAACCCACAAGTGCCTCCTGCTGAGACTTTCACTTGTCCGTAATTTTACCGTGCAGATTATCTTTGCAATATTTCCGTTCAACAATATAGCACAATATTGAAACAATATGCACTGAACCAGTAAAATGTTCTCAAACTTACGTAATCAAAATGAGGCGTAGGTGCTTTTGCTTTTACCGTGAAAAAGTTGGAGATGAGAATCAATTTATATAAAAAGTAATTTAGAATAAAGCATCGCAGGGTCACGAAAAATTTGAATTTTATCATTGTCATCAAAAGCGCCGGATTGTGCAACTGTATTGAATTAGAAATAACTGTACATAATTCCGTGGCCAGCAATATTTTGATATCAAACTATATAATTAATAAAGAAAATTTATGGACGACCAAATGAAATAACTTTATGATACATATAAAAACAAACCTTTATTGCTGTAGTTCGCTCCAGCTGTGTCGATAAAATCAACAGATGAAAACTTCTTTCCTATTTGACTTTTAGTTTTGGCAGGTGATTGGTCCAGAGAGTCGCAAGAATTTAATAGCCACCGCGCCGATTGATTCTTTTGTTTGTTTTTTTGTGTTTGCTGCTGCGTATGTTGAGTGTAACTTTGATGATTATTGAATGAGTGTGATCTTTTGTGGTTGGTGAGTCCGGCGGATAAATCAGTATTGTTACTGTCGCTTATTGCCATCTGAAAATACATTGTTTTAATAGTATTTGTGTTTGATTCTAATCATAATTTAGTTAAGGGCTATCGGTCTTATTCATATTCAGTTAGAGTTTGAAGGCTTCTTTAAGGACTATAAAGAAGCCTTCAACATTAGTCAACCCAATGTAAATAAGACTGTATATAATATATAGGTTTTAATACTAATGGAAAATTCTCTGGCTTCACATGAATTACGCTTATCACAAACATCTATTACACATCATAAGCCTAAATGAGATACATGTAAAGATAATTGTGTTGTAACTACTTTAAAACAGCCAATTCAGCTTTTTAAAATAATAATATTATTAAGTAGTAACTAATAGACTTCCATTAAATAAAAGGGATTTCTAAAGGCATAGTTAATCAATAAATAATAATAATTTGTTAAAAAAAACCACTTTTTTATAGATTTAACATTTATGTAGCACAATGTTTTATATTATATAATCCAGATTCTAAGGGATTTTATATATGTATTTAAATATAACAGTAGCACTTTTGTACTTATAATCTTACAGCTTCGTTCATGGGAAGAACCGGAGATTGAAGCCTTTCCATGCACATGTAACGATCCTTCAATTGTTAGTACAGAGTATGATATCTACTTGCAGTGATAGTTTTATAGTTAGTAAATGATAAACACAGGCAAGGATGATCAAGTAAAGCACTGCAACACTGGGGTAACTCTAAAGTCAGCATTAATCTAATGGTTACGAAACTTCAAGGCAATATTATCTTCAAACCAGTGATACACAAAACAGTATCTCTTTACAAAAGAATAATCCTTGCCTGAGTCGGTGACCACGGTAATTGGCAACTTTGCTTTCATCCACCAGTGGGCATACAAATCCGAACGAT
The DNA here is from genome assembly GCA_019925095.2 of Dendrolimus kikuchii. NCBI lineage: Eukaryota > Metazoa > Arthropoda > Insecta > Lepidoptera > Lasiocampidae > Dendrolimus > Dendrolimus kikuchii. The sequence goes on from CM034390.1 coordinate 14,335,306, forward strand.
ACACCATAAAGCCCGCCTGAGCTTCAGCTACACCCTTCTGCAATTTAGACAGGTCCTCGCTACGAGACCTTGTTTTGCGCATCTGAGCTTCATCGATGCTCTGCCTATCTTTAGCATTAACATCACGATTGCGCAGAGTGTCAATCCTTGAAGGTCGTGTGTCGTACTTTTCATCAGGTGCTGCTCTATATATGCGCATATGGTAATGTAAACTAGGCTTACTGCGTTCGGTGATATTTAATGTACTCCATTGACTAGGTACAGCTCTGACATTTTTGGGAATCTCTAAATGTGTGCTGGGTTTACGATACAATCTAGGCGGAGGATTTGGTTTCAATTTAATTTCTGGCACATATCGTTCAATATTTCTTCTAATTGAAGTTCTTTTAATTTGCGACGACGGCAATGGAGGAGAGGCGGCATATGTAGATGTTAAATGAGTGGTAGACATATCGGCTACGTCCAAACTCGTCTCAGAAGTCACGCTTGTGACACAAGAAGTTCTAGCTGTGGAACCAAATGGTGAAGTACACCTACATTGATCTTCGTATGTAGCTGCTTCTATTTCAGACAGCGTTAATTTGTTTCGACGTGTTGAGTCGAAAGTTTCATCAGACAAATTTGTGAGAGTGTCTTTTAGTTGGCTTAGGCCCTTGTCATGGCTGTCCGAGTCATTACCCGCATTACTGGAGCCGGAATATTCATGCATATTTAATTCTGGCGATGCCAAATTACAGCTTCCAACAACTCCAGAATCTGATGACCTAGGACTTGGACATATTGATCTATTACAGCATTCACATTTCCTTCTCACTGTATTATGGTCAGACTGTGAACTCATCCTTTGCAATGTAGTGCCATCGTTTATACTATAAGTTTGACCTTCAACCATAGACCTGGACACTGATCGTCTTATTTTTTTGTCAGAATTCAATGAATGTTTTCTAAAAGGCACATTAGTATTTAGGTTCACATTTATAATTTTAAGATCTTCATCTTCATTTCGAAACATTGGCGGCGGATCAATCACTATCGAATCGATAGAGTACCGTTCTGAATCTGACTTTGGTGATGGAGGATCTAACTTTTGCAAGAGTTCACTATTTAACGTGTCTTTACTTTTTATTTCATCGCGAGTATACCTTTCTTCTGTAGACTTCCATAGTTTTGGAACATTCTCTATTTTTGCACTATAATTCGGAACACTACGTCTAGTTGTCACAAAATCATCTTCATCACTGCCTAGCATATCTATATGCATATTTTGATCCATGTTAACTAAATCTTCGCAAGCCATATAGGGTCGTACCTCAAAACTAGAATTATCTGTGCTTTCGGAATGTGGAAATAGTGGCTGTAACTTATTAAACCCTATCTGCATGCTATTTTGAAGTGCACAATTCTGAATTTGAAATGTGCTGTTTGGGCAAGATGCCTCATCGAATATGTCACGTGTACAATCACCTTTAATCGCAAATTGTGGTTCTTCTAAATTCATATCCGAGTTATTATCGAAGTAACGAACATAGCCGAAATTACTGCCCCAACTACTACAAGAAGAAGATATCGTTCTAGGACTGTCCATAGCGTTCTGTCGCAGAAGTTTTGAAACACTCAACGCCTCAGCATCGGTACAGCTTGAGCTCGTACAGGATTCTGCCGTATCGGTCTCCCGGTCACTGTCTTCCGAATTTCTGTCACTGTCAGAATAATCTGTTTCACCACTAACAGTGCCGTCATTCCCAATTTTGAGTTTGATATGATTTTTATGCCTTCTTCTTACAGGTAAACCAGTTAACTCAAACGCTTTCGCCCAAGTTCTTTCATGTAATAGTTTACGTAGCATTTGTCTTGTTATGACTTTTTTCTTAACAAGTCTGGCAAAATATTTTGTCAGTGAATAGTACGGCGATGCAGAAGGGTAGCTTGGTGGTGGGAGCGTAACGTGATAAAGGCTGCGGCGGCTAGAGTTGATGCTAGACAACGCCCCTTCAGAAGGAGAACGGGTCAGCTATGCAAAAACAGTACAAAACACCTTTATTAAAGGCAGTATAATATTTGATAGACCACATTTAAAACAAATATTAGAAATAAACAATCTTTAATTCTAATTCAAATCAAATTTGTGTGTATTGGGTACTTACATGTGGCAGAGACTGCGGTTGGCCTGGTTCATGAGATGGTGTATTCGAATTTGAATGCTTTTGTAACAAACTAACCCAATTATCAGCTTCTGCTTTCGTCTGACACACTGCCACAATTGTGTCTATCATTGGACCACTAATTTCAAATGCATTTTTTCTAGAGTCGGAATCTTCTAGCTTACAAACAGTAATACCAGTCAGCGGGAGGCAACCCTAAAATAAATAAAAGATTTTAAAATTTTCTTTACTGTAAGTAAACTAGTTGGTACATTTGTTGGATATCCAGCAGTTTTTTTAATAATGACCATAAATATTCACGACCAGACCATTGTACGAATTTGTTGGACATTTGTATGTTTATTTCTTCTTTTCTCACAGCCTACGAGTGATTGATTGATTGTTATGTTTTACATTATGTGTACTTTCTATAATGGAGTGAGTACAGGAAAAATTTGGTCATGGAGAAAAGACCATTTCCCCAGGATACAGATTCAAAAATTACATGAGTGTAGTCACTTTAACAAGTTTTAGTTAGTAAAATACACTTATATCGTTATTCAGATGAAAGCATGATAGTTTATTCATTATATGATATTTGTTTATTCAAAGATGTATTTATTATTTATTTAGGTTTATGGCTTGGCAGCTAGGCCTTTAAGCCAGATCTTAGTTTACAAGATAGTTTCTTCATTTTCTTAAGCCTATGTGTAGCACAGCTGAATTGTTGGTTGTCAGCTGGTGCCATTCAACGGAGTTCTTGTGACAACTTAAAAGGCCACATTTGACTATACAGTTCACATTTCTCACAAAACACATAATTATTACTCAAAAACTATCAATATCCTACAACTATTGTTAATTTTAGAGTAATTTTGCACATTTATAGAAAATAAAACTGCACAGCACAACATCTCCTTTCAGTTCCCGCCAAAAACTCCTTCAAAGATGTATTGAAATTGTTTATATAGATACAGAGAAGAAAAAGGCTAAGGGGAAAAGTACAATATAGCAATCTTGTCTCCACTGATGCATGTACTCACCTCATAGACAAACGCTGAAACTCGCTTGCTTACGGAGAGTAAAAGGAGGGCTGATGGGAAGAGTACTAGGTACCGGTCTTGGTGCGCTGGACCGACGGCTACACTACCCATGTGCAAAACATCGCCAAGTGAGGCTAATTCTCCGCCAGGCCATCCGCGGACTTCACCCGTTACAACTTGTAATTCCAATTCTTTTTGTCGACGTAAAGCCGCACAACCACTCTGTTCACAAAGTATCACAAGTTACATTAGTTTATACATAAATGTCAAAAAAACTGTGACTCAGGGACCTGACATAATATGGCAAAAAATCAGACACTAATCCCGCGTTGGGCCCTTACCAAGCTCGATCCGGAGCAGGCCGAGGAGTGGGCACTCACGGAAAGCTGGGCCTACCCAGCCGAAGAGTTGCAGGCAGAGCACATGCGCAAGACCCTGACGAGGGTTTGCGACGCGGCGATGCCTCGCGTCTCCAAGCGGCAGCCTCCGTGCAAGCAGGTCCACTGGTGAACCGAGGAGCTGGGTGAGATGCGAAAGGCAGTTCGCATCATCAGCCACAGGCTTAAACGCTGCAGGGCGCGCCGTCCTCCGGACTATGTCGCGGAAAATGGACTCGTGGGCGAGTTTAGGGAGGCCAGAAAGGCCCTTTCGATTGCAATATTGCAAGCGAAAGCCCGGGCTCGGGCCGAGCTCCTCGAGACGCTCGATCGGGACCCTTGGGGGCGTCCGTACCGTGGGGCCCGCAACACGTTGCGGCCTTGCACATCCACGGTCACGGAAACGCTCGAACCCGAGGTGCTCCGGTCGGTTATCGATGGGCTCGTCCCGGATCCGGGAAACTTCACTCCCCCCAATATGGGTCCACCCGTTCCCGACACCCCCACGGACGAGGAGCCTCACTCCATCTCCGAGGGGGAACTAGACGTTGCCCTGGACCGGCTCCGGGGCAGGAAGACGGCACGGGGACCCGACGGGGTTCCAGGTCGACTCCTCTTCCTGGCCGCTAAACATCTACGCGGCCAGCTGCGGGAACTGTTCGAAGCCTGTATTCGCGCACTTCGGTTCCCGTCGCAATGGAAGGAGGGGCGTTTGTGCCTGATTCCCAAGGGAGGTCGGCCTCCCAACGATCCGTCCGCCTTCAGGCCCATAGTGCTGCTGAACGAGGTCGCTAAGGTCTTCGAAAAGATCTTGGCGGAGCGGCTCGTGAAGCATCTCGACGCTGTGGAGCCGGGGCTCTCAGAAACGCAGTTCGGGTTTCGGCGGAGGCGCTCCACGATGGACGCCTTCGAGACGCTGCGAACGTTGACGGACGAAGCCGTCCAAGCGAAGGATGTCGTTCTTGCGGTGTCGCTAGACATAGCGAACGCCTTTAACAGCCTCCCTCATGAGACGATCAGGGAGGGGCTCCGCGCGCGTGGAGTCCCCCCGTACCTCACGAGGCTGTTGGGCGCGTACCTGCAGGATCGACATATCCTTTGGGAGGGCGGTGAGTCCGGCAATCCCGTGTTAGGTCGGCGACGCGTCGCGTGCAGCGTTCCACAGGGGTCGGTCCTCGGGCCGATTCTTTGGAACGTAGGTTATGACTGGATTCTTCGGGTTCCGGTCCTGCCCGGGGTAGGGCTGATCTGCTTTGCGGACAACACCCTACTCACGGCACGCGCTGCGTCATTTGCGGAATCCGTGGACGTCGCCAACGCCGGGTTGGCGATTGTCGTAGATCGAATAGCTAGGCTGGGCTTGAGGGTCTCCCCCGCGAAAACGGAGGCCATCATGTTCCATAGGAAATTTCGCAATCCCGCCGCGGACTTGACCGTTTCGGTCCAAGGGGTGGCCATTAGAGTAGGGCCCCAGATGAAATATCTGGGGCTAGTTCTCCATGGGAAATGGCTGTTCAAAGCGCATTTTGAGCAGCTAGTTCGCAAACTCGTCAAATCCGCGGGCGCGCTCTCGAGGCTGCTTCCCAACGTGGGGGGCCCGGGGGGTGCGACGCGGAAACTTTACTCTGGCATCCTGAGGAGTATGGCACTGTACGGTGCACCCGTCTGGTCCACTGCACTTCACCGCCACAATAGAACCCTGCTGCACCGGGCGCAGCAGATTCTGGTCGTGAGGACCATACGGGGGTATCGCACAGTGTCGCGGACGGTGGCCACCTTCCTGGCAGGCGATCCGCCCTGGCATCTCCAGGCGAATGTCCTGATAGAGGTGCGTCGCACCCGGCAGGATGCCCTAGCTAGAGGCCTGACCTTCTGTCAGGTCGAAATCGAGGCGATCAGAAAGCGGGAAACCGCCTCCATGATCGCCGTCTAGTCTCAAGAGCTCGACAACCCTGCGGCCTATGGCCGCTACACGGTGGATGCAATCAGGACACAGCTGACGGAATGGGTCAACCGCACCAGCGGCACCCTGACCTTCAGGACGACGCAGATACTTACCGGACACGGATGTTTCGATAAGTATCTGTATCGCATTGTGGGCTGGTTGCCTTCCCCGGACTGTCGCCAGTGCGGCGCGCCCGACACGGCGTTACACACGCTAGTCGAGTGCGCCGCATGGGCGCCGCAGCGTTTCGAACTTGAGACGCACGTAGGTCCGGTCGACTCGCTCTGCGACTTGGTCAAGGCCATGCTGCAAAGCAGCGACAATTGGGGGGCTGCGGTTACTTTTTGTGAGACAGTAATGTCACTCAAGGAGGCCGCAGAACGCGACAGGGAGAGAAGTCCTGCAGCGCGTGCCAATGCGTCTTCTCGAGGTCGCCGGCCTTCAGCTGGCACCCGGAGAGGCAGGTACGCGCATTACTTCCCTCCCTGAGTTAGGTTCCGTTTACCGCGGGGGGCCTTTAGCTTGCTAGGAAGAGCAAAGGACCTTCTACCCCCGCACAACGAAGTGGGGTGTGTTCTCCCAGGGCACACTCCAGGCACTTTATTGCGCTGGATCGACTGGGCGTAACTATGTTCTAATTCTCAGCCTTTCCAACACAAACAAAAGCGCAGGGTCGACAGGGAGGAGGGGGTTTTTAGTCGGTATTGGGGTTGCTCGTTCGTGTAGCAACACTCAGAGTCTTCCACACTATTCTGTGACGGCGATCGCGGACGGAGCACCGCCAAGAGCATACTATTGCTGCAGTGTTATCGCCCCCGACCGACGCGTGTCGTTCCCCTAGCAACGACCCAGTTTGTGCGTAAATCGGTTAAGCATTTTCCCTCGCCTCAAAAACAAAAAAAAAAAAAGATCAGACACTAAGGTAGTTTAGCTAGTACACCTGAGTGTTTAAATGTACAACACTATCAATGAACGGAAATTATTATGAATGATAGTCAAAGATTACACCCTGAAAAAATCTATATTTAGGAATTACTTATGATAAAATATTAAGAAAAATTGTGAATTAGGACATTTTTTGCATGTAAAAACGCGATTTTGAAAGACAGCTGCTACAGGACTAATCTCTTTCATAAATTGCTAATGATTCTTAATAATATTGTTACAACTTAGACCCCGACAAAGACAAATTCCACGTACAGACCTGTAAAAATTTTTTTATTACCTGTCGGCATTTGAACTGCTTGTAATCCTTTTACGATCGTCTACTTTGTAGACGTTAACGTTTGTAAGTTATTGTGGAGAACAGTCTATTGTTCTATTGTACTCGCTTATTAGCATCATTAGCCAGGTGTGGCGAGTAACAATTACAAGCTAATTCTAGGAAACTGCGTCGATCTTGTCGGGCGGGCACATTTCACATTTGTGAAGTATAAAACGACGGCCCGATGGAGAGAGGAAGCAGTTGGGCTACAACTACGATACGGGCATGACGTGTGTACATTCGGGAATCTAATAGTGACGGACTTTTCTCGTTTTATTGAATTACGACCTTCTGCGTTATGTTTGGATTTGTTGTGTTCGGTTATATTTGTACCTCTGTTATACGTGTTTGTATAGTTCTAATAAACTCTATAAATAATTCTAACGGCATTTTAATTCAAGTCCCGCTAACTCGTAACAATATGTATTTTGTTTAAGGAGATAGGTATAAATTGGGCGTGAAATAAACTTACTGCAATATCTTTGTAAACAACAGATGCTCTGTGGGTGTCACCTCGGTCTGGATGAGCTTCATGCACATGTCTGGCCAATTCTTGCAACATAGCTGGATATTTCCCTAATCTTCGAAATGGTTTGGACAACCCTGCTGTCAGTACTAGAACTCCTGGACAAACAGCACCCGCATTTTCCATCCACGTATTTAGTTCTTCTCTAAAAAAATGTTATTCATGTTTTACAACAATTAAAAATTATTTTTTTACTGCTAAAGCACAGTAGACAGATTGACGGCGCTGATGATGATTTGATGGAAACTGGTTACCGTCGCCTATGGACATTAGCAATACAAGAGGTGCGGCCAATGTGCTGCCGGTCTTGAAGGCGAAACTGGAACCTGGCTACTGATGCCGGAACACAACTCCAAAGTTGTTATGGCGGCATACCTAGTCCAGGGGTGGTAGACATCCAGTCAGGCAAATGTCATACCACCTGGCTGTGGGTTGTTGTTTCGCCTCTAATAACAGGCCGCCCGGCCGCAGGAATTAGTATCCTTTTTCGGTTCCTGCACGGATAATAAATCAGGATTAAATATACAATTAAACACAAATTTATAATATTATAAAATTCTAAAAATGTCGTGTCTATATAAACGATACAATTTTTTTAGATCTTGTGAGTTTGCTCGGGATTCACGTAAAAACTTTTGGGCTGACTTCGATGCGGTTTTCGCTAATCGACAGCTAATTCGTACTTCATAGAGGCTAGTTGCTAATATCGAGACCCAAACCGAATGGCTCCGTATTTTTAATGCTTTAAAATTAAATATAGTGTTGATACTAATAACATTTTAGTGTAAAATAATCAGTACAGTTGAATAACGTCACACCAAGTGTTATTTAGTGTTAAAAATCGTTATAGACTGGATTCCAAACTACTTTTTTATTAATTATATTTTTTAAACAATTTTACACAAAGAAACTGTTAGATGTATCGATCCAAAGCGGTGTTTTTTGTTCTTTTGGGTATGCAATAACTCCTAAGCTGCATTTCTGATTTTAATATACGCTTACGGAAAGGTGTCGTTGCTGTGTTAAATGTCCCAAATGCGGATTACCCTATTACAGATTGTGTGTTACACCTCCAGCTAAAAGCAAAATAGTTCCAACTTGGCGTTGCCCAGCGTGTAATAAGAGTGGGAATAGTGTTGACTCTTCAATACATGATAGGCCGACAAATATGCAACATAGAAGAACAAGAGAATGCTGGCTCATCTGGCAGCAGTCTAATATTTCACACTACTAAGCTGGGGGGGATGTGATGTTCCTAAAGATTTTACTTTGAGAGATATCATGGAAGAGTTACGGGCAATGTGCATCAAGTATCTAGATTTCCGAAAAGAAATGTCAGATTTTAAAATAATGGTGCAGTCCTATAATACTCGCATGGAAGGACTGGAAGCTTTGAAGCATCGCGTAATGCAATGGATGAACCTGTCAATTTCGACTTGACGATAAAATAACTATAACGACTCCCCCACCGCTCAGGACTTGTGCCTGCAGGCGATGGCGGAGTGGCAAGCGAACTTGGCCGTAATAAGCGAACCTTATTACGTGCCGCCTTGCGGCAATTGGGTGAGCGACCTCGACCTCCTTCCTGGCAGGCGATCCGCCCTGGCATCTCCAGGCGAACGTCCTGACATAGGTGCGTCGCATCCGGCAGGATGCCCTAGCTAGAGGCCTGACCTTCTGTCAGGTCGAAATCGAGGCGATCAGGAAGCGGGAAACCGCCTCCATGATCGCCGTCTGGTCTCAGGAGCTCGACAACCCTGCGGCCTTTGGCGGCTACACGGTGGATGCAATCAGGCCACAGCTGACGGAATGGGTCAACCGCACCAGCGGCACCCTGACCTTCAGGACGACGCAGTTACTTACCGAACACGGCTGTTTCGATAAGTATCTGTATCGCATTGTGGGCTGCTTGCCTTCCCCGGACTGCCGCCAGTGCGGCGCGCCCGACACGGTGTTACACACGCTAATCGAGAGCGCCGCATGGGCGCCGCAGCGTTTCGAACTTGAGACGCATGTAGGTCCGGTCGATTCGCTCTGCGACTTGGTCAAGGCCGTGCTGCAGAGCGGCGACAACTGGGGGGCTGCGGTTACTTTTTGTGAGACGGTAATGTCACTCAAGGAGGCCGCAGAACGCGATAGGGAGAGGAGTCCTGCAGCGCGTGCTAATGCGTCTTCTCGAGATCGCCGGCCATCAGCTGGCACCCGGAGAGGCAGGTACGCGCATTACTTCCCTCCCTGAGTTAGGTTCCGTTTACCGCGGGGGGCCTTTAGCTTGCTAGGATAGCAAAGAGGACCTTCTACCCCCGCACAACAAAGTGGGGTGTGTTCTCCCAGGGCACACTCCAGGCACTTTATTGCGCTGGATCAACTGGGCGTAACTATGTTCTAAATCTCAGCCTTTCCAACACAAACAAAAGCGTAGGGTCGAGAGGAAGGAGGGGGTTTTTAGTGGGTATTGGCGTTGCTCGCTCGTGTAGCAACGCTCAGAGTCTTCTACACTATTCTGCGACGTCGATCGCGGACGGAGCACTGCCAAGAGCATACTATTGCTGCAGTGTTATCGCCCCCGACCGACGCGTGTTGTTCCCCTAGCAACGATCCAGTTCCTGCGTAAATCGGTTAAGCATTTTCCCTCGCCTCAAAACAAAAAAAACAAAAAAAAGTCAAAACTAAAATGAAAAACTCATATAACAATAGTTCTTGTTTATTATATATTTTAATGCTGATTTTAGTTTTCAATTATATAAAAAGGCAAATTATTAAGTCTAATTTTAATTCATAGCTAGTCAACAAAGAAGTGTAGATATAGTATGAATATGTAAACAGTGGCACATATGATAACAGGGGAGGGATGCAGACTACATTGTGCAGTCATCTCACTTCTATTTTGCTTGACAGTTATTATACTTTACTGTATGTATTAATGCTGTACTATCCCTGTCAAACACTAACTTTTTATAGACTATTTCTGTTTTAGCTATATATAAATAAACTCCTTTATAGTATTGCAATTGTTACCAATTTTTTTATTATAAAAATATTTGAAATTATTAAAATTTAGACTTTATTTATTAAAATACATACTTATATTTATCCAGAATGCACACAGCCCTGGGATGTCCAGCACAATATATTTGGTGTACAGACTTAATTTTAGATGCCCACTGTAAAAACAATCCACCCACTCTTTGATCAGGACCTGTTTTCATAGCACATTCCTCCAGCAAAGTCAAGAATTGCTCATGAATCTGAAGCACCTCATTTATGTTGCCAGTTAATTGTTTAAATTCATCTTTCGTAAGTCTGAAACAATAATATTTAATAAGATAAAATGATAACAATATTGGAAAAGATAAAAGGACCTTGCTTAATTCACAGATTATTAAAACAAAAATTGATAAATGTTATAACTTTAAAAATAGTATAAGCATGGAAGAAGAATACTACTAGTTGTTATTAACATGACTTTACTAAGAGTTGATGCAATTATAGTTAAAAAACAAAACACACATTGATTAGCAAACCATACTAAAATGTTATGCAATAAAGTATATTCTATTCTATTCTAAAAGGTAGAAAATATCTTCAAGTACAGGGATACTGTATATATATACATATACAGATGAATGTTTTAAGTGGGCCCTCAGGGCCGAATCCTAAACTATGGTAGATAGCAAAAAACATTAAAAGAGTCTTGAGGCTGAATTTTGACAAAAACTAAAATGGTACAATTATAATTTAAAAAAACCAACTATCATTTTCACAATTCAGCTGATTTTGAAAAAATAAACACAGCCTGTATGTGTGTGTGCAAACTCAGCCAAACAAAATCAGAATTCTCTTCTGAAGAGCTGTCCATCAAATCCAGAAGCAATATACGCCAACTCTTTGTAACAATCCGCAGGAACAAATGTGTCCAGGCAGTTTGACGACTTTTGAGTGAATGTATTATTTCATATATTAAAGACTCTGTATAGTGTGTGATACTTTCAGATAATTATGTTTTTATATGCAGATAAAATATTATCATATCTGCATAGTGTTAAAAGCCTAACATTTTATAAATAATATCTACAATTTTTTATGATTGCTTTTAGGCAAAAAGCTAGGCAGTCTACCTGATATTATTTATTTGATTTTAAATGGTTACAATATTTTAAAGTTAAAACTTGGTAATATTTAGGAATATTTAGATACACCTTTACATTATACTACCTTAGACAGTTTTTAGGCTACAAATTTATTTCATGACACAAAGGTCAAATGTAACCTAGAGTCAACTTTAAAATAATTTACCACTAGATACATATATTCTCAGTTCCAAATTAAGGGAATAAATTAATTACTAAACATTGTAAACAATTAAATGCAGTATAGTTAAAGGTTACTTGTAAAATATACTTACAAATCACTATTATCTAATGGTTGTAGAAAATTGTTTACAAGTCCTTGCATCTCAGCAACATGGGCCTTCTCAGAGTCAATTATGTCTTTTAGCACTACATTTCTGAATGCTTGTATTTCTGATGCAGCTCGTATTGGAGATGTTGTCACCGACCCAGATGTATCTGAAAAAACTCAGTTTATTAGTTTTATTGTTCCATTAAATTATTCAAACTTAGAGTACATCAGGAAAGCTCATATAAGTATTTAATAAATAAAGAAATAAAAAATTTCTTCACCTAGAAAAAGCAAACATACTAATTGAAAAGAAATGCACTTAATGATTCATCATTACCTGGATCATGGTTCACCATGAAACCCTCATAGTTTTGTTATATCTGTTTATTGTGTCTATCCATCTTATTTTTGTGTAGATAGGCATATATAGGATGTTTTGATACATTTTCAAAAATCATATGATGATTTATCAAAAAATCATATATAAAAATCATATGATAATATGTTTTTATGTAAGTGAATAAATGACAAGATATGTACTTCCAACATAAGAAAACATACACTTTATCTTTAGAGTTACACAGTGAAAAATTTTGAAAATATTCAAGATAGTAGGGCTTAAACTACCATAAACAAAAATTAGTTTAGACAAGATTAATTAAGTAGTTCTTGTTGTATCCAAGATTTGGTGGTTTTCAATTAACTACTTTTCTCAGGGTTCCACAGTCAACTAACCAGAATAATCGACATTGTCACCTCACTGAACCCATTATTGTGTACTAAAAAATACTATGTATGGCTATTATTAACATTAATGACTAATTCACCTTAAACATTGAAATAATTTAGATAGGAGGTACATTACTGCTTATTTGTTTTTAAGAAACTGCACTTTATTAAAAAGTACATTATCTAATTGGTATTATTATGTACTAACCTTTATATTCTGTCACATAATTGCTTGGGAACCACCCGGTTGTTTCTCCCAACGTTCCCTCCCACCACCCACCTTCTTCTTTTTGAGTAACAGTGATAATATCGCCTTTCTTGAAACATAACTCATCATTATTTTTTCCTTTAAAGGAATAAATTGCTTTGACCAAACAATTATCTGTCGACATCTTATTTAAATGCTAGCACCATGATATGATTCTGTAATTTATAGAACAGAACAACTTAAATGCTAAGTATCTCTATTTATGACGATTACTTCACAATGAAGAAATAGCCCTAATTAACGAATTCCAATGGCATAACTCGTAACCGTAAAATTAAAAACATAGATAAAACGTATATACATAAAAATTAAAAAGCAAAACATTTATGAAACATTCCCATGAAATTAATCATGGAAGTGAAAAACAGGAAGGCCTTAGGCCCGTGCAAACATGGAATTTAATTTACTAACTGCAAACAATCACTTAGAAGAACACATTGAAGGCGTTAACTATTATTATACTGTAGGTGTAGGTAAGTATTTATTCATTGAAATAATTTACGTACAATAATTATAAATAATAAAACCCCATTGCACTTCCACGGACTTCCAATCCAAAAATAAATACACCATAGACTAGAGAAAAAGAAATAGAGAAGATAACTACTTCATTTTCTATATACATATATAGCTTTGTATGATTCGTATATTTAGCCACTATCAAATATAAAAACTCGTCTGGAGGTTTTAGGCGGGAATTGAAGGGTGACATTATACAGTAGTTTTAGTTTCTAAAATTTTTGTTGTTATTATTACTCTAAAATGATCAGTAATTGTGGGATATTAATAATTTTTGACTAGTAATGATACGTTTTTGGGTGAATTGTGTTGTCAAATGTGGTCTTTCAAATTGTCACGAGATCTTACTTGATTGGCGTTAAGCGAAGACCTACATTAGGCGAAGGCTTATTGTAGAGGTAGTGCGCCCACACCTGTTGAGATGGCTCGTGCGGATACCCGGGACCCTGACCTTCAGGCTGACGCAGATACTTACCGGGCATGGGTACTTCGATAAGTATCTGAATCATATCGTGAGATGCTGCACAGCGACGATCATTAGGAGGAAGCGGCTAAACTCTGTGAGGCAATAATGTCTCATAAGGAGAACGCTGAATGAGAAAGGGAGAGAGGTGCACATGCATCCCGTGGATACCGACGTCAGTCGGGGCCTCAGAGACGCAGGTATGCGCAAGATCTCCTCCCGAAATGCCGTTGCAGGGGTCTTCTAGCATCTAAGGATCGGAGGATTCATCCCCCCTGTTGATAAAGTGAGTTTGTGCTGCTTCTCGAGCACTTTCAAGCACTGATGCGCAGGATCAACGTGGGAGTAGCTACGTTCTAAGTCTCACGCTCTTCCTATGATAAGCGTGGGGCACATGGAAGGAGGGTGATTTTAGTAGAGTATTGGCCCATGGGATGGGTGACCTCTCTACATAGAGTGAGATAACTTGCTGAGTCTCCACACATGCCGGCGATTGATTCTGTTAGCTGCGCTATCTTCAGTGGCTAACTGTCATCGCTTTGGTCTAGTCCCTAGCAAAGGACCCGGTAGCATGCGATATGCATTTAACCGGCCTCAAAAAAAAAGTCCTTTGCCTGTTCTATTCTATTTTTGCGTATAATGGCTCCAACGCATAAGTCCTTTGCCTGCCTTTGTGGCAAAGTTTAATAACAACAATCAATGTTATTATGTTATATCCACTGAAGTAGGAAACCTAAGAGGTCCATGGTTATGTCGAATTGTTTCAAAGTCGAGAGTTTTTGGCGGGAACTGAAAGGAGACGTTGTGCTGTGCAGTTTTATTTTCTAAAAATGTGTAAAATTACTCTAAAATGAACAATAGTTGTAGGATATTGATAGTTTTTGAGTAGTAATTATGTGTTTTGTGAGAAATGTGAACTCTATAGCCAAATGTGGCCTTTTGAATTTTCACAAGAACTCCGTTGAATGGCGTTAGTTGTAACCTACAATACAACTGCGCGACTATTATACGAAGACTTAAACATCAGAATTGGCTGTATGGACTAAAGATTCCTTTGCCTGCCTTTGTGGCGAATACAACTACTACTACTGTTTTAAAGTCTTGTGTCAAAGACCGAAGTTGAAGAACTCCTTTAAATTAAAATTCGAGAGCGTAAAATAAGTTTTTAATTTAACAATAATTCCAGTGGATTGTATGAAGGATGATATGATGATTTGTGGTGTGACAGAGGATGTATATCAGAATAGACGGGTGTGGAAGGAAAAGCCATATTGTGCCGATCCCAAATAATTGAGAGAAGGTAAAAGAAAAGAGAGAATAGTTCCAGTCAGTCTACTTTAATTTCTATGTATACTTTAATGAAAACCAAAAATAGGTAACAATATAGTAAACCATATGAAAATCAACTTTTAGTCTTATGTTGCTTACAAAGTTCTAAAGAATATGGACAAGTCATTGGAAGAAAAATTGTATCAAGCAGTCTTAAACGACGACCAAGAATTAGTGTCTTTGAATTTATCTAAAGGTAAGCTTGGTTACAGAACTTTCTGTATTGGATTTTATGCATTTATATCTCTGTAGTACTTAAAATGCTCTCTAATAAATTAACTTGGCACGGGCATACCTTCATGGACAAATGTAGAATAATTTTCAAGATTAAGAGTCTTTTAGAATGATAACTTTAAAAGTATATAGATAAAGTGAGGCACTCAGACCTGTGATCATAAAATAGGCTTTCTGACCCATGACAAATGACAGTTTGAATAATTTGATGATGTAATTAAGCAGTGAACAATTATGCACATTCACATTTCACATTCAAATCTATCCAATAAAGTGTATAATGTCTGACTAAAGCAATAGAAACTAATCAAAACAGTGATATCATGTTTTGTTTCACCGGCATTGTCAATATGTTGAAATGTTGTCTTTTGAAATAATAAAAATGTTTAGAATGATATTCCATTTCATAAATTGGTGTGTGCTTACATACAATGTTGTGTAACTTTAAAAAATTAAATTAAAATATTTTCACCTAAAAGTGCAGTAGCTAAAATTGCATTGGGAAGCACATATTGGACCTCCTTGACTCTTCTGTATTCATAGTTTCCTTGAATTCAGGTGACTTAATTCTAAACCTAACCCCTTAGTTCTGTAAAGTGGCATTGTGTATAGATTGTGCAGTGAAAGATAAGCCTGTACTTCTACTCTGTGTTAATAAAGAGTCGAAGTACAGGTAAATTTTTCTATCCTATCCACCCATGAATACTACAGCTCTAATATATTTTAATTTGAAGGTGCTTTAAGTTGTGCTCCACAACATTCGTTACACTTAATCTAGGCCTGCATAATCCACAACTGAATTCATGTAATTATCTGCACTAGGCATATAGACAGATGGTCCACATGATAGTAGGTCATTACCTTGGCCTATGGATGTCGACAACAGCAATGCCAATGCCTGCCTCTAAAGTGGGACAGATGGAACAGATATGGGGGATAAGATAGGGGGAACAGGATATGGCAAACTGGATAGAGGAGATGTGTTAGTAGGAAGCAGAAAGTAGGCCACTGGAACTCTGTGTTGTTTTTTTATAATACTTTTAAACCATTAAAATTTTGTTTGCAGGTGCTAATCCAAATAAGACTGTTAGTAATGGGAAAACATGTTTGGGTGAAGCAGCAGGCATTGGGAACATAGATATAATTAAACAATTAATTACTGCCAGTAAACCAAGTAATATGTCAAATGTGCCATCTCATTGTAGGAAAAGGTCCACAAAAAGTAATAAAAGGAAACTTAAACATGATGTTGGCCAAGATGAACAAGTTGGAAAATATAAGAGTTTTTGTGAGAAAAAGTTTAAAGATACTAGCCAGTCTGGCTTTAAAGATGGGAGCACCAAATCAGATAAAAATCAAGGTTACTTTGTGTTCATACATAATGAAGGCCCCAGTTCCAATGACACTAGAATAGCTAGTTTACGATCACCTTTGAGTCCTTCACCCCTAACACCTTCACCTCAAGCTGATTTGGAGTGGGATGAAGATATAGGCACTGTGGCACCTACAACCAGTGAAGATGAAACCTGGTCTTCTATGTATAAGTAAGTAAGCATACATATACATTACATTATAAAATTATAAAGTGTTTGCTTTTGATTTAAAATACTCTTATCTCGGGAACTAATATTGCGATCTTTGTCATGATTATATTTTTCATCAGATTGATCTGGTAAAGGTGTTCTCTAGGCTGTTTATTAATAACCATATTTAACCATAGGAATTGAGGAGTAATTGTAGTATATGGTTTTAATATTTTACAATTTACACAGTTGAAACCATGGGAATGCCTTATATAATAAGTAACACAGATAAATAAAGTTTTATAAATGTCCCACTGCTGGGCTCGGGCGTCCCATTAAGGGGAACGCACAGTATACCGGTGATGTTTTTCCAAGGCGGCTTCACAGGTTTAACACATTGGTTAAATCAATATGCAGGTTGCATCACAATGTTTTTTTACACCATTGTTAGCACGTGCTAATTGTAATCAGCAGTGGTAGCCATCCAGACAGGCTAATACCCTACCACCTGGCTGTGGGCTGTTTTGTTAGCTGCAGGAAATTATATTCTTTCTCTGTTCCAGCATGGATAAAGATAAAATAAATTAATTTGTATTTAGCTTTCAGTATTGTAAGGAGTATAGTTTCTCTCAAATCATTTATGGCTGATTGCTATATCTTGCTACTCATTCACTTGTCTTACCTTTGGTTGAATTTTAACATTACTTGCATCAAGTTTATGTCACATTCTAACCAATAGTATGGCAAATGAATGATCTGTAAGATATAGGAGCCGGCTATTAATAAATGAAAACATTTGTCCAATAGTTTTTTGTTTTATGGAAATTGCCTACCTATTAATAGTTATATATTCAATATTTTTTAGGTGGTATGCAGCTATATTGGAATCTACAGGAGCAGCTATAGCTTCTGCATCAATAGTTAATTATGGCATTGACCAACAGGATGCATTTATGAGGACAGCAATACACTATGCATCAGAACAAGGACATCTTGGAGCTGTAAGACTATTGTTGGAAGCAGGTTAGTACAGTTTTACACAACCATGATTCCTCCCGATATACCTGTGCAGTAGATCAATTTTAATGCATGTCATAGTGTACGAGTCATGTGAGTGGGACGGAGCGAGGAATGCATAGCAAGCATTACTGCCTTTTGCCCTTATGTATAAAGTTCAGTATAGATTATTTACATGTCAGAAACCACACTGCCTTATTTGCACAAACGAAAACTGCCAATCAAATTATAATTTGTGTAAAGCTGTAGTATGTTTATGTTTGAACATACTAAATAACAAACTAATAAAATATATATTTATTATTATATAGAATTTTTTATTCAAAATAAGTTCCACTGGAGAATACCTTTGAAGGTTATACATGTAAGTCAATCTACTTCCTATTCTATGTATGTACACTGTTTCGCAACATGTTATCGCTGGATAAAGGAGAAGAAGTGACAAGAAACTCCCCAGCAATATGTATAGCGAAATAATTTTTTTTATCATAATTATCTATCAATCTCAGGCTCTTTTTTTTTTAATAGATATAGAAGTTGTATTAAAATTACTTTACAAAGAATTAATGGAGTTGTAACAAATAAAAAATATTGTTACAGTAGCAATAATGACATACTAAGTATTCATACTACGACAAATAGTTACTATACAAATGTTATAAGTTACTAAGATAAAACCTTATACATACATGTATTGTCCATGTTTAGAGAATATACAAACATTCAAATAAATTTATTTTTGGCTGCAGTTAGTGTGGATATAATTATTATAGACTTTCAAATTTTTTTGAAGTAAAATGTTAAATTCCATTTGCATGTAAGCACTGGTTAATTGTTCAATAATTATGACATACATACATTTTAAACAGGGTGTAAAGTAGATTTTGTTGCTGGAGATGGTCTGATTGCATTACATCTAGCAGTTGTCAAAAACCATATTGAAGTGGTGAAAACATTGATTGCCTCTGGAAGTCAGGTTAACTATAAAACACACGAGAAAATGACGCCTTTACATTTTGCAGCTTCAAGAGGGTTCTTAGATATGGTTGGTATTCTTAATTTCCCTTATTTATATTAATGTAATAAAGACCAAAAATTTCTATGTAACTTAGAACTTGCTAAATTCTGAATGAAACTTTATGTGACTTTGTCCCCTATAGAGGAATGGCAAAGATCAAATAGTTAATTTCAGTATTCAAAATCAGGGGTATGTACTGCAATAGTGGCAGTAATATGTTAAAACTCCGGAATCTATAATATATAATAATATTTTATATAATATATAATAATATTTTATATAATATATAATAATATTTTATATAATACATAATAATATTTTATATAATATATAATAATATTTTATATAATATATAATATTATTTTATATAATATATAATAATATTTTAAAATTTTAAACATGCTATGTCTGTACATTGTATATATTTAAAAGAAAACTGCAATAAACCATTTAAACGTTGGAGAACACAATGCAATATTTTTAGATTTTTTGTCTGTTTGTTCGGAATTCACGTAAAAACTACTGAGCCGATATCGATGCGGTTTTTGCTGCCCGACAGTTAATTCTTAGATTTAAACTCTGCGCTACTTTTTATCTTTGACAGCCTCTGTGGTTGAGCGGGCTAAGCCTGTGCCGGCCTACCTCGCTGCAACGTAGAGGCTCCGGGTTCGATTCCTGGTATAGTAAATTGTATATTACCCATAACACAAGCGTAACTTGCTTAATTTGGGGATATATAATGTGTGTATTTGTCTGCCGATTATTATTATTATTATATTTATATTATCCTTGTAAGCCCACGGGAATGTTTTTTGATTATCTGAAGTAGGCAACCAGGCAGACGGCCCACCTGATGGAAAGTGGTTACCGTCGCCTATAGACGTTTGCAAGACCAGGGGTGTCGCCAACGCGTTGCCGGCCTCTAAGAAATTGATCATTTAAAATGACCACATTAAAAAAATTAGTTCTATTATGATTTTTTTACTGATTGATATCAAATTTAATATAATAAAACGTGTGATATTTTTATCCCGGGAATACTGCGGGAATTTTCCCGGGAGCGGTTTGAAGTTGTTCAGATGCATGAAAATTAGGTTATTCCGACAGTTTCCACTAAAACGATAGCTTACATTCTTTTTTAAATGCTGCGATACTTTGTGCCCCGGGAATCTTGCGGGAATTTCAAGTCTAGCGTGGACGAAGGCGCCGGCATATCGTAGTATTTCTATAAAAACTGGATTAAATAATCTTAGATATGTCATCAAAGACTCCCGATGTAAGTGTAACATAACCCAGAGTTCATACGTAATACTGTCGTATATTAAATGTCTCCAACCCAAAAAATACTTTACAGGTAGCAAGTTCTAAAATCAGTTAAAGATCTGAGAAAACCGTATTAAAAACTTAAGTTCATTAGTGTTTATGTTAATTGCATCTTTAATTTTAGGTGAAAATTCTAGTGAATAATGGAGCTTATTTGGAATCAAGAGACACAAATGAAAGAACAGCATTATATTTGGCAGCTGGCAGAGGACATCTAGATATAGTTAAATATCTTATTTCTAGTGGTGCTAATGTTAATGGAGAAGAAATTCATGGTAAGATAGATAGAAGTAACTACTAGATAGGAGTCACTTTTATTATTATATTTATAATATACAAGAGGCATGTACTAGAGGTTGACCCGCGGCGCAGCCTCGGGGTAAACTAGTCACAAAAGAAAAACCTATCCTACTTTCTGGGATAATCTTTACACAAATCTATCCCCAAACTTATACCATTATCCGGGATACAAAGTATCACTTGTCCACCCTTGGTGTTAAAATTACATATACACCGAATTTCAGGCAAATCACTCCAGTAGCTTTTCCGTAAAAGCATAACAAACAGAGAGACAAATATCTTTTTATCCCGGAAACTATCTCATGTTTGCGGATAAAAAGTATCATGTTCACCCTTGGCATCGAAAAAAAATATATATACTGAGTTTCGGCCAAATCGGAACAGACAGACCGACAGACAGAATTACTTTCGCATTTATAATATTAATAGGGATTATTACTGCACACCACAAAACAGTGACGTTCAAAGAAAAAATAAGTTAGTTTATAATACATAAAGGGTTACCCGAATTACCCCCATGTATCAAAATTTGAATATATAGTTGTGGTCATATAATTAAGAACGATTTGAAGTTCTAGAAGTTTTTTTTATTTAAATCGTGTCATACACAGAGATGTGTACCTTCTGAGAAGCAACTAGTCATAACTAGTTTGTTTGGCTTGGTTTGTTTGTGTTGCGGCGGCGCTGGATTTAACGATAAGCGGACTGCTTCAATTTTGCGGGAAAAGAAGTGTGGGACAATTTTGATGAGAATTTGAGAACAAGCACGCACTTACCAGGTTAATGGGAATGAAATACGTCTGTTCTTCTGCCCTCAGTCCACTTCACTGCACTTCAGTTTTTACAATAATTATGTTTATAGTACTTTGTACTTGCGGTGTGGGTTATAAGTATATTAATTTATTAAAGATATTTACAGTATTATATTTATGTTAATTTATTTTATATATTTACAATGTGCGGGGCGATTTAATTTCATTTATTTGATGACAATGAACGATTGATTGACGTGACGTGCGAAAGGGGAACGCCGTCATATTTAAAGGAAGAATTTAAATAATAAAGAAAAGTTTGTATATGCCGAAAGAAGGTTACTTGGCGATACCAGTTTGGTTTGTTTGTTTAGTGTGGCTAGTTCATAACATATTATGAAATAGCCACATTAATAAAGCAACGTGGCTTAGGAATAAAGAGTAAAATCGCTAACTATTTTTTTCACATTTTATTTATTTTACCAAAGTAACACATTCAAATAGTACTGAAGCTGGATAAATAATTAAGAACGATTTATTAAACTGCTCGGGAGCCGTTTAGTATGACACTCACCTTTAAAAAAACACAATAATATGTAGCGCGAGAAATTTAAAAAGCAATTTAATACATTTTTAACTAAAATTAATAGTTAATCGTATATCCACGGGTTTTAATTACTGCTTTACACCGGCGAGGCATTGACTCTATTAATTTTTGACATTTCGCAAGAGAAATAGAGTTCCATTCTTCTAAAAAACGTCGTACAGCTCTCTTAAATTCCCACATTGTGTATTTGAAACCTTTTTCTTTACTTCGAACCACAGATTCTCTGTTGGGTTTAGATCCGGACTGTTAGCTGGCCAGATTAAGACAGAAACTGATTGCGCTGTAAGAAATTCCTTTACGGTGCGTGCAGTGTGCTTTGGACCATTGTCATGCTGGAATGTTCAAATAACCGGTAGAATGTCTTTAGCATAACGTAATGTAGTTTCTTCCAGTATATTTTTGTATTGGAACTGATCCATGTTATCTTCTATAGCTTGACCGCAACCGCTGCACCGCGCCCTAGGAATGCGCGGCGAGGCGGGGGACAGGTAAGAAAGAGCACGAGTTCCCACGATATTGATTTGCCGAACGGATCTTACGATATCATTTATTTTTTAATTTTCCGAAATACAAATTATTAATATTTATCAGTTTTAAGGTACGACCGGTAAAGCCTGAAATTATAAAAATTACCTATTTGGACATTTTTGGCTTTACACGCCAGTCGTACGTATTAAATTGGATAGGGAATTAATTGAATAAGTATAACTAAATAGTTCATTTAATTACCTAATTTCTTTCATAGTATATGCGACACCTGTGCACGACGAGATACAAATAACAGTAATAGTGTAGTTCTTCCTCTTTCTTTATTTCTTTTATTTCTAATCAATCAGTGCAAAATGTGAAAATCAGTGACGAAATAATTAGAGACTGATAAGATTATAGTAAAGAGGATCATGTGTTTAAGTAAATAATAAAATAAAAATTAAAATAAAATAATATTTTGTGTGCTAGATTCTAGGAAGTAAGATCTATTCACATCACGAGATAACGCACGACCTATCTTGGAATATTTATTTCATGTTCATCCGATACACACAGTCCGGTGCAAGCAACACTAGCTACAACCGTAAGCGTTGGCGGTCGACTGACACAACGGAACGGCCGGTACTCTCCCCCGTCTTGCCGCGCACATACATACCTAAGGCGCGGTACAGCGGTTGCGGTCAAGCTATATCAACTTTACGGGTCCAACACCATGTCCAGAAAAGCACCCTCAAATATTCACATTTCCACCACCGTGCTTTAATGTAACTTTCGTGTACTTAGGGTTGAATGCTGTATTCGGGGGACGTCGTACATATCGTTTTCCATTAGAACATACTCTGTTTATTTTCGTCTCGTCAAAAAAAAGTACATTTTCCACTGTCGCACAGTCCAGTTTCCATACTTTCTCGCAAATGCAAGCCGTGCTTGTCTGTGGCAAAGTTTCAAGATGGGTACCTTTCTTGCTATCCTACCGTGCAATTTTTCTTCCACCAAACGTCTTCGAATAGTGCGTGCTGAGATTGCTGAAGGGTTGTTTTCACCAAAATATTCTTTTCTTAGCTCATTGGAACTTTTAAAAGGATTTTGTTTTGCCATATGAAAGATGTTTCGGTAATCTCGAGGAATTTAGTTAGTTTAGTTTGAAAAAAATCTTCACTTTATATCAGCTTTCTTAAATATATGACCACCACTGTATGCATATATAAATTAACATTATATAATTTTATTATGTTAATGTTCGTGCCTACCCCGCAAGGGAACTGGCGTGAAGTTATGTATGTATGTATTATGTTAATATTAGGTCTTTACATATGAAATTGGCGTTTTGTAAGGGAGGAACATAAAGTAGTTTTTTTTAAATATAATATATTTATTTAATCAAAGTATGTACCATTGCTATTTATACACTTTTGCCATCTCATAGGTAGTTCATTGATCCCTTTACTAAAAAAAAACCATTCGGACGGGAATCAATAACATTTTTGAAGGCGCTTTGGACTGCCCCATCGGAGTTGAATTTTTTCCCTTGCAAGAAGTTATCCAAATTTCGAAAAAAAATAGTAATCTGTTGGAGCAAGGTCCGGGGAGTACGGTGGATGTCTTAGACGTTCCAATTGAACCTCCTCTAATTTAGTAGCCGTGTGTTGTGCCTTAAGTGGTCTAGCGTTGTCCTGAAGCAGCAGTGGCCTAGAGCGATTGACGAGCCTCGGTTGTTTAGCAGCTAGCTTTTCCATCATGGTTTGCAGTTGCTGACAATAGACATCCGCCGTAATCGTCTGGCCAGATTTAAGAAAGCTGTAGTGGATGACACCGGCACTAGTCCACCAAACGCTCACAAGTAATTTTTTTTGAGTCAATTTTCGCTTGGGGCAGGATTTGGCTGATTCGCCAGGGTTCAGCCATTGCGATGAGCGTTTCAGATTATCGTACAGGATCCAAATTTCATCACAGGTAATTCGATTTAAAATCCCTTCATTATTGTGCCGGTTGAGTAATGTAACGTAGCAGTCGACGGGCGTTTGTGGGTTTGCTGCACTCAATTCATGAGGTACCCACCTTTCAAGCTTTTTCACCTTGCCAATTTGCTTCAAGTGGATTAATTGTTTAATTAGTTTTATCTCTAACACCGCAGCCTTCAGCTATCTCGGACGTAGTTTGCGATGGATCCGCTTCCACAATAGCCTTCAATTCTGCATTATCAACTTTGGTCTCCGGCCGTCCACGTAGCTTGTTCTGAGCGCGAAATGGGGATTGTTAAAAAAAAATTACCCCCTGATTTTATATTTTTATTATGTAAAATAGGGTATTTTAAGATACTAATTTGAATATTTTTGTGTTTTAAGAGTTAGTTTTTTTTTAATTTGATTTTTAAACAAATTATCCGATGACGTCATTGGGGACAACTTTACATTAATTCCTTTGCCTATAAAAAGAAAATAATCATATTAATCTGTGCTACTATTTAAATGTTACTGTCATTATTCATTATGACACATCGTGATCATTTTAGTGTAGCCAGCTTAGCAATTTTATCGGTAGATTTATTTTATATATTTTGGTGTTCAACATTTATTATTTTCTAAAGTTACCGTTAAGTTTTTTAAAGTGACCTTTAGTGAAAAATCAATATAATATAACTTAAACTGAATAATGTACAGTTAGACTGAATACCATTAATTGATAATCAGGCATAAATTACCTATTAGACACCATTGCGATGTCATTACTTTTCTTAATTTGTAATAAAGTATTCTTTCGGCGATTGCAACAGATAAAGCTCATTGGACCACTAAAATACTTTGATTTGGTATCACATTTGGGTTATCATTTTTAATGTCTGATACCTAGACATAGTCTCATTATCCAATGATGTTGTCAATCCAGTTAAAATAAAAAGGTTGTATTGTCAGTTTCAATTGAGGGGGAGGGGGGGGGGGGAGGATTATTAGTCAGATCTTTAAAAAAAATATCAGTCGTTAGGACTGCACTTCAGAGATAAAAACTTGGTATCTGAGCGTGACGGTCGTGCGAATTCAGTGCATTTTCCCCATCTTAGAAGTATCTACCGAAGTTTTCAATTTAAAAATCATGGCGATGTTCGATAAGGTCTTTTTTAAGTCAATATGTTGGGAGTTACTTTCCTACACACACGTGTGTACCTACAAGAATTACAAATTTTAGTAATTTCACTATTATCAACCTGGCAACATTGGGTATTTAGGCTTTAAATCGGCGGTTAATGCAGTATTTCTAAATTCTAATATTATTCATTACAATTAATTTCGTCCTTAGAAAAATCTTCTAAAGTCATCCGACAAAAAAGTGAACTGTTTTATTAATGAAAATGTATTAAATATTTTCTCTTTCTAAACATGGCCGGATCTTCAAATAGGAGTGTTAATTTTGTAAAGGCTGATACGCTAAACCTACCTAATATGTAATGTTATTAGAGTACATAGCTATACTCGTAGTACATATTGGAGAAATAAGAGGAGCTAAAATCCTGATGTAAGTAGTTTTGTGAAGGTTTCTAAATTCAACATGTTCGTCCATAGATCTGCCTTCCTTCTTTCCTTTTATAACCTGTGTAGTATATTACTATTCCTGTCTGTAAATTTCATCCATATAAGAAATCAGTAATGTTAATTATTAGTTAATATATGATTGATGTAAGTATACTTTGTGTTGAAGTCAAAATTCATCTAAAATGTGCACCTATCTATAGAAAAATAGCTACATATCTTACTCATTCATTAGAAACTGATTAAAATAATATTAATTACTTATTTGATAATTTGGTACAATCAATAAATCAGCAACCTATATTACTTTCTTAATAATCTATAATACAAGTAAAGCATCTCATATAAATACATACAAATAAAGGAACAGACATTGCACCACTGCCCTGGCGGTTAGATAGTGTGTTTGATTGCTAATGTATGTTATGGATCTGATCTTATACAACAAATTACCAGAAAATATGAAACTCTCCAGTAGTTTTAAATATATTCACTTGCCGGCTTAAAAGTGATTAATTAAGCACATCTATGGCTTGAAGGATTTCATGGAATATGAATATTTGTGACAAATACCTTAATGATTGTAAATTTCTTAATAATATGATTTTGATGTGTAACATAGTTACTAATATGAAAAATTATGAGTTAAATAAGGACTATGCGAGTAATTAAATAGACACTTTATATCTTTTTTTTTCAGGTTCAGAAAAAATTAGCAACAACTTTTCTGCATAAGCAAGGATTAAGCTTGATCATAGAATTTTATGACTTATCCACTGCAGTTTACATGAAAACTTTATGTATAGAAAAAACCAAATGCTAGCCTGCAGAAAAAAGAAAAAGATAAAACTGAACATTTCTGAAAAGATTATATAATATGTCCTAAATTATTATTAATAAGTGTTTAAGTAAATAAACAAGTTTAACTGCTAAAAGTTATTTATTATTTCATCTTGCAAAATAATAAGTCAAAAGATATATTTTATTAATCAATTCATATAAATATATGGCACATACAAATTTATAACTCACAATAGTTTGCTTTCAGTATAGAAACCATCTTATTCTTATAACTCGTAATGTGAACTCTTAAGACATCAGTCAAAGTAAAGCTAAAATATTTTTGGAGGAATGTTAAATATTCATATATTGTTTACATGAATTATAACCAATAACATCTAAATTTATGTATATATAAAAATAAGTTATTTAAAATAGCCATCCTTGTTTTCAATTAATTAAGCTTTAAAGATATAGGCCATTCTTCTATGGTGGTACTAATCTTTTCAATCAGTTTCCATTTAATGATTTGGGCTCGCTTGAGATAAATTCAGGTTCTGGTGAACTTTTTGTATGCCATTAGCTCCAATGCAGTTCATAAAGAATACTCCAAAGAATTCAAGTCAGAACTCGACGAAGGCCAACCTATCCTCTGAACAAAGTCTGACAAATTGGCTTGCAACTAATGTTGGATTGAATTAGCTTCATGGGAGGGTACAGAGCCTTGTTGGAAAATCCACTGCTATCCAGCGAATAAAGTATCACTCAATGCTTAAATCATTGTTTCCAATATGTGATTTTGGACGTCCTTCTAACTTCTGGTGCAAGGTGTATTGTTTTGCCAGTTAAATTTTCTTCCACCGTGATGATCTTCTCATCAGTAAACAGGTTATTTTTTGGATCGTATCTCTTGAAACGATTTCGATATCGCTCCAATCACCATTTACGAAGACGCTCGTTTATATAATGCACTTTTCTTTGACTTTTAGTTAGAGACCATATGTAAGTATTCTCTTTACAGATATTTAAGAAATATTGATCTGAAGAGATAATATATACATAATTTAATTCTGGAGTACGTCGAATAAAATGTCTGTTTATGTTGATGTTGTATGACATAACAATGACATAAAAAGGAAAATGTCGGTCCTTTTGTATTTTGAAATCGAATGGCTACGGTATTCATATGCATTTCACCAGACGTAAATGACGTCATAGGATTTAGTAAGGTCAAATAAAGGTCAAACGCATTTCTTTCAAAATACAAGGGGATTGTACGTTTTTTGGAATTTTAACTAGACAGAAATGATTAGGAACACTATTCCTCGAAATGGTTTTTCAAAAAGGTAAATTGAAAAAAAGTGAACAATCCCCATTGCCACAATGAAAACGTTGGAACTAAAAACGCAGTGTTTTCTTCTGTAACACCGTCGCCATACACATCATTAATCCCTCCAGCCCCGTTTCGGCAGCACTGGTGCCACGATGGAACTCATACTCGTAAATAATGCAATATTTCAAGTTTTCCATTTTGTAAACTGAGTGACGCAAAGAAAAAACCAAAAGAGGAAAAAACAAATGAATTACGGTTTTCAAAACACAAAAGCATAAGTAAGTAGCTGTATAAATTTGAAATTGGAATTCCTAACCAAAGAGGAGATTGGTATTTGAGATCAAACTGGCCAGTACGACAAAACGCCAACTTCATATGTAAGGACCTAATATTTAGTGGTTTTTGAAAAATTTCGACCGCATCGGCGTTAAATATTTTTTATTTTACTTTTTGGTATGTGTATTTGAGAGTGTTTTGTATATGACTAAGTACTTACGAATTGTACTTTTACGCGTTAAATAATATGTGTGTAAATAAAAAAAGCACCCTAATATAATAATAATAATAATCGGCAGACAAACACACACATTGTATACCCCCAAATTAAGCAAGTTACGCTTGTGTTATAGGTAATATACAACGGACTACTCTGGGGCCGATCCCAGACACCCAGACCATAGTAAATAACGGAGAAAATACGTTTCCGAAATTTACTATACCAGAAATCGAACCCGGAACCTCTGCGTTGCAGTGAGGTACGCCGGCAAAGGCTTAGCCCGCTCAACCACAGAGGCCGTATAAATACAAGTTACAAAAAGTATACTCGAAAGTGAAACTATTTTTCTTGAATATTGTTGTTTACTAATTAATAAGAAAAGACAAAATTGCCCAAATCTATTTCTTTTGATAAAAATCTTAACTTGGATTTTTTTATCTCGGTACGTTTGAAGGCCGGTTAAAGCAAAACATGGACTATTAAGGTTACCTTTTTTTGTATTTATTATGAAAGCTTAAACTCTTGCGCAGTTTTTAAAGACACTTCAGAACTATGGAGTAGCCTTTTTCTACTTTAAATTTGATATTGAAAATTCGAGTCGGATTCACATGAAATAATTCTTTTCTCTTTAAGTATAACTTTTGTAACGGGTATTGATGTTAGGGTGCTGATTATTTTACTAGTAAAAGTACAATTCGTAAGGACTTAGTTGCATAAAAACAACTTCCTAATAAACATACCATTATAAAATATATTTTTGAATGCCGATGCGATCGACATTTCCCAAAAATCACAAAGAAATTAACTAACCCAGGTGGAACAGAGGCCTTATTAATTTATTTGTGTGACTTCTTGTCCATAATTATTATATTGTATTGGGAAGCAGTGCGTATCCGATTCGCACATGTTACCTTATACTATTTGTATAACTTAATTTCAGGTTATACACCACTTTGCGAGGCTGTCTGGCAGAGGTATGCCTCAATCGTCGAAATACTCCTTAAATCAGGTGCAAGGATAACACATTCACATAGACTGCTGCATAATGCGATTATACAGAGACAGGTAATTTAACTTAACTTATAATATAATGAACTTGTGTAAGAAGTAAGAGCCGTGAGCAATGAACTAGTGCAACAAATGTGACGGGTCTATTATAGTTTGGCGCGGATTATACTGACTTATTATCATGTTTATAGATAGTTTACCGCGTAGTTGCGCCGCGAGTCAAACTCTGCTGCTTGCCTCTTGTTTAAAGAGCAGGCGTTATACAGTTTACATTGCTAATGGCAAACTATTCCATCTCCCGGCTTGTAAAGTATTTATGTCCCTTTTCGGTATTAAATCTACATTTAAACAAAATTACAGCAAAAGCGATCAAGTAGTCTTAGTAGTGTTTCCGTGAAAGCTTAACAGACAAACAGATCGAGGTACTATCGCATTTTTTTTATAGATGATAAATATTTATATCTATAAACATGAGAAATGATTGGTACGGGAGACCAACAAACTTCCATCCTGTAATTCAACCCGGTTTAGTTTTTTAATCTATCGCCCGTCTATCTATCTGTAAAGTACATAAATGACAACAATGACCAAAATTAATTGATCGAAATAACCGAATTGATTGAAATGGCAGAATTTACTGAAATGACTAAAATGGCCGATATGACGGATATAACCGAAATGGTCGAAAGGCGGATGTGACGGAAATAACCGTAATGGTCGAAATGGCCGGTATGGCGGAAATAACTGAAATGGTCGAAATGGCTGAAATGACCGAATTGGCCGAAATAACTTAAATGGCCGAAATGGCAAATCACAAAAAAATAACCCATCCAGTTAGATAGGTTTTTTTTAGAAAGTATTCTAGGATAACCTTTACATAAATCTATCCCATTACCCGGGATGTAAAGTATACCTTGTCCACACTCGGTATTAAAATCCCTATTAATATTATAAATGCGAAAGTATTTCTGTTTGTTGCTCTTTTACGGAAAACCTACTGGACCGATTTGGCTGAAATTCGGTATATATGTAAATTTAATAGGTACCGAGGATGGACAAGAGATAATTTTCATCCCGGATTATGGGATAGGTTTATGTAAAGGTTATTCCAGTAAATAGGATAGGTTTTTTTATTTGTGGTTTGCCATTTTCGTCGTTTTGGAGGGTTTTGGTAGTTTATATAGTTTAGATAGACGGGGGATATATAGATAAAACTAGAACGAGTTGGAATAGGGGATGACATAGATATAAAAATTCATAATCTATAAAAAAATGTGAGAGTAACTCGATCTGTTTGTCTGAATACTGAAAATGGACGTAAATGCTTTCATCCCGAGAGAGGATAGCTTGCGATAGAAAATGAAGTAAATCTTCCGAGGGTAAATAGCACCAACTTAAAAATATAATACAATGTAACATGTATTAACGTCTACTCTTTAAACAAAAGGTACGCACTTTTGACCCGCGGCCCAGTCGCGGGATTAACTCTACGTACATATTATGCCGAATTTCAGTCAAATCAGTCAGAGCTTTTCCTTAAAAGCATAACAAACAGAGAGACAAATATATATTTTTATCCCAGAAATTATCCCATTTTTCGCGATAAAAAGTATCCTATGTTCATCCTCAGCATCGAAAATATATATAAATACTGAGTTTCAGCCAAATCCTTCCAGTAGTATTTCCGTGAAAGTGTAACAGACAGACAAGATTTACTTTTGCATTTATAATATTAAGAGGTATTTTTACTTTGATAAACAATAAAACATTTCTATGTATTAACAAAACAATCTTAACATTATTTTAATAATTGAACTATCCTATAAAAATGAAACCTAAAATTAAATACTACAACTAAATAAAAAAGAGGGCATAATTATAGATAAAATAGGGATTTATATGCACATATGTTTACAGCGGAAAGCTCCGAGGTTGAAGAAATTTAAACAAATGATTTTCAATTATTATTTTGTGTCCTCAATATGCTATAATTTATTTTTAATTAATGTTTACAGACTAAACTTTTTTTGCATTCTAGGAAGAAATAGTTAAAATGCTAACAACGTTCGGAGGAGGTTTAAATTTGCATAATGATAATGGAGATACACCAATATTATTAGCTTCACGGTTATCACAACCTCATATTGTAACTGTTCTACTTCAAACAGGTAGGCGAAAGGCATCAAATTGTTTGGCAATTCATGCATTTTATTGAAGGAGACACTTCAAGCTGCGTTTGTATCAAAAACTACTATATATGTAGTAAATATAGTAATAATTAAGGTTGTAAAAAAGAAACAAAAAGAACATCTGCACAAAATCACGTATTTCTTTACCTAAATGGATCTTGGTAATTTTGATTATGAAATGTAAACTACACATAATTAGAGTGAAATTTAAGCCAGTATTTCACAGTTCACCTCCGTCTTCCAATTTCGATGAACAATAAAACCAAAAAATTGGACTTTTGACAGTTTCATTTCATGATTTTTTAAGTTGTATCTAAACATCTATCTTGTTTTAGGTGCAAATGTAAATGCTTGTAACAGTATAACTGGCGCGAATGCTTTACATATAGCAGTAGAAAGTATAAATTCAGCAGAAGAATTTGAGGAATTGTTAAAATGCTTATTGGATTTTAAGATTGATATGAACTCTACTGCATTGACTGGGGACACAGCATTAAATAGGGCATTATTACTGCAAAAGTAAGTAGAGATAATACTGGTTTTTATGGAATATTTCGAATTGTAAAACATGTGCTTCCACAACAACTCCATCATTTCGACTGACGCCAAAGAATGGTATAATACCCTAGCTTCAACCAAAAAGGATATCTTTACGTATGTTTTAATTGAAGCTAATTTTTAGGAAGGAAGGTGATGAAATAATCAAATAAGACTTGGTTTAAAGCTGTTCATTACCGTGACATGAACCCTAATGGCCTTACTTATAAACGTTTGTTAAATTTTAAGTAACTGTTCTGCAGCTGATTAGTGAAAATCTTACCCATAAACTCCTCTTAAGGATAAAAGGTGGTAAAGCAACTTATAAATTTTATAACTGTCAAAAATGGCCAACGTAATTTTTTAAAATTCTATATTGTATTTGGTTAAAAACTGAACAAGTTAAAATAATATCAATAGCGATAATCGAATTACCATAATTGAAAATCCAATTAATATTATATTGTAGTGGCGACTTCTGTCGAATGGCGATTCTAAATGTACTCGATTATTTCAGGGATGACGCCGCTATTCTACTTATTCGTTATGGCGCCGATGTGAATGCATGTGATCTACATTCATGTGGTTTGGATAATTTATCAATAGCCAGTAGAAGACGTTCTCGTAACCTTGCCCGTATGCTTCTGAAAGCTGGCCACTATTTATCAGTTTTCGATCAGTGTGCTTCCCATCACAAACGGGATACTAACGCCAGTTGGTTATTTCATATTTCCAAGCAACCATTGAGCCTTACAGATATTTGTAGGATTAAAATTAGAACAATTAATAAAAACACAATTTTATTTCATTATATTGAATCTCTTCCTTTGCCAAAGAGTTTAAAAAGATTTTTAATGATGGAAGGCGAATTTTAGCATTAGTTTTTCTATATAATTAGATACTTGTAATAATTGGAGCTTACTGTGTAAGTTCGTATTGAAAGTATTATGTATGTATAAATATTGGTATAGAATCTAAAAAGTGTATAAACTAATCAAATAAACCGAGGAATTATTTATATGTTTTATTCATAGTAAATAAATTGTAGTACAAAGACAATTTTATATAGAAGTGAAAAATATAAAATTTACGTCAATAAGGGTACTAACACCTATGTGATATAATAAATAATGTTTCATTACACTTTCCATAAAGGTGTTTACAAGAGTTATAGAAATATAACTTCTACTTACAATGAATAAAGTATAATTTAGAGTTAATTCGTTTTATTAAATTTCCATTTATAGAATTTCAAATAGTGACAAAATTCTCACAAAATACAATTAATTATATTCGACTTTTATAGCCTACTTGTATTGAACTATAACAAAAGATATGAATTTCATAATATTCGGTGCATAAAGGACTAATCCATCTTTAATAGTTTATATAATAATAGGAATGTAATATGAACATTATCTATAAGAACTCAGATATGGCTTCCAACTTCAGTTATGCATAATATAATAGGAACACCAAAAACAATATATCCTTATAACAAATTAATTTTGCATTTTTATCTAAATCTAATGATAACATAAATATGACTTGATTTCACTTAATTTTAAAGAAACATCAATTTAATTGACAACATAATTATTGAATAACATTTTAGAGTCTTCTAACTCTCAAAATAAATAGTACATACTAATTGAAATTACTTTAAAATACATAAGGAAAAATCATTGTAAAACATTTGCATGCACTTATTATTAAAATACATAACTGCTCCATAGTGGTTAATACATAATATATGACAATGGATCAAGTTAGTGCAGAGTTTATTTGTAATCTGATACAGAGTGGGTTGTGCCTTTGGAATCTTTGATCTTACAAAGTGTGGGACATGCTTCCAGTAATATAGTGGTTAATTCTGTGTGGTTGTTTTCAATCGCTTTATGTAGTACTGTTTTTCCATCTACATCCTGTGCATCAACTTTAGCTCCAGATTGAATTAACAATTTTACTGTTGCTGCTTTTCCTGAAATAAAATATTGTTATATTTGAAATGTCTGTAACTGTATGTACTTAGTCTGGCCATAAATACTGTTACAATTAAAAAGAAACAATATTACATTTGAATTAGGAATATGTAATTTTTATATGATTGTTCATTGTGGTTTCTCATATTGGCGCCAATTGTACACATTTTGCGATATTAAAATGGAGTGGGGCGATAAAGAGAACTGAATCGCTGTGATTGCATTACACAAAGTAGGTATGGAGCCAAATGCAATTTTTAAAACTCCATATGCTTGGTATTAGTCAAATGTTTGTGTACCGGGCTATTATACTATTTCCATTTCTTTATTTTCTCGATGACAGTTCTAATTTGATAGTTGTAGTGTTGTGACCAAATAAGTAATGATATCGATCGCATATATATTACGTTTTGAACAAAGACAAATACAACAAAAACATTCAAATATAATTTTTCAAGCTGGGAACATTCAATGGCCCACCGCCATTTTGTGTTTGTTTTAATCTGTCACTCGCAACAAGACGGTCGTGCTGTATAGTCACTACATTTCTGCCCGCTGAGTTTTTTCATATTATCCATACGTTACGTTGTGTATTTTGTGTTCCTCCGTGTTGATTGCTGCCCAGCTGTCAAATATCAAAATGCCTAAAGGATCTGTTCTGAAAAGGCAGGCGAGAGAACTGGTGATCAAGGTTCGTAATTACTTTGAAGCAGAGTATCAAAATAGTGGTTCGCTATTACCATTGTCGCAAGTGTGAGAGCGTGTTGTGGCCGCATTAGGAATTAGTGGACCTACTGTTTCAAAAATTACTACCGAAGCTTACGATACAAGCGGCATGCAGGAAAATAAGCTTCATACGCCGAAGAAAAAACGCCAACCACGTCGTGTGACATCGGTTGATAACTTTGACGCTGACGCTATTCGCCGTCGTATGTATGACTATTACTTGCGCAAAAAAATTCCAACACTTAAAAAACTTGTTGTTTCTTTACGAGAATGTGGTTTGTTCCTTGACCAAAAATTGTTTTATAATCAATATAAAACAATTTAAACTAACACACTGTAAAACTTATAAATGTTATTTGCAATAGAAAAAAAAATCTTTGTTACAATATTTATGGCAAGACTAGGTGTATATTGTTTAGAACAAAATTTGTTATTCAATGATAGTAAACAGCAAGGATTGTATGATTATCTGGTAGTGCAGAGTTAAAGTGAAAGACAAACTCTAACCCTTGAAAAGGATTTATCACAACTTCCAAATATTAGGTCCTTACATATGAAGTTGGTGTTTTGTCGTACTGGTCACTGTGATCTCAAATATCTTTTCTTTGGTTAGGAATTCCAATTTCAAATTTATACAGCCGTTTACTTATGCTTTTGTGTTTTGAAAACCGTAATTCATTTGTTTTTTCCTCTTTTGGTTTTTTCTTTGCGTCGCTCAGTTTACAAAATGGAAAACTCGAAATATCGCATTATTTACGAGGTGGCACCAGTGCTGCCGAAACGGCTCGAAAGATTAATGATGTGTATGGCGGCGGTGTCGCAAAAGAAAACACAGTGCATTTTTGGATCCGACGTTTTCATTGTGGAAATTTCGACCTGCAGAACAAGCCCCGTGGACGGCCGGAGACCAAGGTTGATAACGCAGAATTGAAGGCTATTGTGGAAGCAGATCCATAGCAAACCACGTCCGAGATAGCTGCAGGCTGCGGTGTTAGTGATGAAACTGTTTTAATCCACTTGAAGCAAATTCGGAAGGTGAAAAAGCTTGAAAGGTGGGTACCTCATGAATTGATTGCAGCAAACCAAGAAACGCACGTCGACTGCTGCGTTACGTTGCTGAACCGGCACAATAATGAAGGGATTTTAAATCGAATCATAACCTGTGATGAAAAGTGGATCCTGTACGATAATCGGAAACACTCATCGCAATGGCTGAACTCTGGCGAACCAGCCAAATCCTGCCGCAAGCGAAAATTGACCAAAAAAAAAATTACTTGGGAGTGTTTGGTGGACTAGTGCCGGTGTTGTTCACTGCAGCTTTCTTAAATCTGGCCAGATGATTACGGCGGATGTCTATTGTCAGCAACTGCAAACCATGATGGAAAAGCTAGTTGCTAAACAACCAAGGCTGGTCAATCGCTCTAGACCACTGCTGCTTCAGGACAACACTAGACCACAGAAGCCAGAGAGACCACAGCTCCAACAGATTACCATTTTTTTCGAAATTTGGATAACTTCTTGCAAGGGAAAAAATTCAACTCCGATGGGGCAGTGCAAAGCGCCCTCAAAGATTTTATTGATTCCCGTCTGAATGGTTTTTTTTAGTAAAGGGATCAATGAACTACCTATGAGATGGCAAAAGTGTATAAATAGCAATGGTACATACTTTGATTAAATAAATATATTATATTTAAAAAAAAAATGACTATGTTCCTCCCTTACAAAACGCCAATTTCATATGTAAAGACTTAATATGTTAATGTACTCCTCATATCTCCTAGTCCCCCTTCTATTTTGATAAATCAACATAATTTAGTCAAACTACAAAAAGAAAGGGTAAATGGTAATTTGAAAGGTTTTCAAGAATAATAATTATAGCTACATAATAACTATTCCCTTAGTTACATTGTTATTAAGATTAACATGTAAAAA
Organism: Dendrolimus kikuchii; assembly: GCA_019925095.2. Lineage (NCBI taxonomy): Eukaryota > Metazoa > Arthropoda > Insecta > Lepidoptera > Lasiocampidae > Dendrolimus > Dendrolimus kikuchii. The sequence goes on from CM034390.1 coordinate 14,372,081, forward strand.
AGTATAAGTGCAGTAGGCATGCTACCTGCAGCTGCAGCTTTCAGCAAAGGTGTTACTTTTCCACTCCTGGTTTGAGCATCAATATCACCTCCATAATTTAATAGTACTTTGCAGACCTCCACATGGCCATTCCTTGCTGCATAATGTAGGGCTGTATAGCCAGAATTATCAAGAGCATTCACAAGTTCTTTGCTGTTTTTAGCTTTATCAATCAAACTTTGCACCTTGTGTTTATCTCCATTGAATGCTGTAAATGAGTTTAGTTATTAGTAATTTATTATCATCATTAGATCCTTCTTGTATTGAGATTCACCTGCTTTCTTTTTTTTCTTCTTCATATCACATCATAACTAATTACACAAAGTTGACATTTGTTAGATCTATCCCATCTGTAGAGACCTAACAGATGTGGCATAGTTAGGTATTTATTAAACTACTACCTACTACCCTGCATAACTAGCAGGTTTTCATAAAACATGGCCATACATTTATAGGTAACCCTAATTATGTGGGTAACAAATTCTGCTGAGAGTAAGCATGGACTGTTTAAGCAGTTAAGTTTCATGACCTAATGTGAATATTATTACAATTAATGTGTTGTCAGTGAAGGAATGAGCAAATCTGCACACTGAGTTATTGATTGAGATAAATGAAACTGATCAATCCATCATGGATATACCCGGTGTTTTACTATTTTTATTTGCTTGAATAGTTTCTATTATTATACATGAAATCACACACACTTTTTGGAGGGAAAAACGGAAACTTAGTTGATGACAGTATGACATATTGACAACAGACTATTAAGTTTTTTTATTTTTTTTTAAACACCCGGTAAGTATATACTTTGTTTCCCTAAAGAGGAAAGGCTTTCATTTTATTTCAATATGCTACATTAAGTGCAGAGTAATACACATTTTGGCAGTAGTAACCATTCTGTGATATAAATTTACACAGTAGAAAAGTGGGTGAAACCTGCAGTTTATGGCATTCATAAGTTTCCCCAATAAACTTAATGTTTTTCCAGTGATATGCCCATTATCCATTAATCATCAGATATAATTTAAAATTACCTGCATTCCAAATACCTCTTTCCCAATCCATTTCAGATATTGTTTGACACACTGATGCATTTGCACTGGCAGCTGTGCAAATTGTGTGCTCACAATCATGTTTTTGATCCATTGTAACTAGAGATATAAGAAGTGAAACATGCAACAAGTTAATCAGTAAGAAGTTAGATATCACGCTGCAGAGTCCAAGTTATCTCAGCTTCTCCAGTGCTAGAAATAATCTTGTATCCAAGTTGACCTAAAGAGTTTAGGGCATCCAACACATTTGCTTTAATAGCAACACCATTAACAACAACTCCAGATCCTGGATATTTTTTGGTGAGAGCCTTTATCTCCTCTGGGCCCAGCCCAAATACTGAGCAATCATTTGCATGCAGTGATCCTTTTATTGCAATATAGACTACACCATCTTCTTCAGTTAGTGGAACACTTGATAAATTGCTTGGAAGATTCTGACTGCCTTTTGTTTCCATAGTATAAATAATCCAAAAATATATGGCAGCAATAAATGTTAAGGGTAATCTAGATTTCTTCGTCTTTTGTTGAAGTTTGGTAATTACCCAAGTGCATAGCCTCTTTGCTGAAGTTTGTTAAATTATCTTGTTCAACAATTATTGATGGTTCCGGCTCAGAAAATTCTTTTCTCATAGTCCACATGTATTCATTGTAATCTTGTTTTACTGCTGTAGAACTGGATGCAACCACTTTATAGCCTAACACCTGTAATTTAACCGAATGACAGATATATGAATCATACATCGCCATGAGTGCGTATTATGTTTTATTATGTAATAAAATTAGCACTTACTTCTAAAGCACTGAGAATAACGCAAGGATGTTGCAAATAAACAATCGTGGAATCGTCGCAATAGCCGCCACAGGCGAATCTCTTCAATTGTTCTATGTCGCCAGCTGAAGACAACTTTATGTATGTATCGGGCACAGTCAATTTGTGAATAGCAAAGAATTAAATTAACAAATACAAAGCAGCCTTTCAATCTACAAAGCTTATCTTATCATATTTTCTAAGTAAAAAAAATGTCAACAGATACCTTTCAAGCCTGACACCAATACACGCCACGGGTTTTTGTGTCCATAAGATGCTAAATTACCTCTGATCAAAATGTAGGGCATTGATTACGGATTATTTTAGCACAGATTGAATAAAATACAACAAAATTTACCAAGCATTAAGGCCACAAACGCGTATTACATGCATTTCTCAAATACCATTGACAGATTAATATTTTAAATAATGATGAATTTGATTATTTGTTCACAGATTCTGTACACAGAAATTCGTAATGTCGGAGCTGTCAGAATTGACAGTAGTAGTAGTAGTTGTATTCGCCACAAAGGCAGGCAAAGGAATCTTTAGTCCATACAGCCAATTCTGATGTTTAAGTCCGTATAATAGTCGCGCAGTTGTATTGTAGGCTACAACTAACGCCATTCAACGGAGTTCTTGTGAAAAGTCAAAAGGCCACATTTGACTATACAGTTCACATTTCTCACAAAACACATAATTACTACTCAAAAACTATCAATATCCTACAACTATTGTTCATTTTAGAGTAATTTTACACATTTTTAGAAAATAAAACTGCACAGCACAACGTCTCCTTTCAGTTCCCGCCAAAAACTCTCAGAATTGACATAGTTGACAGATAATATAATTTTAAAAAAGGAATGTCAATGGCTACTTTCCACATGAGACTCACAACGACCATGTTCATAACCGCGATTTTTTTCGTTCACTTGCTTGCGGGCGTTACAATCATAAACTTTGGTGGAACGCATTATGGAGCATTGATGTCATTATCGACCAAACACACAAATGTCATTGGTAGTACAAGTGATGTCACATAGTACAATAATATAATAAGAGAAGTGATGTACAAGTCTTCGGGCGCGTTTCTCCTACAGCTCACAACGCTCAAAATGCTCCTTTAGTAGTTCCACATAGCGACCACGGTCTTTATGGTCACCGTGAAATCGACAATAATGACGTCATAATTTTCGCTCACGCAGCACTCATGACGACGCATGTCAAGAGGTGGGTCCAATAATCCGTTACACTTGAGTTTATAATTGTAACGCCCGCATGCAAGTGGAACGGGAAAAATCGGGTTCGAAAGCGTGGTCGTTGTAATTTTTATGTCTAACGTAGCCTTCGTATAGGTAGCGCAGTTGAATTGTAGGCTACCACTGACGCTATTGAACGGAGTTCTCGTGAAAACTCGAAAGGCTACATTTGACTATACAGTTCACATTTCTCACAAAACACAAACTACTACTACTACTAAAACTATCAATATACTACAACTACTGTTCATTTTAGAGTATAATTTTACACATTTTTAGAAAATAAAACTGCATGGCATAACGTCCCCTTTCAGTTCCCGCCAAAAATTTGAACGCCACGACCTTAGATCATATACATGTTATATCTCAATGGCCAAGATTAATCACGACGTGAGTTTTACTTTTTTGAAAACTTTCATATTATTTAGGAATGCGGGATACAAAAGTCTTTAAAGTATTATCTTGACTTTTTTGGTTATACTTTGTAGTCTGGAATGGAATGTACATAATTATATGTTAACAATGTATGAAAATCCAGCATAGGTCGCCTCTCGCAATGGGTTTGGTTTGCGGGACATAACCTTGGTCTAGTCTTAGAGAGTACTAGTGTTCTGTGGTCCAGTCCTAGGCGATAAAAGGGGCAAACCTGGGAATGGAAGCTATAAAGTTGTAAAAACATTTATTTTGGCATTCTAAGTTGTGTTCAGAGTAATAAAGCAAGCGTACTATAACTTCTTAAGCTGCCAAGTAAGCTTGTAATATCATTTGACTACATATTCAAGTCATATTCTGAAAGGTTTGCCGCCATAGCAATCTGCAAAACGAAGAGATTAAATCACCTGGTGATTTTTATTACCGTATACTTTTTTCTCTTCTGCACCTGATGCGTATGAATTTATGAAACACGCCTAACATCTAAGGGCAATTAGAACGTGATTTATTCAAATACAGTTAAGCGTACCGACTACCGTCTAAAGGGTCATTTTCATGGAGAGAGTTTATCGCACGTTTTGGGGCGAGAAGTTGTATACTATTTTCGTAAGCGATACTCTTTAGACAATAAACGCATTGAAATGTTTATTACATAAAAAAAACTCGCCTACGAGTATGTCACACAATAATCGTAACGTAATTGTCTCCAAGAGTTTTGTTTACATTACGACACAAATACTATTGAGATATTTGCCTACGATTTCTCGACTTGTCTAAACTCGATCTCCTATGATATTTTTTCAAGTTCATGCGAGTATTGTTAGTCAACTATATTCTTGAGAAAGGTAATACAGAGTCTGCTTGATAAAGGCTAATGATGTACCCATGACATATACGAATTTTTATTTTTATTAATAAACTAATTTATCTATACCTATATATGTATGTAATTGTGTATTCTATCACGAATATATAATATTACATTGTTTAGCTTTTATATTCGTATTAATGTATTATATATTACACATAAAATTTATATGGTTAGTTTTTACGCATATCATGGTCTCCAGTAATTGATGAAGTACATTTATTAAAACATTAAGGTTATGTATACTTTTACAAATGTGTTATGTGTATCCTTTGTTGGAGATTCTAATAATAATCAATAATTCTAGTAATAATAAATAAATAAATAAATCGATGTATTTTTATAGTAAATATGAAGACTGTGATTTAGTAACACCACATAGTTTTACTCGTAAATGTCTCTTCATCTTCTAGTTGCAATTTAAGACACAACGTATTTGAGACTTCTAGTGTTTTTTTTCTTTCTAATCATTTTTTAACCCAACATCCTTTTTTACGCTTTCGTTTAATTAATTCTTGTCTTAGAAGAGCAGAGATGATTAAAACACCGTCGCGTACTACACTCATGCTTGCGACTGGTGGCTGATGACTAGCTGAACTCGAAATACGATTTTTGCGTTCAAATATTGTTTATACCGAGACGTCAATATTTAATGACCAGGCCATTATCGCCCTTTCACGTACAATATCATATATTTAGTTTAAATGATCATATTTTTTTCTTTTTTCTTTTCGACAATCTTCTTTCTACAATCGTATCTTCGAGGCAAGAAACTCTCTCCATGTAAATGGCCCTTAACTTTTGTGTTAGTATTCGCATTCATCACCTATCTAACAAACGGCCTTTATTCTATTTAAATGGTATTTGGAGTGCGTAGGGGTTGAATGCTAATGTATTCATAAAATGGTAGACATACATATTATAAATCTCGTTTCGCACGCCTAAGAGCATGTACACAACACCGCTGCCGCGCCACCAAACTATCTAGACTAGGCTAGACCGCACCGCCACCCGTAACATGTCACCGCCTCTCCGCCGCACTTTCGCTGTCATGCGGGCATCAGCAGTGGGAAGGCGGTAAGGTGGTGAAAGTCTCAAATCTTTTTTAAATTAAAATGACATATCATTTCTTAGGAGCGTATTGACATGCTTAATAATAATAAAAAACCGGAATATGAAATAAATACGATTGTAATGATAAATCATTTTCTTGCAACCGAGTGGAAGTTTATTCGTTTTGGATCGATTATTCTTTTGCGATTTGTCTTTCATTTGGACTCTTTTGTTAATTCACGATTCTGTTAATTAATCTGAACATCTATCAGTTTTTAACGATGTATTGAAAATAACGAATAGATAATGACCGATGCATGTGTGAATGCACCCTTACGGGACACAAAAGTCGATATAAATCGTTATACTATGATTATTTAAGTACTACGTGACTAATTATATTATTAGACATCATTCAATACATATTTAGTCTTCACATGCTACTACTGACAAAAGTGCGAAGAAGCTACGGGCTACATATTATGCAATAAATAGATTTTATATTATCAGCCGCTGTGGCTGCTGCTCGTAGTGCTGAAAATACTTTTCCATTTTCTTATGTTGAATACGTTTGCGTTTGACCGATGTTGGAGAGGGAATGAATATTTGTATTAATTAAAAAATAAAGGTTTTCTGTATTATAATGTATTATTATGAATGACTTTTCTTAATATGACACATAATATATTTAAATTATTCGAATTAAAATTACAAAAGAATAAAACCTTTTTTGTCGTGAACAAATTCCCCCCCAGCAAGATTTTTTACATATATATCATTGAATCATTATAATTAAATTAAATTAATTAATTAAGTTAAATCAATAGACAATTTCAAACCAAAACAAATAAAATAATACTTTCTGACAAACTATTAACAGACCAATAAAAATTGAAAATAAATAATTCACATTATACAAAGACAACTTCATTTAACATAGTTAAATAAAAACATTGAATAATAACAAAAGAAATAAGATTGAAGCAAGATTGAAAACAAGTAACAAATTCATACAACATAGAAACACTAAATCAAAATTATTAATTTAAATCATTGAAATTAACAATCACTAATAATCAAATTAATCTTTAATAAATTAAAAATTAAACAAATGAAATAATTGCTTCAATAATTCAATCGTCTAAAGTAGAACAACGATTTTGAATGTCAACAGTTCTAACCTTATATCTGACAAGAAGCAAAACAAATTTAAATATTTAAACAAAGTTGAAGACACTATTTACATATAAAGAAAACAAATACAATTAGTTATAAAGAACATAAATAGAAACAATTAAATTACGTTATATTAAATCCTGAAAGGTATATCAAACTGAAATAGTTGTTGTAATCTTTACAAAATAATTTTAAACAAATAAATATTTCCATGTAGTTTTCCATTTATCCCAAGGTACATGCCAAATCATTGGACTTACCTCAGAAACTAAGGTTAAGTTACACAATGTTCTTTGATTTTCTATCGAATATGTCTTGTATACAAAGTGCAAATATGGATTAAGATTATTAGGTTGAAAAGTTATAATTTTGTCATTACTAAAGTTTGCAACGAAAAGACCATTTACAAATGTATTAGGTTGTACAGGTTCTTTCAGAACTTTTTCATTTTTGCCAGTCTTGCAAAACCCTTGGATGACCTCAGCATTTTCAATGTGTTCAGTGTTTTGCATAACAATTGATGAACTAGAATGCATTGGAAAACCACCTGAAACTACATAGCCTAAACAAGTATTAATCAAAATTGGTTTATTTTCTCCTAATTCTATTTTCCCGTCTTTAATTATTTTGAAGAATATGTCAGCTGCTAATAAAATAGAAATTTCTGATGAAATATTACATTCGTTGTCGGATAAAATAATATTCTTTGGTATATTTAAATTATTCAGATTAAAACTATTTTGTGGCAAGTTGACTGTAATTTTATCTATAATTGAACAAGTAACGTTCATACTAAAGCTTTCTGTCAACGAATGTATAGTTAAATTCAACCCTTTATTGATGGTATTAGAATTGTTACCCAATCCTATAATCTTTTTATGGATAGAAAATGTTGGCAATCTTAATTTGTCTGCCAAACTAGCGCAGCAAAAGGACGTTTGGCTGCCACTATCAAGTAATGCACGTAACTCTATTTTATTATTAGAAGAATCTGATATCATTAACTTAACCGTGGGAAGAAGTACATTTGAATGCTGATCTTTACAAGCAATTAAATTAATTTGATTTTGGCTTTCAGCATCTGTAAAAGAATCCAAATGAATTAATGTGTTGTGATCTTTGGACTTACACTTAGCACAGTTAAAATTATACCTACAAACCTTGTTAGTGTGCAGCCGTAAGCATATTTTGCATAAACTTTTCTCATCAATGTACTTATGCCTCTCTTCAATAGGCATCAATAAAAACGTGGGACATTTAAACAGAAAATGATTTTGTGAGCATAACTTGCAATTATTGTTTGTACTACGACACTTATTGGATTCTTGAGCGCCCGCTAAGTTAACATAATAGTTCCTGGAACTTGTTGATGTAGGACTTGACTCTAACGCCAAGGCTCTATTATCGAGAAAATCTAAAATGTTATCCACAGATGGCAAAATGGTCATGTCTCTGTTGGTATGAAATAGCCTAACTGTTAAAGAGTCGAGTTTGCGAGTAATTAGGCTTATTAACATAGAATCCCAATACTCTACCTTTTGATTTAAATTTTTAAGTGCTGAAAGCTGCTGCCTAAAGCTAGAAGTGAAATCTCTCAACTGTTGTGCAGTACCTTTGCTGATGGAAGGCAAGTCGAATAAAGTACAAATATGGTTGTTCACTAATAAAAATAAATTGTTATACCTTTTGTTTAAAAGATCTAATGAATTAATGTATGACTCGTCAGTAAGCGGCAGATTGTCTATAATTTTAAGTGGTTCATCCTTCAAATACCTTTTTAGATAATATAATTTTTGTACATTTTGTAGTCTATTGTCCTTGTGTATGACTGAAAGAAATAAATCCATGAAAGGTTTGAATGAAGTGAGATCCTTGCCGTCGAACGTTGGAATCTCAATCGCAGGCAGCTTTATGTCGTACGCAGGCTGAAGATTTTGTGGACAGCTCCTAGTTGAAATTGCAGCATCCTCCATCATATGAGTCTCGATCGATGACATCGCACTCCAAATTCTTTCGGTCAAATCTTCGCCCTCGTCGATATTCATGTATTCCATTTGTTCTAGAATATGCTCGTATTTTTCTTGTATTTTTATTAAAGATTGCTTACGGACTTTAAGCTCATGGACATCTAAATCAGTTCCTGTTTGCAAGTATTTTTCAACAAGGGTAATAGTTCTTTTGCATTGAGCTCTTGCGGCTCGCAACTTCTTGCCGTCTTCGCCCTCCATTGTTTGCGTATATATATATGTATTTGGTTTGTATTATTATATTAATGAATTGTATGTATTGCGATTGTATAAACTTGTATTAGACTGAATTACCGTGGTTTCGGCACCATTTTGTTGGAGAGGGAATGAATATTTGTATTAATTAAAAAATAAAGGTTTTCTGTATTATAATGTATTATTATGAATGACTTTTCTTAATATGACAGATAATATATTTAAATTATTCGAATTAAAATTACAAAAGAATAAAACCTTTTTTGTCGTGAACAACCGACATTGTACCGAATGTCAGGTGAAAATGCAGTCTAAGGTGCAGTGGCGTAGCTTGCCTTATATGGGCCCTGTATCAAAATGTGTTGGGGGGCCCAAAGAAAACATAAAGTTTTTAAATAAAATAAATAAAAAAGGCTCATAAAAATTAAATTAAAATAATTATATATTGATTATAAGTTATTACTTATAATACTTAATGCTCCTAGGAGCTAAGTTAGATAAACCTTTTAAATCAAAGATACACTTCTCTCGCCTTTTTTCTGTCAGTTTATTTATGAAATCATCTATAGATGAAGATGATTTCCGTTTTTCGAGATTTTGTGGCTCTATCGACAAGTCTGATAGCCGTTCCTGTTAGCCCAGCAGTTATTCTCAAAAATATTATTAATCTATAAATGATTGTAGATAAAATTTTGGGAACATTTGCTTACACACTTTCGGGGCCCCTGTGGCTTGGGCCCCCGTATCATTGATACGGCTGATACGGCGGTAGCTACGCCCCTGCTAAGATGGACCAGGCTTACCTAGAAAGTACCTGTTCACGCGACACTTGAAGACACCTAAATTGTATTTTTCAGGAAAAACAGACGACGGTAAAGAGTTCTACTCTTCAGCGGTGCTTATTATAAAAGTGGAAGCATAGTGCTTCGTCCGCTTGGTAGGTGTTTCTACCATATATCGATGGCGTGAGCTCGTACGTCTATTTGTAATACTTTTGTGGCAACAGCGTAGGAAGTTAGTGTCTACATGATGTTTTTATATTCACTTTGGTCTTTGTGCTCGACTATGGGCAAAGACAGACTTCAAAAGAATTTAAGTTTGTTTAAATATTTAATAAATTTAGGTTTGCCAGGTGGTAGGGCATTTGCCCGACTGGATGGCTACCACCCCTGGTCTGGAGTATACCGCCATAACAACCTTGAGTTGTGTTCCGGCATTAGTGACCAGGTTCCAGTCTCCCTTAAGAGAGCAGTAGCGCATTAGTAGCACCTTTGGTGTTGCAAATGTTCATAGGCGACGGTAACCGCTTTCCACCAAGTGGGCCATCTGCCTGTCTGCTGAACTCCCACAAAAAAAAAGGTATTTTTCCCTATTTTATTTAGTTTTAGTTCTTATATAGTTTATAGTATAGTTTGTAGTTTATTTTTAAGTTTATATTTGTTGTAGTTTTATGTATTTTTCTTCGAAAAGTTGTAACTGAATAAATATTAAAAATAATTTTGCATATATATTCTAATATTGAAATATTTCAATTAGTTACCTATATCATACAAAAAGTATAATCAATCACCTTTGTGTAAAACGGTGGATTCTATCAATCAATACATTGTATTTGAACGCTATAAGTGGCTGTGTAATTTCCAAGCGCTCTACGGCTATAACGATAGTTATAGTTTTTTTTATGTTTAACTTGCTTGGCTTGGCAACTAGGCCTTTAAGCCAGGCGCAGTTGTATTGTAGGCTACAATCTACACCATTCAACGGAGTTCTTGTGAAAACTCGAAAGGCCACATTTGACTATACAGTTCACATTTCTCACAAAAACACATAATTACTACTCAAAAACTATCAATATCCTACAACTATTGTTCATTTTAGAGGAATTTTACACATTTTTAGAAAATAAAACTGCACAGCACAACGTCCCCTTTCAGTTCCCGCCAAAAACTCGATAGTTATAGTCCTTTAGTCCTTTTTCAAGTGATGCGATACTTTATATTTCGGGTATCCGGCGGGAATGTTCCCGGGAGTGTTTTAAAGTGGGTATTATACATATAAATTAGCAGATTCGGATCCGATTGATACTAAAAACAATATAGTCCGGGATAGGGAATCCCGGGGAATATAAAAAAGGTATATTCTTCTGGATTTCCTAACAACGAAACCAGGTGATATTAAGACTTGCTTGACATGACAGTTTCATAATATTTTCTTAAGTTTTCGCGACTAGTATACATAATAAAACTACTTTTAGTCTAGTCAACAAGTTCAAAAACGTGAAAAATAGAGATAAAGGTCCTAAAAATATGAGCGAAAGCTCATTGGATTCGGAATCACCTCTAGAAATATTTTTTTGAAGGATTTTGGTGCAGGTAAAAAATTGCAATTGTTATTAACAAAATAACATGAAAAAAAAATGGAATTTAGTTTTTGGTTAATAACTCAAAAAATATTAATATTTAATCAATTTTGAAAAAAGCTCGTTAAAGCGGAGGAAATTTCCGATAAAAAGTATCAACTCTCGGAACTCTATCTCCATTATTTATAATTTTAATTTGATGTTGAAAATAGGGCTCCGCGCGGCTGTTACGGCATGCGCGCGCCGCCGCTAAAGAGAGTTCATCAGATAAAATATTTTTTTTATAACATAAAAAGTCGTTTTAAAAATTTGGAATATATCAACATTTTATAGGTATTAAATTTTTTGCAATAGTTATAAAAAATCATAATTAACAAATTAATAAACTTTTATGAACATTTATCGCAGGATCTTATGAAGTACATATATCAAAAGGGCTCCACGAACTTTCAAATTTATAGCCAATTATTTATTATTTATACCTTTTATACCATTATTTATGGCAACGGAAATTAGGAAAAATTTGTTAGTTAACAATTGAATAACTTTTTAAAAAATGGCGATAGAACTTTTATCTAACGGGGCTCGACTCTTTCAAGTGTTATGAAGCTACTAGATCTTTTTCAAATTTTTAAAATGACATTTAATGTTATAAAACAATTATTTTATCTGATGAACTCTCTTTAGCGGCGGCGCGCGCATGCCGTAACAGCCGCGCGGAGCCCTATTTTCAACATCAAATTAAAATTATAAATAATGGAGATAGAGTTCCGAGAATTGATAATTTTTTATTGGAAATTTCCTCCTCTTTAACGAGCTTTTTTCAAAATTGCTTAAATATTAATATTTTTCGACTTAGTAACCAAAAACTAAATACCATTTTTTTCATCTTATTTTGTTAATAACAATTACAATTTTTTACCTGCACCAAACTCCCTTACGGCGTCCGCCAGGGCTGCGTGCTGTCGGCTTTGCTGTTCATCCTATACCTGGACGATTGTCTCCAGAGAATAAGATTGATGGATGTTGGGGTGCGGATGAGTGATCTAGTTGTAAGCACCCTGCTTTATGCGGATGATGCCGTGCTTTTAGCCGAATCGCCATCAGAACTGCAAACACTAGTCACAATGATGAAAGATGACTGTCAGGCGAGAGGCTTACATTTGAATGCGAAGAAAACAAAGGTTATGGTGTTTGAAAGAGAAGAAACCAGAACGAATGCAAGGATAATGGTCGATGATGTTATGCTAGAGCAAGTGAATGAGTTTGTATATCTTGGATGTGCTTTTAGCAGGGATGGAAGGTACACCGCTGATATAGAAAGAAGAGCAAATTTGGGGAATAGTGTGAATGGAGTGTTAGGTAAACTTCTAGGCGCTAAGAACCTCAGCCAGAAGGCCCAGCTCGCCATACACAACGCGGTGCTGGTACCTACGCTCACGTATGAATGCGAGAGTTGGGTATGGAAGAGAGAGCATGAAAGTAGAGTAAACGCGGTCGAGATGCGAGCACTGCGCAAAATCTGCGGAGTGACGCTCGCGGACCGCGTTCGTAATACCGAAGTAAGAAAGAGAGTTGGTCTGAAAGAGAGTGTCGGGGTGAAGGTAAGGAAAGGAATGCTCCGGTGGTTCGGGCATGTGGAAAGAATGCATGATGAAAGAATGACTAAACAGATATACAATGCAAAAGTGGATGGATGCAGAAGTCGTGGAAGGCCACGACACACCTTCCATGATCAAATTGATCGTGTACTAGCAAAAGGTGATGTCAGGAGCCTTAAGCACAGACGAGCTTGCATGACAAGAGTTATGAATGTCAAAGAGGCAAGTGAGGTGTGTAAGAATAAGCCTAAATGGCACTCTGTTGTTCGTGCCTACCCCGCAAGGGAACTAGCGTGAAGTTATGTATGTATGTATGTATGTACCAAAATCCCTCAAAAAACATATTTCTAGAGGTGATTCCGAATCCAATGAGCTATCGCTCATATTTTTTAGGACCTTTATCTCTATTTATCACGTTTTTGAACTTGTTGACTAGACTATTAACGGTTTTAAGCGCGGTAATATATTTAATTTTTATTATTCCTACGTTTCGGCCACTTTTCAGTAGCCGTGATCACGGAAGACAAAGATGTCAAGTGTCAATGAGTATTGTAAAAAATTTAATTACGTCGGAATAATAAAAATCAAATATCAACGTTAAATTATTCGGCGTGTCTTTTAACACGTAGGCCTCCCCCAACGTTTTCCAGTCACTTCTTGCCCTTGCTGTCCTATATATTCCATGTAACCCCTACTAGTTCTCTTATGTCGTCTTCCCATTTTCTATATTGCCGCCATCGTCTCTTTCTCTTTCCATCCATGGGTTGCCATTCTGTCAGTATTTCTATCCATTTCACTTTGCTTTCTCTTGTCATATGTCCTAATGGCGAATGGTAACCTTATCGTGGTGATTTGTAAACGTTAGTTATTTATTGTTTAATATTGGTCGAATAAAATTAGCAGTTTGCAGGTTGGACATTCATGTGAACTCAGCATAATATTTTATCAGAATTTTACTCTGTAGCTATTGAACGTTTTTTTCGAATTCGATGAAAAGTAAAAAGTCAACCCACTTTTATCGTCTGAGTGCCTTTTCGAGTATATTGTACTTGTGCACGCTGGGAGCAAGTCTTGGCTGGGGTTATTATTGTAATTACACCTTAAAAGTGCAATATTCACTGTGAAAAATATTGTTCGGTGTCTCGATTTTAAACTGGAAAGGAACTCTTGATTCCAAAAGCAATTTTCTATGTTTAGTTAAATCATTTTTTTTGGTGGGTATATCATAATACCGAACTGATGTGTCAAACTTAGAAAATGTAATGAAAAAATCTAGAGATGTTTTTCTTTTTTGAATAATACATAGTTTATTAATGATGTATTTTTTGGGTCATTTGAAACTTTTAACTCTTCTCCCTACACATTTTCCAAAAGTCGCTTAAAGCAAATAACTTTCATCGCTTGATATAATTATGTATGTATATTTGATACTAGCGGCCCGGCGCGGTTTCACCCACGCTCTGTCCCGCTCCCATGGTATATAGCGTTATGTTATATAGCCTATGACAGTCCCTGTTAACGTAGCTTTCTAACAATAAAAGAATTTTTAAAATTGGTTTAGTAGATCCAGAGATTACCCTCTACAACCCCACAAACTTACAAACTTTACCTCTTTATAATAGTATAGATTATATTGTGTTTGTTTCATTTACACAGTTCAGCACACGAAATGATTTCTTTGAAATACAAAATACATTTTTTTAAGTCCTTAAATGAATATGGATTAAAATTTCTCTCAGAAAATGTAACACTCTCGTGATATTTTTAGCCAAAAATAAATCAGGCGAAGCAACGCGGAAAGCTCTAGTAATTAATAATGTATCTATAACCAATGAATTATCTATTAAATGCGGTTTATGTTTGTTGGGTACATCATACGTGTCTGCAGTAAGAGTGTTTACGTTGTACCCATAAAATGTTAAACAAAGCGAGTTGCTTTTCTCGGAGTTGCCTACAAGAGGTGAGATAAACTAAACAAAAACATAATGTGGTTTAACATTCCAAGTGATGTTTGCTGGAATGTTTTTTTTTTTGTTCAAACAAATAATAATATTTTAAGATATTTTTTTGCTAAAATGGCATACAGGCCAATTTTTGAAAAGCGGTTACCGTCGCCTACAGACGTTTACAACACTAGGGGCGAAGCCAACGCATTGTCAGCCTTTAGGATGGAAACGAGGGACAGGAGGATGTGAAAAACGGATCAGAGAAAAGGAATTG
Organism: Dendrolimus kikuchii; assembly: GCA_019925095.2. Lineage (NCBI taxonomy): Eukaryota > Metazoa > Arthropoda > Insecta > Lepidoptera > Lasiocampidae > Dendrolimus > Dendrolimus kikuchii. Next base: position 14,387,170 of record CM034390.1, read on the forward strand.
GTTTGGAATAGGGAGATGGGATAGGGAAAACGGGATAAGGGCAGGGGAAAGTGGTCATCGGAGCTCTCACTCATCGTTCGAAACACGAATAGCACAAGGCTAACTGTTCCACGCTGATATTCTGTGAGAGCGTGGTATCACACCAATCGAGTTGGCCCTAAGAGCTGTAATCAAATGATGATTTCAGCACGGCTCTACCACGTTAGATCTCCTTGACTACTTAGCACAGTTACTGTACATCATCGCAAAATATATGATTAAAATGACATAATATCAAGCTACATGTCATACTATATAAATGGAAGACATCCTGTTCTTTTAGTAACCAGTTTTATATAAACAAATCCTCATGCCAATACCTCATTTATATAAGTATTATTTAATGGAGCTAATGGAGTAAAAACGCAACTATAACGCTGAAACACGGCCTGGCCACGAACTCGGGCTTTGCGACGAGTAACACAATGTTTAGACAGCGCGCAACGAGTCGTGATGTGCTTTCTACATATTAATACTTTTGTTTTTGTCGCCCGTCGCGTGTTGTTTACAGTGATAACACGACCGTGGCCAACCCGTAACTGAAATCTTAAACTATACAGCTGAACGGATCTTAATTAGTTTGTAAGAAGATAGATAGTATCCTGGGGAAGGCTAGGCCAGTCATTTCTAACTATCTTTTACTCCAAAAAATAATGTTAAAAGGGGTGTAATAGAGAAAGGCAATTTATATGGACAGTCTATCGTTCGTCAAGTTTTATTAAAGAAAATTCTTAATTTCTGTACCCGGGAAACATTGTACTGTAATTCCAAAATGTAAGTGTTTAAATAGGTATACCATAGCGTATATATATATATATATATATATATATATTATATATATATATATATATATATATATATATATATATATTATATATAATAAGCAACCTGAGAGTTTAAGGCGTGTGTGAAATCTATAATATTATGAAATAGTAAAGGTGTAGTCTTTTGTTTCTTACATTTTTTGTGTTTCTCTCTTTTTCCAGGATACACGTAAAAAATACTGGACCGATTTCGATGTGGTTTTCGCTGATCGATAGTACTCAGTACTTAATATCCGGAGAATAATACAGGAATTTTGAAGGTTTGTTTTATTTTTTTATTATTATATATATCTCTACGGACTCGAGTTCCGTACTCTTTTTTAATACTTAATTTCTATGAAAAATTTGAGACTCCGTACACGCTTATTGTTTATTTTTGTTAGTGTATGTGACATTATATGTAGTAATTTTTCTGTTTTGGTGTACCTTAAGAATAACTTATTATATTAATTTATTCTAATTTTAATACTAAACTTATACTAATGTAGAGTGTATCTGTTACATGCTGGTGTTGTGAGGAAGTGCATGTGCAGTGTTGGCCTTATATCTATACTTATATATAGTCGTATCTAGTGCCATGTGTGTTGTTTTTTTCTTTTCTGTGCCTGGGTTATTAATTTTTAGGCTCTTTGTGTGTCTTGGTTTGTTTGTGGAGTGTGCGTGTAATGCAATGCGATGGTAGTGCGCGTAGGTTTAAGTATGTGTATAAGTTTTATTGTTAGTTATGTGTTTGTGACTTTGTGTGGTGTTATAATTTATTGTTTAGTTGTTGTGACATAAAAATTTCCAGTTGGTGTTGATGATGAGTTTTTTTTTTTTTTGGAGGAGGTTTAAAGTAGCCAGGTTGAAAATAATTGATACCGATGCGAAAATTCCAATGATTCATACAATCTTTAGGAAAGCAGTTCTAGTTGTGTATGTCTTTTTAGTGAAATTACTTATCTCGAGTTTTTACGGGAACTTCCGGGATTTATGTATTTTCATATAAAAAAAATTACCCCCTGCTGGAAATAACTGTTCTGTTACGTTTTATTTTACATTTAGCAAAATAACTAATCTTAGTTACCTGTTCAACGTAGATAAAGTCGCGGGCAAACGCTATTAAAATGATAAAATTGTTTTATAGCAACAATTTCCATTTCCATCATTATTTATTATTTTGAATTGATACGATAATTCTGGTCTTTGTTGGCCAATGTATATACGACAATTCTATGCTGCCGGTGTAATAGCTGCCTCGCATTATCTTATGAACACTGGTAGATTACGCAGGCTTATGTAATGTGAAATAAATTCGAAACGATAGAATGTTTGCTGGTTTTAAATGAAATCGATTTTTACGTGGTATTACGTTTTGAAAGCCGACAGTCTAAATGAAAAGCGGATGCTTACGAAATTGGATTTTGGTCGGAGTTATGTGGTAGATACAAACGTAACGATGTTACTCATAGGTACGCTATTGCTTTTTGCGATTTGTAAGTGGCGCTAATGCTTACTTATATTACAGATCAACCAAACCTAATCAATTTAATTGAAAGGCACGGTGGTTCTGTTCGGTGTTCAATAATTCTGTTCATATGGATCACTTTGGTTAATTCATCCAAATTGAAAGAAAGAAATGAACCGTCTGGTCGATGTGGTCGGTGTAGTCGGTGTGGTCGGTGTGGTCGGTGTGGTCGCTGTGGTCGCTGTGGTCGCTGTGGTCGCTGTGGTCGCTGTGGTCGCTGTGGTCGCTGTGGTCGCTGTGGTCGCTGTGGTCGCTGTGGTCGCTGTGGTCGCTGTGGTCGCTGTGGTCGCTGTGGTCGCTGTGGTCGCTGTGGTCGCTGTGGTCGCTGTGGTCGCTGTGGTCGCTGTGGTCGCTGTGGTCGCTGTGGTCGCTGTGGTCGCTGTGGTCGCTGTGGTCGCTGTGGTCGCTGTGGTCGCTGTGGTCGCTGTGGTCGCTGTGGTCGCTGTGGTCGCTGTGGTCGCTGTGGTCGCTGTGGTCGCTGTGGTCGCTGTGGTCGCTGTGGTCGCTGTGGTCGCTGTGGTCGCTGTGGTCGCTGTGGTCGCTGTGGTCGCTGTGGTCGCTGTGGTCGCTGTGGTCGCTGTGGTCGCTGTGGTCGCTGTGGTCGCTGTGGTCGCTGTGGTCGCTGTGGTCGCTGTGGTCGCTGTGGTCGCTGTGGTCGCTGTGGTCGCTGTGGTCGCTGTGGTCGATGCGTTCAGTGTGGTCGATTTGGTCATTTTGGTCATTTTGGTGTACATATGTAGTTTTAATACCGAAAATTGGCATAGATACATTTCATCTGAGAGATCGGATAGTTTGCGATATAACATGAAGTGAATCTTCCGGGGGAAATAACAGTAACATAAAACGTAACGTTTTTTTCTTTTGTTGCGTCCCATGTCCGGGCTGTGGGCTCGCTCACGCATTCATGTCTAGCCCGGACGGACGATGGTCGGCCCGCTCGCGGGCTGGCCCCTCAATTATAAGCTGGAGAACTGGGCTTCTCCGACTACCTCGGGTTTCACCACGAGGTGAGAGGGGGCGCACGGGTCGGTTCGCGTTCCTCCTTCCTCCGGCCTTTGTGTACGAGGGACCTGATTCCCCTACAGGTCCTCCGCACGGCCGTAGCCTAGGGCGGTTGGAGGTCGTCGTTCACGACCCTCCGTCGCCGCCGCTGGTTTTGGCGGGGGGAGAGTGTGCTGATCTGCTCCCTGTCCCGCTCCGCCGCCTCCTTCACAGACATTACGGTCTCGCAGAAAGAGACAGTCGCGTTCCACGCGTCGGCGCACCCGACCATAGCCTTGACCACGGCCAGGAGCGACAGGTCGGCTCCACTGGCAGCGATAAGTATACAGCGCTGCTCATCCCAAGCAAGACACACCTGGCGGGTGTGCAGCACCGTACCGACGTCTGCTCCCGTCTTATATGACACAGGTACCTTCCGAAGCATCCGTGTCCCGAGAGGACCTGCATCAGGCGGAACGTCAGGGTGCCATGGCGCTTATTCAGTCATTCTGACATTATGGATCTTACCGCTTCGATGAGGGCGAGGCCGGCGCTGGGGTTGTTGAGGCGGTTAGCCCATTCTGCCACATGGGCCTGACGCAGTTCTTCTCTGCGCCCCTTAACCTCGCGGGGTGCAAGGCGGCCACTGCTGGCCTCCTTCTCCTTTCGCCAAACTTACAAGAAGGCCAGCGTTCTGGCCTCCAGGTCCCACGGCAGACTGCCGGCGAGCAGGGAAGACGCTTCAAAGGATATCGTACGATACCCTCGGGCGGCTCTGACGGCTAGCATACGCTGTGTTTGCCGCAAGGTGGCGATGTTGCGAGACGCCAGGGCGCCCGCCCACACAGGGGCCCCATAAAGGGCAATCTGACATTTGACGTCGATGCGGACTCCTCCCACTGTGATGCTGGATCCCGCGGGTGGCTTTCTCCGAGGTCCGTGAAACACCACGGCCTCGGATTTGTACAAGGCCACCTCAAGACGAGTCGCCGGATACGATAGACTACCTGTGCTACCCCAGCTGTTGCCTGAATGGCTGCCTCGGAGTATGTCCTCTCCCGGGGGATAATTAGCCTGTCGTCTGCAAAGCACGTTATGCTCACGCCGTGGAGGAGGACGCCCCGCAAAGCCCAATCATAGCCAATATTCCACAAGATCGGTCCCAATACCGACCCATGTGGGACACCGCATAACATTTCTCGGCGTCCCCAGTTGTTTTGACACGGGAAGATGACGGCCCGGTCACTGAGATACGCCCCGACTATGCGACGGAGGTAGATCGGCACCTCATGGTATTGAAGCGCCTCCCTAATGCAACTCCAGGGCATGCTATTGAACGTGTTGGCGATGTCCAAGGATACCGCCAAGAGCACTTCGCCTCTGGAGACTGCTTCTTTCGCCTGGCTCTTCACCTGCATTATTGCATCTATCGTGGAGCGTCCTTGACGAAAGCCGAACTGGACATCGGTCACATCCGGCCTCTCTGCTGATAGGTGCTGGACGAGGCGGGTTGCAATGACTCTCTCGAAGAGTTTGCCCACTTCGTCCAGCAACACGATGGGCCGGTATGCGGACGGAGATTCCGCGGGGCGCCCTTCCTTTTTAAGTAGGACCAGTTTCCCGGTCTTCCACTTTTGGGGGAACTGGCCCTGCTTTAGACACGTTGTGAAGAGCCCCAATAGTCGGGACTCAAGGGCGTCATACGCTGTGTTGCAACCTCTTTAAACAAGAAGCAAGCACTAGAGGTTGACTCTAGTATGATATATATGCAGGCCTTTTTTTGTCACTTCTTTTTTGGGGGCACGCTAATTATCGAAAGTTGAAGTCTATAATTTTTTGTTTGTAGCTCCACTCCCAAAAACCTATTTTTTTTTTTGTAAAAGTAACCAAAACTGTTTTCTTTCATTTTTCATTTTCTGTCACAGTTTTTCGATATTTTCCTTTCCTTTGAAATTTCCTTTAAGGGCATTGCGTGCCCCCACATAAAGAATCCCTGTACTATATATGTATATCATATAATACAAGAATTACGTTATAATTTACAGGAACGAAACAGTAGAAATAAATATGATATTCTGCTTCACGTTGATGCCAATCTCTGACTGAACCAATTCTAATGTAGTTTTGATTGATGTATTCGTATGAAGTTATTACTAAGGCTAGTGTTTAAAGTTTGTTTAATTTGTGAATGGAAATATATAGGTAAACATATCTTAAAGTCAGTCTCCGTTTAATATGTTGCGATGATTAATAATCTCTTTATTCTTTATTGTACACAAAAAGTTACATACAAAATTATACAATAGTGGTGATGTACAAAGGCAAGTTTAACCCTAAAAGAGTTTTCTTCCAGCAAACCTATGAGTCTAGCGAGAAGAGGAGAAGCAAAAGGCAGGGCTGTATACACTAAAATATTTTATGATTTAACTATGTGATATCCTTAATAACTTTATAAATCCGAAACTAACTCTCTCTGTCTGTTCCGTTTTCACTGAAAAACTGCTGGACCGATTTTACTGAAACTCATCAGTATATACGTGTGTAAGTAATTTTAATGCCGAGGTTGGACAAAGGATACTTTTCATCCCGAAAATAAAAAATTCCGAAGCAAACTTAATCAAACGAACGAAATTTCAAATGTCAAGTTGACATTGGTCAACTAAAATTCCTTTTTACGCAAAAAATAACAAATATTAAAGCTAAGTTTCATGTGTTTGTTTGAAAAAATGGATTGCAGCGTGAAAAGGAACACATCTGACTGTTTTACCGACGGCATAAATACACTTAGCTAAATAACATGGGAGACCGCCTTATGCATGGCATTTTAAATACGTTTTGTGTAAAACGTATACAGGCAGTTTAATATGATTAACTAATCTTTATTTAAAGGCAATAATTATGCAAGTGGCCCTAAAAATTAAAATAATTAAGTATATATGAAAATGTCGACCAAAGATATTTGTGAATTCTGTAGTGTCGATGCTGTACTAAATGAACTAGCTTCAGGTAAAAATCTCAACACATCTGGCATTTCTATTGTTCAAAACAGAATGCAGTTCTATTTCTTGCCCTCAAATCCGTTTAGGGCAGTTAAATACCCATTTTTGGGTGATTAACTTTGACAGTTCTTTAAACCTTTAGCCATGTGGTAGGGCATTTGCCCGACTGGATGGCTACCACCCCTGGTCTAAAGTATGTCGCCATAACCACCTTGAGTTGTGTTCCGGCATTAGTGACCATTTTCCAGTCGCCCTTAAGAGACCAGCAGCGCATTTGTAGCACCTTAGGTGTTGCAAATGTCAATAGGCGATGGTAACCGCTTTCCATCAAGTGGGCCGTCTGCCTGTCTGCTGAACTTCTGCAATAAAATAAAAAAATTGCGTTGTGCAAGACGCTAATTGTATTTAAGTGTGTTAAATGTGTTTTGTGTTTCTTAAATAAATTTAAGCAACGTTATGCAAGTGGCCCCTAGCCTTGGTTTGATGTGCGGGTATTAAACCATAATTTTTAGAACAGAAGCCGTCTCAGGCTAAAGGACGAGGGCAACATAGTACTACTTAAACCACTTCAAACGGACCTTTGTCAGTAAACGTAATGACGCCGTCAAATCCTTTATACAACCGCTTTTCATTTATGCGGTAAATAAGGATTCTAATTTTTGTGTAGTTATTTTTTATGCTCCTATAGGTTCGTGTTTGACCCTTGTTTATTTTAATAGGCAGGGAATATAATTTGAATAATGTAATAATTAGTTTTGTTATTTTGTAATTTTTTTAGGAAAGGCATTCTATAGCGACTATTAAAAATATATTAGCTTTTAGGCAAACTGGTAAACGAGTCCGCTTTTATTTATTTATTGCATGAGACATACGGTCTATGGAGAGCATTTACCGTCGCCTATGGACATTTGTAACACCAAATGTGCTACTAATGTGCTGCCGCTATCTAAAGCGAGTGCGGAACCTGGCCACTAATGCCGGAACACAATTTTTTTATTTATTTTTTATTGCAGGAGATCAGCAGACAGGCAGACGGCCCACTTGATGGAAAGTGGTTACCATCGCCTATGGACATTTGCAACAGCAAAGTTGCTACAAATGCGCTGCTGCTCTCTTAAGGGAGACTGGAACCTGGTCACTAATGCCGGAACACAACTCAAGGTTGTTATGGCGACATACTTTAGACCAGGGGTGGTAGCCATCCAGTCGGGCAAATGCCCTACCACCTGGCAAAGAGACTTAAGATTGTTATGGCAGCATACCTCGAACTAGACGCGATAGCAATCTAAACGAGTACCTAAATGCTCTGCCACCTGACTGTGGGTTGTTTTGTCGCCTGCTACCGCCCGGCCGCAGGAAATTGTATTCTTTCTCCGTTCCTATACAGATGATGATGGCAAGGATATATCAAAGGTTTGTATGAAATATATAATATTAAATTAGAAATATAATTCGTGCATTAAAGATAAATAATATACTACTATACTTATGTAAAATTTCATAAAAATAGATTGACAATCTATGCGTAAATATTTAGGAAATAAACGCACACATCGCCCATTTTACTGTATTATTTATCTTCTTTAATATATAAAACTCTCGTGTCACAGTGTTTGTAACAAAACTTCTCCGTGGCGGCTTGACCGATTCTTACAAAATTCTGTGTGCATATTTAGTAGGTCTGAGAATAGGACGTAAACTATTTCTTATATCTCTAAGTGCAATGGTGGACCACCCAAAAAAAAAAATCATTTATTAGATACAATTTTGTATTTTAATTTTTTGTGATTTGGCATTAAAAATACATACAAACCTAAATTTTCACCCTTCTACAACCAACCCCTATTTTTTAATAGCGATATTAGTACTTTAATAATTTTCTACTCTCGGCCGTCGATAATTGATGAGTTACCACTCGACCCGTTATTCCCGCCAGGCGTCTACCGGTATCACTTCTCACCCCGTAAACAACAACAACAACAACAACAACGCACAGAGTACGGATGAGAACGAAGCCGGTCTCCTGTCTTTCTCACACAATAAACTCTCTTACTCATGTTTGTCTTTCATGCGCTCCTTAACCAGCGATCAGATTATGATGAAACTTTGGTAGGGTATATTTTTCTGAGAACGTCCGCAAGTATACTGACCCAAAAATCTTTATATATAAAATTCTTCTGTTTGTGTGTATGTCACTGAACTCTTCTTAAAGGATTTAGCTAATTTTGATAAAAAATATTGTGGGCGTCAAGTGGGTCCCGGGATGGTTTAGAATTAAATTTGAACCAGGTAGATGGCGCTGCATACCGGTAGGTGGCCACGCTAAAGTTCTCCTGAATGGTGGGACTGATTTAGATGCTTTTTTTTTGTTTCTGTTCAAGTGGAGTCGAGAATGGTTTAGATTAACAATTGGCCCCGGTAAATGTCGCTGCAATCGATCTAGATTTTTATTTATAAGAGCAAGACAACGTCTGCTGGGTACAGCTAGTAAATAAATAAATATATATATATATATATATATAAGCTCGTCAGAGCCATATAAGCTCAGGAAGGCTTTATTTATCAGAATTCATCTTGGCATGATATGAATATGAAATTAACATCTTTTGTGAATATCTACAGTTTTATCAGAATAATGTTTCTATTCTATTGCTTAAATAACAATTATCTCTCTTGATATTAACACTGATTACGTCATAATTCACTTGGGTGGGGTATAGATATACGGTACCCTGATTTCAAGTATTTGGAGGGGTGGATGGGTGTGGAGGGGGAGGGTAGGGATGAATATTTTTACCCTTTCTGCAATCCCTATGTCAAAAATGTATAGTTTTTGAGATATTAATGTTTTTGTATATATAACATCACTTATGTTTTTCACTAATGTTGTACTTATATTATAGGTCCAAATTAAAAAGTCGAGCGGGCGATCAGCAAGTATCACAACCGATTGGCAACCTGGTACATAGTACACGGCCACCTCGCTTCTTTAGCCACGACGCTTCGCGAGAGTGACATTGACAACATATCTCTCTTGACAGTTTGACAGTGACGTTTCAATGACCCTTCTACAAATACATAAATACTATTGTTAAATATCTAAAACAGTTACTTACATAGTTGCAGTAAATTATTAAATGTTTAATAATATATTCATTCATTAATGTTATATGTAACAAAGATTTGGAAACATACATACCTACTAAATAAATAATACTAAAATAAATACTAAATAAACAATCTAACTGGTTTCTTAAATTTCATTCGTTTTTCGTGGTACAAGTTTGCGTATGATCACAATCTCACCTGTTGGAGTGTTAATTTGACTTAGGAAGAAATTAATACTTACACAAACATAAATAAAAAATATGTGAAAAATAAATATAAAACATATATTAGAAAATAAGAAGGCTGCTACTTAGCTATCCGGTGCACAAATTTTAAGTAGTGGATGGGCGTGGTATGTAGGGGGAAGGTATATTTATTTAGGTAGGAAATATTTATTTTTGGTAAACATAACCTCACCTATTTTTTCACTAACATTATTGTGATGGGTGGTGAAAGGCCGCAACCAGTGACTAGAACAGTGACTTAGGTTAGGTTAGCTTCAGACCAAAGCCCAAGAGTCGAGCGAGCGAAGCGAACTTGCCGCGGCAGCGTTCGTCGAGTGCTAGAACCGACTGAAACCATTTACTGTTTATTTAATACATACGAGCAGTCGGTTAGGTTAGGTTCTCTTTAGATCAAAGCGCCAAATGGTAATCATTTACTATTTATTTTATACACACGTTTTATAATTTCGTCTTTATAGGCCGCTATTTTGAATATTTTCATGGTTAGTCTTGTAGGGTATGTGCTCTGTTGTATTTTTTCTTCATTTTTTGACGATATACGTGAGACACAGAAAGTTGTGCAAAAATAAAAAAATGTTCTATAGAGAAATATTTTTTTATTAAATTTTTCCAAAGTACTCTCCACCAGCCTCTGTAAGTCTATACAAAGTTTCATGCGTCTGAACCAGTTTTCGAAACACTTTCCAGTCCGCCGTAGACGCCTCGTTTACAGCTTTCTCATCAAGCTTGGGCCTTCATTCACGAATGCCATTTGAAGTCTTATCGTACGATTCGTTCGGTTTCAGGTGACACTTGAAATCGTAAAAAATCATAGCGCGAAAATGTTCCCGGTGTAGATACATTTTTGAATGAGTCACGATAATTTAAATTAGCTCGCAAACAATGTGGAGGGAAATTTTTAAATGGAACGTACCTACTTTTAGTTATAAATAATCATATTTTCAAAATAGATTATAACAGGCTAGTCTCTCATACATAAAAACTTTCTTTCGCAATACTTTCTGAGTGTCCTGGTACACTGTTTTTTGTTTCTTTTTCTATTGAATATTGGCTTTTTTTTATTTCAAAAGGATTATTTAATTTTGAAAAATAATAATTTTGAAACTGAAGATCTCCGGACCATAGGGGTCGTAGTAGAAGTAAGCATGCCTCCCCCCTGCCTCATTCCACGACCCCGTTACTTAAAATTCGTGCTCCGGATAGCTATAGATTTACCCATTTGCTGTCTTGTTATACATTTGTTTATTACTACAATGCTAACATGTAGCAATGTAAGTACGTCGTTATTTCTTCAAATATTTTTTTTTCTTTCTTTCTTTATTTAATAATGATTTAGGAAGGGACATCCATTTATTGAGATGTTGTTAACAAACATCTGTTTCAAGAGTCAAGGAAATTCAACCTATTACCATAGAGCGTAGCGGAAATAATCTTTTTAAGTAAAATGAAATCGGGACTTATTTAAATTTAACAAAAGTATTACACAACAACAAAAAATACCTTATAATATTGGAATTGGTATATACAGGTGAAATTTTCAAGCGAAAAGCAGTACAAACGGTTTCGAGGCCATTTTAATGAAAATTAAAACGGTATGATTCGATTTTACAAGGGACTTTAGTTTTCATCGAAATCGGCCCCGCGACTCCTTTGAGTGTTTTTTGATATTTCGTATGATTTAGGATTCGAAGACACTTGATGAACTCACCGGTAGATAAAAAAAAAATCTTCCATTCTCCACCGAGTTGTTACTTCATCAGAGTAGGAAGTTACAATGAAAACTAAATTGTTGAATGAAATTTTTTAGACCGGTTAAGAAAAGGCCTACTTTGTCGCGAAAATGTTAGCCAAAAGCGATAAAATGTATTTTTATGTAAAGTATCCTTGTGTGTATTAAACATTTCACTGTCGGATGTATAGGTTAGGTACCTATGTATATTTCGCGGATCTGTAACAACTATTATTTTTACGAAATAATAGAGGAGAAATTGGTAATATGGCCCACTACTTTGTTTTTCAGGTCTCATAAAAAAATACTAGACTTAGACATGAAAATATATGCCAGTGTTCTTTATTTAATGTGAAATAAATAAAATGACTACAGAATAATTAAAAACGTATTTTCATAGCTGGGCATTAACTCGTTAATCCGTTAATAGATAATTAACTAAATAATTAACGAAGTTAACATTTCGAGTAACGGATTAACTTTTAAGTTAACTTAAAAATAATGTTAACGGACTCGTTAACTTCTGTTAAATTTCCCAAATTCCGTTCATCGTTAATCCAGCAACAAATCTTTAAAGAGCAAAGCTCAAAGCCTCGTTAAAATGTGGCTAGAGATTAAGTCGAAAGACTCGTTAAATTATGCGGCATTCCTCGGGGAACAGATATTCGCAAATCTGTTTATTAAATATAATACTGCTATACCCTCAAGCGCTGCAGTTGAACGTCTTTTCTCTACGAGCAAGGATATACTACAGCCGAAACGAGCCTCGCTTTTAGACGAGGTCTTCAACATATTAATGTTTATGAAGGAGAATATTCATATTATGCCAGATGACTAAATTGACAGATAAATTGGACGAGTTAGTATCGTTTCGTCTAAGATGTAAGTGTTCTATGTAGCAATTTGTCTAAATAGCAATTGGTCACGCACAAACTGGGTCATTGCTAGGGGAACGACACGCGTCGGTCGGGGGCGATAACACTGCAGCAATAGTATGCTCTTGGCAGCGCTCCGTCCGCGATCGACGTCACAGAATAGTGTGGAAGACTCCGAGCGTTGCTGCACGGGCGAGCAACCCCAATACCCACTAAAAACCCCCTCCTCCCTGACGACCCTGCGCTTTGTATGTGTTGGAAAGGCTGAGATTTAGAACATAGTTACGCCCAGCCGATCCAGCGCAATAAAGTGCCTGGAGTGTGCCCTGGGAGAACACACCCCACTTCGTTGTGCGGGGGTAGAAGGTCCTTTGCTCTCCTAGCAAGCTAAAGGCCCCCCGCGGTAAACGGAACCTAACTCAGGGAGGGAAGTAATGCGCGTACCTGCCTCTCCGGGTGCCAGCTGAAGGCCGGCGACCTCGAGAAGACGCATTGGCACGCGCTGCAGGACTTCTCTCCCTGTCTCGTTCTGCGGCCTCCTTGAGTGACATTACTGTCTCGCAAAAAGTAACCGCAGCCCCCCAATTGTCGCTGCTCTGCAGCATGGCCTTGACCAAGTCGCAGAGCGAGTCGACTGGACCTACGTGCGTCTCAAGTTCGAAACGCTGCGGCGCCCATGCGGCGCACTCGACAAGCGTGTGTAACGCCGTGTCGGGCGCGCCGCACTGGCGGCAGTCAGGGGAAGGCAAGCAGCCCACAATGCGACACAGATACTTATCGAAACATCCGTGTCCGGTAAGTATCTGTGTCGTCCTGAAGGTCAGGGTGCCGCTGGTGCGGTTGACCCATTCCGTCAGCTGTGGCCTGATTGCATCCACCGTGTAGCCGCCATAGGCCGCAGGGTTGTCGAGCTCTTGAGACCAGACGGCGATCATGGAGGCGGTTTCCCGCTTCCTGATCGCCTCGATTTCGACCTGACAGAAGGTCAGGCCTCTAGCTAGGGCATCCTGCCGGGTGCGGCGCACCACTGTCAGGACGTCCGCCTGGAGATGCCAGGGCGGATCGCCTGCCAGGAGGGTGGCCGCCGTCCGCGACACTGTGCGATACCCCCGTATGGTCCTCACGGCCAGAACCTGCTGCGCCCGATGCAGCAGGGTTCTGTTGTGGCGGTGAAGTGCAATGGACCAGACGGGTGCACCGTACAGTGCCATACTCCTCAGGATGCCAGAGTAAAGTTTCCGCGTCGCACCTCCCGGGCCCCCTACGTTGGGAAGCAGCCTCGAGAGTGCGCCCGCGGATTTGACGAGTTTGGGAACTAGCTGCTCAAAGTGCGCTTTGAACAGCCATTTCCCATCGAGAACTAGCCCCAGATATTTCATCTGGGGCCCTACTCTAATGGCCACCCCTTGGACCGAAACGGTCAAGTCCGCGGGGGGATTACGAAATTTCCTATGGAACATGATGGCCTCCGTTTTCGCGGGGGAGACCCTCAAGCCCAGCCTAGCTATTCGATCTACGACAATCGCCAACCCGGCGTTGGCGACGTCCACGGATTCCGCAAATGACGCAGCGCGTGCCGTGAGTAGGGTGTCGTCCGCAAAGCAGATCAGCCCTACCCCGGGCAGGACCGGAACCCGAAGGATCCAGTCATAACCTACGTTCCAAAGAATCGGCCCGAGGACCGACCCCTGTGGAACGCCGCACGCGACGCGTCGACGGCCTAACTCGGGATTGCCGGACTCACCGCCCTCCCAAAGGATATGTCGATCCTGCAGGTACGCGCCCAACAGCCTCGTGAGGTACGGGGGGACTCCATGCGCGCGGAGCCCCTCCCTGATCGTCTCATGAGGGAGGCTGTTAAAGGCGTTCGCTATGTCTAGCGACACCGCAAGAACGACATCCTTCGCTTGGACGGCTTCGTCCGTTGACGTTCGCAGCGTCTCGAAGGCGTCCATCGTGGAGCGCCTCCGCCGAAACCCGAACTGCGTTTCTGAAAGCCCCGGCTCCACAGCGTCGAGATGCTTCACGAGCCGCTCCGCCAAGATCTTTTCGAAGACCTTAGCGACCTCGTTCAGCAGCACTATGGGCCTGAAGGCGGACGGATCGTTGGGAGGCCGACCTCCCTTGGGAATCAGGCACAAACGACCCTCCTTCCATTGCGACGGGAACCGACCTGCGCGAATACAGGCTTCGAACAGTTCCCGCAGCTGGCCGCGTAGATGTTTAGCGGCCAGGAAGAGGAGTCGACCTGGAACCCCGTCGGGTCCCGGTGCCGTCTTCCTGCCCCGGAGCCGGTCCAGGGCAACGTCTAGTTCCCCCTCGGAGATGAAGTGAGGCTCCTCGTCCGTGGGGGTGTCGGGAACGGGTGGACCCATACTGGGGGGAGTGAAGTTTCCCGGATCCGGGAAGAGCCCGTCGATAACCGACCGGAGCACCTCGGGTTCGAGCGTTTCCGTGACCGTGGATGTGCAAGGCCGCAACGTGTTGCGGGCCCCACGGTACGGACGCCCCCAAGGATCCCGATCGAGCGTCTCGAGGAGCTCGGCCCGAGCCCGGGCTTTCGCTTGCAGTATTGCAATCGAAAGGGCCTTTCTGGCCTCCCTAAACTCTCCCACGAGTCCATTTTCCGCGACGTAGTCCGGAGGACGGCGCGCCCTGCAGCGTTTGAGCCTGTGGCTGATGATGCGAACTGCCTTTCGCATCTCGCCCAGCTCCTCGGTCCACCAGTGGACCTGCTTGCACGGAGGCTGCCGCTTGGAGACGCGAGGCATCGCCGCGTCGCAAACCCTCGTCAGGGTCTTGCGCATGTGCTCTGCCTGCGACTCCAGGTTCTCGAATTCGACTGGGTAGGCCCAGCTTTCCGTGAGTGCCCACTCCTCGGCCTGCTCCGGATCGAGCTTGGTAAGGGCCCAACGCGGGAGGAGAGGGGGGCGATGAACAGGGCTCGGACCGGAGGAGGGGGTAAGCTCAAATCTGATGTACCGATGATCAGAGAGCGACTCCACCTCCTCCAGCACCCTCCATCCGACAACTCTGCGGGCGGCCGCATGAGTGGCGAATGACAGGTCGATGACCGATCCACCCCGCGCGCGCACGCAGGTCTGGACCGATCCCTGGTTCAATATGGTCAGGCCGGATTGAAGAGCCCATTCCTCAACCGTCCGGCCCCTAGGTTCCGTGAACGCATTTCCCCAGGAACAGTGCTTTGCGTTAAAGTCGCCCATTACGAAGATCGTTTTAGGCGACAATCTGCCTATGGCAGCCCTGATGGCGTCCAAGTGAAGCTCGAACTCCGCCAGGGGGCGGTTGCGCGAAAAGTAAACGCCTATGACGACGATACTCCCGCTCTCCGCCACCGCATAGCCCTTTCCTCTTTCGAGACATGTAAGCGGTGTGCCAGAACCGGCTCTGGCCACCACCGCTACCACGTCATCGAGGTCGCCCACCCAATTGCCGCAAGGCGGCACGTAATAAGGTTCGCTTATTACGGCCAAGTTCGCTTGCCACTCCGCCATCGCCTGCAGGCACAAATCCTGAGCGGTGGGGGAGTGGTTTACGTTCGCCTGAAATAGTATTGTTACGGGCGTACTAGGCATTGGAGGTGTCCATTGCGCGTACTCCCGTAACACCCGTGCGTTGTTTCGTCCTCGGATGGACGAATTTGCCCTTCACGTAGGGAGGCTGGCAGAACCTCGCCAACGTGGGGTGGGCAGCGTTGAGTCCCCCCGCCGCGCACGCCGCGCAGTGGGGGTTCCGGGCCGTGCAGTCCGGCATCTTGTGTCCGCTCTTACCGCAGCGGAGACACAAGTTGGTCCGGTCCGGGCACGTGTCCGGACAGGTCTGGGCGCCATGGCCGACGTTGTAACACCGGTAACAACGTATCGGTCTGGCTTCCAGTGCCTCCACCCTCGCCGAGGTGAAGCCTACCACGAGGTAGCCCAGCTCGACGATGGCTTTGGCAGCAGCGACGGGGCACATCACGTATGATGCGCCCAAACCGCCCGGTCCTGCACCGATGTGCTTCGTGCGCACGTCGTCGCGCCGGCAATTGCCGGCGCGCGCGATCGCGTCACGCAGCCCATCGACCGTGACTGATTCGTCCAGCCCAGAGACGTAAAGCTCCCCACGCTTTACGGGGCGGACGACCTCAGCCATCCCTACAAGGGCTCCGCGCAGAGCCTCGGCGACGCGGTCCGCCTTGGCCGCGCTCTCGGGTCCCGGCTGGAACTCGAGGAGACGCGCGTCCCTGACGGTCCGCACCACCTTCAGCCCCTCGCGGAGGCCCATGGCCGCGATGTCGACCACCGTCGAGGCCTTTGCAAAGACCTCGCGATAACCGACACCCTTCGCGGCCGCTGCCGGCAGCAGTTTAATGATAACTGCGGCCGACTTCGGCTCGCGGAATACGACCGCAGGCTTTGCAGCCTGTTTCCGCTGTTGCTGCCCCCGCCCCGTCGGCAGGGGAGCAGCTTGCGCCTGGGGGAGGGGAGGGGGCCCGTCGGCCCTCGCCCCTTTACCCTTTTTCCGCTTGACGACCGTGGTCCACGCCCCCCCCTCCGGGGCGGGGGGGGGGGCCACGGGCGCCAGTGGCGGCGCGACGTGCGTGACGCGAGCGCGGACGACGGGCGCCGCGACGACCGGTGTCGCGGCCGCGAGCGCCGCCCGCTGCCTGGGGGCCGGCACCACAGGCGCGGGCACCGTAGCGGAGGCCGCTGAAGCAGCGGCGGCGGCGCGCGCCGCCCTCCGCTGCTTTCTGAGCGTCCGCTTCACGCCCCCCCTGTGCTTCTTTTTTTGGGGGGCCGGTGGCAGTGGGGAGCCTGCCACCCCGACGGCCGGGGCCGCCACCACCTCCACCGGGACCGGGGTACTTGCTTCCCCCAGACCTCGCCGGACGGCGGCGGCAGCCGTGACTGGTCTTGGCCTTCCGGTGGCCTGGTCGCGAGGCGCCGGTCTGGGCGCCGGCGCCTTACCTCGGTCGGCCGCGAGCGGCGGACGGAGGGTCGGCGCGGGGTTCAGCCGGTCCTCAATCGCGGCAAATTGCGCGCGAACGAACGGCGCGACGGCGTCGAGCACGACTCGCAAAAACGCATCGAACTCCCCGCCGCCGGGCCCGATCGGGATGGACGTCGGCGCCGCCCCGTCGGCGGGCGCCGCGGCCGATTCCGTCCCGTCGACGGGAACCGGTTTTGGCCCTGCTACCGCAGCAGGGGCCGGACGCGGTTTTTTAGCCGCAGCGAGCGCGGCGGGCGGTTCCGGAATCGCCGCCACCTCCGCCGCGACAGCCCGGGCCTTCCGCTTGACGGGTACGGGGGGCGGCGTCGCCACAACAGCGGGCGCCGGCTCCACAGCCGGAGCGGAGGCCTTTAGGGCCTTGCGCATTTCCTCAAACTCCTTACGGTAGGAAAGATTTTCCCCCCGCAATGAGTTCAATTCCATGCGCAAACGCGCATTTTCGTTTCCGAGCCTCCATGCCTCGGTTTCCGGATTCCGCGTGGCCAGGGTGTCGACAATGTCCGACAACCTGTTCGCGGCATCCTTCAGCCGACGCACGTAGCCCCCCTTCAGATTGCCCGACGTCTGGGCAATTTGAAGGATTTCGGCCACTTGGGCGCTCGCCGCGAGGCGGAGCTCCCCTGGGCCGAAGGACGAGACGTCCCCTACGAGGGCGGCGCACTGGCTAGCCGCGGCCAGTTTGGCGGCGGTGGCCTTGCGCGCCTTACGCCCTTTTTCCCCCCCCTCGGTGCGGAGGAAGGCCTCCGCACCCGCGAGTACCGACGCGGTTGCGCCCCCCGCGGGGCGCAAAGGCGAGCGCGCGCGCGCTGGGGTGGAGGCACCCGACGTAGCGGCCGAGTCGGCGTCGCTGCTTTGGGACCGGTCCCAAAAGCGCGACCTCGATCCGGCCACAAAAACGGGGGAACACGATATGGGCACGGTTGCCGCCGAAGACGTAGACAGCGTCGCCGAACCCGAGGCCGATGGCATCGATGCTGGAAACAACAAGCACGAAGACGCCGAATCCGCCGCCGCCGCTGCTGCCGAAGACGGGGACGTAGCCGTCGTCGCCGCCGCCGCAGCCGCTGTACCCACAGGCGCCGACATTGCGACAGCGGCTCCCATCCCAGTAGGGAAGGAAGACGAAGGGGCCGCCGCTGTCGCGCCTACAGAGTCCCTGCACACGACCCCGGTTGTTGACGCGAGTGAAGCCCGCGCGGCAACCGGTGTCGTGGAGCGGCCGTCCCCGACGCTGCGACCCGATATGTCGCAGACCGATGTCGTCGGCATGGGTGAAGCCCATGCGCTATTTGACACCGTCGTCGTGGGGCACCCGTTCTCTGCCGCCGCCGATCCGGCCGCCGTATAGACCAAGCTACAGGCAGGCGAATTGGGGCGGGAACAATTGAACGCGCGAATCGCACCGTCGAGCGCGTTCTCCAGCGAGTCTGGGACGCTACCGGACGGTGGGATGTCTTCGTGCTGTACATACGCGCCGTCCCCGTGCACGGGTGAAGCTCGCGCAGAGGTCGACGGCGCCATGTATGCGTACTCGACTATGGTGCTCGCGGCACTCACAGCCAGGCAAACAGCTGAGTTTGCCGCGAGCAGCACTTCCCTATCTATGTCTGGGCGTGCCGCACTGTTACGTGCCGCACGGCCAGACGGAGCCCTATGCGTGACGGGTGCCGCAGGTGGCCCCATCACGTTATTCCTAGCCTCGGGGGCGTCTATGGTGAGATCCACCACCGACGCCGCCCTTCCTAGCGATTCAGGTGCCTCGGTTGTCGCCGTGATAACGGCATCAGCCTGGCACCGCGGGCGGGGCCCGGCAACAGACTTGCTGCGTCGGGCTGATAATTTGGGCGGGACTTTTTTCCGCCGCGTTTCGCCGATCTCGGCCATCTGCCAACCATCCTTGGCCTTCACGTGTCCCCTTTTACAAGGGGCACCCGAAAGCCCAGGGGCCGACTTGGAATCAGGGGCATCCATTACTGGATGCCCTATCTCCCGCCAAGACCAGGAAAGCGCACCGGTGTGTCTGACAACACGAAATAACCGTTAAGTATTGCGTAATGCGCCGAAGCGCGCGAAAACAAAGCGAATAGAGCTTAAAAACTCACCTCAGTCGAAAAACAACTGATTCGCGCCGGAATCGAACTAAAAAACACTGTACACTGTCACTACACAACTATTATCGCAATTTATCGCTTTTCGGGGGAGAAAAAGCGCGGAAAATTGCAATTTTCGAGAAGAGCACGGGCATTTGCGACTGCTTCGCAATATGATGCACGATTTATTCGTACAGGAAAGGAAAAAGAAGCCTGTCGTAAGAGGTGACAAAACTACCCACAGACAGAGGGCAGGGAATTTGCCCGACTGGATGGCTACCACCCCTGGTCTAGAGTATGCCGCCATAACAACCTTGAGTTGTGTTCCGGCATCAATGACTAGATTCCAGTTTCTCTTTCAAGGCCAGCAGCACATTGGCAGCACCTCTGGTATTGCCAATGTCTATAGGCGACGGTACCTACTTTCCATCACAGTCGGACTGTCAGCCTGTCTGCTGTGCTTCAGCAATAAAAAAGAAAATCAAAATTACCAATAATAAAACTTAGTTTACCCAGAAAAAAATGAATAAATTGGAGACTGGTTATAAATATTTCCAAGTCACGTATTTCATCAGGTCGACTACTTAAAATAACAAAAGACCGTAACACCCTTTCACGGATTTGTTGGTACTAATTCGGTAACTATCACACTATCTTTGCGTTGTATGTAAAATATTCTTGTTGGCGTGTTTCTAAATTATTAAGACACCTGCAGGGGTCACATTACCATTTTCTCCTCTACATAATTGTGGCAGTTAATTGTTGCAACTTGCAAGTCTCTACTACTATTTGTCAGCAAAGTAGAATTCATCTATAATATCTGAATGCTTGGCACACGTCCAGTCGTGGCGATTGCTTCTTGCTAATACGTGCGCAAACTGTGAAATAAAATTCTTGGGGCTTTTCAAAAAGGATATAACAGAAGTTTAATCTCAACGAAGCAGGCAACAGTGTTGCATATGACTATGGGTGACTGTAACCGTTCTATGAGGTAGATCGTCTGCTTATAAGTAAACATAAGAAATCTATTTTGCGACAAAAGGCCTGCTTATTTTATACATACATACATACATACATAACTTCACGCCAGTTCCCTTGCGGGGTAGGCACGAACAACAGAGTGCCATTTAGGCTTATTCTTACACACCTCACTTGCTTCTTTGACATTCATAACTCTTGTCATGCAAGCTCGTCTGTTCTTAAGGCTCCTGACATCACCTTCTGCTAGTACACGATCAATCTTATTTTATACTATGTGAATTATACACTATAAGACACATACACATACAATTTATATTGTTAGTGTATCTTTAAATATATTATGTCTATACTATCCTTCGGGGGTAGCCATAGAGTAGTATTGACTTGTTTAAACCTGGCAACTACACCACCCCGGTGTTCAATTTTATCTTCATATGCAATGATGGATTTACACTAGGGGCTTAAGGGGCCCCGGGTGAAATTTTCGAGGGCAGTACAATTTGGAGTGTCAACAAAAAAAAAACACTTTCTGCACAAAAATCAATGATTTTCAAAAATTGGGAAGTTTTTGTTTTCACGCCAAATTTTAAAAATCGAGTTCTGATTTTTGAAGTCTAGTTACAGTGCATAGATAATAAATAGGGCGGTATTTTTCACGGCGTCCCAGGACGGCACTTAAGGTAAATCCGGCCCTGCTCATATGGAATAGTCAGAATGTCAAGAGAGAGAAGAAAGAAATTAAAATATCACGGGAATGTAATGAGGAAAGATGGAAATCATTTGACACAATAAAAAAATTAAGCAAGCAGTAAGCCCGACCCCCACCCCATAAATGTTGACGATGTATTTGTAAACTTAGTAAAAAGTTGATATCTATGTATTGTTGGTATTGATAGGTAATGATAACCATCTCCCATCAAGTACCTCGTCAAAAACTGTTGGAAAATCTTTTAAGTAAAAGATTGTGCTCTCAGTTCCACATTTTTTATTGAAGTGAGTTTAAAAAATGCATTCCACATAATAATGAAATGTTTGTCTATGACATTAAAATAAATGAGGTTTAACAACAAAAACAATGAAATTCGCAATGTGTTTATTAGGTTTGAAATTAATTTATTAAAACCGCGTTTTAACGGTTTTAAGCGCGGTAATTTTATTTGATTTTAGTTTTTCCGACGTTTTGGCCACTTTTCAGTGGCCATGATCACGGAAGACAAAGATGTCAAGTGTTAACGAGTATTGTTAAAGTTTTATTTAGCCTACCGCCAACTTGTTAATTTTAATTTTGTTTATGGTTATTATTTACTCTATAGGAGCCTAATCTAATTTACTACCGCTTCGCAACATGTTATGGCTTGAAGAGAAGAAGCGGCGCACGAAACTCTTAAGCAAAGATGCCTAGCTCTAATAATTTTATATAATATTAAAATGGGTGGAAGGAAAAATAAAAGTAATTATCAGTCAAGTTGGTTTGTGTTCCGTTGTACGCAGAAAGAGCTCACAGTCAAGCTTCAAGCCGCAGAAAAAGATTACCTAATTTCTGAGACCTGTGAAATGCAATATCCCACTCCAGGATGCAGGGGTCTACATGCTTGATTGTGAGTGTGGATTGTCATACATTGGGCAAACAAAGAGGAGCATGAAAACACGAGTAAAAGAACACATTGCTGACATGAAACACACAAGGTCTACGAAGTCTGCGATCAGTGAACACACGCTGGATAAACCCAACCACTACATCAGATTTGATAACCCACAAATCCTCGCGAAAGAGAATCGTTTCATACCTAGAATGATGCGTGAGGCTATTGAAATCAAAAAAACACCCAAATTTCAATAGAGAAGATGGTGCGCAAGTACCACCTGTTTGGGATCCAATCATCAAAACTATTAAGACCCAAACCCAGCAAAAACCAGCTGCCAGACCTCAAGACACTGTGAGCTCTTTCTGCGTACAACGGAACACAAACCAACTTGACTGATAATTACTTTTATTTTTCCTTCCACCCATTTTAATATTATATAAAATTATTAGAGCTAGGCATGTTTGCTGAAGAGTTTCTTGCGCCGCTTCTTCTCTTCAAGCATGTTGCGAAGCGGTAGTAAATTAGATTAGGCTCCCATGGAGTAAATAATAACCATAAACAAAATTAAATAATTAAAATTAACAAGTTGGCGGTAGGCTAAATAAAACTTTAACAATACTCGTTGACACTTGACATCTTTGTCTTCCGTGATCACGGCCACTGAAAAGTGGCCGAAACGTCGGAAAAACCAAAGTCAAATAAAATTACCGCGCTTAAAACCGTTAAAACGTAGTTTTATTATGTATACAAGTCGCGAAAACTTAAGAAAATATTATTAAAACCGATTAAAACGAGGAGTTATTTGTAGACAATGGTTTCCTATATATCACTATCAGCAAAAATATTTTAGCATTCAATAATGTAGTAACATTATTAAATGCTAAAATATTTTTGTTTACGATAAACTTATAGATAGACTGAAAGTTTCATCCGGTTATCAAATACCTGCTGTTCTTCACCTACGCTGCACTTTAATTGAGGAGGAAAGATCAATCAACAGGTTATATATTTTGTTTTGAGTGTGTTCGAATTTTCTTAAATTAGGTACATCCAATGGTTCAGCTATGAAAGGGCTGCGCTTTCATTCAAATTTTCCATTCAGTGCTCGTTTAGACAGTCTCCGGTTCGGTCGTAGTTTGAAGCGGTTCCAGTAGTGCCGTGCCGCCTTGCCTTCGCCGCGCCAAATCGAGAGCGCCGCCCGCCTCGCTCCCATCGAACTGCCAAGTCGTGCAAACTATGACACAACATGATGAATACTTATACTTACTTAACAACTTATAAACTTATGTGTTAAATTAATTATAATATTAATGTATGCAACATAAAATAGTTTTATAATACAATTAGAAAATAATATAAAAAAAAAACAGTTTTTAGTAAATAAGTAACAGAACTTGACAGAAAATTGAAACGATTTATGGCGCAGTAGAAAAGATATTTTTAAGGTAAGTAAATTGATAAATTAATGATGTATACATATTAATACAACAACGTGTTATATAAAATTTAAAACAAGCCGACAGGGTTATATGGATAGCTATAACGTAACATAAATTTAAACAAGTTTAAACTTTGTGTTATGCCTAAATGATTTATTTTAAATAAAATAAGTAAGCCTGTTACGGCTGCAGCCAGCATCTGGACCGTTTAACGGGGGCCGATGAGCCCCCGCTAACGAGAAAAATGAAGCCAAACTTTAAAAATATATTGATTTTATACAGGTAAAACTGTTTATTCTGCGCTTATTTTTAAGCATATGTACACACATGCAAGTTTTATAATTGTTTTATATTTTTCGAATTTGGTAATTATTTTTCGAAATAATAACGGCCAATAAACGTGCTACAGTCCAACTGCGGTCTCCCCATTTTTAGAGGAAGAGACAGTATATCTGCCACGCTTGTCCAAGGCGGATGGGCCGGTTTCACACACCAGTAATTTACATGTGAATCACGACTTTTTTCTTCACCACCAGTACGTGGTATCTACTTATAAAATTTAACTTAATTTGTAATATTCTTAACATAACAAAATGTTTAAAACGTAAAAAATATTACTTGAGGTATTCAGAAAACTAGAGATAATAAGGTAATCTTTATATGAAATTCCCGCGGGATTCCCGGGAAACAAAGTACCGTAGCTCGTAACAAAGTATCGTTTTAGTGAAAACTATGTCGGAATAAGCTAATTTTTAAGCACCTGAAGAACTACAAATGCTTCCGAAAAAATTCCCGCGGGATTTCCGGGATAAAAACTATCACACGTTTTATTATATTAAATTTACTATCGATCCGAAAATCGCATTGAAACTGGACCCGCAGGCAAGAATTCTAAAAAAAAATACATCGTGTTCTCCATCCTTTATATAGTCTATTCCAGTTGTTTTTTTTAATCGCTTCAATGCACGCCATGCTTAGAATATTATAATATTACAGATTTGAAATGTAACGTCAGGAAATTTAGGACCCCTTCCGTGCCTTGTCACACAATGTCACACTTCAAAAGCCGTTATAGATAAATTAACTTTGTGGGTTTTAGTCATAAAATTTTATTGAATATCGTTAATTTTTATTGATTCTTAATAAAAGGCAATTGTAATTGAAGGCAATTAATTTAGTGTACTCCACTTACCTCCACAATAAAGATGTTTCTACTTTCATAAAGTGAGTATTTAAGTTATGGAAAGGTATATTGAAGTACTAAGTCACGTTTATGATTTCTCCAGCGTAGAATCAATTTGATATAAATCTATTTATTACTTGTAATACATTTTCCAATAATTAATTTGTGCTTGATTTATGACGACGATGACTTCGGCGTATAAAATTCGGAAGTTCAGAACTTATATTAGTTGAAATAAATGTCAATCAAAGTGTTGTTACATATCCACACAAAGTGTTGTTACAAATCCTACTTGCTGATGATTTGTGGTGTGACCGAGGACGTATGTCACAATAGGGGATAATAGAAGAAAAATACAAATTGTGCCGACCCCAAATAATTGGGAGAAGATGGAAGATGCGATAAAGAAAATTGTGTGTGCAGGTCACATGCATTGAAAGTGAAAAAAAGTGTGACAATTTCCAAATTTCGTTACGTCACATTTCATATATTATATCGTTACTAGGATATGCCCGCGACTTCGTCCATGCTTGACTTGAAATTCCGGCGGGAATCCCGGGACACAAAGTGCCACAGCATATAAAAAGATTTTAAGCTATATATTCAGTGACAGTGACACAACACACTTTTTATTACATAAAATTTACTGTCGATCAGTAAAACAAACACTTTTGAATTAGATTTTGTTTAATTTGGCCATTTTATATCATTCCCAGAATAATTTCCAAGAGATTCCCGGGATAAAAAGTATCGCAGATTTTAAGTCTACGAATTTGCTGTTGATCAGCGGAAACCGCATCGAAATCGGCCCAGTAATTTTTACGTGAATCCCCAACAAACAGATACGAAAAAAATGTATGGTGTTCTCCATCGTTTATAAAGTCTATTACAGTTTTTTTTTATAACTTCAATGTACGGACACGCATGTTTAGAATTTTATATTATTATACATAAAAAGTTTTAAATACGAAATTTGAAGTGTTAATGAAAAATTTCAAAACATTTTCAACTCTGTATGTTTAAATGAATAAATATATATAGGTATATTCTCTCGGAGGCTTTATGTGTGAATTTTGGCCCTTCCCTCGAAGGGCGCGAGGGGTGTCCAAAGGCATTCCCCTGCGTTATCTAAAAAGGCGGGTGATCTGCCATTTTCTGACAATAACAAAAAAATGTGTGTGTGTGCAGTTCACACGCAGTAGAGGTTCAACAAAGAGTGACAAGGGGTGGTAGAGATTATAATTTCGTGACGTCACATTTCATATATTATATCGTTATAAAATATTTACACTTTAAAACACGAAATTTGAAATATTAATCAAACATTTCCGACTCTGTTTGTATGTTTAAATGAATAATTATATATATTCTCTCGGAAGCTTAGTCCTATAGATTTACGTGTTTATCTCTTTTTCGTTTCTTCGAGTTTCAAATCACAACTACTTTGAAGAGGGTTCACTTCGATCTTTAATATCATTGATTATTTAAGTTAATAGGTGGCTACTGGTGTTCCTCCTGTAACTTTCGAATAACCTGGTGGAAAACTCTTTAAAAAATCGTGCTAACAGAGTTCAAGAAATGCTTTCGTTGAAAGTTAATTTGAATAAGACCCGCTGAATAGTTTTTGAGATGTAAGTATATATTTTTGAATGAATGTTTTTTATGGTCTGTTACCAAATGAGGAAAATATGGTCATTTTCACTATGGAACTCTTTATTGTGCGGGGAATGACTCTCTCCTCCCCAAATTTTTATATTCGTACATATGTTATACATAGTATATCTGTTTTAAATATAAACGATGTCTTTGGGAATACAAAAAAGACTCGGCGAGCAGTAGGTTCATGAATGTTGTAATCTAAGAAAGTAGTGGTGCGGTTCTAAATCCAGTTCAATCGAGCGGAATTATTTGCTACATAAAATAACAATTCAATAGTTGGACTATTTATAAATAATATGAGTATTTTTGTACATATATTATGTATGTCTATGAAATTATTCAGTAAAAATAGGAAAGCTAGTTCTGACATTTATACACAAACAGCTGTAAGCTCTTTCTACACACCTTGGATGTAAACGGATTTTAATGAAAATTATAATAGTTTATAGGTACATCTTAAGGGACTCTATTTTTTTTTGAAAGAAAAAAAAGAAAGTTAATATTTATTTCCAATTGCGACTCATACAATACAAACTGATAAGAAAATAACAATAAATGAAAGGCGCAATTTATGAAATTAGGTTGGAATACAAAACAATTTAGAGAGTGAATAAATAATCCCAGGGGACCATTCATTTTTCGGGATAAAAAGTAGCCCATTTGCTAATCCAGACTATATAATCTATCTCTGTGCCTTTCATCCAGACCCGTCCAGCCGTTTTAGCGTGATCGAGTAACAAACATTAACCAAACTTTCGCATTTATAATATTAAGGATTAGTATAGATTGATATGTAATAGATAAGTACCAATTTTAGACTATTGGTAGAAAATCGAGATTACTTGAGTGGAGTTGATATGAAGAGCGAAGTAGATAAAATCCATAGTTTCTGCCTACCGAGTATCTGCCTACGTACCACGGGAACCAGGTGTGATAATATGTATGAGTGAGTTTTCTACCTTGGTAGAAAATTGACAATGGTGATAAAGAAGTTGATAGAAACCTAGCAATAGTCGTGTGAGTTACCATTAGTCAAGTAAAAAATCATTACTGTTTATTCATTAGTGGAGATGACATTAGTTTATAAAAAGTATTTCCTACGCTCGCTTTTTAATTATGGAGGAAAGCATTGAAAAAATGTTAACTGGTAAAACAAAACAAAATTAGATTTGAACAAGATTAAGTAATAGTTTTTGGGACATACATGGGGTATTTTTAATTAAAGTTTTTAATAAGTTGTGTTTTTAGGGTCCCGTAGCCTAATGACAAAAACTAAAATGTGCCTAACGTGACTAAAAATGTAACGTTCTTCATCTCTATGAAACATTCAATGTGCATGGACAGATACGCACTTGACCGATTTTTAAAATTTTATCACAGTTATTGATGTATATATACTAAGTAGCTCATGGAGCTCCCGTAAAGGAATACCACTAGATATCGGAAAAAGTCGCAGAAAATTTTTAAAACCTTTTTACGCGCGTCTGAGAAAGATGCCATTTCTCTGGATTAATTAAATGTATTGCATGTGTGATGTGTTTCATTACTAAATAAATATTAAAGAAATTCGCAGAGAAACACACAACACGCATTTTATATTCCCATAATTAGTAAGTTATTTTTGTGTTATGCTTATATACTACAAAAACTGACTGATCCCAGATGGAAATAACAACGGAACGAATAAATTACAAAACAAGAATTTACATTTTATAGCAAGAACATATTTGAATGGGCCTGTTATTGTTAAAATACTTATTATTCTCCCGGCTATCATAATAATTATATTAAAAGGTATTTTTTTTACAACTTTTATCCTGTCCTTTAGTGCAAAAAGGCAAAAATAAAATAACATTTAATGTTGTTCTATTTCCGTCGTTTAATTGAAAAAGAGCTTTGAATGTTTACATAAAAACCAGTAGATATTAAATTATGAGATGCGACGTCGTACCACACATTATCAGCGACCTTTTCATTTCCGATATTAAAGCTACACGTTAGAGTGTTAACTTCGTGGCCCTTCAAACTAGTTTTAACTTCTTTAGGTTATATGTTTAATAGGTTTGATATCAATCAAATCTATGAAATATTTTAATATAAAAAAATGCTTATTAAAATTTCTATTTATTGCCAGGGACGGTCAATTTGACAAACGGCCTGCCTGACGTAAATTGGTTACCGTCGTCTATAGACGTTTGCAACACCAGGGGCGACACCAATGCGTTGCCAACTTTTAGGATGACATGGAGGGACGAGATTAGAGGAGAAGATAAGAGGGAAAGGATAGGGGGAGGAGATTGGGGAGCGGAGGCCAGCGAAATAATTGTTTGACCAGAGATTCAAAACATATTATGCAGTACTGTTATTCATACATAATTATAACTTCGTTTAATGGTTTGTACAATGCTATTTATACCCAGTGGTTCATTTTTGTATGATATTTTTAAAAAAATCCCAATATGCTTACATTCATATATATAAAAACATATTCGACTTTGGTACAGAAACCTCATGGGGTTTATTCGTGCCGTAGAGAGTCGTGTAGAATAACATTATGTTATGATACATAGTGAGATAAAAAAAAAAAATTACACAATACTAATGTTATATCAAAAATAGGAGCAGAGGCGAGGAATAGTTATCATCATTCTAGTGTTTATTCCTGATTTGATAATAAAGGCGGAGTTATGTTTTATGATATCGGACACTACTCGGAAGCCGTGATCACAAACTTATTTGATGTGGATGTGGTCACATCAAAATTGGACATTAAATAAAAATCGCTCATAAAACAATTTAAACATTGCTTTAACCCAATACAAAATATTTCTAATAACAATATTTCTAATACATTTGTATTGTAAGGGATTTTTAATATAATTTTAGATTACCTAAAAATCATTAACCTTATAACACTGTAAATTTTATTGTAATACCTCGAATAGCCTCTAGTACCCGAACAGTCATAATTTTAAGTATACAAGTTTTGGCGAATCTGTACATATAAAAATCAATTGCTGTTCGTTAGTCTCGCTAAAACTCGAGAACCGCTGGACTGATTTGGCTAATTTTGGTTTTGAATTATTTGTGTAAGTCCAGGGAAGGTTTAAAAGGTGAGTAAATATGAAAAAAAACGCTTGAAATATACTAGAAACAACAATTTCGCTTTCCCTTAGAAACTATTCCTACCTGCCAAACATTTGATGCTCGTCCCGTCGTTTAGAAATCAATTAAATTGAAAAGTCGTTCAGAAATCAAATTAAATTTAAAAGTGGAAAAGAAGTTTTGACCACATTTTTTACTAAAGTTGAAACATTCTGCAATTATCATTCAGCTTTTTTATTTATTGATTCTGAGGCGATACGAAGTTTACCGGGTCAGCTTGTATTTGATATTTATTTTATTATGTCTTACATAAATATAACTTCTCACGGTAGCGGAGATATGCCAAAACAGAGGAGTATGGAATGAATAGACCCCAAATCATTGGGATAAAATGAAAGAAATAATGTTTCAACACAGAGTTCATTAATATAACATGAAAACGTAAACGAAACCGCTTGGAAATGCCTATTAACGCTATGGAAGAGAAAACAAATACCTTAGTAAAATAAGATACCTCTGAAAAGGTTCGTAATTTCTACTTTTCTACCGGGCAACACATGTCCTTCTACTCTTTTGTTTCTCTACGGTAAAATACCATTAAAGTCCTAACCAACATTTTAGTATTAAAACATATTCTTAAAACAAATCAGTCGAAACATTAAATTGATTTTTTTTACTGATTTAATCTAAAAATTGTCTTTTGAGAAATAAGATGTTCACTGAAAGTCTAGTCTAGCGTTTTGCTATATCAGAACGCAAACGATGAAAGACGGGCGCTTTCTGGAAATGTAGGTTGAATTTAGAGCCTTTTTAGTGTTAGGTACGTTTTTACTGAGTGATTGTCGTTTGTAGTATACCTATTTTTTATATATATTTATAAGGGTTTTGTACGTCTATAATAATTATAGTCCTCAATATTACATTTGTATATCTGATATGAAACAATCATAAACAAGATAGAAAAATTATGCTAATGATGTATTGTGTATCGATTATTATACTTAATAACTAATAACAATAATACTTAATCGAGACTTTTTCGTTTCTGCTTATTATTCAAATAACATTGTAGATATATGCTGAATGTGACGTCCATAATAATACCTACAAACTGTTATGTTGCCCCTTGCTATCCTCTTACGGCATTCGGTTGTACATAAAGACCGGCAGGCGCAATAGTCTCTACTATAGTCCCAAATCCCCAGTTGGCTTATTAGGTGTTTATTTCAACAGTCTGGTCCTTACTGTTACCATTTCCCAGAAGTACTAAACTGAGTGGGTCTTGTCCTTGGGTGCATATGTATATGGTGCACATAGGGATAATCGCTATTAATATCATCCCGCACTTAGTAAAATTAAATTGCCGAAAGAGTCTATTTGATGGCCGTACTATGGATACATACAAGTCTTTCAAAAGTTACAAGAGCTTAAAGCGGCCGCTTTTGCGGATTAGTATTACTAATATGACAAGTATCAAAATAAAGTGTAAATTTACGCTATATCTTACGCCTACCACCCGACAAAATAGTAACACTGTAAAGTAGTGTAAAGCTTCTAAACCTACATGACTAGTTGTCCCCACAGATCTCCCTTGTTCGCTCTTTCATGTTTTATTATTTAAAACATTTTCGTTTCACCAAATGAATTAAAAATTCAAAAGAAACTTATTGAGACTTTTTTAAATTAATAAACCGTCAAAATGCGGAAACGAATGATACGTAGTGCTCTCATGTAGGATATACGAGCTTCACATACTAGTAGTTATGTATATAACTGGGACCTATATAACACATAGTCCACATAGCTCTTTCCTAGTCATTCCTATGTTATGATAAAACAGAAACCAATTTTCTAATATCAATAAATCGGAACAATATCGTAATAAGAATTTAGGGACATTTATTTTCATATTGTGTTCCTGGTTTATACAACACACTCTCGGCTCGTAGCTTAACCCTCGCGTTGTTGCCACTGGGGATATTTTATGGTCCATTGTCGTACCAACTTAAGGACTCTTGTTTTTAGAAAGCAATATCTTTATTATTAAGGAGCTCAGCAGACAGACAGACGGCCCACTTGATGGAAAGCGGTTACCATCGCCTATAGATATTTTCAACACTAAAGGTGCTACAAATACGCTTCTGCTCTCTTAAGGCAGACTAGAACCTGATCACAAATGCTGGAACACAACTCATGGTTGTTATGGCGACATACTTTATCCCAGGGGTGGTAGCTATCCAGTCGGGCAAATGCCCTACCACCAGGCTGTGGGTTGTTTTGTCGCCTCTTACGACAGGCCGCCCGGTCGCACGAAAATTGTATTCTTTCTCTGTTCCTGCCCATATAAATATATGATATATTATATACATAAAATTATAAATTGTAAATAAGTATTAATCGGGCTGTATTCGAAATTTAGAAAAAGTATACTGCACTTCTTTATCCATAATAAAAAGTATCTCATGTTCATTCTCGCTACGTACCTAAAGTACCTACTTATATACAATGGAAAAAAATAAAAGGAATGACAAACAAAAATATTGCCTTGAATTAGTTTCCAATTTGCTTTTAAATGAAGCGTCTATCGATTTTTCGTAAGTTTACGTGCGTAACATGTATTGAAACTTAATAATTAGTTCCTATACTGTTTGAAAATGGAAATGAAAAGAAAATTATTAGTACTTTTAATATTTCATTGATTTGGTATAAAAAATTGGTCTTTAATCAGTCAAAAAGCGATTGAATCATAACTTGTCGCGCCATCTGATCATATTAGACTTTGGAGCTTTTAATAAAAAGTGTATATTTATAAGATTTGAATAAAGAATTCATATATTTAAACTACAAAAAATAATATGAAGCTCATGTATACGGTTCTTTTCTATCTTTCAATCTGCATAAAAAAACCAAAGTTAATCATGCAAATATAAAATTGAGTCATTCAATGTTATTGGAATTCTGCGACTTTCAATCAAATTGATACAATTTTGTTGAACCGTCTATATCAACTTTATAAATCTGATATAGACGATATCTGCAGATACCTACCATACCTGGTTGGTAAAATAAACAAAAAAATTCAAGTAGAATGCGGCAATGTTGCTGTTTTTTCGATTACGTCTGAGTTGCCAAATGTCCAGTTTTTGACCGGAAAATCCGGTTTTTTAAACCTTAAACTTCTAAAGCATACAAAAGATTCTGGTTTTAAAGCAAATTCGTTAATTATCTGGCAAATTCTGCTCGTATCCCAGCGTAAATACTGTAAAACGCGAATTGTGCGTTTCCTTTAATATAACTGCTAGTTGCACTAAAATTGAAGATACCATCTCAGGTTATAAGTACTTTATTAAAAGCAGTGGCATCGAGTACTAAATATATGAAAAAGTATATTGGCTCTTAATTTAGCACTCGAAGCAAAAGTAACTAAAAAGTTAGTTGTCAGTAAATTTGTATGTTAATAAAAAAAAAACTTGTCCGGTTTTTTTCAAATACGTCTGACAACCCTAATTACGACATCCCCAATCATATTTGGGTGAAAAACACGACCTCTCAATTCTTTTCTGTTACGACTGCGGGCACTTTGCCAATAAAAAAGTACGTATTCAAAACGAATATTGTTTTTTTATTTATTTTAATGACGTATTCTTTTCTTTTGAAGTTGAACTCTGAAATAGAAAAAGTTTTATCCGTAAACTGTGTTTGTTTTAGTCAAAGCCTTTTTAAGTCTCCCCTTGATGAGAGTGCTTGGTGACGTGCACCTAAGTACGGCTTTGTTTCCGATCTTTTGACTCTTTTCTTTTAGTTTTACTACAAACGCTACATTAGAATAGAAAAGGGATTTTATTCTAATTAATGGTTTCTTAAAAAATCGGCTAAATGCTACGCACTACGCACGTTAAAAAGGTTCCGTAGAAGTGGCGAACGTATATGTTATTTGAAGGTTCTTGATGTCATTTGGCTACAGAATCTTAAAAAAGCAATTAATCAAACAAACCCCACATCTCAAACATTACCATGGATCAAAATAGACTTCTTACATTGCATTAGTAAATTTACCTATCTTAGTCAAACTAATTTTTGATAAAAGTATTTTTTTATGTTCTATTATATACCTTGTACTATGTTTTCACAATTATCTAGTTATAATTTAAAAGTTAGGGGATAAGACCTACATAGACAGATGGGGACGGTCGGGTGGATATAATGATTATGAACGATGGAGCCATTTTGGTACCTCCAATCGGCAGCCTAATCTATCACCATGACGTTTGAGCAGGTGTGGCCATGTTATCCGCTGGCCTGAAAACTACGAATTCTGCTCCTGAGACAACTAAATCGAGGTCACTACCAGGTTAAACTAAGACTACACTGATAGAAATTTGATGTTTCTTGTAAGGAACTTATGTAATTATAACCAATAATAAGGAAAATGAATAAATTCAATTATTTGTAAGCTTCGGCCATTAGTTGCCGCAGCACCGAAATTTATTCACTACTAAAGTATCCAAAAAAAGTCTGAAGCAGGACATTCGAGCCAATGGGCTAACTTTAATTAGTAAGTAATTTTTATGTTTTATATAGTACCGATTTCAAGATGTTTTAGAATTTTTTTTTCTTTTTAGTTACTCTTGAAGTCGGTTTCATTTTTGTTAGAAAATTTTAATTTTACACTTTTACGTTACGTGTCTGGTATCCCTATTAAGGTAGCTTCTCGAATGCGGAGTGTCGTTAACTTTCACTAACAAACACGTCGTTATCATGGTAATGCAAACGAAGTTTCGCTAGCACATGCTAGTCTGTGAATAAATGTAAATCAGTCGGTTCTGGCATTCGCCGGTCGCTACCGCAGCGCAACTCGTGCATTTTGGTTTACAAAAACCAACTGCTCAATGCGACCTTTCGCCGCGCCTCGCAACCCATTCTTGTTCGTTGTTTAAAAAGTCCGATCGATGTAAATGCTTGACAAAAATTGTTTAATAAAATGTTTACACCCGTCGTCTGGTTTCAGCAGGCAGCATTTTTGTTTGAATCTCAACTTTAATTTTCGAACTTTTCTAAATATGACAGCTCTCATAATTTACGTGGTCGTGCTGTTACAAATTTTCATTGCACACCTTCTTAGACCTAGTGGAGTCTAGTACAGCACGTTATTGATAATAATTAGGTTCCTAGAGTCGTTTTAGGATTGACATAAACCTAACAATATAATTGACATAAACCTATCAATACGTTTTCTATTTGATTTTGAGTAATTTTGTACTATATCTTGGGAACCCAGGGTCTAATAGCAATGAAATTTAGATGGAATTATTGTGAAACTATACTGAATCCAACGCAAAGAGTATGATCAAAATTGGTTCAGAAAAGAAGTTGTGAATGAAATAATACCTCAAAAATTACATTTTTACCAGATTTTAAAGATTTTTTTCTATATCTTCGATACCCAAAGTACGATAGCAATGAAATTTATATCAAATAACTATAAAGGTACAACGAATTCAACAAAAATAGAATGATCAAAATCTGTTGAGAAACAAAAAATATTATAGACGTCAATTACTACAACGTTTTATATTTGATTTTAATGATTTTTTTGTTATATCTTCCACAGTCTGCACCTTGACTATCGAATATATAGCAAAAAATCATACCAATGAAATATATATGGGATCATTTTGAAATTATACTGAATCAAACGCAAAAATCACCAAAATCAATTTAGAAACAAAAAAAAATAATGCTGAACAACTGCAAAATTTCACATATCTGCCTGATTTCAAAGATTTTTCTGCTATATCTTCGGAACTCAAAGTCTTACACATCGAGGGGTCCAAGGTTATTTGCTTTAAGCGACATTTGCGAAATTGTGTCGATAGAGGAGTTTGAAGTTTCAATGACCCACAAAAAGACTTCATTAGTAAACTACATACTATATTTAAAAAAGAAAAAGTCTGTAGTTTTTAGTTGGAAACCAGGTTCATTATAATTCCTTAAGTTTGAGACATTAGGATGCAAGAAAACCATCAAGTCAATTCTGTCACAAAATATCGCTTAAAACAAATAGCCTTTCACCCCTCGACATATAAAGTGTATATGGAATTATTTCTAAGTTATGCTGAATCTAATATAAAAAGAATAATTAAAATCGGTTTAGAAACAACGGACTTATGGCTGAACATACATAAAAATATATATTTACAAGACGAATCGAGAACCTCTTCCTTTATTGAAGTCATTTAAAAACAATGAGAGAATCTGTAATATTGGAGATTTACGATATATGAAACCATTCAACCCGCCATAGACAAAAATGCTTCCTTAAATTTGTCCACTGTTGTAGAAATTTAGAGAGACCTAAGCTCAGTGGTGGGATGGTAATGGACTGTAATTAATTTAAATCCCTTGTAGATCTTGAACATTGTTATTGATATTGAAATATTGAGGATTCAATTTTAGGCAAAATTACTAAAACAATCGAATAGTCTGTTAAATTAAATTACAAAGTAACGTTCTTTCACGAACGGCTACTTGACTAACAGTTTCATACTGTGATTCATGATTAACCAAAATGTTTTTGAAAAATTAAAATGTTTAAATATACTAGCGAAATTAAAATGGTAACTTCAATGACATTTTGTGTAGACTGAACCGTCTAAGAATTGAATTTCATACAAGCAAAATCGCACCAAGACCTAGTTTGGAGTACAACAAATATTTTACAACGAAGTAAAAAGGTACTAGAATTCCCGAGAGAACTCTTTAATTTTCCAGGATACAATAATTAATTAATTTTTATCTGCGATAGTTTAAGTACTTACCAGTGTATATAGGTAAAAATATGAATAAAATACTATCTTTTTCCATAATATAACTTACTACATTTGATCAAATTCAATTGATATATTTAAAGACTGTTAAAAAGTCTAAATATCACAAAAAAAAACCAAGTCCTACCGGAAAGTTTACATTAGTTTGTAGAAAATATTAGTTAAAAATGGTCTCACTAAGCGGCCTGGTTGAATGTCGTCGTCATCATCTCCTCACTATCGTGTCCAATTACAGCATTTAAATGGGATGAGGTGTGGGAACAATAGTTGCTGAGACGTAATGGTTTGCAAGTACGCAATTTGTGTAGTTAGTAAATAAACCTATTAAAGCAATTCATTTTTGTTCAAACGTATTAGGTTGGGGAAAAAGTTTCTTCGCATTTTATATAAAAATTCAAAAGGTTTTTTTATAAAGTTTATTTACATTTGACTAAAGTATGTAGGTGCCATTTTGTTGGATAACTTTTTGCCATCTTGTAGGTAGGGATGTGATCCCATTGCTATAAAAATTTTGGGGCTTCTGATCAAAAAACTGCGACAAGTGGTTTTGGCAGTCCTCTCGTGATGTTAACCTGACACTGCCTAAGGAATTCTGCAGAGACCGAAACAGGTGAAAATCTGAAGGTGCAAGGTCAGAACTATACGGCGGATGCATTAACACCTCCCAGCCAAACTCTCGTAATTTTTGCTGAGTGGCTAAAGATGTGTGAGGTCTAGCGTTATCGTGGTGAAAAACCACACCCCTTCTGTTGATTAATTCCAGCCGCTTTCTCTCAACTTTTTGCTTTAATCTCATCAATTCGCAGTACAGTTCAGAATCGATGGTTCTGCCTGGCGGTAACAGCTCATAACGAATAATGCCCTTCCAATCCCACCATACACACAGCATCACCTTGTTGCGGGTTAACCCGGGTTTCGCCACAGTCTGTGAAACCTGACCGGCCTTTGACCACGATCTTTTTCGCACGTTCTTGTCGTACGTGATCCACTTTTCATCACCAGTTATCAGCTTCTTCAAAAATGGTTCGATTTCATTACGTCGTAATAAAAAATCACAAATGAATACACGGTTCATTAGGTTTCTTTCAGAGAGCTCATGAGGCACCCAAATATCGAGCTTTTTTGTGTACCTAGCTTTTTTCAAATGCGCCAAAATCATTTTGTGGTCAATTCCCAGTTCTCCAGCTACATCTTAACTACTAATATGCCGATCTTGCTCCACTTTTTCAAAAATGGCATCAATTTTGTCCGTAACAGGGCGACCAGAGCGACGTGCATCTTTGATATCAAAATTTTCGAATTGAAAACGCTTAAACCAAATTTGCGCTACTCTCACAGATACTGCATTAGGTCCAAAATTTTTTCGCGGCTTGTGTTGCATTTTTACCTTTTTTGTAGTAAAATTTTAAAATGTATCGAATTTCTTCATTAGATTCACTGATTAAATAAGAAAAAGAAATGAAAATCACACATTTTCCTAATTTGAATTTGGAATTGTCTTCTTTAAAATTAAAACTAATGATACCAAAACCAGCCAGATACAAATGGTATAGCCAAAGAGATCTTATTACAAGTTCATACATACTATATGCGAAAAGACTTTTTCCCCAACCTATTAATTAATTAAAACTGAAGCTGGGGAAAAAACTCAGTGGGAAAGAAGTAAGAAGTAACAACCGCTCCAATGTAACTAAAACCAACAAGTCGTCGTTTAAAAGTTAAAAAAGCACATGTACTTAAAAGTTGAAAAACTTTTAGTTCTACTATCTTTTCATAATCTTAGAGTTCTATGACTTGTTACAAGCTAAAAGGAACTGTAATTGATATAAACCATAGTAGTATTGGAAACCACTGAATTAATTATACATAAATCAACTGTAGCTGGTTTTCTTTGCCTTGATCAGGGCTGGGCAAAATACATGGTTTACTTTAATTGAAATACAAGTTACAAAATACTGTCTCGCATGTATTTAAAATACAAAATACTTTTAAGTCGGGTATTTGAAATATAAAATACAAAATACAGCATTTCAACTATATGTATTTAAAATACAAATTACAAAATACCGTCAGGTGTTAGGTTATGTAAATAAAATATTCACAAAAATCAAATAATAATTATTAATAGATCCTTGCCTATGAAATTGCCGTTTTTTCTGAAATAAGTTAACCTAATTTTATTGTATTTTTTTATTCTAATCTCCACGCCCTTGAAGATAAGAACGTTTTCATCTTGTAGGTACGGGTAGATTTTGGTGGTTCTACCCGGATCTATGCGTGCTTATATCGGTCCCATGGTAGGGAATGCACAAGGACTGAAACAGCTCGCTTTTTTGAACACGTTCATGAGGTGACCGACAAGGTTTTGGGCAGTATCTTTTAGCAGAGATAGTCATACTCGAGAATTTCAATGCACATCACGCTGAGTGGTTGGGTTCCCCGAGAACTGATCTGCCAGGGACTACTGCCTACGATTTTGCTCTCGCCCATCGATTCACTCAGGTGATTAGGGAGTTTACCCGAATACCGGATAGAGTGGATCATGAGCCTTCTTTGCTGGATCTTCTGCTGACCACACACCCGGAGAACTACCAAATCTCCATCAGTGTTCCACTGGGAACCTCTGATCATTGTCTGGTATCTTCGGTGGAGCCCCTTCCTATTCCCAATCGGACTCGTCTCGCTGGACGACGGAAGGTGTGGCGATATAGGTCAGTAGATTGGGATGGACTCCGTGAATTCTATGCATCCTTCCCATGGAGGCAGTTATGTTTCTCGTCGGAAGATTCTGATCCGAGCACAGACTCGATCGCCGATGTAGTACTGCAGGGAATAGAATGTTTAATTCCAAACTCAACTGTACCTATCGGTGGTACGAGTACACCACCATGATTCGATAAGTCCAGCAGTGAGGCTGTAAAGCTAAAGCAACAGGCTTATCGAGCCTGGAATGCAGCGCGGGCTCGTCAGGATCCAAGTTCCTCTGACCTGAAAAAGAGCTACAATGCCGCCCCCAGATCCCTCAAAAAACAGCTCGCGAGAGCAAAATTCAATCACATCGGCAGAATTGGTGAGCGCCTCTCTAGCTACTCTTCTGGGACTAGAGCTTTTTGGGCCCTCGCCAAAGCTATCGAAGGAAACTTTTGTCGGGCTTCTCTTTCACCTCTGCGCACAGTGGACGACCTTCCGGTACACGCCGCCAAAGATAAAGTCAATCTTCTGGGTGAAATCTTTGCGGCCAATTCAAGTCTTGAGACATAGGAGAAGCTCCATCTACAATCCCTGAGTGTGATTCTAGAATGTCGGATGTGTTCTCCTCTCCCTCGATGTCAAAAAGTCTTCTGGCCCTGATGGCAATCCTGCCATTGTGCTGCAGACGTGTTTAGCTGAGCTGTCCCCAGCCAGTCCTTGCCCGACTTTTCACTCTCTCTTACTACAAGGGTTGTGTCCTCGCTTCGTGGAAGATTGCCCAAGTGCACCTTGTCCCCAAAAAGGGGACGTAACAGACACGTCGAATAGGCCTATAGCAATAACCTTTATGCTCTCAATGGTGATGGAGCGTATTATCAACGCGCAGATTCTGTGTTACCTCGAAGATTCCCAGCTGCTAAACGATCGAAAATACGGCGTCCGCCACGGTCGCTCAGCTCGGGATCTCTTGGTTTACCTAACCCACCGTTGGGTTGAAGCCATTGAGAGCAAAGGGGAAGCACTGGCAGTTAGTCTAGAATTCTAGATATTGCTAAAGCCTTCGACCGGGTCTGGCACAGGGCTCTTCTATTGGAGCGGCCATCGTATGGGATACCCGAAGGGCCTTGCACCTGACTGCCCAGCTTTTTTGATGAGCGCAGCATTCAAGTCGTTGTCGACGGTTGTTGCTCAAGTTTTAAGCCCATCGATGCTGGTGTGCCCCAGGATTATGTGCTATCGCCAACGTTGTTCATCTTACATATCAATGATATGTTGTCTATTCGCAACATTCATTCCAATGCCGATAACAGCACAGGCGATGCGCAGTACTCTGGTCGTGCAAACGTCCCTCAATCATTTGTGGAGGAAAGTTGGGTTACACTTGTATCTGAAGTAGAGTATTTCTTAGAGAAAGTTTCTGAATGGGGAAGACAAAACTTTGTCCATGTCAACCTCAAGAAGACATAGGTCTACGTATTCTCTGCCAAAAAAACTCCATTTGAGCAATCACTTCAGTTCCAAGGAACTCCCCTTACCACCTCCAATGTATTGGGATCCTCAGTGTTGACATCGCGATCGATGTTCAGGGGCCATCTTGAAGACAAGGCAAAACTTGCCTCTAAGAAGCTAGGAATGTTAAACCGGTCCAAGCAGTACTTACTCCGCGGCGATGCTTTGTGCTTTATAAAATCCAGGTGAGCCCGCATATGGAGTACTGCTCACACTTTTGGGCTGGAGCACCTGGCTACCAACTCGATCGCCTAGACCGTATTCAACGTCGAGCCGTTCGCGTTGTTGATGACCCCATACTCACAGACGGTCTAGATACGCTTGGCCTTATGAGAGACTTCGCTTCTCTCTGCGCATTCTACTGACTGTATAACGGGGAGTATTCGGAGGAACTGTATAGAATGGTGTATTCTTCCTCTTTCTACCATCGAACCGCTCGCCATGTGTTGGGATGTCATCCCCACTTCCTTAAGCCGCTTCGCTCATGTACGCAACGGTTCTGTAGAACCTATTTCTTGCATACCGTGGGGATTTAGAATGAGCTCCCAGCCGAGGTTTTTCCACAGCGCTACGATATGGAGTTTTTCAAAAAGGGTGTCATAAAATTTCTTCGAGGCCGGCAGCGGGTTGATGAAATCTTTGTTGTTGCAAATGTCCATAAGCGACAGTAACCGCTTTCCATCAGGTGGGCCGTCAGCCTGTCTGCTGTACTCCAGCTATAAGAAAAGGTCGAAATTTCCAGAATGGAAGCGGGAAAACCAATAACAAGTGGTGCGTTCATTGTGATGTTGCTTGATGCTCTTGCCGCGTTGCTGCCACGACGGTACTCTTCATCCATAATTACTCGAATTTTTAAACATCCATAATGACGAAAAAGATTCAAATGCGAAAAAACATAACGTATATCAATAAATAAATGACTAATTTTTAAAAAAGGAATTTCATGTTTTCAAAGTAAAATTAATTTAAAATTATATATCTTAGCCAAACAAAAATATTTATTTTAAATGGCCAGTACTGCAGAACGTACCTAATATTTAGCGGTCAGTATTTTGCTTAGGAAACCTATCGAGCGCTATTTTCTGAAGAACACACCCATCAATAAGGTAGCTAAATGTATTTTATGAAATGTATTTTACAACCATAAGTATTTGAAATACTAATTACAAAATACCTCAGCGTCAGGTATTTGAAATACTAATTACAAATTACATTTTTAAGAAGTAATTGAAATACAAATACAAAATACGTATTTGTATTTCAATTACAAGTATTTCAAATAATGCCCAACCCTGGCCTTGAGAAATAATAAAAAGAATGGTATATAGGTATATTCTCCCTATAATATGTATTCTCGTCGTTGTCCTTTTTGTGATGTCCCTGGTACATCCAGAGCATCTTTTCTTTTCTTCATTGTGATAAGATTAGCACTTATATCATATCAGTCATAAAGTGACACAAACATTTCTTGGGCCTACCTTTTTTATGGGTAACCCCGACATCTTCTC
Organism: Dendrolimus kikuchii; assembly: GCA_019925095.2. Classification (NCBI taxonomy): domain Eukaryota; kingdom Metazoa; phylum Arthropoda; class Insecta; order Lepidoptera; family Lasiocampidae; genus Dendrolimus; species Dendrolimus kikuchii. The sequence goes on from CM034390.1 coordinate 14,429,068, forward strand.
TACCCACGAACTTCAAAAGCCATCGATGAATCTCTGAAAATAAGGTAGAAAGCGTGCGGCGTTTTATATGCCTAAAAAATGGTCGCCGGTTATGGTTTGAATGCACGAAGATATCAGAAGTTGCGAATATGTAGCCAAGTTGACCCGGTGACATCTTTAAATGCATTTAAAAATATTAACATTTTTTTCATCTATACAGATTATCATTACAAATTATTGTCGGTTTACACATATGAAATTGAATTAAGGTATGATTTACTTTGTAAGCAATAAATAGGAAGTAACAGTTAATGTATTGTAAAATGCATGTATATAATACTTATATTAAAACTTTGTTTGACTTGGCTGTTCCAACACCAATTTTAGTTGTTGGATAACAACAGTTTCAAACAACAATATCCATAGTAAACTGTTTTCAATGCATTTCATTAGGGACTCCAAAGGGACAGCTCTGCAATCGTAAAGTTCTTGGGTTATAACTATAGCCATTATAGAACAAGGTTGCTGAGGGCTATTGTCGCATATCGCTTACGATTCGGGCTTTCAATGAATATTTGTAAACATTTTTAGATTTATATCTCACGAATGTTAAACACCTCATTGAAGATCAAGCTCAGATGATGTTTCATTTCATACAAAAGGGCAGGGGGACCAATGCTTCTATTTCAATATCTTGGCATTGCGAAGACAATTAAAGTACGATTCGATTATTCCTATTATACTAAATACTTAAAAATAATAATAGTAAAAAAATGGGTATTACCGCTAGCAGAAATGGCGTTAGCTGAAATGAAAACATGTTGAAAAGCTATCAAAATTTAAAAAGAAAAGGATTTCGTAAGTTGTCGTTTATAAATATTTATAAAGATAGGGTGGCGTGTAACGGGCACGTCATTGTAATCAGCAGAATACAGAAATTAGGCAAACCTACAATTGAGACGATGGTATCCAGCGATTTTGACGACATAGTAATAGCAGAATTGGGCCCCAGGTCGAAAGATGGATGTGTTACGGCCCTTGATGCCGTAATCGATGTCCTTGGATGCCTGAAGTACTAATCCAAAGTATTTAAATTGGTATTCTCAGCCGCGTCTTCCTATAAGCACACGTATTTATGTGGGATCAGTAAAATTGTACGCAGGTAATGTACCCTGACTTTTTTGAAGTGAAACTTCTATATAGACGGGTATTAAGATTTTTCTATCACGAAAAAGCGTTACGGCTGCGTGGACGGGCGGCATAAATTTAGACTAGACGTGGTGAGAGGCGGCATAATTTTAGAGTAGACTACGGATGCGTTTTTGGTTCCGGATCGAATTCAGTTTTTTTGTTTGATAAAATAAAATATATTTAAATAAAAAATGCATTAATTAAAATGTACCTAACCTAACCAAATCATAATTTGCAGTAAACCTGCGAAAAATCGAAATGACACATAGTAGCAGTGAAACTTCAACAGACAAGTGGAAAACCGAATGGCAATGGACAAGTGGCAAAACAAATCGCAAGAAAATTTTAACTGGAAGTTTTACGGGCAGGTTTTCAAATTGGACAAGTACCTACATTAACAATCTGCCCGTAAAACATCAAGTTAAAATTTTGTTGCGATTCGTTTTACCACTTGTCCGTTGCCATTCGTTTTTTTTTAGACTAGACTTATGCACAATAACTTCCTATTCTAATAGGAGGGAATTTCCCTATGTATCTAATATAACAAACAAAATAGATACCTATATGACTTAAATTTATTAATTTATTTTTATCCGTGCAGGAACGGAGAAAGAATACAATTTCCTGCGGCCGGGCGGCCTGTCGTAAGAGGCGACTAAACAACCCATAGCCAGGTGGTAGGGCATTTGCCCGACTGGATGGCTACCACCCCTGGTCTAAACTATGTCGTCATAACAACCTTGAGTTGTGTTCCGGCATTAGTGACTAAGTTCCAGTCTCCCTTAAGAGAGCAGCAGCGCATTTGCAGCAACTTTGATGTTGCAAATGTCCATAGGCGATAGTAACCGCTTTCCATCACGTGGGCCGTCTGCCTGTCTGCTGATCTCCTGCAATAAAAATAAAAATTTATAATGTGACCCACCGTCATAGAGACATTATTTTTTATTTTGACTTGAATAAATTCACTAATAATAAGTTTAGGCTAAAACAAAAATACTATGTATCTGCCTTTTAAATTACGAAGACGTATAGCTATCGTTTAATATACATCATCATGACAAATGTATGTATTATATAACTGAAAAAAACCACATAAATATTAATAAAAATTATTAATATTAATTGTATTACGAGTTCTAGTAATTTAAACTACTAGTTATGATCGAAGCTAAATCCACTTCTAATTTAAATATAGTTCACCAAAATAGCAGGCAAAGATATAGAAATTAAACTTTTTTTTAAAGAACGCAATTTTCGTGTTCTGTGTATTACAGAACATTGGCTTAAAATTTTGAAGTCAAAATTTTATAGAGAATTATACAGTGATAAGTGCGTTTGTAAGGAAGTCTGCTATATATGGCAGTCCACATATTCTTGTAGCAAATGATGTAAAATGTAAAGAGCGTAAAGACATTACTTCATTATCTGTTGAACGTACAGTGGAGGTTTCCTGTGTTGAGCTTGAGCGCTATGTAATTGCCTGTGTCTACCGGCCCACAGGGTATTATATATATTATATATTTGAAAGCACAAGGTAGGACTTATTAAGAAAACTAAATAAAACTAATTAAATACCTATAATTTATGGGGATGTTATTTTATTTGGGGGGTTAACAGTTGTAGTTAACAGTTACAAAACTAAAGTTACAGATATAACTAAAGAATAGCGATTTATAAATCTATTTTAAAAATTTTAATGTTAATTTGTTGGATATATCATCAAATCGTTCCAATATCATATTTTTTTAAATCATTCCATCTTATACATGTTTTTAATGAATTCACGCGTATAACTGCAAATTCAGCTACCTGTTTAGACAATATATTTTGTAGTTGTGAAATAATTGATAAATCAGTCATAGATGTATTACGGTCAGATCACTGTGGCCAGTTTGTATCTATACCCTTTGATAGTATTAATATCAAATCCAAAATAACCTGTAGGCCACTGAATAATGAGGGTTTAAAAACCTTTAAAGATAATGTAGCCAAACAAACTAGACATAAGATAAGATAAGATTCCGAATGAAATGATAGATCTGCCTTTGACTAAATTTAAAACCAAATTAAAAAGTATCTTGCTTAAAAAGATAAAACTTCATTTACATAGCAGTTCGCTCCAGTCTCTTATACTATCTTTTGTATAAGGTTTTTATCTTGCCAAGCATGTAAGGAATTTATGGAGATATGTTGCAGTATAAATTTTTAGTACATCATGTCATTATTATAGCTATAAATATAATAATATTTTTCTTTGCTTTTATTGTTTGTTTGTCTTACTCAGTATGCACTGTTTGCTACAACTTCATTAATTCTTCGAATAGTAATTGTGTAACATATGTCTATATAAAATTTATTAAAAAAAAAAGGGTTTGAGCTAGATAAATAAGAAGAAAAGCAATTTTAACTAGACGTGTTGTTGGGGAGTTTCTTTGCCGCTTCTTCTTCTGAACAGTAAGAATACGTTGCGAAGCGGTGTACATAGACTAGAAAGTAAAATTAAATTTTAACTTGTATGTATTATGACCTTCAAAAAGTGTTATCCAGTGTAGCTTATTTTGAATAAAAACTTTCGAATTTGAATTTGGAGTATCTATGGTAGAATACTGTCTATTCTACTCTAATAGTGCATAATAAGTTTAGTTAGGTAAAAAATATTATGTTATGCTTATAGTTATGATTTATTTCTTATTGTAATTATTAAATGAACATATAAGTTGATGAAATACAACTTACCCTTGAGAAAATATTGAGAAAAGCAAAAGTTTTGTCTGGTTATAATTTTGCCTTTGTACTTAACTCCTTTATTTAAAACTGTTTTAAGGTCTAGTATGGTAAATTGAAGAATTTTTTAACCGACTTCAAAAGAGAGAAGGTTTTCAATTCGACTCTACCTGTTTATGTTAATAAATATAATAAGTTTATAAATCGTTGTGATTTGAAACTAGATGAAACGAAAAAGTAACATTAAAAAGATATAAACACATAAATCTATAGGACTAAGTCTGCGCGAGATGAGATAGAATACATTATAACACTATGCTTATACAGATAGAGTTGGAAATGTTTTGAAGTTTTTCGTTAATACTTCAGATTTCGTGTTTAAAGCTTAAATATATTATAACGATATAATATATGAAATGTGACGTCACGACATTTAGAATCCCACCCACCCATTGTCACACTTTGTTTCACTTGTACTGCGAACACACACACAATTTTTTGAATGTTTATTACGTGATTTTCAATTTTTTATTCGAAGGGGTATATTCCTGACGTAAAAAGTAGAGCAGATTTTTACGTCTAAGAATTTGCTGTCGATCAACGAAAACCGCATCGAAATCGGTCCAGTAGTTTCTACGTGAATCCTGAACAAACAGACAAGAAATCTCTCCAATAAGTTCTCCGTCATCTATATAGTCTATTCCAGTTGTTTTTTAAATAGCTTCAATGTACAGACACGGCATGTTTAGAATTTTATAATCTATACTTCTATACTAATATTATAAAGAGGTAAAGTTTGTGAGTTTTGAAACGATTTAATAATATTATAAAGAGGTAAATTTTGTGAGTTTGTGACGTTGTAAGGGGTAATCTCTGGATCTATTAAACCGATTTTAAAAATTCTTTTACTGTTCGAAAGCTACGTTAACAGGGTGCGTCATAGGCTATACAACATGACGCTATATACCACGAGAGCGGGACAGAGCGCGGGTGAAACCACGCCGGGCCGCTAGTATTATATAGTTTTAAGTTAAAAAAAAATCAGTACTTTCTGTGAAAAAATACTATGACGTACAAAAACAGGCGGACCGATCGACCTAACGCTTTCATAAAGGTTTCAGGGTTTCGGTTTTATCCAAATTGTTATACAACTCTAAAAAGATGTGAACAATACCACTTTCAGTTTTATATAATACACATAGGAATGAGTATGGATATCGATCTTGTTTATCGGGCTTTTATTTATTTAAGCAAACACACGTGGTAATTTGCTATAGTTTCTTGGCTTAGGATAGCACTGCCGGTATCACATGCAACCAACCTACGAAATCCATTTTAAACCGCGCTGCACGTTTTCCACTGCAGTGCTTTACGGCTATAATCCTGAGCACGGAAATATGGATTATTTTAATGCAGGTAGAGGGAAATTTATTTAAAAATTGAATCAAATATGTAATCTGCTTGTTATCGATGTCGCTGTCATACTAGTAACATATAAAAATTGAATGTGAGTTTATTGAATGTTTATTTTTTCTTCTTCATGACCTTGGCAATAAATATAGGACACATTTAATTCCAAGGGAGTGGAATAATTTTTGTGATATATGAGTTCAAAGCTAACTATAGTGACGCTAGTTTACCGATTATGTATGTATATGGACATAGATATATGACAGAAGACACAATTTTGCTTTAATTGTTTAGCACCAATAGTCGTTTGCGCTATGCCCACTTCCATGGCCGCAAGCAGAAACTAGCGAGGGAAGTGGGTATCACGGGTAAGCCATGTCCCTTTGAAAGTGAGCATAATGCAAATGAAGTATAAAGAAGAATAAGTAATAATGGATGCAACATACATCGACAAACAGACGGACAGATATGGTGAAATTTTAAGGTTCCTGTTTTACCACTTGACTGCGAAACCCTAGCAAGAGGTTTACGCAACATATTTGAGGTTACCTGGGAAAATGCAAAGTGAGATTTTTATTTGCCCTGCCTAACAAAATATTCATATTAAGGGAGACGGGGACTTTTGGGCTAAAGAAATGTAAGGAGTTGAGATATGGCTTAAAAAAGCGTTATATTTTTCTATTACAAAATGGAACACGTCAGCCTTAGATTCTATCTGGAAAACGAGAAATCTTAAAAATAAATTACAAATAAAATAAGTTATCACTAAACTAACTAACTAAAGCATCCAATTATCCAACGTGGTAATGTGGCCAGCATTTTGGATACGCTCCCCGCCGACAGCGACTTGGAGTCAATAGGATAGTTTAATTTGTAATTAGGTTTATTTTTATAGGATACCGTATATTATTGACTCTGGGCCCAAGAATGTATGAAAGCGTATCCGTCTCCTTTGAATTTTAGAAACCACTCTAGTATTAAACCGGCACAAGAAATATTTACGTGTACAAAGATACTATGTGTAGGCTAATTTATCAAGCAACAGACAAAGTCAATGTTATTATAACTTGTTAATATTCCTACTTATAAGAGAAATGTATTTTGATGTTTTTAATACTACATTAAATAATGATACAAGTTAGACAAACAGACTGAAGATAACCTGGGTACTAATATTATTATTATATGAAAAAGTAATTCATTAACATTATGTCCTAAAGGCATTTGTGTAAGCTCTGAAAATGAAAATATTTTATTTCAATAAAAAAAATGTACAGAATATTGCTTTGTCCTCTCTTTGACTTTGGTGCAAGCTAAGTTGGCGGATTCTTGCGGATATGTATCTAGAGGTTTACTTATAATGTAAACTATCTTTGTCATGTATTCAATGATTAATACTTAACCTTTATTCTTTTCTGTTTATAATTCTAAGATACTATATGACTATTATTATTTTATTTTTTAATTTAAATCCACAGACAAACACTATCATATTTCCCCGAATTAAGCAACTTATGTTTGTGTTATGGGTAATATACAACGGATTACTCTGGAGCCGATCCTAGACACCCAGACCAGGAGCATCTGTCTTGCAGTGAGGTAGGTCGAAAAAGGCTTAACCCGCATATCCACAGAGGCCGTTAAATTTTTGTAATGAATTATTATTTTATTATGAAGTATTAAGATTTTAAGGTTTCCTCGGCCGGACCATGAAAAGCCATCATAAATCAATTTGGTTCAGTTATTTAAGTTTTCTTCATTGTACCCATAAATTTATGAAATGTATATGTATATTGTGTCCTGGGTAGGATAAATGAAAAGAAGGTGATCAGCGTGTAAAATATAAATAGGTGTTCAAAACGCACAAGAAATTTGCGTCTTTGACCCAAGGAAATGAGAAGCGACTGCCAATAACATAAAATCTAGTGGTTTGAAGGGAAGCGAATAAAGAAGCTTGATGCCAGGCGTGACTACAAAAAGGGCCGCCCTCCTTTTGTCATACCCTACAATCATTTTGGTAGCGTATTGACCTATTCGACCGATTGTGTTCGACAAAATCTATTACCTAGCTTCAAATAATACTATAAACGATCTTTTTGAATATTTTTTTGCAATTCACTAATAAATACGTTGTTATCATGGCAACGCGATTGCAGTTTCGCTGAAATATGTTAGTTTTTAATAAATATTTTGTGTCCTAATCTATACTAATAATATTATAAAGAGGAAAGATTTGTATTTTTGTATGTTTGTAACGAATAAACTCAAAAGCTACGGGACCGATTTCAAATATTCTTCCACCATTCGAATGCTACATTATCCCTGATTAATATAGGTTAAAAATTAAAGAGGAGGATGAAAATTAAAGATCCCTACTAAAACTTTAGTAATGTAACCTATCCATCTAAACAAAATACTTGGCGCTGGACTCGGGTTGAACAATTTTGATGAAATATTACGTGTTTGAGCGGGTCCCGGGGTGGTTTAGATCCACAATTAGACCCGGTAGCTGGCGCTGGAATCTGGTTCTAGATTTTTATTTTTTCAGCGCAGGGCAACGTCTGCCTAGACCGCTAATAGTATATAAATAAATACTAACACACAATTATGTGGATATGTAAAGAAATAACACTTTAGTGATCACCAATATAAACAACTAACGGCCCGGCGCGGTTTCACCCGCGCTCTGTCCCACTCTCGTGGTATATAGCGTCATGTTATATGATGCTTACACTTACTAACAGGGAGTGTCATAGGCTATAGCTATGTTATAGCCTATGACACTCCCTGTTAGTAAGTGTTTTTATCCGTGCAGGAACGGAGAAAGAATACAATTTCCTGCGGCCGGGCGGCCTGTCGTAAGAGGCGACTTAACAACCCACAGCCAGGTGGTAGGGCATTTGCCCGACTGGATGGCTACCACCCCTGGTCTAAAGGATGTCTACATAACCTTGGGTTGTGTTCCGGTATTAGTGACCAGGTTCCAGGAGAGCAGCAGCGCATGTGTAGCACCTTTGGTGTTGCAAATGTACATAGGCGATGGTAACCGCTTTCCATCAAATGGGCCGTCTGCCTGTCTGCTGATCTCCTGCAATAAAAAATAAAAAAAAATGTTATAGCCTATGACACTCCCTGTTAACGTAGCTTTCCAACAGTAAAAGATTTTTTTTAATCGGTTTAGTAGATCCAGAGATTACCCCTTCCAACGTCCCAAACTTTACCTCTTTATAATATTAGTATAGATTAGAAAAATAAGGACACTCTGCATGTAGCGGTAACTTAGTAACTAAATAATTCGCATTCCAATTATGTGGATATGTAAAGAAATAACACTTTAGTGATCACCAATATAAACAACTAACGGCCCGGCGCGGTTTCACCCGCGCTGCCCTTATTTTTGTTTTCTGATCCCATTCAGTTTTATGTGAAAACGAATAAACTTTGAACTTAAAATCTACTTCACCGAACACTTTATCAGATCATTATAAAGTCCTCCAGAATTTCCTGTTGATTATTGTAGAGCTTATTAAGATTTTTCATGGTTCATATACCACGAAAATATGTGCCTCCTATCACATCGCTTGTTTGCTTCAATAATGTGATAATTCCCACAAATATTTGTATTTTTAATTTGATAATTAAAATAATCCTTTCTGATTTTCTTTTCCGAAATGGAGTGGTATTTTTAGAATACATTATGGATTTACAGTAAAAAGTTATTCGATTCGCAACAATTATTTTCTGAAAGTAAAATAGAGGATTCTAAATTTTTATTTTCGAGATAATAACTTTATTGAAACAATGAGGCGATGTACTCTTTTGTCAAGGTGAAAACGGTTAGATGCGTTACACTTAGTGGGGGCGCACTTCTTCGGGGACAACAGTGAGGTAGTGTGGGATTTGCAACTCCTCCGAATATTCACGAAAAATACTACAACGTTCTTTCTATCACTCGAGTACGGGTTGTCGTTTTGCTATCGCTAAAACATATTCCTCTAGAATAGGTATCGTCCACTTTATAGGACCCGGAATCTGTGAGCAGTCAACATGAATATTTTGAACTTTAACAGATTAATAAATAATAAAACTACGTTTTAACGGTTTTAAGCGCGGTAATTTTATTTGATTTTGGTTTTTCCGACGTTTCGGCCACTTTTCAGTGGCCGTGATCACGGAAGACACACACACGACACAGAGACTGAACAGATTATTAAAACATAACATTTTATTTGTTATTCTTGAATGAAAATCAACTGAATACATAAGTATTTTTTTTGTGGTACTGTTACTTTATTTATGCCTGATTAATATATCTTACTATCCACTCATTTGACTTATTAAGTTGAAGAGGGCAACCTTACAACCTCACAGTTTTATATTGCTTTATAATATATTTTTTTTTATCTTAAGTTAAAACTAATAAACTTGCATATATCGCAACTGTCAGGTTTTTTTTAAATAATCGAATACAATGCAAGAAAGCTTAACTTTTATCCGTGTAGGAACGGAGAAAGAATACAATTTCCTGCGTCCGGGCGGCCTGTCGTAAGAGGCGACAAAACAACCCCCAGCCAGGTGGTAGGGCATTTGCCCGACTGGATGGCTACCACCCCTGGTCTTAAGCATGTCGCCATAACAACCTTGAGTTGTGTTCCGGCATTAGAGACCAGGTTCCAGTCTCCCTTAAGAGAGCAGTAGCGCATTTGTAGCACCTTTGGTGTTGCAAATGTCTATAGGCGATGGTAACCGCTTTTCTTCAAGTGGGCCGCCTGCCTGTCTGCTGAACTCCTGCAATAAAAAAAACTTATTTGTATTGTATTCTATTCATAGTCCCTCAAGACTATAAGTAGAATACTGAGCCTAGATCACCGTCTTCTATTTATGCCCAGAAGGCTGGCTACGTTTCCTCGCTGGATCGCCATATTGATCCGTTGGCCGAGGTAAGCACCAGCCCTCTGATCACTTGAAGAGTCAATGAGTCGTTTCGAGAAATTTTGGTAGAGGCTCATGGCCTCAGGACCCCACGGTCCAAGCGTCTCGACAGCAAACGGCACAAACATATAACTCAAACTGAGGGTTGCATATTTGCGCCGCTTGAGTGATTCAGCTGTTTCCGCCGCTGAAACGGCTGATCTAGATGTGTTTGGTAAATGGCTATGCGGCTAACGTGTCTACGCAAGTCGCATCCCACACTAAAGGCTTGCCTCGCTGCCAGGGTTTTTTTTTAATATAGTCTAGTTTAGTTTAGTGTCGTTTGGAGTTAAAACATTAGGTCCGTGGAGTCCATCGACACAGAGTTTCTTTCAAGAAACTTGCAAGAAATAGAAGAAGAAGGCTGGCTCATATTTGGCCCAACGCATAAGCATCATTATACAGCGCGGCAAAGCAGCCAGCCTTTTCTGGGCACGCTCCCATCTGGCAGCGATTTGTTACATAGTCTATAATCGCTTGTACCATTTATAACTTAGTTTATTTTTTGTTTTTAATTGTATTTTTAAGTTACATACATACATACATAACTTCACGCCAGTTCTCTTGCGGGGTAGGCACGAACAACAGAGCGCCATTTAGGCTTATTCTTACACACCTCACTTGCTTCTTTGACATTCATAACTCTTGTCATGCACGCCCGTCTGTTCTTAAGGCTCCTGACATCACCTTCTGCTAGTAAACGATCAATTTGATCATGGAAGGTGTGTCGTGGCCTTCTCCGACTTCTGCATCCATTCACTTTTGCATTGTATATCTGTTTAGTCATACTTTCATCATGCATTCTTTCCACATGCCCGAACCACCGGAGTATTCCCTTCCTTACCTTCACCCCGACACTCTCTTTCAGACCAACTTTCTTTCTTACTTCGGTATTACGAACGCGGTCCGCGAGCGTCACTCCGCAGATTTTGCGCAGTGCTCGCATCTCGACAGCGTTTACTCTACTTTCATGCTCTCTCTTCCATACCCAACTCTCGCTTCCATACGAGCTTCCATATTTTTAGGTTAGTTTCTTTATTTTTAAATAAGTAAATAATAATAATATTACAATAAATATGATTTTAAAAAGTAATGAAATGTAATGTTTTAAGTCTAGTTTATATGTAAATGTACAGCCCGCTCAGCCGTTTTAAAACTGGTTACAAACAATGAGGTATAATGTAAATACACATAACTCAATGTTTACAAATTAACATTATTTTCTTTTATAGAGTTTATTTCAAATGTTAATTAACCATTACTAAGGCAAATTAATTGGATATTAAGGTGCGGCTTCATCTGCGATAGTGTTACAGATATAGGCCACTTCACGCATATTAACATATTATGTGATGGGTTATACGCATTATTTGAGATGCGACATTGTTAATAACGTTAAATATTATCTAATGACCTATGTATATTATATACTAATGTGGCTGTGCTTTAAATGCGTTTTTTAACGCTTTAAATAAGACGCAATCTCCCACAGTCTAGCGATCTTATTCATATTAAGTTAGAGTAAGTTTTTAGGTTTCTTTAAGGTTCCTAAAGAGGCTTACAAACTTATTTTAAGTGAATATGAACAAGACCGTAAATCCTTAAACACTAGCGCAGATGCGGTGCCAGGATTCTGATATAGGAACTGGTTGTAAATTAAAAACACATTATATAGCAACTTTTTTACACAGTCGAGAAATTTTTGACACGGTAAAGGATCAGCTGGCCCAATACTAATAGCGACCAACCGGTGCAATATCCCTGTTCTAGAATGTCGTAGTCCTTCGCTATCAATAACTTTTCTTTTTTCCAATTTATTTTAATTTATGCGATTTTATACGATTACATCTTTATGCGGAGGTTCGGCTGGCCTTATAGGTTCAGAGGTTGTAAGTTAAGAATTAAGGTAAAACTTTTATTCGTGTTAATAATAAATGTATTATTATTATTGGAAAATTATTGTAACGAAATCATAAATTAGAACAGACTCTTTAAGGCACAAATAGGTACGTAAATAGGCAGGTTTTGGACTTTATTGTTAGCCTAAAATAATAGTAGGCATATTACAATGGACGAACACACATGAAGAATGATAATGAAAAGCACTCACAAATTGAAAAAAACACTTTCTACTTATCCCAATGTTTTCTTGGGAATTTCCTATATGTTCGCATAAATTACCGCTTCAATATTTTGATAACCACTGTAAACATCAAGTAACCGATGGTTCCACGAAGTTTTATATTCCTAAGAAGTCGTATAACTATGCATAATTTAAGGAAATTCAAATGAATATTGGCAACTATAATACATAAAATCTAACAATGAGAGAATCACGTAAGAAATAAATCGACATAAGCTTCTCGTGCCTTGGATAAGTACCTACATATTTACGCCACTTTTGCAGAAACTCGGTGGAAAATCATAACATTTTATTTATTAAAAAACATAATAGAGTATCGAGCGTTGTAAACTCTAAACTATTAATATAAACATAACGAAGTTATATTAGGAGACATAAGCACAAAGGCACCTATTACGCTAAAGTTTCTAATTGTGAAAATATGGTAAAGCTTACTAAGGTTCGGCATGTTATTACCAATAAAGCTTAAGTAAACATGCTGGGTCTGTCCAAGTACCAATTGTTTACCCTAGGATAATAGCTGTAATGTCGCTAATATACAGTGTTGCCAAATTTGGTTTCTACTGAGAATAGTCTATATTTGTACTTGCTACATATTCGATATGTTGTTACAGTTCTACTTTTAGTAAAAAAATTGGATTTTACAGAATATATTTTCAATGACATTCCTGTCTGCGTATAAACGTCTCACTCCCCATTTTAGAGTAATGATATTCACAAAAGGTATGAAATATTTTCGGATCAGAAATACCTACATAATGAGAATTTTAATATATTCAATCATCGATTTTTTACGTTATTAATATCGTCATTAGCGTTATTAATTAATTAATCTAAAGTTTATTTCTATATTTAAATATTTACGATTTAATGAGATTTAAGCGCGGTTTAAATTTTATTTTTCATTTTAATTCGTCATTGCTGCCACTTTTAATTTTCACTAAGAAAATACTTCGTAGGTATATTTGATTGAGTTAAAAGTGTATGCATAGAAGAAAAATAACTCCAAATATAATTAATACCGTATTAAAATGAAATTTGGTATGTATACGAGTTTTTTAAGGTTTTGGACATAAACCAATTATTATGAAATTTTCTTCTAATGGAGTTGAACATGGAGTACTTTTACTCCGTAAAATTGGATAATTTCATGACAAATTTACGGCAACAGGGTTAAATTAAGCGATTATATTAAAATTTCTTATGTGCTCATGTATGTTACATATACTTTGAATAACGGATATGAAGATAGGCATTTAGGATTTCTTTTCTCGGGTATACGTATTCGAAATTCACGGAGATAAAGCAGTGAAGTAAGGCTTTAGTTCCTAAAGGTACACAATTTACACAATACCTACATTTTATAAAATTTTGTGTTATTATTAGGTCAATAAAGACTTTTAAAACTACCATTACTTGCTGACATTATCCTGTTTTGAACAAATTGATGTAACAACAATTGTAATCATAAAACTAATTGAAGTGAGCGATCAAAGGGCAAAGCTAGGCAGTTTTATATTACTGTGGGCCCGTAGCGGTTTTCGCAAAGGTTTCAATTTTTTTCTGCATGGTTGCTTTTTGTGTGCTGCTCCTTTAAGGGACACTGTTAATATGCGAGGGATCTGAATATCTCATAAAGTACCGCTCATCATTTATAATGCCCTTGTAAAATTTCACCTTGAATATCTAATAGAAACACGAGTAGCAACGATTAAAACATACTTAAAATTATTATAGGTTACACGAAATAAGATTGTCAAAATGTTATAACCATTTAAAATAACTTAACTTCAACTAAACATGCATTCTCTAAAATCAACCTATTAAATATTTTCTAAATATACACGTATATTTTCTTTACCAGGTCTTTACGTCTTTGCCAGGTGGTAGGGCATTTGCCCGACTGGATAGCTACCACCCCTGGTCTAAAGCATGTCGCCATAACAACCTTGAGTTGTGTTCCGGCATTAGTGACCAGGTTCGAGTGACCCTTAAGAGAGCAGCAGCGCATCTGTAGCACCTTTGGTGTTGCAAATGTCCATAGGCGATGTTAACCGCTTTCCATCAAGTGGGCCGTTTGCCTGTCTGCTGAACTCCTACAATAGAAAAAAGTATAATACCTGCATACTAACAAAAAAGATAACTAATAAAAATATACGCTCCAAGCTATTCTTTTTTACTAAAACATATAAATATAATATCCGGAAGAAAAAACAATTTCAAATATACACGAAAAATTATGGAAAAAACATCATGTTTGAAGGTGTGCAGTTATTTAATAAATTGCCTAATAAGTTTAAAAAATGTAGTAATATTAACTTTTTCATTGTATTTGTATGTAAATTTAATTCTAGTATTTTGTATACTACTAAGTGGTAGATTGTACTGTGAATCGACAATTGTATAACATCTGTATAAACTACGTTCTTGCAAATAAAGATAAATGATTCATTGATTATAAAAACTTAAAGCCTTTTATTAAAATAAATATACATAAATAAACCGCAACGTTTATCGAAGGCTGCATAACCACATTACCGTTAAGGTTTACATTGCATTAGTTAATAATTATTTTTAATCTTGTTGTGAGTAAACTAAATGTTGTTATGGGAAATAAACCTATGTATGATTTATTTTGTATAATTATTTTAATTGTAACATATCCTGTGATCGAGTATTGTGTTCAGTGAGGTTTTTTTTATTTTTAGTTATACATATGTTTTACAAATACACACACAAATACACACACACATACACGCACACACACACACACACACACGCACGCACGCACGCACACGCACACACACATATATATATTTCAGGTATAAATAAAAATGCGCCCGGATAAGAAGTCAATTACTGTTCGATAGTTTTATTAAAACTCAAAAACAGCCTGATCGGTTTGAATATTTTTTATTTTGTTTGCTCTGATACAAGGCTGGTTTAAAAAAAAGAAAACCTAACACTTTTGAGTTAACGCGCAAAAATTGTATTCATACTGTACAGGGGCCTTATAGAACAAACGATTCTTAAGAAATAAACTCCAAAAATAACGTCATAACATCTGCCGAAATAAAATTGAGTTCAAAGTAAAGTTTATAATTATGTTTAATTAACAGATTTTTGTTTTGAAGTTATATATTTTAAATTTAATTCTAAATACGAAGCACTTAAGACGCAACCAAAATGACAAGTTTTTCTGAAAACTGTTCACATGATCATGGGTAGTTAGTTTACTGGAAAGGTCACTGTCGTTAAATTAATCGTCCATTATTGGTTTTAGTTGGTAATTGCCAGTTAAAGCGAATTCTACACAACTCCGGTCTTAGTTCCCGGACTTTACTGTTTGTGACATGTATAAGAGGTAATTCTACTTCGAAAGAAAAATGAATAACGTTTTATATATCTTAATGGATTTATTTTCTGCATGACCTTTAATTTTTTAGAGGCGATCCTAACACTAGTATTATCCGCTCATGACCAATACACTAAACTGTATCGCTAGCTGTCTGGCAGACGTCGATCTTAGTATAGAAATTGGCACATACGTTCATATAGGTTATCATTAACTTTTATGTATATACACCAGGGAAATTGCGCATCATCGAAAGTGTTAAGCACAATCCATATATTTTCCCAAATATTAAATTTATAATATCTATGTACTGTAAGGGTACCGTAGCTAAATCATATTTTATTTCAAATTTTTACAGAACGTTGTATGTTAAATCGAGAATGTTTTTATGATATTTTTTTACTTTTTATTATATCCTTATATATATAATTCTTCTGTTCGTGTGTGTGTCACTGAACTCCTCTTAAACAGTTAGACCGATTTTAATGAAATTCACCACTTGCCGGCCGGCGATTGGGAGTTCACATTTCCTAGACACTTGGAAGTTCTCTATGGCACGTAGCGGACGCTCCTTCATGTTATATGTGGCCAAGTTATGGAATGAACCCTCTCGCGGTTTTCCTAGAGCGCTACAACATGGTGCTCTTTAAAAAGGACGTGAACAGATACTTAAAGTCCCAACGAGGTAGGCAAAGCATCGGCTCCTTTAGTGCTGCAGATGTTAATGGGCGACGGTAGCCACATACCACCAGGTAGTCCGTTTGTCAGTTTGCCTACAAGTAAACTTAAAAAAAATGTGTCTGTTCAAGTGGATTCGACAATGGTTTAGGTTCATAATTGGACTCGGCAAGTGGCGCTGGAATCGGATTCCAGATTTTTTTTGTGTTTATTTGAGTGGGTGTCCCTCGGTGGTTTAAATCCCCAATCGGGCCTAGTAGGTGGAGCTGCAATCAGGACCTAGATTTTAATTTTTCAGAGCAGGTTCTATATATTTGTGTTTAGAAAACTCGAATACTCACTTATATTAATACTAAACTAAGCCACAGCGAAACGGGGCTGAGTTTTGATAGATTGTAAAAAGATAATAACAAACTTTTTTCTTTAATCGACGACCTAACATGAAAATACAAGTACCAGCCCAAGATTCGGTATCTATCAATATATATAAAAATCAATTACTATTTGTTAGTCTCACTAAAACTCGAGAACAACTTGACTGATTTGGCTAATTTTGGTTTTGAATTATTTATAGAAGTCCAGGGAAGGTTTAAAAGGTGCATAATAAGGTGTAAAAACAACAATTTCGCTTTCCCTTAGAAACTATTCCTACTTGGAAAACATTTGATGTTCGTCCTGTCGTTTAAAAAACAACGATTTTTATTTATTGATTCTGAGGCGATACGAAGTTTGCCGGGTCAGCTAGTTTGTTAATATAAATCAACTTTTGTTCAGCAAGCTGCAAGTACTACAATATTGTTTATGAAAATAGCCTGCTGGTTACTTTCGAAAACAAACTGAAAGCTGTCAGCAGCCCTTAAACTTCTCTGAAATCCATTCCTAATAATAAGTGTCTGTTAGATACACGTACACAAGTAGTGGAACAGATATTGCTTTATCATAAAGTGCTTTTAGTGTGAGCAAATAAACTTTAAAAAGTTGTACATTATACAACATTAAACTTATCATATAAGTTATATAATTGTTATGAACTAAATATAGCTTAAATTTTGTTCCTGACTTAATATAATGAATATTCCAACTACTAGTTTACATGTGAATTGATGATATTGTATAACTAGTGTTTTGCATGGGGCTTCATCTTCATATTATATAGGTGTTTTTATCCGTGCAGGAACGGAGAAAGAATACAATTTCCTGCGGCCTGGCGGCCTGTCGTAAGAGGCGACTTAACAACCCACAGCCGGGTGGTAGGACATTTGCCCGAGTGGATGGCTACCACCCCTAGTCTAAAGTGTGTCGCCATAACAACCTTGAATTGTGTTCCGGCATTAGTGACCAGGTTCCAGTCTCCCTTAAGAGAGCAGCAGCGCATTTGTAGCACCTTTGGTGTTGCAAATGTCCATAGGCGATGGTAACCGCTTTCCATCAAGTGCGCCGTCTGCCTGTCTGCTGATCTCCTGCAATAAAAAATAAAAAAAAGTATAGATAGATATAACATACCAGTTCATAAACCCACCATTCATCATTTCGATTCATCTTCCATGTTTATTCAAGGCGGATTGGTGGGTTTGCACATCGGTTACATCATTTATATGTGCTGATTTCATCAGGATGTATTCTTTCAGTGTAGGTACTTGTAATTGTCACAATATGCATACCTTCACTAATCTTCAATTTTCTAAAGATCAGAAAATTGTGTAAGGCTATTGTGCACCGACATTTAACCGATGTTTAAAATAAAATAATCGCTAAAACTATATCCATAAACGGAGGTTATTTTATTTTAACCGTCGGTTAAATGTCGGTGCACACCAGCATAAGTGGTGCATGTTTTCCAGCCAGGATTCGAACCTACATCATTGAAAAGAGACATAAATTATTACTATAAGGTTTAACACATAGGCAAATGTTATGATAATCTTATACTAATATATAAATCTGAAGAGTTTGTTTGATTGAACGCGCTAATCTCAGGAACTGCTGGTCTGATTTCAATTTTTTTTTCAGTGTTAGATAGCTCATTTATCGAGGAAGGCTATAAGCTGTATATCATCACGCTAAGACCAACAGGAGCGGAGCACCAATGAAGAATGTTTCAAAATCGGGGGGTTTTGAAAACAAATTCCATGCGGACGACGGCGCGGGCACCGCTAGTAATATATAACAATATCCTGTAAAACAAATATAATTATATCCTAAAAAACCTATATTTTGCGCAATAATTTGTTTTTACTACATACTTACTCATGTTCATAAGGATCGATCAAGCAACTTGAGATATATATACTCTTGGCCGTAAAGGACTCAAACCATTTAAACAAAGAATCTTTTACACATTACTAGTTTTTGGTCGCGGCTTTGTTAGCGTAAAAGAAGGTGGTACCCTATGTCATTAAGTGGGCATGTTATAATTTTTAAAATTGTCGACCTTCATTTTTAATTCAAAGTAACTAATCATAAATATCCGTAACGCTGTCTAGTGAAGGTGGAACTGGCCATAAGAGCAACGTATTATAATTGTCGCTATTATTTTCGTTGCCATGACGATGTATTTGTTAGTTAAAACGCGATCAGAGCATTATCTTTTTGACTTCGTGACAGGGGCCGCTCGAGACGGTAGGCACGGTAGGCAACGTCAAAAATGCCTGCTAAAATGTCAGCAAAAACGCTTGAACTACTAAAGTCCAATAAAAACAACACAAAAATATATTTCGATTCGTTCACTTGAATTTAGAAAATATATGAGTGGTGAAATCAACAAGTGCACACAACACTAATAGATAGCGTTCTGGGAGAAGAAAGCTAGATTGAAGACTTCTTTTCGTTTTCTTAAGCATTGGTGGGGGCACCATTTTTCGAGTTAGCCTATGGCGGCAAAAAAGTTAGGGTCGGCTCTGGTAGTCTATACCGCGGGAATAGTAAGCACTTTTTTCTGAATGAAAGGTACCTCATATCCTATTTTATACCCCTGACAACGTGTACGTCACAAACATACAAACTCACATTCGCAGTTTAAATATTAGTTAGGATTATAATAATGTACCAAACAATAATCATTACAATACCTGAGGATTCATTAAAACAAAGCTCTTGGTAAGTTTCTTATAAACGCTTATCGTGTTTTTGTAAGTAGATAAATAACAACATTAATTTGCTATACTCATCTTATCAGTGACGAACGAGGTGCAATTTCGAAGTTCGTCGATAAATCAAAATAATTGGCCCCAAGGTGTTGGGGAGCTATCGATTTATATACAGGATGAAAATTTGATAAGGTACAATAAGGAGACTTTAATCATTTTAGCTACAGAAAAACAACCTTACGGCTTGTAGTAACGCGAACGTTCTAGAGGAATTTTCGGCATTAATTTTTCGAGCTATAGCGGGGATTGTGAACTAGAATTTACCCTGTGGCTACGCTGCATATCGAACCCTAGGCAGTAAGTTTATTTTACTTACATAAAAATATTTAGGGGTTTTACATCCCTATTAATATTATAAATGCGAAAGTAACTCTGTCTGTCTGTTCCGTTTTCACGGCAAAACTAATGGACCGATTTTGCTGAAACTATATATTATATTTTTCGATGCTGAGGATGAACATAGGATACTTTTCATCCCGAAAAATGGGATAGTTTTCGGGATAAAAGTATATTTGTCTCTTTGTTTGTTATGCTTTTACGCAAAAACTGCTGGAACGATTTGGCTGAAATTTGGTATATATGTAATTTTAATATCGAGGGTTGACAAGGGATACTTTTTATCTCGGATAATGGGTTAGATTTATGTAAAGATTAGCCCAGAAAATAGGATAGGTTTTTTGTGATTTTGGTCATTTTGGCCATTTTGAACATGGTGGCGATTTTGTTCATTTTTGAAATTTTCATAATTTTGACATTGCGGTCATTTTTGGCACTTGACACATGTCATTTTTGGTACTTTTTAATTTTTGGCATATTTGGCATTTTTGGCACTCTTGGCACTTTTGTCATTTTTGGCTTTTTGTGACCAAAATGACTTTTGTTTTTAATTTTTGACATTTTGGTATATTTTGGCACCTTGGCACTTTTGTCATTATTGGCATTTTGATCATTTTTGGTACGCTTGGCACTTTTGTCATAATTGGCATTTTGGTCATTTTTAGCATTTTTTGGCACTCTTGGCACTTTTGTCATTTTTGGTATTTTGGTTATTTTTGGCATTTTGATCATTTTTGGCACTTGGCATTTTTGGGTATTTTTGCTTTTTTATCATTTATTTAGTTTGCAGATAGTTGGCACGGGGGATCGATAAATAAATCTAGAAGGAGTTGAAATAGGGGATGAAAGTTTGTATGAGAGACCAATCATTTCTCAAGTTTAGAAGATATAATAATTCATCATCTATAAAAAAAATCGATAATAACTCGATCTGTCTGTTAAGCTTTCACGGAAAAACTACTGGAGTATTGGATCGGTTTTGCTATAAATTAATTTAAATTCAGTTATAATACCGAAAATGGACTCTTCTTCTCGTGCACTATCCCATCTCTCGAATGGCATAGTTTGCGATATAAAATGAAGGGAATCTTCCGGGGGCAAATAGCACAAACATAAAAATGTAGTACAATGAAACCTGTATTAGCGCCTGCTTTTTAAACAAGAGGCAATAGAGGTTGACCCGCGACGCAGCCGCGAGGTAAACTCTAGTAACAAATAAAACCTAAAAGTAAATTGTATCCTAAAAATAGATTATGTATATATAAACAAATCAATATTCAGCGGAAGTATCACGTTAAATGTTCATGTTAAAATCACACATGTTGTCTTCCTTGTCCAATTTCGTTGCCAGATTTTCCTTGAATTCATAACATTTACAATAAACCAATGATCGATGCATATCGTTAGGCCTATTATACATATTTACGAATAACAGTATATATAATTCGTTTATTGATTTGTAATGAAATTTAGTCCAGTAGTCGACTGTAGGGTTGTGTATGATTATACTGGAATAAACGTTTATATGCGTAAGAAGAGTATTTGTTTACGTTTGTTATTAGAATACGTCGTTTTGTTTGAGCTGGTGAGTTGGGTGTTTATCTTAGAGTCTTCACAGTCGCGATCTTCCATAATAAATTTTATCAGTATTTCTAATAATTTTCCCTCGTTTTAAGATTGAATACTGTTACAAAACTAAAAATATAAGACATTACTAGTTTATTTTAACTTTAAGCTATGTAGATGGTAGTATACCTTTGTTTAATATCTTTTAGGTGTATATACAATTTCTTTGTTCAAACCATTGTTCAAACTAAATACTACTTTTACTACTATTTATATTTATTTGTAAATATGTATATATAATATATATGATATTACCTAGGTTTATTTTTAGGTTTTATTATACTATTTAAGATAACGAATGTCAATTAAATAATAAAACTACTTATTTAGCGGTTTTAAGCGCGGTATTGTATTTAGTTTTTATTCCGATGTTTCGGACACATTCAAAATATAAAAATCAAATAAAATACCGCGCTTAAAATCGTTAAAGCGTAGTTTTCTCATGTGTACTAGTAGCGAAAATTTAAGAAAATACTATGTCAATAAAATAATGAAATTCCCTTATATGAAAAAAAATTGTGCACCAATTTGAAGGTGCTTTGTTTTGATGTTTGATTGTTTCTTCTTCAGGGCTTTGGGAACGAATTAATGAATTTGCTTATTCCTATGTAACATTTCAAAATGAATTTTATTTCTGTATTTTTATTGCTGGCATAAAACAGAGCTGAAGACCGCCGCAACGGAAGGTAATTACTTTCACTAATAACATTCGTGACATTACAGGCTGCGCTGTCGGTTTCAAAGGAATATTCTTATACTATTTTTGAAAAATAAACCATGTTGTGGCGCAGTAGGAAAACCTCCGGTGAGAATTTTGTCTAAATTCCCAAAGTGCGCAACAGAAACGTTCTTGAAAAACTTATGTTAAGCTCAAACGAATAAAAGTAAGGTTAATTTATTATCCTGAACCTTTAATTCAATATAATTTATCTATACTAATAATTAGAAATATTTTATTCATAACAATGTTACATGTCAATTACAATAACATAATTATGGTTTAATTACAGGTGAATTTTTCAAGTGGGCCTTCAGAACCAAATCCTAAACTATGCTAGATAGCGATAAACACTCAAAGGAGTCTCGCGGCCGATTTTGACGAAAGCTGAAATGGTAACATTAGATTATTGAAAACTCAACTAACCTAGTCAAGAATCGAATCGGCTGATTTTGAAAAAATAAACACACCCGTATAACTATACCGAATCATAGTAAAGCTTGTAAGAATCAATTTCTGTGAAGGAATGTCAAATGGCAAACCAACGGAAAGGGTTGTTTTTGAACAAAATGTTCTATTTTCCATATATTAATTAAACATTAAATTGCGCCGGTCATTGGACCGCACTTCATTTGAACACAATCAATGTTTACTTACCCATTGACTGATTTGATGGATTGGAGTCAAATGACATGTGTTTCGAATGTTAATTTATAAATGCCTATTAAAAATATAACATTTTTCATTATATGTATATTGAACAAAATGAGGTGAGAAAAGAGAAAAAAGACATTTTGTTAAAAACCAATCCTTTCCTTTGATTTGCCATTTGATATTCCTTTGCAGAAATCGATCCTTACAAGCTACAGTATGATTTGGTATAATAATATAGGTGTGTTTATTTTTGCAAAATCAGCCCACACGATTCCTGGTAAGGGTAATTTAATTTTTTTTTTTTAATTTTACCATTTTAGTGTTCGTCAAAATCGGGCTCGAGACTCCTTTGAGTATTTTTCGCTTTCTAACATAGTTTAGGATTTGGCCCTGAAGGGTCATTTGAAAAATAATTCTGTATAAATGAACAAATAAATTAAAACTGCTAGGTACGTTATGATAAATGCCTATCTTTAGAATTTTTATTTCTCAATCTATGAGAAAGTTTGTCTTGATTAAACTTCGAAACAGCTCAACGAACTTCAACTCATAGGCAGTGAGTCGCATAAGTGTCTGCTAGTGTATATAAATTTAAAACACTGTTCATAGTTCATATTTCGTAAAAGTTTTTAGTGAAAACCACTATTTAATTAGTGAGGAATACGTGTGTGGTAATTGTTTTGTTGAATTCAGGTTATATATGTAATATTTTGGAACAAATATTTGAACTACCAATTAATTAGAGAGAACTGTTTTTCTAACTACCGTCTAATTTATCTGTTATTAAAAAATGTCTCTCATTAATACGCCGTCGAAGATAATTCCATCACAGGATTATATGATGAATTCCGACCTAGATTTGCCGAGTATTGCGGACGATCCCATAATGTCATTTAGCGACACGGAGCAAACGACACCTGTTCCTCCGCTACGCCCCCGAATGATTATTTCTCGGTCTATCAGTGGCCTTGAAAGCTTTAAAAGTGACATAAGGGATATGATCAGCGCTTTTATGAGTCAGCAAAATACACTTCTCGAGCAATTGTCGACGGATGTCTGTGCAATTAAGGCTCAGAATGCTAAGATACAAAAAACTAATTTGGATATTGAGAAGTCGATTGAATCCATTAAATCTACTTGTACTAATTTATCGCAACGTATAGAAACTTTCGAAAAAGACAGACAAATTATACAAGAGACCTTAATCAAGCTGGACAATGATATTGATGCTATAAAGTTAACCTCACGGCCATCTAGCATCGAAATACGTAATGTACCGAACCATGATAACGAAACTACGTCACAACTGCTAAGTATAGTAGAATCTGTGTGTAAGACAATAAATTCTAACTTTGATAAAACTCTGGTTCGAGACATATACCGCCTCCCTAGTAAGCAAGGCAAACTTAAACCTATTGTGATCGAGTTTACTACAGTGCAACAGAAGAATGACATAATCGCTGCCGTTCGTCGTTTTAACAAGACGCAGGACACCTCACAAAAATTAAGCACCCATATCCTGGGTCTAACGTGCACTCCTACTCAGATATATATTTCTGAATACTTACCTGGACCTACAAGAAGACTCTTCTTTTTGGCCCGCGAGCATGCCAGGAAACTTAACTTCAAATTCTGTTGGTCAATAAATGGGAAAATATATCTTAGAAAAGATGAGAACTCAGTTTCTTACAGAATTCATAGCGAAAAAGTCCTGCATAATATACCTAAGATTCTGTGACTATTCTTACAGAAATCTTTGCGTTTATTCTCATTGAAATTTTGTTTTTATATGTCTATCCTAGTTTGTACTCATTTTTTCTTTATTTTTATACTTACTATGTTTTTAGATAAATACACCAAACTTATTACTCATTTTACTAATATTTTACAAAATTTACATTATACACATTACTTGCTGACACACACACATTATCCTAAACAAACAACACAAATCCTTAATTACAGTTTGAATATCTATTTACAGTTGGTACTTAGTGGTAGTTTTTGTGAAGTCATAGACACAATTTTGAAACTTATTTTGTGCCTCCGAAAATATTATATTTCTTTCTCTGTTATTAACACACTATGACGGACTTGAAAGAATTATCATCTGAATTGGAAGCAATATATGTTTCAAAAGCGTATGTATGCCCGCCGGACCAATGCTACAAATATATAAATGGGAAAATTAAACTCTTAATTATTCACTTAAACATTCGCAGTATCAATAAAAATTTTGATGAATTTAAGGCTATGTTACATCTCTTAAAATTACAGTGTGATATTATCCTACTGTCCGAGTGTTGGTTATTGAAGTCTACGCCTCTTCCGCGCCTAGAAGGTTACTATACTCATTCTACAACCTCTCACGTCAGACAGAATGACGGTATCGTAATTTACGTTAAAAAGCATATTAATTATATAATATCGAAACCAAAATATTTCAAAGATTCTAACTGTTTAATATGTAAAATCAATAACGAAATGGCGGTGGTAGCGATTTATAGATCTCCCTCTGTGTATAATATTGACTCTTTTTTGTATAGTTTAGATAAGTTACTGCTATCACTAAGTTTCTACAATAGCGTCTGTATTTTGGGAGATCTCAATATTGACATTAAAGAAAATAATTATGACCGCCGTTCTGATGACTATTTAAACATGATGTCACTTCATGGTTTATTACCAGCTCATACCTATCCCACAAGAGAAGCAAATTGTCTCGACCATGTTTTTCTAAGATCAAACAGTGAGGCAACAACTATTGTGATCCAATCATTCATCACAGATCACTGTCCAAATTTACTTGCCCTACCTACAAAAACTAATATACTAATACCACCAGCAGTAAGAACTAAAATAAATTTTAATGCGATAACCAATATAATTCTTCAAACAGATTTCTCCCCCATTACCGCAACTCAAGATCCCAATGAAGCTGCAGAGATGCTTATTGATAACATTACACGTATAATAAAATCACACACAAACACCTCTAATGTCCCTCGGTCTAGACTAATCATTAAACCTTGGATAACACCTGGGTTACTCCGTTGTATACGAAACCGAGATGCAATGCACCTTAAATTTAAAAGAGACCCCAATAACAATATATTACGAATCAGTTACTTACGCTATAGAAATTTCTTAAACAAACTCCTTAAAAATCTTAAAAGAACACATCTAAATTCATCACTTGAAAAAGCGAAAAATAGCAAAGCTGTCTGGAAAATCATTAAAAATGTATCAAATCTTACTACTAGTACATCTTCGTCATCAAACTCATTATTAAAATTAAATGCTACCCCCACTGAATCTGTAAACACAGTCAATCGTTTTTTCGTGAACATTGGCCAAGATTTAGCTTCTAAATTTAATCATTTACAACAACCAGAATTCAACTCTAATACTCCACCATCCAGCTCATTTGTTATACTACCTACAGACCCTGATGAAATTAAAACCATAATTATGAATCTTCGAAATGATTGCGCTGCTGGTTGGGATAATATTTATACATCTGTCTTAAAGTCCGCAGTTGATGTTATATCACCTATTGTAACCCATATCTGTAATATATCTCTCGCTAAAGGTTTTTTTCCTGATGTTTATAAAAAAGCAGTTGTTCACCCAATTTTCAAAAGCGGGGATCCGGCTTCAGTCAATAACTATCGACCGATATCAGTTCTCCCAGTCATGTCAAAGATTCTTGAGAAGGTCCTTAACGTTCGTCTGGTCAATTATCTCGAGACAAAAAACCTCCTTGCTGCTAACCAGCATGGTTTTAGACGTGCCAGATCCACTAATGATGCCGTTACTTCCTTAGTCAATCATATAGTCGAAAATCTTGACCAAGGGAATAAATGCCTTGGTATATTCCTTGACTTATCCAAGGCATTTGATACCGTCACAATCTCAATACTTTTGACCAAGTTAGAAAGATTGGGTGTTAGAGGATTAGCATTAGAGATTTTTAAAGATTATTTATCAAAACGCAGTCAAGTTGTAAAAATCTCTGATGTCTTAAGTAATGCGGAAAGACTTGTTATCGGCGTACCTCAGGGAAGCATACTCGGCCCAACCTTGTTTAATGTATATATAAATGACTTGTGTCTTTTAAACTTACCCAATTGTAGAATTATCACTTACGCAGACGACACTGCAATTCTCATTCGTGGCACGACTTGGACTGAAACTAAAAAGAATGCTGAACTAGCCTTCACCCATATTATGCATTGGTTGTCTTTTAATCGCCTTACCTTAAATATGTCCAAAACTTTCTTTATCCCTTTTTCAATTAGTTCTACCTCTTTACCATCCAGTGATTTTCATATCAGAGCTCATTCCTGTATTAATCCTACTTCTAACTGTAACTGCCCAACTTTATCTAGCACATCACAAATAAAATATTTAGGAATTCATATTACCAGCAACCTTAAATGGGATCTGCATATTAATACCCTTACAAGCCGTATTAGGAAACTTATTTACGTTTTCAAAAAATTAAGAAATGTTGCAGACCCACATATTATAAGAATGACCTATTTTGCTTTATGCGAATCTTTGGTAACCTATTGCATAACTTCTTGGGGAGGAGCCTGCAAAACTCATCTTTTAAAAATTGAACGAGCCCAAAGAGCTGTTCTAAAAGTTTTATACAAAAAACCTTTCCGTTACTCCACTCACCAGCTGTATCAAGACGCAAATCTTCTATCTGTAAGACAATTATATATTCTATATGTCATTATAAGAACGCATTGTAACGTTAATTACGATCCTACCATATATTCCCGAAAACGACGCCACGATAGGGTTTGTCCTACAGTATCCTGTAGGACATCATTTGCTAAACGCCACTTCAAGTTCTTACACGGCTATCTCTACAATAAAATTAACAGACATTTAAAAATATATTCGCTCAAAAGGTATGAAGTAAAGAATAAATTAATTAAATGGTTCCACTCCCTTAGTTATGACAATACAGAACGGCTTATTACTGAATGAGCAATTTTGATGCAAGTATTTATTTAATATTTAATATACGTGTACCCACTATTTGTTTGATTAGATTGGCGGTCTCTACTCTTGGTACCATACACTCTGTAATTATCGTAACACACTCACACCCATGTGTACACACACACCCACACACATACAGACACACATACCCCACACGTACACACACACCCTATACTATGCAGACACTTAAATAAATAAATAACAAAATATAAATATAATTTCATCTGAATCCTAATATTTTACAGTTTTACTAGTTTAGGATTCAGAATTTTCTCTGTATGTGACAAATTAGCCTTTAAATACAAGAAATTTCTTGCAGTCGGATGGCTGCCAATGCTAACTGTAACACAGGTTTGTTCCTAGTCCGGGGTCTTGGCAACCACCTGACTTCACAGCTTGCGTTTCTTTGGACAATTCTGTCTTTTTGTACTTTTTACTTGTATGTAACACAATAATGTTGTTGTTGGCTATGTAATAAAGATTTTGTATTTGTATTTGTATTTGTAACGTCCGATTATAAGCCTCGGCGAAAGGCTCTCGTGCGACGACCGCGTAACGTCCTCACGGACAAGGTCGACGTTATCACAAAACGGCTGGCCCGGATCAGCCCGCCCGCGGTTAGGACGGCAGGCTGGCAGGCACGGACAGACAGACACAGACGGCGGGGTCTCAGGCGCCGCCAATCAAGATCTCTCCACGTCCCTGCGAGGGACGCTAGGAGACATAGCCCCCCCACAGGATAGACTAGGCGTGTTGCTGGGAAGTTTCTTTCGCCGTTTCTTCTCTCCCAGCCATGACACGTTGCGAAACGGCAGTAAGATAGCGTAGGCCGCCGCGAACCACCGATCCCGGTCTACTGGGTTCCTTCCCCTCGGGCTTTATATTACCCGTCGCCCGTTCTCAATTAGTGCTTTGTGTCGTCCTATGGTGGGCATCATTAAATTCATCCCCCTCTCATGGCAACAGTCCAGCCGAGGTAAAACTCCTTAGGGAGCTCCCTTGAGCAAGTTGCCCCCCCCGGGCTCGAGCGCCTTCGCTTCGCGAAGGCACTCGCCCCAAAGCCCCCGGTAAAGTTGTAAGGTCTTCGGAACAACAACATAAAGTCAAGTCCTATAAAAAAAAACGAACTTCAATTAAAAGTTTAGGGATTTAATACGAGTTTAATTTGAAATTCGTATGTTTTCTTTCGATAACTTGCAGGGATCAGAAGATATGAATATACAATCCAGCACAAATGAAGTAGAGAGCATACTTACTTAGTTAGCCAAAAAATAGGTAATAATAAGTTATTATATTTCATAAACTCCTTTAAGTTATACTCGATACGTTATCATTAAGAATTCTTAATGATACATACATACATACATACATACATACATACATAACTTCACGCCAGTTCCCTTGCGGGGTAGGCACGAACAACAGAGCGCCATTTAGGCCCATTCTTACACACCTCACTTGCTTCTTTGACATTCATAACTCTTGTCAGCCAAAGAAAAAGTATTTTGATTTGAAGTGGCGCATACTGCAGAACGGCATTTTCATAGGTAAAAACCTCCAATATGATAAAATATATATGAAATAAATAAATATATATTTATTTATTTGATATATATTATATATATATTGTATTTGTTTATTTTACGCGTGAACTGTCGCGATTATTACAAGAATCGGCATCTCCTGCTGCTGTTTTTTTTTTTTTTTGCGTCCTTTTTTATTTCATAAACGAAGCGGAAAAAGTAATACGCGGATCGCCGTTGAATCCGAACGAAAGCGACGCCAAACAGTGCCAAACACGTAAGTTACTAGAAAAAAAATGGCGGCATTATGTTGATACTGCTCCGAAGTAAATAAGATAAATACAATTTAGAAAAATCGTGATTACGTCTAAATAAAACCCCAATTGTAAAAATGAGCTAGACCAAGTCTTTTATTATCATTTGTGTATATGTATGCGAAACATCATATGAAAATACATTGTCGTATAGGATATCCAGGTAAATTTCGAAATTTTAAGAGGCAAATTCGTATTTTATTCTATTGATGCTTTTGTATCCAATTGTTTTTCCATTTGGGCCAGTTTGACACTTATATCCTCAAGTATCGTACATTTTATTTTAACTACCGTACTGTACTGCATTATCTAGAATATCGGTTTTGAAATATCTGTACATTCTGCGGGTTAATCTATCTAGATCTAGAAACTGAAAGCATGGTTCAATTTGATTTCCAGTCACGCGTTGCTGATTCCGAAAGTGTGAAAGTAAAATTGTCAGGGCGTTGAGTTTAGTAAGGCTCGAACTGGAAACGATTTTGGTAATGGGCACCTTCATCGAGAGAGCAAACTGCGTTGTCCACCCCCACCCAACGGCCAGACTGATACCCCTCCCCTCCCGGCCATCTAAAATGTGTTCCGGCGACAGACGACCTGCAAAAAAACACTCGCACATTATCTTTTACATGACTGCGACTGTATACAATTCAAATTAATGGCTTGTACATTATAAACGGCGAGTTATTTTTGTTTCGCATTAAAACGGTTGTTTTTTCATTGATGTAATTTGTGATGCTGTAAAACGATAGCTAATGGCTTTTGGGGATCATTTAGGGACAGAAATATTCCCAACATATGGGTTGCTTGCTCACCTATCATTTGAGAAGCAAGTTACTAGTTTCATGGCAGAGCAACGAGTAAAGCTACTAAAGTCTGTCATGAATTTTTATCACACGAACAAATCCAGCGTATCGAAAATAAGTAGGTTCTATAGGTACCACTTTAATATGAAAGTGAAAAGGCACATTACATATTGCTAATGTTAGAAAGGGTGAGATATAATTTCTTTTTAACTCTTTCGCCATAATGCTCTTACGACATTAATGGCTATTACTGCTGATATATCACTTCTATTCGGTAAAAACGAAAACGTATTGTCTATAATACTATAAACTTATAAAAATGATATGTCGGTACATTGAAGCTATTTAAAAAAAACAACTAGAATAATACACTATATAAACGATGGAGAACACAATGTATTTTTTTAAAGTTCTTGTCGGATTGTCTGTTTGCTCAGGATTCAGGTAAAAACTACTGGGCCGATTTCGAGGCGGTCTTCGTTGATCGACAGTAAACTCTTAGACATACAATATGCGCTATTTTTTATTCTGGGAATCCCACGGGAATTTTTATGGGAATGACTTAAAATGGCCCGATTGAAATAAAAATCGAATTCCCATGTGATTCTTTCGCTGATCGATAGCAAATTTTGTGTAAAAAATGTGTGATATTTTATATCCCGGGAATCGCGCAGGATCGCGCTCGGGAGCGGTTTGAAGTTGTTCGGTTGAATAAAAATTAGCTTATTTCAACACAATGTTCACTAAAACGATAGCTTATATTCTTTTTTAAATGCTGCGTTACTCTGTCTCGGGAGGGCCGCGGAAATTTCAAGTCAAGCGTAGACGAACTCGCAAAATTAAGGACTGATTAATGAATGAATCCGACAAAACAACACAAGAAACATACTAGCAACTGTACCTAATTGAAATATACCGCTAAGCATTTAGTCTGTTTTTCTATTTAGGTGTTTTAGTAGGTACTATTACTTAGTAATTAAATATTTACATTTCGTCATTTATTTAGACACTTGCAGAACGCACCGCGCGGAATGTTTGGCGACAAAAGCACAAGCGCTAATCTGTACGCGACGTAACGAGGAGGAAATTTCGCGAATTTAGCCAAACTTTCCGCCGCCGAACGTTCCGTAGGTGTGTCGTTAGGTTTATAATACGAGACAGCACTTTTTAAGTATTTAGCAGACTGTATACGCTTTCTAAAATAATATATCTTAACATTTCTACCTAAAAGCGGTAGGAGTACGCACAAAGCATCCATTCCCTGTTTGTGGACTTCCAAAAAGCTTATGATAGCATAGATAGGGGTGCCCTATAAGTATATATACGAGATATATTACGAGATATTACGAGACTTTCTCATTCCTAAACAGATCGTTGACTTAAGTTGGCTTTTACCGGTGGATACCATAATCCACCGGTAAAAGCACTATGCGGGTGAGAGTGGGGAATGAACTTTCCGACGAATTCGAGGTGAGTACTAGTCTCAAACAAAGCGATGCTCTGTCACCTATGATTTTCAATTTAGTGCTGGAACACGTGCTTAAACGACTGTTAACCCTCGAATCGGGGTTGCAATTGAACGGCACGCATAAGGTGATAGGGTACGCAGATGACTTAGCCTTGTTAGGGGAAAGCCGCGAACAAGCGGCTAAAATACTAGAAGAAGAAGCAAAGAAGGCTGGACTGAAAATAAATCACGAGAAAACAGAATATCTCCACATGAAGCGATACAGAAATATTTATATGCCACGCCAGAACCTTCATGTTGGAGATGTTATGTATAAAGGGGTAGCCAAATTCAAATATCTGGGCTGCACAGTCACCAACACAATCACCAAAGAGGACGAAATACTTACACGTATACAAAATGCCCTGAGGTGTTGTGCAGCCCTGCATAAGATATTGGTGTCCAGACTAAGAAAAACAGAAAAACTAAAATCAGGATCTATAAAACCGTCGTATGGCCCAACCTGATGTATGGGTGCGAAGCTTGAACGCTTATCCTCAAGGAGGAGAAACCAGCATTAAGTAGCGGAAAGGAAGGTTCTCCGTAAGATTCTGGGTTCAACAAAAAGAGAGGATGGTAGCTGGAGGGTCCGAAGTAACCTCGAAATTGAGAATCTCGTGGCCGAGCCTAACATAATAGGAGAAATAAAAGCCTCCGCTGGCTCGGTCACGTAGAACGGATGGGAGAGGATCGCAGCGTGAGGAAAGCATATTTGGGATGGCCGGTAGGTCGGCGACCGGTCGGCCGTCCTAAATATCGCTGGAAGGACAGAGTAAAGGCGGAACTGTCGGAGCTAGGAGCCAGTAATTGGCAAGAAACCGCAGAGGACCGAGAAAAGTGGCATGCTCTCATTTCGGAGGCCAAGACCCACTTTGGGTCGCTGAGCCAACGGAGTAAGTAAGTAACATTCCTACTGTTCTCCTCTATAAGGCAAGCCGGACAAATCCCAAAATCTGTTCTAGACAGTGAACAGAGCAAATAAAAAAATCTCAAGAAGGGAAACGTAGTATATCTAGAAAAGTTGTTTAACTGGAAGTCTGATTATAATATTTCAGAATTTCAGAGCGTCACTTTGTGTTATTGTATCCATGCGGAACCATTTCAGATACGGCCATTATCGTGCATCTGGGCATGGTATGTTTTTTATCACGAATATTTTGCTTATCCAGTAGTGTAAACAATGTGTTAAGAAATAGAATATTTCCAACCGTTTATTATAGAATGTAAAACAAAATCTTTTCAAAATTTAATTCTTGTGCGAATAGAATTTTACTAGATGTGTAGTTTAAACAAAAACGACAATTTAGCAACTATTAATAGTATTCTATAAAATGACTTAATTATTGAGAATTTTAACACAATTTCTCAATAGATTATATAGTTTTACTAATCTGCCCTAAATACTGTCATTATAACTTGTACTGCTTCGGCCTTCAGAGGCTAGTTATGTAAACACGTTGACACAAAAATATGATGGACGATACCCATCATGCTCGTCTAAGGCGGATGGGCGATCTACATAATATATGACACAGAACACTTATATTTTCCCATTTGGATGGAGCAGCGAAAGTCGTTTATATATATATAGCAATCGATCCCATTGACTGTTGTTATTTCCTTACATTTCTGCGCCTTTTAATCAAATTCTTTCAATTTTGTTGAATTGTATATTTCAGCTTTAAGTTGTACGTAATTATAATGATCACTTACCTACCTATAGCTAACCTAACATTTTTGCTGGTTGAATGTAGTAAACACGTAAGTTTCTTCTATTGTCGCATTTGTAATTGAAATCGCCTCTTTCGGTTTCCTGGGACTGTACATCATCATGACGGTTAGGACGCACTGTTCCGAAATGTTAAAGCATTGCCGTATGGCAGATGAGGAGAGACTCGAAGACGCTTTCCGATTATCGCTCATCCCAATGTGATCCTTCTATCGGTTACTTCCTCGAATCTGGCTTGCCTACCTGGACATTTTATACCAATCTTTAATGTCCCCTACATTAAAGATCGTGGAAAATGGTATAGACCTATCACGACCATAACCAAAATTAATATCTAATTATCAACCAAAAAGAAAAAGTAGATATAAAGATATTATTCTAATGAAAATTACCGTGAAAGCTATTGTTTTAATTTAAATTGAATATTTGTAAATATAAGTAACGTTTCATTTCGACTCAACGGGTAAATTGATTTTTCCTGTAATGGCTAACGATAATTGGTGTTAAAAATTTTGTACGTTTCATTAAACACAATATGGAAATTTAAAATAAGAAGGTAAACAGGCTTTTAATCAAATTTTAAAAGCAAAAGAAATCTGATTGGTCAATTTTGTTTAGTGAAAAATATGTTTTCCTATCTGATTCTTTTTATTCAATATTTACAACAAAAACTTACGTTCACATTAAAATACGCTGAATTGTTTTTACTACGATGTTGTTTTAACGAGTTACTTAATTACAGGTACTATAAGATAGTAGCAGTGTAGTCCCAAGACTTTACCCGCATTAACTTGACTAAAAATAGTCCTGCCCACCGTTTACAGCAACCGCTGCACTCGTAACGCATCATATTTTTAGAGCGCCAATATTTAAAAGTAAAAAGGAACCCGGAATATAATCTCATTCCGTCAAGTCTGTCGTCTAATGTGTCTATGTGTCACGAATAATTGTGTTAAGAATTATTATGGCAAGAGATATGAAATTTGGTACACTTGAAAAAGCGTGTATAAAAATAGAGGTAATGTCAAATTTACAAAAATATAGAAAAGGGAGCCCGAAAGCGAATATTGATTGATATTTGAAATTTTCGTAGTTGAGAGTTTTTTTATTATAGTCAAAAAATATATTGTCACCTATTTTTTGAGTCGTAAAAATTAAATTCCCTCTTTCCTCTAACTTTTGAAAAATACGGGTTGGTGGTAGGTAGGTATATGGTACATACAGTTGTGGTCATGTAATTAAGAACGATTTGAAGTTCTAGAAGTTTTTTTATTTAAATCGTGTCATACACAGAGATGTGTACCTTCTGAGAAGCAAATAGTTATGTTATAAAATAGCCACATTAATAGAGCAACGTGGCTTAGGAATAAAGAATAAAATCGCTAACTATTTTTTTTCACATTTTATTTATTTTACCAAAGTCACACATTCAAATAGTACTGAAGCTGGACAAATAATTAAGAACGATTTATTAAACTGCTCGGAAATCGTTTTGTATGACACTCACATTTTAAAAATCACAATAATATGTAGCGCAAGAAATTTGAAAAACAATTTAATACATTTTTAACTAAAATTAATAGTTAATAGCATATCCACGGCTTTTAATTATTGCTTTACACCGGTGAAGCATTGACTCTATTAATTTTTGACATTTCGCAAGAGAAATAGAGTTCCATTCTTCTAAGAAAATCGTGGTACAGCTCTCTTAAATTCCCATACTGTGTATTTGAAACCTTTTTCTTTACTTCGAACCATAGATTCTCTATTGGGTTTAGATCTGGGCTGTTAGCTGGCCAGTTTAAGACAGAAACTGATTGCGCTGTAAGAAATTCCTTTACGGTGCGTGCAGTGTGCTTTGGACCATTGTCATGCTGGAATGTCCAAATAACCGGTAGAACGTCTTCAGCATAAGGTAACATTGTTTCTTCCAGTATATTTTTGTATTGGAACTGATCCATGTTACCTTCTATCAACTTTACAGCTCCAACACCATGTCCAGAAAAGCACCCCCAAATTTTCACATTTCCACCACCGTACTTTAATGTAACTTTCGTGTACTTAGGGTCGAATGCTGTATTCGGGGGACGTCGTACGTATCGTTTTCCATCAGAACATACTCTGTTTATTTTCGTCTCGTCAGAAAAAATACATTTTTCCACTGTCGCACAGTCCAGTTTTCATACTTTCTCGCAAATGCAAGCCGGACTTGCCTGTGGCAAAGTTTCAACGTGGGTACCTTTCTTGCTATCCTACCGTGCAATTTTGCTTCTACCAAACGTCTTCGAATAGTGCGTGCTGAGATTGCTGAAGGGTTGTTTTCACCAAAATATTCTTTTCTCAGCTCATTGAAACCTTTAAAAGGATTTTGTTTTGCCATACGAACGATGTTTCGGTCTTCTCGAGGAGTTGTTTTTCTCTGTTTAGGTACACGTGCATCATTCGAAGTAGTTTGATACGTACCAAAATGATTTAAAGCGTGGAAAACCATCGTTTTTGAACATTGCAGATGGTCGACTATCTTTTTATAAGACCAATTCTTCCGGCGAAGTTTTATTATTACTTCCCTTGTAGATTTATCACAACTTTTATTTTTTCCGTTTTTTCATAAGAAGCAATCACTTTTAATCTTTTACAGTATTAAATGGCGCTAAAAATTATACAAACAGTAACAAATCGACTGAGTGTTCTCTATTTAAATTTGAAAAAAGGTATAAACTATTTAGCGTTCTTAATTACGTGACCAGCCAGTAAATAGGAATACTATGTTTAGAAGTAGTGTAAAAAGTTTGTCTATTTATTTTTAGTTAATCATATCAATGAATATCTGTATCAATGAATACGGCGGTATTATGGAAAAGTGTTACGATATCGAGAGAAATAAAAAAATTGCATGCAATTAGTTTTGCGTCTTATTTTGAAAAAAATCTTCACTTGAAATCAGCGTTCTTAATTATATGACCACCACTGCATATATATATATATATATATATATATATATATATATATATATATATATATATATATATATATATATATATATATATATATATATATATATATAATCACATAAATATTAATTTTTAAATACTTAGATTTTTTTTAAAGTTGTGCAACTAAACCCTGCCCTAGCTTTTGTGCCACTTCCTCTCTCCATCCCAAGGTTGCCTGGAAGAGATCGCTGCCACCGATAGGGCCGCCATTTGTACTTAATTTTAAGCTGTTTTTGTGTATTGTTTCATAAATGTTATTGTACAATAATAGTACATTATGGTACTAGTGTGTAACATTGGTGATTACCGCCGAGGCGCCATTGAGACTCGAGCCGTAGGCGAGGGTCTTAAGAGAGCCGAGGACGGTAATCATCAATACACACGTGTATCATACGACGTTTTTCAACACACTTGTGAATAAAATAAGAACAAAAACTCATTTTATTTAGTAGATAAAAAAAAGTTTTATCTGAGTGAAAGTTTTATTTATTAAACACGTACGAGTTAAAATTATCTATTTAAACGAGAAGTTGCATGAAATGAGCAAGCAATAGGAACATTAATTTATTTGTTCTATAGAACACGATCTTTTTTTTTTGAATAAAAACTTTTTTAAGAACAAAGCAACTCAACCAATAAAATTAAAAAAAAAAATATCTATAACTCACTAGTGAGTTATAATGTTTTTTACTCACAGTTTGATAATGGGTGTCATTCTGTGCCTAATTGCGGTGACCATAGAGCCACTTTATGAGCAAGTGTGTTGAAAAGTATATTCTACTAGTACAGGTTACATTGTATTGTATTTTTACGTTGGTGCTATTTGCCCTCAGGAGATTTATTTCATTTTATATCGCAAACTATCGAAATGACGAAAATGGTAAACCACAAATAAAAAAACCTATCATATTTTCTGAGATAAGCTTTACATAAATCTATTCCATAATACGGGATGAAAAGTATCCCTTCTCCACCCTCGGTATAAAATTTACATATATATCGAATTTCAGTCAAATACAAAGACAAAAATATTTTTATCTCGGAAACTATCCCATTCTTCGGGATAAAAAGTATGCTATGTTCATCTTCGGCTTCGAAACTATATATATATACTGAGTTTCAGCCAAATAGTAGTTTTTCCTTGAATACTGAACAGACAGACGGACAGACAGACAGACAGAGTTACTTTCGTCTTTTTAATATGAATAGGGATTGTATTCCATGAGATGAATGGCATAATTAAAAAAACTTTTAACGACAGTTGGTTGAAGTAATATTTGAGATGTGGACTACTTTTGATAAAACTCTATTATACTTTCCAAGTCAAATAACGATGTTTGTCAAACTATGAAACTCTTTATTTTGCGTAGACTGCCATGAACTTGATTTATTTATATAAGTGTAGTATTTAGCATAAAAATCATTCATATTATTCGTAATACAGTTTACGAAATAAGTTTTCATTTTAGTTTGTGTTTATACCACATCCGCTATCTGAAGACAGATGGTAGCAACAAATTACTAGACAAGCTTCTATCCGCACACTTCCATTTGTTGCTCGTATAATTTCATCTCATTTTCCTATTTACGTATCAGTATAAACGAATAGAAGATTAATCACCAATACACCGCCATTGATAAAAAATGTTATGAATGGGTGGAGTCAAACGTTTCTTTTTTTTTAATTAAATTCTTCAGCTACATCGAGAAAACTCCCAACAACAGATTCCAACAAACTTTGCATACATTAAAACTCATTGCCGCCCGTTGTAAATGTAAACGAATGATTATTTTCGTTTTATTACAAGACTACGCCTTTCCACGCGACTTCACCCAGGTGACCGTCATAGGAGACGCTTTATATAGATTCTTTTTTTGATATAGATTCTTGGGCCCAAAATGTAAAAAGAAGAGTGTGATTTTAGACTTTCTTTTTATTACATATATATTTTTTGTCATTTTAATGGGTTTAGTTATTTTGAATAAATTAATCGATTGTTGAAAGTGTTTTCATATTGTTAATTGTTGAAATTCACTCACATACCCAGCGCGGCACACCCACCTTCCAGGTGTGCCGCGCTGGGTAGAGCAACGCCGAGACCTCATCGCCACTATTCGATTTGACCCTTCGCTATCGGCCGTGGTGTGAGTAAAGCCGGATAATTCCGTTTCTGCACTGTCAGCTTGGCGCTCGACCTTTTGAAAACCTACCTGAATGGTAGGATTCAAAGGGTGTAATAGGTTGGATAAAGATATGCAATAACAATGCGTGACACAACCTTAACAGAGATATGTTTTTCCTTTTGTCGCCTGCATATTGGCAGGATGCTCTTTTGTTTTGGGTGCGTTTGTTCAGTTTTTCAGGGTGAGTATTTTGAACGAATCTTCTCGACTTTGAAAGGAGACTGCTTTAAGTTAAAAGGTGCTGTTGCTCGCCTTACCCATTTATCGACGAAAAAGGTATACCAAACTGCAGTACGAGACACAACTCCCTCTTTCACTCCCAAGCAGAGTCCTATCGTAAGACTTATCATAACTGATCGTCATTTAAAGAATGCTGTCATTTAAAGGATTGAACTCACATCTAGCCATCCTTCAGAGGGAGTTTTGGATTTTGTCTGCTAGAAGTGGAATAAAAAATGTAATATTTCATTGCATTGCTTGTTATAGGTTAAAGGGGACTATAATTCAACCTCAAATGGGGGATCTTCCTCCAGATCGTGTTAAAATTTCTAGACCCTTTTCTGGAGTTGCCACGGATTTTACAGGTCCATTCTCGGTAAAAAAATCCTTCAGTTCATAATGCTAAAGTAGTTAAGGCATATTTGTGCGTTTTTGTTTACCAATTCTTTTCTGAAACTGTTTTGATGGCTTATTTGTTTTATTACCTATTCTACTGTTTTCTCGCAAATGTGTTGAAAAACTTTGTGGTCCATACGTGTGGAAATTGATTTTTAGAAACTCATGACTTTGGTAAGCCCTCGGTTTGGTTTCAAGCTTATATTCGTCTACATCTTTGTAAATTGTAACAACCAACTTACCGCACTAGTATCATAAATAACTATTAATATGTATGTGTATTCTTTTAATTTATTATCTGAGTAATTCGTACATATGATAGTTTAATATAATGGTTGTATAATACAGACTACAGTTTCTTCATAGAATGGTTTCAAAAACTTTTAAAAGTAGATGCAATTATATATATAAATTACGTATTGATAGAATACAATAACACACTGTCTGAAAGTCATATTTTTACTTTCATAACTGTTTTATTTTATCTAATGTGCACATGTGGTGAAATATCAAGTCATATACTTACGTATACCTATTTGGCTACAGATGTGTGTTGTGTAAACGTAGACATGAAGTTGCTTCTTATTATTTCACTTTCAAAGCCCATTCAGCTCAGTTTTATCAATTTTGCTTTGCGAGCAACCCTTTGAACTGAATTTTTTTGAAAACCTTTTAATGTTTTGAATTTTAGTTACTTTTCAATACTTACTTATATTTAAAGTTCATTTTTGTATACTTACTATATTAACAGTTTTTAATCTATAATAAATCTGTAAATGGTTCGAGTTTGTACAAGGCGTTTAAAAATGTGAAAAAAATCTGGGGGCTAATTCGGACTAGCAGATTTAGAAAATACAATGTTTAGAATTTTTAACTGTCTGCGTGTGTGTTAGGGGCGTTACGTGAAAATGAATAAACGAATTTAAATGAAACTCGACGCAAAGCTAGTTTATATCCTGGGTTAACACTTAGTATACATTTTATCCTGATAAATGACTTCATTTCCGTGGGATAGACGAATGTAGCAAAAAATATGGCGCTGTAGTCGCGTTATTTTTAATGCCGCCTATGTAAATCAATACGTCATTGTCATGGCAACGCGAAGAAAATTTTGTTGGCACATGCTAATTTAGAGTTTGAATTTATCTGTTTGTTAGTTTAAATAAAGATATTGATTGATTGATTGATTAACCTCGATTTATGAAATTGCCAGGAACATTATTACACATCAATTTTATGTATAATTAATATTAATTATACATAAAATTGATGTGTATGTGATTTATGAAGACATACATATGTATGTCTTCATAAATCATATCTGTACAAGTTGCATTCGACCAACCACCTCCTGAGTCGTAATTTAAACAGGTTAATAGATGATGAGTCTGTTATGTTTGTCGGTAGTTTATTATATATTATCGGTAACAGGTGGTAGGTAAAATGCCCAATTGGATGGCTACCACCCAAGCTACCATGCCACTATAACAACCACGTATCTATTATGTTTCGGCATCAGTGGTCTAGTTCCATTCCCCCTTAGAGGCCGTCAGCATATTGGTAGCATCTTTGATGTTGCAAGTATCCATAGGCGAAGGTTTTTTCGCACTTTCCATTAAGTCGTCCTTCAGCATCTCTGCTGTACTCGATCAATAAAAAAAATGATGATTCGCTTATGAAACAAATATTAAATTTTATTTCAGTTTCAATAAAATTGCCATAAAGGTAGTTTAATTAACCTTTAAGACCTGGTAGTCGATATCTCTTATAATAATTTTTAAACGTAATAAAATTGGGCAAAAATGTTGCAGACGATGCACTATGAACGATTCCGTAGAGGTGACAATATTCACCAATTTTGTTGTTAAGGTGCATATGTAATTAATTTTACTTAAGGGATACCTATTACTTAAAACAGTTTTCGTTGAACATGTTGTTAAACTCCTTAATTATTAACATAATTATATATTTTTTCAAAATGTTCCATTTCATAGTTCAAAAGTTAGAGGGGCACTTAATAATTTTTGTTTTAAGAACATTGTCATTGTGTTTCCTGATCTGACAAACAATAACCGATACGACTATATTATATATTTTAAAAAATCAACCTTCCGTTATGTGTGGTGGTCAACCTTAATTTTCAGTTGTTTCACGGTCTTTCTACACCAATGTCTAATACCATATTTACCACCAGCATTGACTGCACCGTCATGTTAAAGTTTATCCATACATAACTGTAATATATTGTTACAACTTAGGCCCCGAAAGACAAAGACAAATCCCACGTACAGATATGTAAAAGCACATTTTATTACCTGTCGGCTTTTGAACTAATCGTAATCCTTTGTGATCGTCTTCTTTTGTTCACTTATATATTGGCATACGATTCTAGTATTGTGGAGAATATCCTATTGTACTCGCTAAAGAGCATCATTAGCCAGGTGTTGCGGATTACAAGTACAAGCTAATTCTAGGAAATTGTGTCGACGTTTCCGGGCGGGCAAATTTGCATTTGTGAAGTATAAAACGACGGCCTGATTGAGAGAGGGGTCAGTTGAGCTACAACTATGATACAGGCGTCATTCGGGAATCTAATAGTGACCGACTTTGCGCGTTTTATTGAATTACGACCTTCTGCATTACGTTTGGATTTGTTGTGTTCGGTTATATTTGTACCTGTGTTATACGTGTTTGTATAGTTCTAATAAACTCTATAATAATTTTAACGGCATTTTAATTCGAATCCCGCTAACTCGTAACAATATAAAGATATACGGAGAGGCAGATGGATAGAAATGATAAGACAAGGGATCCTTATGTGACAGGAATTCTTTGAAAGCAAACTACGCCAATTACCAATACGAAAACTGTGAACCTTACTAAATTGATACCTAGCTTTTTCATTTGCGATATCATTTTCACGATAAAATGTGTTTGTAGGTTGAATTATTCTCGTTATATTGCTCATTTTTTTATTTTTATTGGAGGAGTTCAGCAGACAGACGTCCCGCTTGATGGAAAGCGGCTACCATCGCCTATGGACATTTGCAACACCAAAGATGCTACAAATGCGCTGCTGCTCTCTTAAGGGATACTGGAACCTGGTCACTAATGCCACAACATAGAGAAAGGAGAGGGGGAAGGGATACAATTTAGGAGATACAATACAATTTCCTGCGGCCTGGCGGCCTGTCGTAAGAGGCGACTTAACAACCCACAGCCGGGTGGTAGGGCATTTGCCCGACTGGATGGCTACCACCCCTGGTCTAAAGTGTGTCGCCATAACAACCTTGAGTTGTGTTCCGGCATTAGTGACCAGGTTCCACTCTCCCTTAAGAGAGCAGCAGCGCATTTGTAGCACCTTTGGTGTTGCAAATGTGCATAGGCGACGGTAATCGCTTTCTATCACGTGGGCCGTCTGTCTGTCTGCTGAACTCCTGCAATAAAAAAAAAAATTTAATACCTCCCGATTTACACCGAGTCGGTGTGCGACAACCGCATAATTTTACACGTAATTTTGGGTTGAAGATGCAGCGGTATGTTTTGCAAAGCCTACCTTTAAGCAAACGCCTATAGGCGTTTGCTTAAAGGTAAAACTGTTTCACACCGATATTGTGTGAGAGTCTGGTATCACATCGATCGAGCCAGCCTTAATCAAAATAGTTTCTAGCATGACTCTATCACATCAAATAACATGAAGGCTATACTAATATAGAGACAATTCGGGTGTTTTCCAAGAAATCAGCATTTACATAAATCAGCGTTCCTTTTGTCGAGAGACAGAAAGCAATTACCAAACTGTGAGCTAACATTGTATTATTATCTTTCACAGCGTCAAGCTCCGTGTTCTAGAACAATACTTATCCCCAAATCGACGATAAGAAGAGATGATTGTAAGTACAATTCATTCAAAATAACAAGTATATCCGAATACAAGAGGCGGCTTCTCAAGGCCGCGTGATAATTATAAAATTCTGTTTGAAATTCAAGTGTGATTACTATTTATTCTATTTTGGAAATATGAACAACGAGGGATTGAAAGTTTTTATACAATTTTTTATAAACGTAAAATTTTCTAATAATATATAACAATAAGACCCCATAACTATCCAACTGTTGGGCTTAGGCCTCCCATTTATAGGGGAAAGAACAACATACCCGCCACGCTTATCCATGGCGGATTGGCG
Source organism: Dendrolimus kikuchii (assembly GCA_019925095.2). Taxonomy (NCBI): domain Eukaryota; kingdom Metazoa; phylum Arthropoda; class Insecta; order Lepidoptera; family Lasiocampidae; genus Dendrolimus; species Dendrolimus kikuchii. Next base: position 14,472,873 of record CM034390.1, read on the forward strand.
GGTTAGACGCATCAGTTATTTCGATGTGCAGGCTTTATCAGCATATTTTCCTTCACCGTTAGCACATGGTGATTATAACAATATGCTCATTAGGTCAGAAGAGCGTTTAAGTGGTACATGCTTTGCGGTCAGGATTCGAAGTCGCCTCCTTTGAATATGGTATGCGAGTGCGTTAACCGGTAATCTTACATGGATTATGCTTATAATTAAGGAATTGTCGAATGTTTGTTACTGGGCCATTCTTATCCCTATAATTTTTTCTGTGCTTTGACTGGTGACGTATGTGACCGTGAGATAAAAAATATTGTAATTACTAAGCTATATAAATAAAAATTAACCGTAGAAATGTATGTACGCGCATAATTTAAGAACGACTTTAGCGTTTTTATGAATTTTATTTTGTGTTTGAGTGGGTTCGAATGGTTTAGATTCACAATTGGAACCGCTAGGTGGCACTAGAATCGACTCCTAGAGTTTTATTTTTTCAGGGCAGGACAACGTCTCCCGGGACTGCTAATTATAAATAAGAAAAAAAATCCAAATATTTGCCAAATGCGACAAACCACATGAATAAAATTAATTTCCAACCTATAACAAAGATTGTAACATAAAATCGCAGTAACAAAAACAAGAACGGAACATTAATATTATACAGGGATTTATAGGGGAATAAATTATATATTTTATACTTTATAGTCAAATATAAAACGCTGTAAATCTTACGTTTCTCTAAATAAATACATTTTTGAAATCGTTTCTTACTGTAAAAGCAATATATGATTTGTTTTGCCAGAAGTCTGTACGGTTTCTACTTTATAGGTGAATAATGGTGCGTAATCGGTATACTCGGTACCGAAACCGTTCTGAAAACTTACCAAGTGCCTATATTTCTATGAGCGTTTTGTAATACGCTCAGTATTGGTGCAAAATTAGCAGACACCGAGTGAAGTTATGCGAGAACGAGACAAAAAATAATGTGTTATAAGTAAATAAAAAAACTATACCTTACACCAAAAATTTAAAAGCAGATCTAGACTCAGCTGTCAAATGCAGATGTCAAATTCTACATATTTGTCAGATTTTTTTGTTTAAAGGAGAATTTGGTTATAGGTCAGTGAAATAGGAATATTCAGCCCCGGATCTAGGAGAGAAGAGGGGGGGGGGGCAGTTCAGAGGGCGGCAAATTCAAACAAATACACAACTCATCCTTAACGCAACATTGACCACTGAGACGTCCAGTACTTTAAGCATATAAATTACTTTTCGCGGAGCGCGTAGAATTAGGACGCGTATGCGGCAAATTTGAAATCATTCCCAGAAAAAAATCCGCGGGATTTCCAGGATAAAAAGTAGCGCTGATTTTAAATCTAAAATGTAGCTTAATAAAACTACGTTTTAACGGTTTTAAGCGCGGTAATTTATTTGGTTTTTGTTTTTCCGACGTTTCGGCCACTTTTCAGTGGTCGTGATCACGGAAAACAAAGATGCCAAGTGTCAAAGAGTATTGTTAATCTAAATTTGATTAGGCTCCCATAAAGTAAATAATAACCATAAACAAAATTAAAACTAAATAACTAAAATTAACAAGTTGGCGGTAGGTTAAAACTTTAACATTATACTAGTCAGTAGAACAATATACAAACAGTATACAAGTCGCGAAGACTTGAGAAAATATTATAAAATTTAGCTGTCGATCAGCGAAAACCGCATCAAAATCGGCCCAGTAGTTTTTACGTGAATCCTGAACAAACATACAAGAAATGTAAAAAAAATGCATCGCGTTCTCCGTCGTTTATATAGTCTAATCCAGTTGTTTTTTTTTATTAGTTCAATGTACAGACACGGCTTGTTTAGAATTTTATAATATTATAGACTACAAGAACTTCAAAGGATATCATTTTTTTATACAGTCCATTTTTTTTATTGCTGATTCACAGCAGACAGGCTGACGACCCAACTGTGATGGAAAGTGGTTACCGTCGCCTGTGGACATTAGCAATACCAGAGGTGCTGCCAATGTGCTGCCGGCCTTGAAGGAGAAACTGGAGCCTGGCCACTGATGCCGGAACACAATTCAAAGTTGTTATGGCGGCATACTCTAAACCAGGGGTGGTAGCCATCCAGTCGGGTAAATACCCTACCTACCGGGCACATATATAAAGTGTGATATTTTAATACGATGCTACACATCAAATCTTCTTATTACACCGTGGATACAGAAGTCTTAAAGCTTACACGGGTATACACAAAATTACGGCAATGTTTGCTTGGCATAAATTATGTATAATTAATGTTTCCTAGGAAACCTTATCGGTTGCTTGACATAAATCCTATGATTTATGGTAATTGGTTTCCTGCCGAAAATGATTTTGATAATTTATTTTGTTTCCACGTAACAGACTTTCTTCGTGAGTATTTATTGTATTATAACTGGAGAAAATATAGTAATTTAGGAACTAACTCAGAAAGCGTTTTATATGCAACATTACTATGTCTGATATGGTGTAAAATTAATCAATCACCTATTACAATTAAAACTTATCTATAATATTATAAAATTCTAAACATGCCGTGTATATTAAAGCTATTTAAAATAAAGCAAATGGAATAGACTATATAAACGATGCAATTTTTCTTAGATTTTTAGTCTGTTTGTCGTTTTGTAAATTTTTTTGGGATTCACGTAAAAACTACTAGGTCGATTTCGATACGGTTTTCGTTGATCAAAAGCTAATTCTTAGACTGAAACTCTGCGATACTTTTTATCTTGGGAATCTCGCGGAATTATTCTGAGAATTATTTAAAATGGCCAGATTAAAACAAATCGAATTCCAATATGATTTTTTTCAATAATCGATAGTAAAGTTAATCTCATGAAATGTGTGGCATTTTTCATTGCGGGAATCCTGCGGATTTTTTTCCTGGGAGCGGTTTGAATGATATTTTGTGTTCCGGGAATTCCAATTCAATTCCAATTGTTTTTAAAATTAGGTATAGGTTATCTGAAAGAGATAGTTTCAAGCAATAAGGCTGCCTTATATTTTTTTCAAGAAATATTTTAAATATGCATTTTTTGAATAGTTGTTTATTTGGATCAACAATATTGTGGATCCAGAGAAGTGAAATAACTATACATTGAACTAGAGTTTACCCCGCGGCTGCGCCGCGGGTCAACTTCTAGGGCATGCTTCTTGTTTAAAGAGGTTTCATCACATATTGCATTGTATTAAATTTTTATGTTAGTGCTATTAATTGCCGCAAAAGATTCACTTCATTTTATATCGCAAACTATCCCATCCCCGGATGAAAAATATCTATGCCCATTTTCTATGTATTAAAACTACATAATTATGTACACCAAAATGACCCAAAATACCAAATCGACGAATTCAACCAAATCGACCAAATTTACGAAATCGACCAGTTCGACCAATTCCATGAAGTCGACCAGTTCGACAGATTCGACAAAATCGACCAGTTCGACTAAATCGACGAAATCAACGAAATCGACCAAATCGAAGAAATCGACAAGTTCGACGAAATCGACCAGTTCGACCAATTGGACGAAATAGACCAGTTTGACCAAATCGAAGAAATCGTCAATTCGATCAAATCGACGAAATCGATCAGTTCGACGAAATCGATGAAATCGACCAGTTCGACAAAATCGACGAAATGAAACAATTCGACGAAATACACTAATTCGACGAAATCGAACACATCGACCAAAAAACCTATCCTACTTTCTGGGATAACGTTTACATAAATCTATCCCAAAACTTATCAAATAATCCGGGATGAAAAGTATCCTATGCTCATCCTCGGCATCGAAAATATACACTGACGGACTCATAAACTGTATTAAAGTAATAGACGACTTTGAAATAAATATTTTAACCAAGTATGCAAACTTTCTATACAGATTTAAATTGAAACCTCTAGATTGGTTCGTGAACTTTAAAACAGCGTAGGGTCATATCCTTAAGTTTAAGTTTGTGTACTGGAAAGGACCTTAAGACTTTTTTTGAAGAAAAAACAGAAATTTAAGGAAAATTGGTTTAATTAAAAAATTGGTTTTAACAATAGACACAAACTTTATGCAAGGGTTTATTTATGTTTTAATAAGGTGTATTACCTCCACGTGCCCTTATTACGGATTCTAATCGGTTCCGCATAGATTTTATTAGGGTTATTAAAAGATCTTGCGGAATATTGTCCCATTCTTCTGAAAGTGCTGTTCTTAGTGCTGCCACTGTCGTGGGCAAAGGGTTTCTCGCATATACAGCTCTTTTTAAATTGTCCCAAACATGCTCAATGGGATTAAGATCCGGGCTGCGTGCTGACCAATTCATTGTACGTATCCTAACCTCTTCGCAATATTGTCGAACTTGTGCAGCAGCGTGCGGCCGGGCATTATCCTGCATTAAAGTAAAATTTTCGCCTATGAATCCCATGTAAGGCACCACGTGATCTTCTAAGATCTCTGTTATGTAGCGATGTGCAGTGCAACCCCCTCTATTACCGTTTTGACGGACCATGTCTATGAACACAAGTTCTGTTCGCCCGTTCATCGATATGCCACCCCAGACCATACAAGAACCGCCTCCAAAAGGAACACGCTCCTCAATGCAACTTTGAGCATATCGCTCCCCACGTCGACGATAGACTCTTTTGCGACCATCTGCACCATATAAACATGTCCTACACTCGTCCGTGAACAATACGGAGGTCCATTGCTCTTCTGTCCAATTCAGGTGATCACGCGCAAATCTTAAGCGAGCTTGTCTGTGAGCTACAGACAACTTTGGACCATTTGCTGGTCTAAAAGGAGTGATATCCGCTTCCTTTAACCTTCTTCTTATTGTTCGTGCACTCACGTTTACTCCACGCACTTCATTAAGCTCTGTTTTGATGTTAACAGACGTGAGGAAACGATTTCGCAGGGAAGTTGTAACAATAAATCGGTCATCACGACCGGTGGTTGCTCGAGTCCTGCCTGTACCACGTCTCCTTCTGTAAGAACCTGTCTCCACAAACCTTCTGTATATTCTAGAAACCGTAGACTGGTTTAAATTTAAATTTCTACCAATCGTTCGTTGATCCAAGCCCTCCCGCACCAATGCTACAATTTGAGCCGCTTGTTCGGACGAAGTATCCATATTATGGTTCAAAAACTCTCGATGAGTTAAAAAACTAACCCAACAATTCTGCTGGTAACAATAATTCAATTGACAAAAGAATAAAAAATCAATGAGAATCAATTCAAAACTTTGCTATAAATAACACGCAAATCTGATAATACGAGTAAATTTTCTTTTCCCGGCTATATTCATTTGTTTTACTGCAGTTCTATTTTTAAATTTTCCTTTTTTTTGAGATTAAGAGCCAGTCTCTCCATATTTATATAATTTAATCTAAAAAGTTTGCATACTTATTTAAAAAAATCATTTCAAAATAATCCTGAACTTTGATGCAGTTTATGAGTCCGTCAGTTTATATATACCGAGATTCAGCCAAATCGATCCAGTAATTTTTACGTGAAAACAGAACAGACAGACGGACAGACGGACAGACAAACAGCCAGACTGAGTTACTTTCGCATTTACAATATTAATAGGGATTTAGTTCTTGAAAATCCGACGCAAGCCTTTTGATTTATAATAAATTAGGCAAGGCGATATCTAGAGTTTTTGAACTCAAAAAGTATGGGAATTCTTTTATTACATTTTTTCTAAGAGACCGCCTGAAATTACCGTCGATAGGAAAAAGTTTTTTTTTGAGTCAAAGTAGCCTCAATCTACCCTTCAGCAAATTTGTCTGTCTTAATAAACATCTAACTATACATCAAAAAGATTAGGTATTTTCTGTCAATGATTCGATTGAAGTAAACGTATACATTATTTATTTTACAGTACCAACTAAAGGGCAAAGCCCGTAAGACAAAGTAACTGTAACTATAACGTACATTATAATTATGATTTACGTTTGGCTGTTTAACTAAGTTCTTCCATATATCTTACCTAGAAGGAGCCTAAAACGGTATCAATGCGGTCCACAGGAACATTCTACGCATAAATCTTGCTTTAGCAAATATTGATTTACTCAAAAAAATATCGCAAAAATCAGGTTCATTACTAAATTTATTTTAGGCATATTTTTAATAGCCCGAGATCCAGCTGCAAGATTACTCTACCTTCACGTATTATTTAATTAAAATATATTTGTTTATATAGATGGGGAATACATTTCTGGTAGGTTGCCTATCAAAATGTAACGACTAGTATTTTTAATTAAATTAATATTAGTTTGATATTTTCGGAAAAAATATCATTCAATTGTTTTTAAAATAAATTATATATCAAATTAGAGCTACTTTTTTCTGTATATGATGTAATAAGTATGCCTAAGTAAAAGTGACTGCAAATAGGAGCAAATTTTTAACATACTATTAAAAAATTGAATCCAATAAAGAAAGAACATCGTCATAATTCTCAAGATCTGACTACATATTTCCTACGTAGATATAAAACTCATGTTGTCTATTGCATAATATTTGTAATTTTATTTTTTTAATTTTAAAATTTTCCTAACAAGCATATAAAGCTCTTATAACTATTATTAATAAGGGGTAAAACTTAATAAGAGTTTAAATTTTAAATTCGTGGAACATTTTAAGTAGTAGCACCTGTGGTACGGATTTTTCATTAAATGAATATTTAACTTTCCACAAAATCTTGAAGTCGGTGTCAAGTAAAACATAAAAAAACAACAACAAATTTGCGAAACATAGTAATTTTTATATTGATTTCGCACCGACTTCAAATGTCAAGGCGGCTAAATATTTATTTTTTGCTTTTTAATCTGAAGTCGGTTTTGGTTTTATTAAAAAATATATATTATTTACCTTTTAGTGCGCAATTACTTGAATATCTTTAAAAATAATATATTAAGTAACTGTAGAAATTTTACTACTGGCTCGCGTATACAAGGTTGCTATCTCATCACTCTACGGTGTAGACGCTCTACACCAAGAGTTGCTCTCGATTTTCCTGTGATACGCTAATCAGATCTTGACTTGGTGACCATGGGATCACCTTAGGAGTATAGACTTACGAATAAAGATAAAAAATGTGAAATCGCTTCACAATTGACGGGGATACCGTGTAAAAAAGAAGTCGGTTAATAATTTTCCATGATTTCTCTCGATTTCCCTGGGATTCACTCATCAGATTTTGACATGGTGACAATGGGACCATTTCAGGAGTACCTTTTCGATTAGAAGAAAATTTTTGAAAATCGGTTCACAATTGAGAGCGAAATAGAATAACGAAAATAGAAAAGAACACAGACGAATTAAGAACCTATTCCTTTTTAAAGTCGATTATAGTAGATTGTTACTCGAGAGCTGAGAGTGAACCTATTTAGGTATGCGATGGTTTGACGCACGAGCGTAGCGAGGGTGCTAATAGTTCGAGTGTCTAAATAGGCCTTTCATCCGAGGTTAATAACTTTGCTTTTCATTTCGAATATTAGGTAAATAAATAGTAACTGATTAGTTAAACAAGCAACTACTCTAAAGAAATCAGGCGTTAAATACATGTCTAAATCTGATAAACTCATTTAATACGTCACATATTAAACGTTAAGTATTTTTTTTTCTGTGGCATTCTACCAGCCAGTATTTTTTGCCACTGATGATAGTAAATATTTAGCTCAAATTTATGTAAATTCAATGATAATTTTGTGAAAAGCAATTTATAAGTATAAAACGATGTTATAAAATTTGATATATTTTTTCTTACAATTTATGGCGCGATTAACAGTGTCTGTAAAAAAAGTTAAGAAATGAGTTGTAGGTATTATCTATGGTTCGCATAGTTTTTTATTTTTTTGACAGCAGGTAAAATCGTTTCCTAGGGACGAAAAGGTACTGTTTTCATCCCTATGATCAAAAAACAAATCCAAGCGTACTTTCAGAATACGAGAAATGAAAAATAGTTTTGTTGCATGTTTGGGCCTATATTTACTACTTCGTAATCTCTAAAAATGATAAGTAATACAAAAATTCATTAGAAGATATTAGATAAAGAACATTTAAAAACAGGCTGAATTTTTCAAGTGGGTCCAGGGCTATCTATACGAAATATCCACAAAAACTATTACTAATATTGTCTTGACATATTTGAATTATTCTTTTACCATATATGATTGCTTGTTAGGCTTCATTTGATATCTAAAATAGAGTTTTGAAAAATTAATTACTTGTTAGTTAGGTATAGTACATAGGTAATATATATATATATATATATATATATATATATATATATATATATATATATATATATATATATATATATATATATATATATATATATATATATATATATATATATATATATATATATATATATGGTATATAGGTAGGTATATATTAAATACAGAAATGTGAAATTACATGCGAAGTCTAAAATATAGGTTACAAATTAGATCAATAAAAGTTAATTTTCAGAAGTTATACGTAGTCTTATTATCATGATTACATAGTGCTGGCCGAAGTTCTTGTCATGCCAGACTCAATGACATGGTCCGCCAAGCTCTTGTCAGCGTCGGCCAGCCATCCTAGAGCCAAAAGGCTTGGTGCGCGACGATGGCAATGACTAAGTGAGGGGCTGGCAACGGTTTTTCAACAGCTGAAGATCTCAAACGGCGAAAATATGGGACCCTAGAAAGGGGTTACAAATTTGTGCCGTTTGGAGTTGAAACTTTAGGTCCGTGGGATCAATCGGCAAAGGGTTTCTTCCAAGAAATTTCTAAAAAAACTCTTTGATACCATCCGTGATCAGAAAGCTGATTCGTATTTCGCGCAACGAATCAGCATTGCCATATGGCAAGGTAATGCAGTCAGCCTTCTGGGCTCGCTTCCCTCTGATAGCTATTTGTTACATACTTCATATTAATTTATTTATAATTTAGTTTATGTTTAATATTTAATTGTATTTATTTTAGTTAGTTTGATTACTTATAAACAAGAAAATAAACTTAAGAGCTTCTCAATCCTACGTAGACTCGATAATAAATTGAGCGAAATCCTACAATTGAAAGCTGAAAATAGACTAATTCAAATAACCTAATAACAGTCTCGTTATGTTGAAAGCTTGGCATTGGCAAAATCCTATGTAGTTATTTCTAGTATGTTTGGTATATACACAGTATTCAATTGAAATCCACTTTAGTTTCCATACCAGCTTAATGATGTTGCCTTCAGTATCAGAATTCTATTTTCTTTTGAAGTTGGATAAGTTGATACTCTCCTATTATATCAATGTACTCTGTGATTGATACCTAGAATTAAAACTAAAACCCCGTATCTTCATTTGTTTTTTAAACTTTTTGGTTTATTTCCTAATTTTCCTTTCTAAAATGGTCTCTCCTGAAAAAACATTGCAAACACGTATGGAATGTCTGTTGTAGATACCTACTTGACACTTGATATTACAGGTCGGGATAAAGAGTGAGATGTTCTGCTTCTGGTCGTGGTCTAGTGCTAACTTGTATGGAATGCTTTCGCTTCTTTTTGCAAAGCTACTTATAATGCTAGCAAAAGAGCAGCGATGCGGGAAAGGACGCTGATCATTCAGCTCTCTTCCTAGATCGAAGATACACAACTGCGAGTTATCTATCTCGCGGACATAATAACCTACCTGCTATATCATGATCAGAGAGACCGACGCGTGTAGGTGTTCTGCGTGCGCCCGTTTAAACCTCTATCTCATTCCCCTTTTTTTACGAGGGGAAATCCGACTGAGGACCATCAGCCACGTTTTTATTTTTTATGGATGTATAGGTTTGCGTTAGAACACTCACTCACCTTATGTTGAGTGATGACGCAGTTCAGGATGAAACACGCTTACTTAGAAGATACCTATTCACTCGTGACTCGAAGACTTCAAGATTGTGTTTGTCAGGAAAAACAGACTCCGGCAAATTATTCCACTCTACGGCAGTGCACACCAGAAAAGATGAAGCGAAACGCTTGGTTCTGACTGGTGGTGTTTTCAACATGTAACGGTTGTCCGATGGTAAAATGGGGATGGAGGAATCCGCCCGTGAAATTCTAAGGAACACTTCCCGAACTGTATTCGATAGAAGACAGTTAGCCCCGCGACCTTGCGTCTATGCTCTAGACTCCTAAGTCGAGCATAAAAAGGAAGATCATTGCCGTCCAGCTTCCTGGCTCTTTTCTCAATTAATTCCAACGCCTCCAACTGGTATTTGGCTGAACCTTCCCAAAGATGAGAACTAGTATAGCATTCCATGCAGAACAGCACTTTTTCTTGGTATAAGCTCAGCAGTTGTTCCGATATGAAGTATTGGCTCACCTTTGCGAGTACACTCAGCTTTTCGGGAAATTACGTGGGGAATCGTGGCCGGTGTGTGGAATTTGCAAGTCGGGGTGGCACTAGCACCGCAAGTGGGAGTGCTATTGCCCCAGCATGGTCAGGAATACTTACTAAATCGCCTCGGTGTTCCATCCTTCGTCCTTATGCCAGGGTCCCGAGTACATGGCCTAGCCCCACCGCGCATATCTCATAGCCTATCCCAAAAGCTGGTAACGCATTGACTTCGCCATTGGTGTTGCAAACGCCTACAGGCGAAAGTATCCACTTTCCCTTAGATCGGCCGTCTGCCTGCTTGCCATCCTCGCAATAAAAAAAACTCTCTTTATTCCGACGTCAAGAGCTAAGTATATTTTATGCTTGTTTGACTCGAAATATACAAGCTTTGGTATTCTAAGGCCTAGAAGTCTAATGTTATATTGTAATAAGTATAAACAGCAGAACAGATATCTCTTAAAATTTGTTTAGCCAAAGAGCTATTCAAATGTACCTATTTACTATATACCTACATAAATGCAAGTAAACTAGGTCTTATTTGTGGCTTTCTTCGTGAAAACTATAATCGATTCATTCTCAAGGCTGAGAAGAAGGGACAAACAAACATCCAAACAAAATCATTTTCTTATTTATAAATGATTATGAACAAAAGTAACATTAAAAGCTTTATAGATTGATTTCACTAATGGATTTTGTAAAGATCAGACTAAGTCATGTATTAATACGATATTGCTATTGTTTTAGATAAAAGGCCCATTATCATTGACTATGGCGATAAAAGTACTGATCAATACTTCATTTATTGTCAATCTTCTGAGTTGTCAATATAGGTATCACATCACGTAATATATTTTGTCTGTAGTTCAATAGAAAAATAACAAATTTATAGGCATTTATGTGACTAGCAAATGTTTGTGTCAACTTTATTTTATTATTCCCCGTTCACAATAACTTGACCGTAGGGTTACCAAATTTTAAAAATTAACATCATCTAATATCATGTTAAAAAATAGGTTATAAATAAAGATTACTAGATAACATAAATTATTCTTAATTTTTGTTGGAATTATTTAGTAATTATCGCAATTTTAAATATTTTTCACTCTAACTTTAGGTGTCAATATTTTTGATCGTTGGTGACCCTGTGTGTCAAATTACCGTGACGGGGAATAGGTAAACATTCTTCGAAATGTGTATGTGTATTCGTAGAGTTCTCTTGTTGTTGTCGTTGAAAAAGTAATGACAAAGGTAATATCTATCCACAGTATTCATTGACAATCAGTAGGCTTTACAATACATATTTTTTTAACCAAAACCAAATCGACATCAAGCTAAAAAGCAAAAAAAAAGATTATTTTCTATAACATCTTGAAGTTGGTGCACTTTGCATTTTTTTTGTTGCTTTTTATATTTTACTTGGCACGGACTTCAAGATGTTATAGGCCGTGGGCTCTTTTGCCTGTCTGTCGTACGCGGCAGATTCACATGCCCGCCCCCAGGAGGAAATAACTGAATGATGCTTGGATGCTGTCTTGTTTATACACTACGCGAATTATTGCGGTGCTGCTACACCTGCGATTAATGTTAAAGATTTAGTTTGTGACCGAATGCGTCTTATTTAAAGCATTACAAATAAAGCCGTTAACGAATAACCGCATTAGTGTTTAAACATACGTTATCAGTCAATATTTAACGTCATTAATGATGCCGATTTCCCAATATTTGCCTTAAACCCTTGACTACATCTGCATAAAACGGCGCATATTTGGAATATTATCGCAGATATCGACTTCATTAATTAAAAATAAATATTAGTCTAATTAACCTACATCCATTTAACTTTATTTCATTAATCTGAATTTATAATGTTGCGATAAAGTCACTTGCAATAATATTATAGTTAGACTGTGGCCAAATGTGCCTTTTTATAACGTTAACAGTAACACCGGTAACGAACAGCTGTATTAGTGTGTATACTACCGGCACGCGTGTACAAGTTTCGCCTTTCGAAGAGTGTAGGCGCTCGGCGCTCTACAAAAAAGGGTTGCTCTCGATTTGCCTAGGATCTATCCATTAGATAGTGAATGAAGGAATTATAAAATACTTTTTAGATTTTTATTTTTTATATCAAACAAAGATGTAATGTGCATACAAACCATATTCAACCGTAAAACAACACTATTTGCGGTTGGTTTTAGAAATTACAAGTGACAGGGAGTTATGCACGAGGGCTTCATGATTATCAAGAACTAACGGTTAAGCAATCATCATGTAAAACTTGCATGTCGAAATGACTGATTTGTATACCTCAACAATTCGCAATTTGGGATTCACGTGATGGATGCCACCCGTTCCCCTGGAATGGAGAGACCCAACCTCAACTGTGGGACGTTTACAGGCAGTAGTAATAAATACATTCGAACGCAAATACATTGTTTCAAAACTCTAGTGCTTAGAATCCCTTGAATTCTATAAAAAACAAAATAGGTTATATCTGCAGAACTATGAATTCTTAAAAACAAATCCATAATTAGCATTAAATAAATTGGATCCGATCTCTTTATTCCAACGACAACCAGATATTTACACAAACGTGGCGGTTCTTAATGCCTTTTTAAGGATAGTAATCTTTCCTCGTAATGGTAATTCGAAAAGATATCTGTAGGATTACGTTAATGAGGAAGTTTTTCCAAGAATGGTGGGTTGACGTCCTAATCTAACAGATACGCGCGCTATCATATGGGGCTTTTCAAAAAAGGATTTAAATAGAATCTGAAGGTCGTAACTCAGTAAGACCTGACACTTGATCAGCACCAGATCATTTCGAGCAAGCTGGCCCCGCGCGGATGGCGAATAAACTACGAATGCGGCGAATGATTCCTGTTTAGACTTATCTCTAATCGCTGACAAAGTACTCGGAAATATGTGGATAACGTAAACGTTCATTTTGACAATATGAGGTTCACTAGTTGACCACCGTTGATGGTAGTGCTGAACGGGATGCGCTAATCACAACGAGGTAGACATGGTAACAGCTCCCTTGATGTAGCATATGTCCATGGCAGCGGCAACTACTTATCGTCGGATGGTCTTTGCCAGTTTGCAGAACCACACCCACAGACATAAAACACACTTCAGGTAGCTAATTCAACAAAGTTATTAATTATATACTCATAATCAAACAACGTTTTAACGGCTTTGATAATTACTGCGCAATTTATTAGATTTTTATTATTCCGACGTTTCGGCTACTATTCAGTAGCCGTGCTCACGGAAGCCAAAGATTTCAAGTGCCAATGAGTATTGTTAAAGGTTTATTTAGCCTACCGCCAACTTGTTCATTTTAAATATTTAATTTTAATTTTGTTTATGGTTATTATTTTTTCTATGGGAGCCTAACCTAATTTACCACCACTTCGCAACATGTTGTGGCTTGAAGAGAAGAAGCAAAATAATATATTGATATAAAAAACAAAAAAAATACCGCGCGTAAGACCGTTAAAACGTAAAGTTATTATGTATACTAGTCGCGAAAACTTAAGAAAATATTATATATTCATAATTTTGTAAAATGCCAACATGAAATATTTTTCAAAGGGTTTCATTAAAACCAGATACTGTATATACATAACAAAAGATAATAGGAAAATTCGTGCTGAAATCTAAAATCATCAAAGAATATTACAATACCTTTAATTTGGATTTTCATTTTTAATCAAACGTTCCTTAATTATTTTAAGTAGCCGTGTTCGTTTTCGTTTAATGAACACAGCTAATCGGTATTAGTTTCATTATAAGGAAAATTTTCAAAAAGCTAAGCAGCGAATACTTGATAATAAAATTAGATAATGGCAGGATAATACTGTGAATGACTGACCAACATATAGTAAAACGTTCTCTCCGTATTTGACCATTTTGAAGTGTAACTTCTTTAGAATCGTTGTGATTTGACACACGAGGAAACGAAAAAGCGACACTAAAAAGAGATGAACACATAAATCTATAAGAATAAGCCTCGAGAGAATGAGATAGAATACATTATATAGTCAAGATGGGGAAGTCCGACAATGGGGTAAGTTCATACACCGCTCGGTTTAAAAAATAAGATAAATGGAATTTAACGCCAACTACAATAACAACGAACAAACGAAGACAGAATTCAATGGTGTTGGATATGCGATCGGACGGACATGAAGGTTTCATAAGGGTTCAGTTTTTGTTATTTATTGCGTGAGTTCAACAGATAGGCAGACGGCCCAACTGCTGGAAAGCCATTACCATAGCCTATGAACATTTGCAACACCAGAGCAGCTACCAACGTGCTGCTGCTCTCTCAATAGAGGCTGGAACCTGGCCACTAATACCAAAACACAACTCAAAATTGTTATAGTGGCATACTCTAGACCAGAGTTAGTAGACATCCAGACGGGTAAATACCCTACCACCTGGGTGTGGGTTGTTTAGTCGCCTCTTAGGATACAACAGCAAATATGCAAGCAAATTTATTTTCACAGTTAAACCATATATACGTACGCATGTTCGTCCATACATAACATTATATTATTTCAGTCCCCAATTACAATTTTCCAAAAGATTTCAAAAACTTCTTAAACGTTAAAGCAAACATCAGTATTCCGAATTGTGAAATTCAAAAACCGTTTTATACAAACAAGATAGTCACTCCAATTATGCAAATGCTTAAACCATAAGATCAAGTCTACCTTTCACGGAAAGTTAACCACTTTTCTGTTCATCGGGGTTGAGTGAGTAATAAAATAAATGAAAAGCCAATATTTTACACCACCTTCATTTATTCAAAGTTGTGTTTTATCTTGTATCATTTACCTTTCAAGTAGAATCCGATTCCGGCAAGTTTAAAAATTACCTACCTACTATGAACTTTAACTTTTGAACGATGAGGTTGAAACTTCTAAAATAAATTGAGACGGTGCTTTTACAAAAATACTTTTAACGAAAATTCGTGCGAAGAATAGAGGTATCTGTTGAGTAGGTTTTGACATATAAATATTTTGGACTAGGTGCGCCCGCGGTTTCACCCGCGTGGTGATGGAAAATCGTTATGTTTTGGATAATTCACACTATATCTTTATAAATTATAGCCTATGTGTTATTCTGATGTATAAGCTATTTTATTGTAAAGATTCGTCAAAATCCATTCAGTAGTTTTTGCGTGAAAGAGTAACAAACATACATCCATACATAATACATTCTTACAAACTTTCGCGTTTATAATATTTATAGAGATTAAACACATATTATGGTTCCGTTAGCTAAACGACGATAACAGTGGACTTGTCACCTCTACAGACCCCTTCACTATATTTTGACGCTCTATATATGAATGGTACGGACAAGACCTTGGACTAACACTCATTTGGCTAATTTTTTGTGTTTAAACGACAATAACAGTAGATGTTTGTCACCTTTACAGACCCCTTCACTATGTGTTGACGCTTTATATATGAATGGTACAGACAAGTCCTTGAACTGACACTCACTTGGCTAATTTTGTGTGTTTAAACGACAATAACAGTAGATGTTTGTCACCCCTTCAGACTCCTTCACTATGTGTTGACTCTCTATATACTAATGGTACTAACAAGTAGGCATGGACTGACACGCACTTGGCTAATTCTGTGTGCGTTAATGTTAAAGTAGATCCGATTTAGTATGAAAATTGACACTGGTAATAATATAATATCTTAAACAGTCAACCTATAAAATTGGATCGTCATGTCACCAGACAAGCGCGTTATACATTCAGATAGGCTCCTTTATTTTGGTAGGTGCTTATCTCAAGTCTCTACGAACAGATTATATAGCAGAGTTATAACCCAACAGTTGCGTTAAACGCAAAAAATATAAGTAGTTTAATGTAATATCAAAGAAACAGACAATATATTTCTCACGCTTGTCCATGCAAATTATTAAATTTCACATGCAAAAAATAACTAAGCGAAGCATTTTACCTACCAGCAGTCAAACATGCATTATTAAATTGAGACGCGTTTGCCTTGGCAACTAAGCAATCACAACGAGTCATAGTCCTGTGAGCAAGTAAACGTACTTATGACTCGGCGATCTTTATCGCTTCTGAAAGTTCGCGTAATTAAGAAAACACACGGGCTAAAAAGGCCATCGAGGCCTAATATATATGTATGTGTATATGCTCGTACATCTATGACCCGTTTAAACGGGTGTTATATGTTAACATATACGTAACCTATTTAAATGAACTAAGTAAAATGTTTATGTTTGTTGCAGGTGTTGGCCAACCTGTGGCTGATAATAATGGATAACGGGCCGTGATTGGAAGTAACTCGGAAAATATGTGGAGAATGCAACTATTTATAGCTTCAGACTTCAAGCAAAACAATTTATGGGTTTCCATTAATAAGACGGATCACAGGAACGCAACAGAAGATGTTATTAACTCATCGAAAATCAACGAAAGCCTGTATTCCTTAAAAGACGACGAATATATTTTCGACAGGACAGATGTTAGGGCTATATTTATTACTTTATATACTATTGTTTTCTGCTGCTGTTTCTTTGGTAAGTGTCTTAAATATGCCAATTAATTATTTTGTAGACAGATACCTAAATAGATGTCTATTTCTTTAATGTAATGTAATGCACATACCGTTACAGAAAAAATTAGTGAGTATTTTAATCATGCAAAAAAAGACCGCCCATATTGTTGCTAAAAATTGAACTCCTCTAGCTAACGTACTTATTAAAAATATTTAACACCCTCAGTGATGTACAGATTAAAGTGATGGCCCACTGAGTATGCCTGAATGCAATGGATTTTTGTTCGATTCCTAGCAAAATAAATTTCGTAAAAGGTCTCTTCGTTATTTACCCGGAGATGTCCATTGTACCTAAAATAACTTCGAAGAATGTTTTTGTCTCTAAATGATAAAAAATAATTGCATCTATTCTGTTCTATAATAAAAAAAATCGTTGTCAGCCTCCTGAGTACTTTACCCGTAGAATACAATAGTCTAAACTTAGTATTATAAAGTCCAAACAAAAAAGGACTTAAGCTTAATAAAACTACGTTTTAATGGTTTTAGGCGCTGTAATTTCTTTGATTTTTATGATTCCGACGTTTCGGCCACTTTTCAGTAGTAGTGATCACGGAAGACAAAGATGTCAAGTGTCAATGAGTATTGTTATTTTTATTTATTTATATATATATATATTAGTTTATTATTATATAGACGAGTAAAACTAATATTATTTATATATATTAGTTTTACTCGTCGTTCATCTAAGCTTGAAATTCCCGCGGGATTCCCGGGACACAAAATACCGCAGCATTTGAAAAAGAATGTAAGCTATCGTTTTAATGGAAACTGTCGGAATAAGCTAATTTTTACGCACCTCAACAACTATAAACCACTCCCGGGAAATATTCCCGCCGGATTCCCAGGATAAAACATAATGCAGTGTTTAAATCTAAAAAAAATGTGTGCATACATTTTGATTTTTCACAGGTTTACTGTAAATTATGATTTGGTTAGGTTAGGTACATTTTAAGTAATGCATTTCTTATTTAAACATAGTTTATTTTATCAATAAAAAAACTGAATTCGATCTGGAACCAAAAAACGCATCCATAGTATACTCTAAAATTATACGGCCTCTCACTACGTCTAGTCTAAATTTATGCCGCTCCTCCACGCGGCCGCAACGCTTTTTCGTGACAGAAAAATCCTAAGACCCCCCCGTTTATATAGAAGTTTCACTTCAAAAATTGCATCGTCCTCTCCATCGTTAATATAGTAGTCTATTCCAGTTGTTTTTTTAATAACTTCATTGCACAGACACGGCATGTATAGAATTTTATAATATTATAGATTAAAATGGGTGGGAGATAGGAGGAGGATAATATTAAAATAAATGATCGCGTTTGAAACTGTTAAAACGTAGTTATATTATGTGTACTAGTGGCGAAAACTTAAGAAAATATTAAGGACTAAGCTATTAGTTTCACCCCACATTTAATTTTTATTTTATAGTTTTTACTGTTGTAAATCAATATTACACGCCATTTTCAGCGCTAGAAGGATTTAAAGCGACTAGCAAGTATTTGGCGTTTTCATAACTTCCAGTTAAATGTTCTATTACAATTTATCGCTTAGTGGAAAACCTCAACTTATTTAAAATCGTAACTGGAATAGAAAATTAAAATTTATTTAACAAATTTCTACTTCGGCTTAGTAATAAATATGCACAATATATTTTCTATAATCAATTTCCTTATAGTTTACACGCCTATCGAGTATGTGAAATTTATTAACGTATATTTAACAAGACAGCAACATTCTCGTGCTGTGTTATTTATTAAGGCACGCACCTACAGAATAATCATCACGTCAAATATATTAACATCTTACATCTATTTATATTTTGTATACACCAAGTAAGTGAAAAGCGTAAATATATTTGAATACTGTTGCTTGAAAATTATGAGAATGATGAATAAAATTTTACTAGTCAAACTACTTAAGTTTCTTAAAATATACTTCACACTATAACGTAGTAATTTCCAAACATAATCGTCACTTTTGAACATTTAAATTCCCGCTGTCGAAGCACAGAATTACCTACTATTCGTTCGCTGGATATATGCCTCGTACACAACGTTCAATTATTCGTCAATTAATAGTTCCGAATTTTCTCGTCTCTTTTGCAAACAATTATATAACCAAGCAATATCAATTAAATAACATTCCTAACATTGTTTAAACCTATTTCCCAAGTAATAGTTAATTCTTTCAAATTAATAAAATCCTTACGTCAGTTTTATTCTGTCCTGACATGGATGTATGAACGTTGTACCCTAGTCTCATATCGGTCGGATCTATCAAATTGGCGTTGTTATCTGACAGTAGATTTTTTAAAATGTCGCGCTAATCCTCCATGAGTCATTAAAATTGTGATTGGAAGAAAATCAAAGTGTATTACTTGATTCGTGTTTTAAATATACACGGAATAAACCGTGACGTGAATAGCAGCCATTTTACGCCCTTTTGCTGCCAACCCTCGACGAAGCGAGACGTAGTTCCTTCAGTAGTCAAATCTTCTAAAGTCGACCTTAAAATAATCGCCTCCGTTTCGGTCACGCCACCAGATCTCCGGAGGGTGTTTTATCGAATCTCTAAGTCACGTTCTCTCCGGCTGTCTTCATTTTTTTTAAACCCTGTTTTCGGGGTTTTGTAAGCCCGTGAGCTGTATCTCTATTGAATTCTCAGTTAACTCATCTAAGAACGTTATTGAATGAATTGGATGGGCTGTCAATTGTAGCCATCCAGCCGCTGAACCTGCCAACCTAAGCTAGGATCACCAGCTAAGCGGCTTACATTTTTACTTTACGTGTTATACAACATTCTGTCAACTTCGAAGAACCTTTGTCTAATTATAGCTTAACTTAAAACAACAAATTTAGTGACGTACGAATCTCTCGTTCACCCCTAATTTTCATCTCCGAATAACTAGTCTTCTCGCCTGACTACCCGACAACTTCATCTCCCAAACTCGTCGTCTCAGCTCTTCCCTTCCCTGAGCCTGGCTAACAGCCTTTAAAATTCAATCGTCATCATAGTATATTTTTTTAGTGAACTAGCATATCTTTTTGTAACTCATAAATTTTTTGACTAACATTAATTAACTAATTTTTATCTGTAACTTTATTTACCTCCGTTTTCAATACATTCAATAAATGATTTGTTAACCTAAAACCCGGAGTTTATTTATTTCCTCCCCGGAATACCTGGTGACAATGGCGCTCAATTCGTGGATTTCTTAATTAATTTCTCACGGCATTTTATATCCCTTATTATAGAAATAAAAAACTAATAACAGACTGGTTTTGCAAGGAAGGTTCGTACATTAAATTCTCAATATATGTATAATGTACATGCTTGATAGATTACCTTTGCTATACCTATTATAAATCTTTAAATGAAAGTCTACGGTGTTTGATTCGTTACATTGTATCAAGTAAGCATACGCATGAACGATGTGTAATACTTGCAACAACTCAGTAGGTTTTTTGATAATAAAAGAACAGCAACTGGTCACTATACTTGTAATCAGAGAATCTTATGGCTTACATATATTATATTCCATACACTGACTCCACACAAACATTTTTAGAACACCTCGCCATCCCTCCAACAGTTTTACAGTATAAGAAACTTAGCAAATTCGAACAACCGAGAGCAGATTGAAGTCATTGATAAACTATTTTAATTAAAAGTGTTATGAATAACAAAAATTTAATATATTATAGTTCGGAAATTTTTGATAACATTTTATGTAAGACTAGCTTCTGTCCGCGACATTGTCCGCGTGGAATAGTTAAAAAACCCCCGATTTAGAAACATTCTTCATTGGTGCTCCGGTCGTATTGATCATAGCTTGATGATGTATAACCTATAGCCTTCCTCGATAAGTGGGCTATCTAACACTGAAAGAATTTTTCAAATCAGATCAGTAGTTCCTGAGATTAGCGCATTCAAACAAACAAACCCTTCAGCTTTATATATTAGTATAAGATTTATAGAAAATATTATATTTAAAGTTTTACATGTGATAAAATAAATCGAACACAATAAAAATCTATCGCGTCTGCCAACGTGAAAAGAAAATGTAGTGAATACCGCTTATATACAATTGAAAGATTTTGAATTATAATGTACACAATTACGACATCATATTAGAGATAAATATTGTTACATAAAATTATGGTAAATTATGAAGAACTACTCCATACACAACACTCGCTAATCACAGAATTTAAAAAAATATAACAATATTATTCAATTAAGGAATTGGCTGACTGTATTGTTTAGAAATAAGAGTGTATATAACAAAATTAATTATTAACCTTAAAAAAGAGCAACTATGCAACTAAATAAAAGTAACAGATGTTTTATAGAACTTAATTTCAATAGTAAAATTTATTATTTATTACGGGTTGTCTGGAAGAGATCGCTTCTTAGCGATAAGACCGCCCATTGTGCATATTTAGAATATTTTTAGGCTATAAGTTTTTCTGTGTTTTCTGTAATGGTGTACAATAAAGTGTTATCTTAAATGATAAAACAACACTTTTCGTGCTACTAAAATGATATCGTTATGGGAAAAGTCACATTTCACAAAAAAATTCAAGTGTTCACAAAGACACACTGGCTTAAAACCAATCAAAATCTATTCTTCTATGTATTGTTTTTTTAATAAGATTTAAACTGAATAGCAAAACATCACACTTACAAGTTCTCGCAAAAAAAAATCTCACTGTGAATTTTTTGCTCACCGGAAACTCTTTGTGAACCAATTGGATTTTATTACTGCTTCAAATTTCTTACGCTTTACGTGTTCTCTTGACCCGGAAATGATAAATAATATATTCGATATTTAGAATCAGTCGCGTAGAATTTCTACCATATATGTAATATTGGGTAAAGTTCAACTGAACTCAGTTTGATGGCTTAACTCGTGATAGCATAATGGCTAACGCACGTGTCCCATACTAGAAAGCGCGCGGTTTCGATCCCGGCCGTAATGTATGCACCACTTAACATCGTGACGCAACCTGCACATCGAGATAACCGAAAATCAACACCTCATTGTAATTGGTGCTTCAATTGTATCCGTGCAGGAACGGAGAAAGAATACAATTTCCTGCGGCCGGGCGGTCTGTCATAAGAGGCGACAAAACAACCCACAGCCAGATAGTAGGGCATTTGTCCGAATGGATGGCTACCACCCCTGGTTTAAAGTATTAAGTTCCGGCATTAGTGACCAGGTTCCAGTCTCCTTTAAGAGATCAGCAGCGCATTTGTAGCACCTTTGGTGTTACAAATGTCCATAGGCGATGGTAACCGCTTTCCATCAAGTGGGCCGTCTGCATGTCTGCTGAACTCCTGCGATAAAAAATAAAAAAAAACATTACAGCATAAATATTAACTTATTCCGACACAGATCCTACTAAAACGATAGCTTCTTTGTTTAAATGCTGCGGATACTTTGTATCCCAAGAATCCTGCGGGAATTTTAAGTTAAACAATAAAGTGGAGAATAACCCAGTTTACCATGCCTAATAGGTAACGTGTATTTAAATGTTAAATTGTTCGAAACTTTTAAAAATGCAATAGTTAACCCGTCTCGTCGGCGAGTTACCATACAAAAAACTTCCATACAAAGAGCAAGACACAAAAATATCTAAGGTACATTTTAAATAATGACAACAACATAATATTAAGAAAAAGAAACTGCGAAAATAGGATAGAATATTTTAGCAAATATTTTTCTTATTTGTCCCGTCTCTATATATTTCTTACATATGGTACACATACATATCGTAGTGATCTTTTGTGATATTAATCTGACCTGGATTATTTTGTCGTTTTTCATCATGTAGGATAAGCATGCGCATAAATTTTATTATCGGCCTCTAGAGAAACAATTCATTATTTCGTTGGGCAGGTTTTATTTAATTATGCAGGGCAGGTATTTAAATTATATCCATTGTTGATAGCTCTTTCCGTTACTATTGGTAGTCTCATTATTTTAATTGTCTCAAAGTAATTCCGGTTGAAAATAATTTTCTTAACGATCGATATCTCCTTTGCAACACAAATATGTCCGTTTGATTAAAATTCTCATAAGACTTTAAATGAGTATTAGATGCACGCGTGTAAAGGCTATTATGTCCTCAACTGGTATATTCGACAAATGCATTCTCGTTGTCGGATGTGGAACATATTCTCCCGCTCGTGAATTGTTTCATTCAGATTACCACACCGCTTTTAAGTTTTAGGATGAGCGTTCATCTACCACTACAAGTCTTGCTAAGTTGTCTTTGTATGCATACGAAATTTTACTTAACATAAATTTTGGTCATTGTTTGATGTATTGAAATCTCATCCCAATAGCAAAGGTTCAAATCGTGACAGAAATCACACACTACGCAATTTGTCTGGTCTAAGAGTAGCAGAATAATCCGGTGGCAGGACTGGCAAGATATCACGGACCTTTCTCTAGGCCGAGGGGCCCCCACCGCAAGAGAACCATTATTACTGGAGGATTCAAGCAGTTAATTTTATTAATATAAAAATTAGTTGTTGTTATTAATTTTGTATCAATTATTTAAGTTACCTCTTAAAAATACATTTGTAAAAAAAGATAATACGGCGGTTTTGAAACGTTTAATTTTTATTTAAATTACTATAATCTTCTATTCAAAATTAGTAAAAAATCAACAATAAATACATACAAATATACCATTTATATACAGTATTTAAAGAGTTATTAAAAAGAAGCTGCAACATTGATTGAGCTTCTTTATATTGAAGAGCAGCGCCATCTAATAGGTTTACCTTTAGCTGAGATCCTAAAGATATCTTTTAGTAGCATTCAATCAATTTTAATTGGAGTTCAAATTGTGTTGGCAGGATACCCATGTCGCCATTAATGTTAACCAACGAAAACAAAAAGCGACGTTTGGAAATTTCTAAGCGTGATCTCGAAATGTTCTAGCGTGATTCCAATAATTTTGCCGTAGCCTTGTCACCATGGATGAAACTTGGGTCCACTATTTCAATCCTGAAACTCAGAGACAAGGCATGTCTTGGGAACGACTATCCTCTCCATCCATTTAGAAATTTCGAGTTGCTCGTACCGCTGGTAAAGTTGTGGCCTCAGTATTTTGGGATAGTGAAGGAATCCTTTTTATTGATTACATGATAGAAGGCTAGATGATTACCGGACCCTATTATGCAAATTTAATTCCGAAAGTGTGTGAAGCGATTAAAGAAAAATGTCGTGAAAATCTGTCGTTGGGCGTGTTGTTTGTTCACGATAACGCTTCCGCTCATCAATCGGAAGTTGCGCTCAACGCAATCCGCTGTGCTAGCTTCAATCTTTTTAACCACCCACCATATTCTCCGGACTTAAGTCTCAAGTGATTTTCACTTATTTCCGAAATCAAAGGACCATCCATATTCGTGGAACTAAATTTCACGATAATGATGGGGTTATAGCTGCCGTAGAGGAGTTTTTCGAGACTTATGAAAAACATTTTTTTTCGCAAGGAATAAGGAAGTTAGAAACGCGTTATTCTCAATGCATTGCATTGGTGAGAGGGAGATTATGTAGAAAAACTTTTTGGTTCACTCCCGTACAATACAATTATTACATGGTTTTTATTGAAACTTTTTATTTAAAAAATTTATTGAATTTAACGGTACCTATATGAAGTCTGCCTTTTTTAGCCAGGGGAAATCTGATTGAGGACCATAAGCCCCGACAAGTACAGAAGCTTGTGGGGATAGTTCGCGACTCGTGAGTGGGATTCGCCAGATCGGGTGGCACTAGCATGCCCAGTCAGAACTGGTGCCATGCTATTACCACTCCACAGTTAGGGGTACCCACTAAAACTCCTGGGTGTTCCTTCCTGAGCCTTATGCCAGGGCTACGGGGAAGCGGGAAACGGTCCCTACTCCATGTGCGCTGACAGGCGGGGCCTCATAAGCCACATTCAATGCCGGGGGACTACTTTTATGCCCCAGCATCTTCCTGGTGTAGTCTAGGGTGACAATCTGAATGGTTGATATACATTTGCGTATGATTGGATATTATAAAGTAGATATTTTAGTAAATGTTGTACTTATTGTACGTAGGTACAGTTGTGCGTTCAGCTTTAGAATTTTTTTGTGCGCCTGTGAAACACTGCTCCGTTTGGTACTCGCCTCATATTAGGTATTTTGTTGAAAAATCACATAGGTTTCTATGTGCGTGATTTTGTGAACAGAACTTAAATTCTTTTATTACAGATTGAACGTGTATAATTATGATTGCGAGGTTTTAGTTTTACGCGTCAATATTTGTATTATTTTGTTGTTTTTGTTGTATTTGCGCTTTTAGAAATACCATATTTAAATATAGTTTAAGCTGAAGTTAAACAAGTTAATGCTGGGGATTCATCTACGTCGTTAGTGTCAAAGATTTACAGTCTTATTCATATTGAGTCAGAGTCATTTTGTAGGCTTCTTTAAGGTTCTTAAAGACTTAGACTGTGGCCAAATTCGTCTTATTTAAAGTATAGTAGTGTATATACGTAGTATATTGAAAACGGGGTTTGGATTTTAATAGGTACTGGATTAAAAAAGTGTGTTTTGTGTGTGACTTACTTGGCTTAGTCGACGATCTTCTTTGGGCCGGCCTGTCTCGGTTTTTCGTCTTTGACGTGATACATACACACACTGGGTTGGGAATATTTTACGGCGGACATACAGAATGAGGATAAGCCACTTTTTATATTCATTATTGGGATGCGAAAAGGAAACGTTGCGGAACAGAGCGGACGCGAATTATAAGCGCGGGAAAACGAATACATGAATGTCACTGTCAAACACTCTCAATTACAACCAGTTTAACATTAAGTTTTTTATATTTTATTTACATGGTAACAAGGCTTGACCTTTACACTTAACATAGGTTATATGTGAATATTTAACGTCATTAACAATGTCGCATCTCAAGTAACGCATTAAACACATCGCCATATCTGCGTTAAACGGCCTATATCTGTAACACTATCCCAGACGAAGCCTCATCTTAATTAGAGAGTCACTTATGATAACAGTTTTAACGACTAAGTTAGTTTATCTCTTTAGATTATTTTGCCCAAATTGAAAGACAGAAATAAACCATCTAACTTCGGCTTTATAGGTTCTTTTCGTAGGTACCGAGACCTCCTTAACGGCTAAGATATATTTCCCTATAACAAATATTTTTGAATGAGGCAATAAAATACAATCTCACGTAATAGAATTCCATATAATAAAAATTCTCATATTTACTAGAACGCTCACCTATTAACAAAATTCGAAACATATCAATGAATTACGATAGTACCTTATTGTCTTATATTATACAGCTGTAAAAGTGCCGTGTCTGTACATTGAAGCTATTTAATAATGAAACGGGATAAACTATATTAACGCTGGAAAATGAAATGAAACAGTTGTTTTAATTTTTTTTTGTTTTCGTTTAGCATACACGTAAAGGCTATGAGGCCGATTTCGATGCGGTTTTCACTGATTGCTAGCTGATTTCTGACTTAAAATCGGTGGTGTATTCTGGAAATTTTGCGGAGTATTTCTCAGGGATGGCTTAAAGTAGTTAGGGCGTACAAAAATTTTCTGATTCTGATAAGACTTACACTAGAACATTAGCTTAAAAATAACAATAGCTTACATATATTTCTTCAATGTTGCGGTTATTAGAATTGTGGAAATCCCACTGGATTTTTATCGGGAGAAGTTAGGACACATAAAAATTAGTTGATCTCTGTACGATTTTCACTAGAACGATAGCTTAAATTCTTTTCTCTATACTTCCATTACTTATGTTCCGAAATTACAATCGTACGGCTAGTATTAACATGAAAATTGACAGTATCACCCTTTTGCGGCATTGTTTATATGTCTGCATTGTACTACATGATATTTTTCAATATACTAGTCATACCGGATTTCCGTACCGGAAATTTTTGAAATTTCTCAGGTTTTCCTAACTTCGAAACCACTATACTAAATGTTATGACTTGCTTGCTGGAATACTTACTGTATCTATTATAAAAAATATCTATTAAGAGTATTAAAAAGCCTATTTTACTCTGTATATTGCTCTGTTGGAAGTACACTTCGATTATAAATATTGACAAAAAAACTTGCTCTTTGCTACAAAAACTTTTTACAAAACTGGCACAATATAGGTAGTAATGCTGGTTATCTACTGTCTGTGACAATAGTTATCCTTTATTTATTTTCTCAGAAGGTTGACAGCGCGGCCACGGTAAATGGAAAAAGTCTGGCTCACAATGTTGTGTTTAATATTTATCCAATTTACATTCCTTTTTTCAGGAAACTTGCTTGTCATTCTTGTTGTCACTTTATCGAGGCGTCTTCGCTCCATTACGAACTTTTTTTTGGCAAATCTGGCAGTTGCGGATTTATGCGTGGGAGTGTTTTGTGTCTTCCAGAATTTAACTATATATCTTATACCAAGGTGAGTAAACCTATAAAATTATAATTTTATATCTAATCATATAAAAAAAAATCCATCTTAGGGGCCGTCCATAAAGTACGTTCGTATACAATGGGAAGGGGGTATAGACTGACGATATGTGGCATGGGGACAAAAAATGACAGGTTTAAAAAAACGTGACAATCGTAGTTCGCAGCGGCAAAAACAAAACACAAAAGGGTGGGGAGTTCTAGTATCTGTGATGTGATATTTATATGGGACGCACCAGAAATTATAAAGCAGCGTAGAGCCGTGAAGAATCTACGGGTTCGTCAGTCACAGCTAAGGGGCGTGGCTTAAAACGTATCTGGATAATGAATGAGTGTGCAAACTGTAATACATAAGTCGCGGACGTGACATTGAGCGTTCGGACGTTTCATAGCAATCTGGAGAGAGTTTTATGGTTCTGGTGACAGTCTTGAATCATAGCAAACTGGATATTTTCAGTGTTACCAACTCCATTACAGAAACGATACATATGTCAACTCCTAAAAAGCGTTAAAAGTGATGCGCCGTGCAATTTTAATTGATTAAATGTGTAATATTACTTTAAAATGAATAATAGTTGTGAGATATTGATAGTTTTTGAGTAGCATAGACGAGTGGATAGAAAAAAAAAATCTAATAGATTTTCTTTTTCCATAATTTAATGTAAAAATATTTAAAATGAATTTAAATTGTTAATTTAAATAAGATTAATTAATATTTTAAAGAAATAAATAATTAAAAGCTTTGACCACGTAACATAAAACACATATCAAAGCGCTTGACGTTGCAATGTCTACAGTTTCTTTTCTGATTATATTATGCTCGAAAACATTTTTTTTTATTATTGGATTTTATTTCATTTCATTTTATATCAAAAACTAATTTTTACTTAGCAGAATTTCTAAACATTAAAACTTCTCCATAAGAAATAACTATAAACATTACCATATAGCAGATATTAGTTATATTATCTAGTTAATACCTCACATCATAATCTCATAACATCTGTGGTACTTAGTGCTAGTTAAAGGTCTCGTGTTTTAAATGACGTGAGATAACCAATGTGACAAACCATTACAACATTCAATATTATACTTCATTTAATTACAGTCTATAATGTATCAATATTATAGACTGTAATAGAGTAATTAGAGTATTAGACGGTCTGTGTGTCTATCCGAGCAACACATGAAAACTGCTGGATATATCCAAACGTAATATGACACTGAGCCAGCCTACATCGCTGGTACACTCACGACACTCCCCTTCCCAAAAAATGGCACCGCTTCCTTGGAATAGACCAACGTAGCCCAAAAGGTAGTACTGTGGCACATTCGGTGCCCGCAATTTCAGTTCACCAACAAGCACGTCGTCGTCATGGTAATGCGAATGAAGTTTCGCTGGCATAGCCAGTTATATATAAATTAGATTACTAAAGAGTGTCAAAATCTGAAATAAATAATATGTTAATATATCTGTAATAAAACTAGCGACATTATATCCCTATAAGCACTCGGACAAGTCGGACAAGACGCATTCTTCTGCTAACTTAGCGCTTTCAACGCTTGATCTTTATCTCTATGAACAACCAAAATTATTATTCAGCTCTTAGCACATTATTTAGCACTTCTAAATTGTATAACTCGTCACTAAAATATCGACCTGTATCGGAATATTATCATCAAAAGACAAGCATTTATATTAAAGTCATCTATCTATATTTTATCAAAACGACTCATTGACTCTTCAGGTGATCAGAGGGCTGGTGCTTACCTCGGGCAACGGATCAGTATGGCGATCCAGCGAGGGAACGTAGCCAGCCTTCTGGGCACCTTACCCACAGAAGACGGTGATCTGGGATCAGTATTCTACTTATAGTCGTGAGGGACTATGGGTAGAATACAATACAAATAAGTTAAATTTTATTTATCTATTCTTATTATTTTACTAGCATATCCCGGAACTTCGTCCATGCTTGAATTGAAATTCTCGCGGGATTCCCGGAACACAAGGTACCGCAGTATTTATAAAAATAATGTAAGCTATGCTATCGTTTTAGTGAAAACTGTATCGGAATAAGCAAATTTTTTATGCACCCGAATAACTAGAAACCGCTCATGGAAAAATTCCTGCGGGATTCCCGGTATAAAATATATCACACATTTCATTCCGTAAAATTTTCTATCGATCAGTGAAAAATCACATTGGAATCTGTTTTTTTTAATATGGCCACTTTAAACAAGTCCCAGAAAAATTCCCACGGATTTCCCAGGATAAAAAGTAGCGCAGATTTTAAGTCTAAGAATTTGCTGTCGGTCAGCGAAAACCACATCGAAATCGGTCCAGTAGTTTTTACGTGGATCCCGAACAGACAAACAGACAAGAAATCTAAAAAAAAAGCATCGTTCTCCGTCGTTTATATGGTCTATTCTAGTTGTTTTTTTAAATAGCTTCAATGTACAGACACGGCATGTTTAGAATTTTTTAATAAAGATATATTTTTTGTGCTTTTTTCGGAATATGTGCCAATCACGCTTTTAGAATTAACATAGTGCGTTTTCTCTAAAGAGAAACACAGAAGCGGTGTCCGATGCGTCCGACACTGGGTATACACATTACACATTTAAGACTTGAGCTTCTCATGCGGATGTGCTCGATTAAGCGTCAGATCCGCATCCTATGACAACCCTTTATTCGATATAAAAAAATACTTTATGTCACCACCACTACATCAGCGAAGTGTAGTCCATTAACGAGTGTGGAGGGAGGGGCCCATCAAGGTCAAATTTGGCGTGATGTTCTTTATGGATGGCACCTTTTTTTTCCTTTTTAGTTCACATTGCTATTATAGTGTGTTATTTTAGTTTTTGTATCAATATATATATATATATTAAGTAATAAAAAAGGCACTGGCGTCTAATTAGCTGTTACAGTGACGTCAGTTCAAATCCTGTCTCGGGTGCATTAATTGTTATATAGTCAATTTTTCTGAATTCGTGCATAGGTAAATAAATTACTACTTGCTCACGGTGAAAGAAATGATTAGAGAAAGTCGGCGATTTTTTCCACATTCCCAAAATAAAAATTTGAGTAATAAATAAAACAGAACTTTAAATTGTTTTGCTAACAAGGTTTTATCAATTGATGCCTCGTTGTACACGGTACTGCTCAATTTTTGATCTGATATTTTTATAAATTTGAAACTAAGTTTTTATAAACACACGTGACTTCTAATATGTGCACCAAATTTCTTAACCCTAATCTTAATAGTATAATAGTTCCTTAGATAATATAATCAGCTGTGGCACACAAAATGGCAAAACATCGGAATGAGGTCATATTATTTTACCTTTAAGTATATGAGCCATAATTATTATAATATTGATTTCAAATTATTCGTAATTCGCAATCTGATAACCATTATACCCATTGTATGGGAGAACCTAATTTCATACTTGTTGTCACAACGCTCAATAGATATTTAGTATGTATATTTTACATAGTCGAAGCGTAAACAAGGGACTAATGTAAAACACGTATTTGTATAATTAATCCGAAATGAGTTGTTTATATTCTGGGTATCATACCATAGGCTCATTTACCCTAATATTTTCATAGTATTAATTAGTAATAAACGTGACACCATTCTTGGCATTCAGGCATGTACTAAGTGGTGCATTACCACCTACTGCTTTCATCAATTTCTTTGATGATAGTCCTAGTTCCCTAACTACTGTAGCAGTTCATCATAATATCCTAGTTCTTTTTGGTTCCATTTTTTATATTAGTCCCACACTGACCAGGACGTATTCTTTATTGCATTCAGACAATGCTTATCCAAACAGCCTCTCCGTGTTTACCTTTCAATAAACATACCCAAGCCCTCCAAAAATCCGAACGATTCTCAGCACATGGTCGGAAGCAATCCACCTATATCATAAATAAGAAAAATCGCTCAAGTAAGATAAAAGCCCGCGGATGGGGAAGGATTCTGTAGTGGCATCGAATATTGATTGCTTTTGTTATTTGGGTCCAGAGTCCTAAGAACCATGATAATACACGAAAATACTACCTCACATCTTATTAAAATCAATTTTAGGATACTATAGCTATTTTGGCAAAATGGATTTTTATTTTATGATTGATGATGATGATTTTTATGTTTAAAGTGGTTAGGGTGCATAAAAATGAGTTGATTCTGATATAATTTCCACTAGCGCAATAGCTTTAATACTTCTTTAAATACTGTGGT
This sequence comes from Dendrolimus kikuchii, assembly GCA_019925095.2. NCBI lineage: Eukaryota > Metazoa > Arthropoda > Insecta > Lepidoptera > Lasiocampidae > Dendrolimus > Dendrolimus kikuchii. Next base: position 14,504,634 of record CM034390.1, read on the forward strand.
ACTTTATCTCTCTGGAATACCCCGAGATTTTTCCCGTAAGTAGCTTATAGTGGTAGCATCGCATAAAAAATTGCTGATTTGGATACGATTTGCACTGGAACCATAATTTGCGTTATTTTTCAAATGCTGCAATACTCTATCCCTCCCCGGAATCCTGGGATTATATTTCAATATTTCGAAAATTAGGGCAAACAAATGTACTCGTACAGCATGGAAGAAGTATTATGTTTTCATGATGACAATAAACAATTAAGGCAACCGTTTTAAAATAATTAAAGGTAATCTAAACATCAAAGGAAATAAAATGCAGGGTTAAAACTATTATAGGTTCTCAGATTAAGATAGTAAGTAGTAAACGAGAGTAATGTTTGAAAATGAAACTAATAGTATATTGACAATGGCTTAGCTTGTTTGTAGGTAACAGGTAGCGTGTTTCAAAGACACAAACATTATTTATTTTGTAAGTCTTGTATTTGCTTATAAGGAAAAGACTTATAAGTGTAATGTTTAGTCTTAGAATAAATAGAAGGTTCGACACGTTTCTTAAGTTAATAAAGAGCAGCAGAGACAAAAAGAATTCTGGGAATGTGAGTATTTTGGTGAAACCGAACGGGCACCTACTTGAGATTTTACTGAATTCGGATATATGATCATATTTGCATAAACCGAATATATCTAAACCTTATACAGAAATTCTGGAGACACTCAAGGTTATTGAGTTATTTAACCGAAATAACTAGCATTTACTTAGTTAAGAATAAGGAGTAAGGAAGCTTAACTTTGCCGGAAATTGGAAACAATTTTCTTATCCTCAATGATCAAGATTCCACAAGAAAGAAAAACCTTCCGCCTCAATTTGAAAGTCAACAACATCAACATTCTTTAATTTTGTTTTTTTACTATAATGTAAATTTTATTGGAAAAAATTAATATTAAATACTAAATATAAACAATTAAAATGCAACGTAAACTCAAAAATAAATTACAAATTAAGCTATATTAAACATTAGAACGAAATAAAAAATGGTATAATTATTGATAAAATTTTGTTCCCAAATCACTATGGCGGCCTTACCACATTGTATAGTAAAATCTATTCTTTGAGCAAAATAGACGTCAGCCTTTTGGTCGCGTCAGACGTCTACCAAACGTTAGCCGACGTCTCGATAAAGCTTTAGAGCGTTAGGACCCCACGGACTAACTAAATTATAACCCTATAAAATTGTAAAGTAAAAAAAAATTGAACTATTATATGAACACAATTGTAGTTTTTTTAATTTTAATTTAGCATTTTACCCTGTGAATAGCTTTATTTGGTGATTGCTATCTGAAAATCTGCTCTCAGAAAATGAACACCTACTTTTGTCTGACCTTTTATTTATTTCGGTCTTTTAGAATGTAACTTATATCTGCTTCATATAATTAATTACAATAATAGCCTCTGCGGTCTATTGGTCTAACGATGGCCCATCAAGTTCACTGGAACGCAGAGCTTTCAGAATAAATTCCCGACCAGGTAAACGAACTTGTTGTTGTCTACTCTAGCTATCAGGAATAAAGAAGCAAAACTTTCTTAAATTAGATTTATTAATCATATTATTTATTTTTCAGTTGGGTGTTCGGCAACTTTCTATGCAAGATGTACCAGTTCGTACATTCCCTGAGCTATACAGCATCTATATTCATTCTGGTTGTGATATGTACAGAAAGATACTTCGCTATAATACACCCTATTACTTGTAAGCAGATCCTTACTTCAACCAGACTCAGGGTAAGCTTTATCGTGAAAATAAATGACGACTCAAATACATGTCGCCATTGAACTATCCCATTTAAAATTACTCGCACGATTTTGCTGCGTCTACGTGTCTACACTGGATTTTATTGGATGCATAGCTGTCATAAAATCACGTGTGTGAAGTTTGAACGCCATGTCATGGATTTTAAAACAAATACTGCCCAATGTTACTTATTGACCATCGATAGAAAAATTGTAAAATTATTTAAAAAAATATAACAGCGTAAAAAATGCTAAATTCATGTTAGTCTACGCGCAATGATGGATTCCGTAGAAATAACTAATGATTTTGCTAGTTGTTCCATATCTTATTGAAACAAATTCTCTTTTACGACGTTGAAAAATCAGGTGTCCCTACTACTACTTAAATAAAAAAGTTATCAGCAACTATGATTTTTCAGTACCTGACCTCACCCCACACGATATGTATTCTAAAACTACATTTAATTAGTTCATATTATTAGATATTCTTTTAATACATTTGATTATTAACTCATTAGCTATGTACCTACTGCGCGATGGTTTCAAAGACTAAAATATACAGCATACATAGTTTTTCACATATAATGTGTGTATTAAGATATAAGTACCATGTGCTGAAAATAACGCAGCCCCGCGAATGAGACCGCATTATCGAGGCCACAGATGGGCAAACCCAAGCCTGGATAATGTGAATGATTATCTTAACATGCCTGAAATGAAGAAGTCTAAGCCCAGCAATGAGACGTTTACCCACAAACCTCTCATTGCTGGTTTCATACGAGCGGTATTTATTTTAAAACCCTCACATATTTAAAATCATTTTAATACATATTTTATAATTTATTCGCGCGTTTGGAGAATATTTTGATAGTCTTTGATATTTGATTTGCTTTATTATTTCTTTGAAAGTCTACTAAAATATATCTATAAAAAGATTTTTAGGCTGCTGTTTAATTCTTAATGTTAGATTTTAAGCAATTTATGATACATTGAAATACTTTTAGTTATTGGCGGGGAGATTTACTGGACAATTTGGTTTTCAAAAAATATAATAATGGCTAAATATGTAGATACAGTGAATTATAATAACTGGTTTTGATTGTTTACATAAAAGATTTGCTTCCTATATAAAAAAATTCAACTGTTTAATAATAGGTATCTTTAGTTGCCACCAGAACTTCCTGCTTTGTCTTTCATCAAAGACCTACAATTTAGATAGATAGATAGGTAACACTTTATTATACACCAATAAAAAATGAACTTACAGACTAAAACTATATCTAATTATGCACAAAGGGCGGTCTTATCGCTAAAAAGCGACCTCTTCCAGACAACCCCAAGAATGAATTGAGATGATAATAGCGATGGTGGTATACGTAGCGTATAGTACGAACTACTTACATTTAGCTTCTGTTAGTCAGTCTGTGAGTCTGATTTTCGCCTGGTGCTTGTATGTTACAAGATTATTCTAATGCTTTTACTACACCTGGGATAATTTGGGGTTAGTGACCGTGTTCACATGCGACTTACTTATAGAATTAAAAATAAAGTCGTTAATGATGAGTTATCTGTCAATATTTAATGTCTAGAAGTATGTCGCATCTTAAATAACTCATCTACACTAATATTACTAATATTATCACAGGCCTAGCAGGAGAATGAACATGAAAATTTATAAAGGCACTGGCTAGATTCACAAATCGAAACTTAGTATTTGAAAGAAAACAAGTGATACATTGTTAGGTATTACATTAATATTTATTTTCAGCTTGTCATATTGGGCGTATGGGTAACTGACACTGACTTGGTGACAATAGAATCACCTCTGGAGTATACTTTTTAAATAAAGAAAAAAATCAGTCCACAATTGATGAAGAAATCGTGTAATAAACATACAAAAAAAACACCATTCAGTCGATCCGAGAACCTCCTTCTTTTGGATGTCGATTTAACACAAGAAATAAATTCTTATTACTTACATAAATATTGTTTTTCAGCTTGTCATATTGGGCGTATGGATAACGAGCGCAGCTTACAGTGCCCCAAAGTTCATATGGGTAGAGACAATAACGAATGATCTCGGCAACGGCGACATGGAGACGATATGTATACCGCATCGGAGAAAATACAACTCGGAGTTATTCGACATGGTGAATTTTGGATTGCTATACGTGACCCCATTATGCGTAATGACGGTGAGTAAAAATAACGGAATGCTTTCTGATCGTATGTGGCGTGGTTCAGCGAGATATCGTATAATGAAACTCATAGGTGCGTTCAAATAACGTTATTGATTCAAATTCAACCTGAAATCCTATTAAGTTAAAACGTTGCTGATTTTTCCCACCTACGTAAGCGTGAACTGGAAACATTACGCTTCTTATTCCAGTGATTTTCTATGTGTGTGTTACATTTAACTCATTAAAGGGGTACTATAACAACAAATTTATTAAACTCCTATTTGTTAGTCTGTATGTAGTACTAAGTTTGAGAAATTATGTTTTATTACAATAGCAAGGGAGCTCACTGAACTGATTTTTAATACCTAGGTGTATCAAAAAGTTAGAAGTGTATATATATAAAACCTTTTTGGGAGAAGTTCGATATTCAAATTAAAGAGTGTCAATCTCATAATATTTATGCCAATTGTCACTTGTTTTTGTCAGTTTATTCGCACGTAATAAATTGTTTTGTGCAACGAGTTGCTAAAAACACAATATTATGGATAAGAGTGAGTTACGTGCGGTGATAAAATATCTCAGTTTGATAAAAATTTCTACGAAAGAAATTTTTCCTGGCATTCTGCAGAAATTAAGGAATGGTACTTGTACCCTATTCTACGGTTGCGTACTAGGTGGCTAAATTTAAAGGAGATAGATCAAACTGAAGATGACCCGCGTTCTGGGCGGCCTTCAACCTCCGTTACGGAAGAAAATGACAAAAAGGTTAGGAATCTACTTTTGGAAGACACAAGAATAACTATAAGTCATATAGCTGAGATCCTAAAGATATCTTTTGGTAGCGTTCGATCCATTTTAATTGATTCACAGGGTGTTCAAATAGTATCGGCAAGGTGGGTGCCACGAATGTTAACCGACAAAAGCAAAAGGCGACATTTGGAAATTTCTAAGCGTAATCTCAAAATTTCTCCGTCTCGAAAAAATTACGCTTCTAGCGTACTTCTAGGTACTTCGGATACTTTTTGCCTGAATTTCAAGTCAAGCATAGACGAAGTCGCGAGCATATTCTAGTATACTTATATAATATATAATTATGAGGATTAAGCAAAATATTATTACCCTTTTCCTACATTTTTTCGTGTAGCAAGTAATTCGATGTGTGATTTTTGTACTACATGGAATATGGACCAATAACGTTATATTTGTCGCTTAAATTTCCACGTTAGAGTATTGATATTGACAAGTTACGGAAAACGAATCAAATTTTGTAATATTAAGACCCTAAATAAACAACCGTAAAATATAATGAGTGATTTTGTATTAAATCAGTATTGTCAATATTATACTACCTTGGAGAATTAATTACAAGTTTAATTAAAAGTAGTCAGTTTCCGACTGAGCTGTTTCAGTTGTTTACACTTACAGAAAGAGTACATAGTGAAATTAAATTATAAATGTGAAAATGTATACGTTTGTTTTATCTCTTCACTGTTTAGATCGAATATTGCACATTAGGTAGTGCCGATATTTGGCGTGCAGGAAGTTTGACACCACAATGAGCAAACTGCAGATAGTTAAACTCCTAATAACGGAATTATCTGATGACCCCTCATACATTTCCCCAATAACCTCTTGTTGGGGAAGTCAATCTACTCGTACACAGTAATTTTGTGCAGAATATATACATAATCAAAACCTTTATATTGGGTTGGCAACTAAGTGATTGTAGGTTTTATGGATAGATGGATTTTAATTTCTTTTGTTTTGTCAACATGTAAAAGCGTCATCGAAACTTCACATAGTAAATCAAATATGACAAAAAATATCTCTATTCAATACTTCGATAGAAATACATTTGGATGGATAAAGAATTGGCCCAATGCGGCCCAGTGTCCTCCATGCTCCCTTTACAGTCACCCCGTTCCTCACAACTTCAACAACTCACTATTTCAAAGTTTTTATAATATCTCAACATTATACACATTTAAATAAACAAATAGATGCCTTACTCAGTTTATTGATGATCCTAGCGCCTGGCGAATGGTAGAACAACTGTGTCTGCCTCGTCTCAAGCACCGCTTGAATATTATAATTATTTGAAAGAACCGTCAATAAAATTTTCGCAATATAAATTGTCCAGCAACTTGTTAATGCCTGTTACAAATGCCAACAAAACGTTTAATAAATATATCAATATCGTTTTCACTAACTAATCTTTGTTATTCACTGCAACAGATCAATAATATATAATTATATCAACCTTTTTACGAACCAGATATAATAATATTAATGCTATACAGATTTTTAAACAGTACCAGTTATGAATACCAGCCAACTTTTTAATGTAAATATATGAAATTGAAGTAACCCGTTCATTTCAATGTAATATTGAAGATATACATAAATACATCAAAATAAGAGAGAATGACCTCAAGATTGTAAGTCAAAACATTAGAAGCATATATAGTAATATTGCATATATATAATGACTTAGACATTACCGTAACTAACTTCAATTTCATGCCAGATGTTTTAATATTGACTGAGTGCCGCTTAAATGTGGATAAACCTTTACCTCTCATAAATAACTATAACGCTTATAGTACCTCACAACATCTCAATCAGAACGATGATGTAGTAGCCTATGTCAATAAGTTTGTTAAAATTAATGTTACAGAAGTGAAATTAGTGCACGCAAGCTGTTTGCAAATTGAAATTGGACATACTACTGTGTTAGGTATATACCGCTCCCCATCCAACAATGACGCTGGACAGTTTATAGACTCCTTATGTACTAATTTATATACACTTACAACACATAGAAACATAATTATAACTGGGAACATTAATATAAATCTTATTACAAAAACAACTGAAAATATATATATAAGCGTAATAATAAGACAAAATATCTAAATATGCTTGCGATACACGGATTATTACCGGGTCATGTACTTCCAACTAGAGGCGATAACTGTTTAGATCACTTTATGCTACAACTACAATATAACACTACTGTAAGTAATATAGCTGTTCTAAATACATCTATAACGGACCATCCTACGATATTCCTAAACTTGACCGGTATAAAACCAAAAAATCACAGTTTTGAAACCAAATCAGTTATCGATTATACATCTGCATTAAAATCTCTATCTGCCAAGAACTTAACTAGCTTACTTAGTAGTGAGAACCCTGAATTTATAATTATGCAGCTTAAGGATAAAATACAAGAGTGCATAAATGAAAACACTAAAATTGTAAATATCCCAAAGCAGAAACGAAATATTAAGCCATGGATTACACCAGGAATTATGCGTTGTATAAAAAATAGAAACTGTATGCAAAAAAAAGTAAAAACTGACCCACATGACGAAACCGCAGTTGTCACATATAAACGTTATGGGAATTATTGTAACAACTTAATTAAAAAACTAAAAAGAGATTATCAAGGAAAATTGCTTGAAGAATCTAGTAATAACCCCAAATGCTTATGGAAGGCTATAAAAGATATTACTAATGTAACTAAACATAAAACAGACAATACCGAACTACTGAATTTGAAAGAAACAACTAACTGTTCTATCAATTACATAAACAATTACTTTGCCAATATAGGAAAAAACTTAGCTGAAAACATCTTAAACAGCAACTCTATATGTCACGAAAGAACGGTTTCTGCTCAATCCTTACATACTTCATTTGTATTACTTGATTCTGACCCAGAAGAAGTTCACAGCATCCTAATGTCAAAAGCCTTAAATCTAATAGTTCCCCGGGTTATGGTGTTAAAGGTGTTTTTCCGGTTCCTTTAAAACAAGCTATTATTACTCCAGTGCACAAGAATGGCGATAAAAAATATATCAATAATTACCGGCCGATTTCCGTTTTACCAGCTATTTCAAAAATAATTGAGAAATTGATTAATAAGAGAAGCTTAAAATACTTAGAAAAATTTTCTATTATATCACGATCACAATTTGGATTTAGAAGTGGTATATCTACACAAGACGCAGTAACATCTCTAACATCTTTAATAGTAGACCAGCTTGACAAACGCAAAAAGTGTCTAACGGTTTTTCTAGACTTAAAATACATACATTTGATACCGTTTCTATACCTATTCTTGAGAAAAAACTGGAGCAGATTGGTATAAGAGGTGTTCCACTAGATTTATTAAAAGATTATCTAAATAATAGGTTACAGTATGTTGAAATTGGATCACATATAAGTTTTGTGTCCTTGGCCCAACGCTTTTCCTGGTGTACATAAACAGCTTATGTAACATGGAATTAAGAGACGGTCAAGTTTTCTCTTACGCAGATGACACAGCAGTGGTGTTTACCGGTAATTCTTGGGAGGACGTAAAAAATACCACTGAACGCGGACTTTCTGAAGTAACTAACTGCCAGAAAAACCAGAAAGTAATTTGGCAATAAAAATTCACAACTGTGGTGGCAATAATAATACTAACTGTCTATGTTCTTCCATTGAGAAGGTTACCAGTTGCCAGTACCTAGGGGTTACGATTGACCACAGTGGACAAGTGCACATTTTAGCTAATCGCATTCGTAAATTAACTTGGACTTTTAGAATGTTGAGACATGTTACTTCAAAAGAACTCTTATTTAAAATATATGTCGCTCTTTGTCAATCTGTGATCACCTACTGTCTACCAGTGTGGGGTGGTGCCATCAAATAAAAATTAATTTATATCGAAAGAGCTCAACGCTCCCTTCTTAAAGTAATGCTCTTTAAACACTACAGATTTTCTAGTGAAATGTTATATTCCATGTCTGACGTTCTTAGTATTAGAAAGTTATTTGTTTTAAATATTACCTCGAAAGAACATAAAAAGAGCGACTATGACGAATCTCTCAATATAGATAGAAGAAATTTTAGAATCCTAACTCATATTACAAAAACTACATTTGTTTCTCGTCAGTATGAACGACAATCTAAACTTATATATATAAGAATACACAACAAACTAAATATATATCCCATGAACTACTATAACTTTAAAGTGGCTGTTTTAAAATGGTTAAAATTTAAAACATATGATGAAATAGAAATGTTGATTAATTCCTCTCTAATACTCGATGCACATATTTAAAAATCAAATACACAGTCACCCACTCTCTCTCTCTCACACACGCGCACATACACACACACACACACCGCGCGCAAATATACATATATTGTTTTATTTATTTTTCCTCTTTTTTGCTTGTAATGTCATCAATCATCAATGTCAACGTGAAGAGTGGAATCTTTTGATACAGGTATTTCTTACTTACAAGAAGATTCCCACCACCAATGTATCTAATGTTAAGGCAGAAACTTTAAAAGAAACATCTGCCTTAAAATAGCTATTGTTTAGTGTTACCTAATATATTCTATTAAATTATGAGATTACTAGCTGCCCCGCGGTTTCACCCGTGTGGTGATGGAAAATCATTATATTTTGGATAATTCACACTATATCTTTATAAATTATAGCCTATGTATTATTCTTCTGATGTGTAAGCTATATTACTGTAAAGTTTCATCAAAATCTATTCAGTAGTTTTTGCGTGAAAGAGTAACAAACATACATCTATACATCCATTCTTACAAACTTTCGCGTTTATAATATTTATAGAGATATAGGGATTATAGAAGTAATTACTACAACTGTAGCTTCATAAAATCTATAAATATATATTATCTGCCATAAATTTAGGTTGCCCACACATGTTTGAGCTTCAAACATGTGTTGCCCACACCTTTTATTAGAAAAGCCCATTAGAAAAAAATATACTTCAAACTTTGAAGTATATTTTTTTTTAATTGTATGGACTTCCACCTTTAATTCAGTAAAAGTTCAAAAATTATATTGAATAGATCTTTTTAGTTTTGGTTTCATCCCAATTTAAAAATGGAAGAAAAGGACGGGCACTTCAGACATATTTTATTTATCCTTTATAACACAAGAAGTTATGTGCCGTATATGGGAAGAAAGCCCAGAAAGAAAGGCAGTGTCAAAATTGGTTTGCCAAATTACGTTCTGGCGATTTTTCATTGAAAAATGCGCAACGATCTATCCGTCCAGTTTAAGCCAAAAAGACCCATATCAAGGCCGTTGTAGATTCAGATCGTTATATCACTACACGTGATATTTCAGAAAAGCTCGATGTATCGCACACATGCATTGAAAAAAGTTCTATTTTAAAACAAAAAAAAATGATTTTTTTTTATCTTATTTGAAATCCGCAGTGACTTAGCTGCTAACCTTAATAATATAAAATCAAATACAATTACAGCTGTATACAACTTAACAGAGAATCAGTGTATGCACGAGGAAGAAGCATCAGTGAGGACATCGTGCAATAGTGAGTGGTACAGCCATTCTGGAATCATTATTTTGATTACAACTTTACAGTTCGGTCGGTGTGATACCACGCTTTTACAGAATATCTTCGTGAAATTGTTAGCTGTGAGTTAATCATCTTTCATACGATGAGTGAGTGCTTCCCTTTCCGCTTTCCCATACCCCGTCTCTTTTCCATCCATACACTATCTCCCTTAGTAACTCATCTTTTTTATTTAACTCCCCAGCACCCTATCCCATCCTAAAGGCTAACAATGCGTTAGCATCCCCTCTGGTGATGCAATATATAGCATCTATAAGTGATTGTAACCCAGTGTCCATTAGACGGGACGTCTGCCAGTTTGCCAGCTACAGTCAACGCAAAATATTCCATAATACTAGTAGTATAGATTTCATTAAATAGAAGAAACACTGATACGAAATCACAATTTCGAATGAGTAGATATTTTTATTGCCATCCAATTCTCCTGTAATAAAACCAGTACGCATAAAAGCTAGTTCCACGTTATAGCAGCCCCTATATTTCAAAGTTCTGATACTTACTTTGTCCGGTTTTATTTACATAGTTTTGACAAAATTGAATCAGTGGAAAAGGAAGCCGACCGTTTATTCTGGTTCGGTGAAACACAAACAGAAAGTCGCTTTTCTGAGAGGGTCCAAACATTTCAAACGTAAAGAATTGAGTATTAGTGGTTAAAGAACTGCCTGACAGTATATGAAATATGAAAGGTTTCGTAGAGGTGTTATACGTACACTGTTTTCCTCCCACAGATAATAAAAAATAACAAATATTTCTTTATAACTATAAAAAAATAAAAATGCTATATGCTATGCGTAACTATAAAAAAAAAAATGCTATAAATAATTGTATGACTTAAATCTGAAAGTTCTTACAAAATATGAAAGGAAACTTACAAAGCTAAGTAGCGGCAGATGGCCACCTAAAGCCCAAGATGGCCATCGAACGCCGATGAATGGCCAACCAAACCGTGGAGGAAGCCTACGCAAAGCCCGCGAAGACCGTAGGACGCCGCAGACTGGCCAGCGAGAGCCGTTTAGACACCACCATTATGCGGCAAAGCTACAAAGGCTCCAAACACCACCGACGAGTGAATAGAAGCCGGGACAAAGAGGTTTTCCTTGAGGCTCCAACCTTCTCGCCGCTAATGGCCAAAGAGGAAGAAGACCATAAGACTGTTTTTCTTGTTTAGTTACGGACCCATGAAAAATCATTAAACCAAAAGTACTCCTTGCGACTTCGTGCACGCTTAACGGGAAATTCCCGCGGGATTCCCGGGACACAAAGTATCACGGCATTTAAAAAAGAACGTAAGCTCTCTTTTTAGTCAAAACTGAGTCGGAGTAAGCTAATTTTTATACATCCGTACAGCTTCAAACCCCTCGCGGGAAAATTTCCGCAGTTCCCGGGATAAAAAAACAAACATTTTATTATATTAAATTTGCTAACGATTAGTAAAAAATCACATTCGAATTAGTTTTTTTAATCTGACCATTTTAAAGCCTTCCCAAAAAAAAAAATCCCGCGGTATTCCCAGGATTAAAAGTAGCGCAGAGTTTTAGTTTAAGAATTAGCTGTCGATCAGCGAAAACTGCATCGAAATCAACCCAGTTGTTTTACGTAAATCCCGAACAAACAGACAAAACGACAAACAGACAAGAAATAAAAAAAAAATTCATCGTATTTTCCATCGTTTATATAGTGTATTCCAATTGTTTTTTTTTTTAATACTTTTAATGTACAGGCACGGCATGTTTAGAATTTTATAATATATATTATGTATGCAAAAGTGACTCTGTCTGTCTGTGTTACGCTTCCACGGAAAAAACTACCGGACCGATTTAGCTGAAACTCGGTATATATATATATATATATATGTGTGTGTGTGTGTGTGTGTGTGTGTGTGTGCTGATTTTGTTGACTACCCTCTTTCTGTGTGAGGCGACGGCCAATGCACAGCAGGGTAAGGGGCAGCCATTTTGGACTCTCAAAAAATACGCGTCGACTACATCGCGCCGTGCGCTCACCTATTTATTAAATTTAATTAATCATTATTACTGGCCGTGCCAAAACTTTCAAGGACCTAATCTATGTACAGTTGTGCTCTAAAGTGAGACATAGTGCCGTGCTCCGTTCCCGAGTTCCCGAGTGCAGCCTGAACCAAGCCAGGAGAGGGCTGGTCTCAAGGTGGGTGGAGCTTCTACTTTTATAGTGCAAGGATTTAGGTCATATCTCCGCTATAAGTACAGTCCACAGAAATCTAACCACCATAACCTGTGGGTTAGAGCATCCCACACCAAGGATGGACAAAGAATACTTTTTATCCCGAAAAATGAAAATGGCGAATAGCACGTATTATTTATTCTAAGTACTTGTTGCTGAAATTTCGCATATATGTAGGTTTAATACGGAGAATAGACAATGGATACTTTTCATTATGGAAAATGGGATAATTTTCACAATAACAATAAGTAAATGCAAGGGCAAATAGCGTCTGGTTAAAAATTTAATGCAATGTAACCTGTAAACCATACACAAAGAAATAATAATTTAAGAATTAAATGTCCTTTTGGTAAATTTTAAGACAAAATTGAAAAGTAGTTTCTATAAATTAATAAAATAACAAAGGTATTTGTCTAAAGTTGAAAGTAAAAGTAATAGCGTGATTCGAGGTCTTAAATAAAGTATACACACCGAACACAACATAACATTAATATTCTAAAATAGCTAGGTACATTCGTTCTAAGACTATAAAATAAACAATGCGTAAAATGGTAAACGAAGACACTGTACAACAATCTCACCCGAATAACGTTAATTATATTTTGCTTAAGAAATGGTAACAGAAATTGTAAACTCGGGTGAAAGCTAATATTATACTGCTACCAAAATATTAAACTTCATGAATAATAATAAAAAAGTTTAGTGATTATGAAACATTATATAATCATATAATGAGATCGCAAGTACAAATAGATCCATTGATATTTTTTATTCCTCCTTCTTTAAATTTAAACGTGAAATTCGGGCTATTATTTGCACCAATAATACTGGTATAATTGCATAATAATTTTGTCATCTAATCACCGTAAAACTAACATTATAGTAAGTCATACTAATAATATTAACCCCTAAATATCGTGTCAATGTATGGTACATTATGTGCTCACATGTTTAGTTACGGCTTAGACCTAATAATTGATACATAATATGAAATATGTAATTTTTATCTGTTTCTTGTTTTGTGTGCCAAATAAATAAATAAATAAAAATCAAATATGTTTATTGACAAATACAGTGTTAAGGAGCTACTTAAATGAAGGTCGCTATCCCCACAGAGTACTAATATAATATAATAGGAGAGCATAATACTAGAGCGTTTTTTGCGCTCTAGTAATAATCTCTCCTTAATGACACCTGTACACACTTCTTCCTTCGTTGACAACTCCTTCACAGTACCTACAGGCCGTCCGTTTATGGAACTCACTGCCACTCAATATCAGACAAGCTAAGTCAGTATCCTCTTTTAAAATCATGGTTTTTAATTATTTTTGGTCCTCTCAGGTATAATAATGTTGCTTATTCTGTATGTATTATGATATGTTAATATAATATATAATAAAGATTTTTAGTTACTTATTTCATATATTTTGAATGTTTTATATTATTTATTGCCTACACCACCACTGTCATGTTTTAATATTTTCCTTAGTTTAGGGGGTTGCCTGGAAGAGATCGCTTTAAGCGATAACACCGCCCTTTGTTCAATATTTATTGTATCTAGTTTTTATTATAATAATTATTTATTTATTTCAGACACAAAGATCAAAGTTTTTAAGAACGTAGTTTTTATTTTGGTGAACAATAAAGTGTTTTCATTCATTCATAATAGGAGAGCTATCCCGCTCGCACATAACCTACCACATTTTTGAATATACGTATATAATAAATTGACAGAACTTACGACAAATCTTGTATTCTACGAATCTTGAGTATAAATATTACGAACGTTTCATAGAAATTTGATATTGGTTTCATATACATTTCTATATATATAAAAATTGTGCGTGTGTGCCGTTCACACGCAGTACAAGTGAAACAAAGTGTGACAAGGGCTGGGAAGGATTCTAAATTTCGTGACGTTGCATCTCATATAACTTCAAACCATTTCCAACTCTATCTGTATGAGCAGTGTTTAAATTATTAAATATAATGTATTCTATCCCATTCTCTCACACGCTTAGTCCTATAGATTTTTGTATTTATGTCTTTTATTACTGTCGCTTTTTTTCCTTTCATTGAGTTTCAAATCACAATGATTCTAAAGAAGTTACACTTGAATAAATTCTTAAAAAAATATATATGAATCCTTGTCTGAATCAAAATTCTTTTTTGTAAAACATGCGTAACATTATTTATTGTTGAGATTGTAGAATACAGGTTTGTCGTAAGTCAATTCTGTCAATTTACATTATATCTTTAAGTGTGGACAGCGAAGCGAGTGAGATACCTACTACAATCGCCCAAAAAAAAATTTAATTTTTAGAAATCCCAAATCCTACATTTTACTACCCAAATTGTATTTATAGGCCAAATCAACCAATACTTAAGTCTTGATAAGTTTATTTTAAATTTCATATTTAATCATAGTGTAAAAACAAGATGATTACCAGTACCTACCTATTTTTCTGCCATGCTTACATTAATTACTTATGATTTGTAAATTCAGAGTTCAGGAGGAAAGTAATTGAAAAATTGTTTTTAATACAAACAAAGTTACTATAAACATTGCTCAAAGAAAATATTATGTATAGGTTAAAATATTTATACCTTGAAAATTCTCTAATCCAAACAAACAGAAACATTTACAGTTCGACGTGTTTACAAAAATGGAATCTATAGGTACTTACTTAACCTGTGAATGTGAAAGGTGGATATCTCTCTTCACGTCTATTTTGGCCATCATGTTATACACTACAAGTACTTTAAACAGATATTAGAACAAAAATAGGACTAGGAGAGGTGACCTATGAATCGGTGTTGTGTCGGAATAAATTTTAACACAGAAAAGTTTTGAGTGTCAACCTTATTGGAAATATGTAGCATCCAACTTTCAAAATTATCTTAAATTTAATTATTGTTTTTTGTATCGTGTGTGATAAACTTGTTTGTTTCTTTAGTTGACTTACTGATTCCAGTATTCAATTAATCTCGAGAGAGTCCATTATTATCGCAGTGGCTATGAAAATAGAAACATAAATCATGAACTTTTATGTTCATATTATAGAAATTGGCTGATAAATACACAACAAACATAATTACTCTAACAATAAATTCCGGATACATGTGAAGCATTGTCTTCAAAGTCCTATAGCTATATTCGTATTGCCATGTTTTCAGTGATTGTAATAATACCGAACGGTTCTGACTTCCATATGCCATAAGATGTTGCGGAACGCCAGAATTAAGCAAGGGTCGAAGAAGATAGAATCGGGTGTGTAAAATGGGATCTCTCCTTTGAATGTTTATGAAAAGGGGACATAATTGTCACGAAAAAAAATGACGTTGTGACGTTGCTAGGAGGTAGGTACCCTAAGGATCCAGGGTCGCATACGGATAATCAAAACCATACTTTTGTGAAATATATTTGTCTAATATTTTATTAATTGATAGAAGGATTAATTGGAAAAGCAAAATATACAAAGTTGCATACATTTTTAACCGAAGAAGTTATAATAAAACTACATTTTCACGGTTTTAAGCGCGGTATATTTTTTTAAAGTAGTTTTATTATGTCTTAAAATACAACTGGGTTAATTCCAATAATATAAAAGCTAGAATAAATATCATAAAGCTCATTATCAAAATATAACCAGACTTGAATAAAAATATTGACAAAAGAATAGGGGACTGGATAAATTAAATTATTGTCACTCAATTTGAGTGATGAAAGCTTGCGCAAACTGGGAAGCTTTTTTCATAAAGACCACTTTCGCCTGTCACTCTCAAACGCAATGATTGCCATACATATAATCGTAGCTGGCACTCGAGAGTTTGCGGGGTAATATTTTATGTAATATCTTTTATAACTACTTGTTTATTTTGCTAGTCAGGATCTAAGAAAAATTACGATGAAGCTTTTTAATACGTTTTTAAGTATGTGGGAAGATATTAGCATCTAAAATTCTTAACATGTGTACTTCTTCTTTAACTTTTTAAGTATGAAGTGGGAAATTTTGAAAATATTTGAAGTTGTTGAGCTTCAAAAATAGGTACTTTAAAAAAAACTGTGAACAATATCTGTCGAGTACTTTTTGTGATATAGGGTATTTTCAAACACATGCGCTATTTTGTGGTTCCGTACCCAGATGAAGAAAACAATACACATATGTTACTTCGATGGAACCATACACAGTTTGTGAACTGTCACACAATTAGCTGATTTTAACATCAGATTAATCGCAGACACGCACTAAAAATTTGTCAACTCTCATATCATGTATAAATTCAAAATGAATGGAGATCATTATTGCACATTTAAAAGTGCAGTAGGCTGCCCTCTTACTACATGAGTTTTCCCCCAGCCTATACCTATACCTATGGGGTGGCCATCCATAATTTTTAATTCTTTTTTCCTGCTTTTACTACACTATTACATAAATGTATAGCAAGCAATGTGTAAAATCACCTCTCTGCCTTTAATCCACATAACTACCTCGTAGGCTCTGTAAAAAATTACTGTCACGTACATAAACAAACGGACGGATGCATAGACATGATGATTTCATAACAGTTCAGCATTCTCCAAAATGGCTACCTAACCCTCAAATAAATCTATTTAACAATAAAATAAGACAAGTTTTCGTACTTTCACAACAACACGACAAAGAAAGATAGGTATCTTAAATGTTAAGGTGGGTGTTATTCATGTTCATTGAGCCATCAATTTTCCGCAAGCTTGGAGAATCAAATTAATTAAAGTTGACACTCCTTTCTCATTACGGATGCTCCGGTAACGAAGTGACGTATATATAGTTTTCGAAAATAAACTTGTTATTTTATAGCACGCGTTCCTCGCCCCTGTTTCAGTCTAACTGATATTTATTAGTATTATGCTGTTACCACTGTTAATTAATGATATCAGTTCTATAATGTTTATTCTAGAAATGTTATTTTCAATATATTTGTCTATAGATAAATTCCAAAAAAACGTTTCAGAAGTTTAGATAAAAAATCGGGAAGTATCAAAGATAGTAAGATTCTTAGAGGTAACAAACTACCAATGTCTTCATCATTTGGTTACGGAACGGTAAAAACGTATTTGATAAATAAAAACATATCTCAAAAACTATTCAACTGATATTGTTCAAACCTGTTTTCATTGAAATTATTTTTAAGCTCTACCACCTTCTTCTTGACAAACAGATAAATGGGGTTAAAGTCAGAAAGAAAATGAATATGACAATTTCATCCAGGTTTAATTTTATCCAAAGTGCCTACGGGACCCTAAAAACTTTAATTGTAAAAATTATATTTGTTAAAAAATTATTATAAATAGCAACCCTTACACAAAATATGCTCGTACAGATTCTATAATTTGCAGAATTATATTACTCTGCTATGATGATAGCCAGCAAGTTATGAATAACTGATTACGTCAACAGCGAGCAGGTTTACCTTAGCAACGTAAGTCATAATAAGAAATATTAATGTCTCCCATAATCCAGCAGATTTAAGTAAAACCATTTCGCAAGTAACTCAGGTTACGACAAGATTATTGGTAGGCAGGCAGGTTGGCTTATTAAAAATAAACCTATATATAAATCGTAAAATAACATTGGTATTTATAGCTTTAATTTTGTGCCTTTTTACCGTCATGGATAGTCATTAAGAAAAATGCGAGCAGTTTTGCAATAAATAAAATATTACATACACACCAGGGCTGGGCAAAATACATGGTTTCCTTTAATTGAAATACAAATTACAAAATACTGTCTCGCATGTATTTAAAATACGAAATACAAAATACTTTTAAGTCGGGTATTTGAAATATAAAATACAAAATACAGCGTTTCAAGTATATGTATTTAAAATACAAATACAAAATACAAATTACAAAATACCGTCAGGTGTTAGTTTATGTAAATAAAATACTCACAAAAAATCAAATATTAATTAGTATTAGCTCCTTGCCTATGTAACTGCCGTTTTTTTTCTGAAATAAGTTAACCTAATTTTATTATATTTTTTTTTTATTCTAATCTCCACGGCCTTGAAGATAGGGATATTTCCATCTTGTTCTTCTTGTTCTCCGTCGTCACACTCTTGGCAGAGTGGTCGTGGTCCTCATGGTATAGGGGTGGTGGCAAGCTTCACAATTCGTCACCATTTCCATCTTGTAGGTACGCGTAGATTTTGGTGGTTCCACCCGGATCTATGCATGCTTATATCGGTCTCATGGCAGGGAATGCACAAGGACTGAAACAGCTTGCTTTTTTGAACTCGTTCATGAGGTGACCGACAAAGTTTTTGGGCAGTATCCTTTTAGAATTTTAATGCTCATTACGCTGAGTGGTTGGGTTCCCCGAGAACTGATCTGTCAGGGACTACTGCCTACGAATTTGCTCTCGCCAATGGATTCACTCAGGTGATTACGGAGTTTACCCGAATACCGGATAGAGTGGATCATGAGTCTTCTTTGCTGGATCTTCTGCTGACCATACACCCGGAGAACTACCAGATCTCCATTAGTGCTCCACTGGGAACCTCTGATCATTGTCTGGTATCTTTGGTGGTGCCCCTTCCTATTCCCGATCGGACTCGTCCCGCTGGACGACGGAAGGTGTGGTGATACAGGTCAGCAGATTGGGATGGACTCCGTGAATTCTATGCATCCTACCCATGGAGGCAGTTATGTTTCTCGTCGGAAGCTTCTGATCCGAGCACAGACTGGATCGCCGATATAGTACTGCAGCGAATAACATGTTTAATTCCAAACTCAACTGTACCTATCGGTAGTACGAGTAAACCATTGTTCAATAAGCACAGCAGTGAAGCTGTAAAGCTAAAGAAACAGGCTTATCCAGCCTGGACTGCAGCGCGGGCTCGTCAGGCTCCAAGTTCCTCTGACCTGAAAAAGTGATACAATGCCGCCCCCAGGTCCCTCAAAAAACAGCTCGCAAGAGCAAAATTCGATCACATCGGCAGAATTGGTGAGCGCCTCTCTAGCCACTCTTCTGGGACTAGAGCGTTTTAGGCCCACCGTTTTCTCTTCCACCTCTGCGCACAGTGGACGACCGTCTGGTACACGCCTCCAAAGATAAAGTCAATCTTCTGGGTGAAATCTTTGCGGCCAATTCAACTCTTGAGACATAGGAGAAACTCCACCTACAATCCCTGAGTGTGAGTCTAGAATGTCGGAGGTGCGCTTTACTCAAAAAGCAGTCCGATGTGCTCTCCTCTCCCTCGACATCAAAAAGTCTTCTGGCCTTGATGGCAATCCTGCCATTGTGCTGCAGACGTGTTTAGCTGAGCTGTCCCCAGCCATTCCTTGCCCGACTTTTCACTCTCTCTTACTACAAGGGTTGTGTCCTCGCTTCGTGTAAGATTGCCCATGTACACCTTGCCCCCAAAAACGGGGACGTAACAGACACGTCGAATAGGCCTATAACAATAACCTTTTTGCTCTCAATGGTGATGGAGCTTATTATCAACACGCAGCTCTTGTGTTACCTCGAAGATTCCCAGCTGCTAAACGATCGGCAATAAGGCTTCCACCACGGTCGCTCAGTTCGGGATCTCTTGGTTTACCTAACCCACCGTTGGGCTGAAGCCATTGAGAGCAAAGGGGAAGCACTGGCAGTTAGTCTAGAATTCTAGATATTGCTAAGGCCTTCGACCGGGTCTGGCACAAGGCTCTTCTATCGGAGCGGCTATCGTTTGGGATACCCGAAGGGCCTTGCACCTGGATATCCAGCTTTTTTGATGAGCGCAGCATTCAAGTCGTTGTCGACGGTTGTTGCTCAAGTTTCAAGCCCATCAACGCTGGTGTGCCCCAGGGTTGTGTGCTATCGCCAACGTTGTTCTTCTTACATATCAATGATATGTTGTCTATTCGCAACATTCATTCCAATGCGGATGATAGCACAGGCGATGCGCAGTACTCTGGTCGTGCAAACTTCCCTCGATCATTTATGGAGGAAAGTTGGGTTAGATTTGTATCTGAAGTAGAGCCTTAGAGTGAGTTTCTGAATGGGGGAGACAAAACCTTGTCCATTTCAACCCCAAGAAGATATAGGTCTACGTATTCTCTGCCAAAAAAACTCCATTCGAGCAATCGCTTCAGTTCCAAGGAACTCCCCTTACCACCACCAAGAGTATTGGGATCCTCAGTGTTGACATCGCGAACGATGTTCAGGGGCCATCTTGAAGGCAAGGCAAAACTCGCCTCTAAGAAGCTGGGAATGTTAAACGGGTCCAAGCAGTATTTCACACCGCGGCAACGCTTTGTGCTTTGTAAAACCCAGGTGAGCCCGCATATGGAGTACTGCTCACACTTTTGGGCTGGAGCACCTGGCTACCAACTCGATCCCCTAGACTGTATTCAACGTCGAACCGTTTGCGATGTTGATGATCCCATACACACAGACGGTCTAGATACGCTTGGCCTTATGAGAGACTTCGGTTCTCTCTGCGTATTCTACTGACTGTATAACGGGGAGTATTCGGAAGAACTATATAGAATGGTGTATTCGTCCTCTTTCTACCATCGAACCGCTCGCCATGTGTTGAGGTTTCACCCCCACTTCCTAAGCCGCTTCGCTCATGTACGCAACGGTTCTGTAGAACCTTTTTCAAAAAGGGTGTCATAAAATTTCTTCGAGGCTGGCAGCGGGTTGATGAAATCTCTGGTGTTGCAAATGTCCATAAGCGACAGTAACTGCTTTCCATCAGGTGTTCCGCCAGCCTGTCTGCTGTACTCCAGCTATAAAAAAAGGTCGAAATTTCCAGAATGGAAGCGGGCAAACCAATAACAAGTAGTGCGTTCATTGTAGTGTTCATAAAGGTCGTTGATGTTGCTTGTCGCTCTTGCCGCGTTGCTGCTACGACGGTACTCTTATTCCATATGTACTCGAATTTTTAACTATCCATGGTGACGAAAAAGATTCACATGCGAAGAAAACATAACACTTATCAATAAATAAATGACTAATTTTTAAAAAAGAATTCCTTGTTTTCAAAAGTAAAATTTATTTGAAGTTATATATCTTAGCCAAACAAAAATATTTATTTTAAATGGCCAGTACTGCAGAATGTACCTAATATTTAGCGGTCACCATTTTGCTTATGAAAGCTATCGAGCGCTATTTTCTGAAGAACACACCCATTAATAAGGTAGCTAAATGTATTTTGTGAAATGTATTTTGCAACCATAAGTATTTGAAATACTAATTACAAAATACCTCAGCGTCAGGTATTTGAAATACTAATTACAAATTACATTTTTAAGAAGTAATTGAAATACAAATACAAAATACGTATTTGTATTTCAATTACGTATTTCAATTACAAGTATTTCAAATACTGCCCAACCCTGATACACACGTATTATCAAAATCTATTTCGTATAGGAGTGTGAGTGTGGATCTCTGCTTCCTAGTGTGCACACACCTTTATCTTCATTTACTTTGTTATTAGAATGCAAGATGTTTTGCAATAAATAATGTATAATTCTTTATTTTAGAACTATCCGCAATTTAGTTTATACTTAGACAATTATGTCTTGATAAATTATTTTCTAAAACTCAACATTATTTTATCGTGTTCAAACGTCATTACTGACGTCATATATAGTGCCAATAAATAAAAACCCTTTCAACTAAATTGAAGGTTTTATCACCTTAGTGCGCTTTGTCAACGCTTTACTCTATTAAATATTTAAAAGAGAAATATTCTCTAATAAATGTATCTTCACGAGCGTGACCACCATTCCGTAACGGATCTTTTAATAAGACTTCTTTAGAATCTTAGTGATTTGAAACTCGATGAAACGAACAAGCGACACTAAAAAGAGATAAATACAAAAATCTGTAGGGCTACGCCTGCGAGAGAATGAGATACGAGTTGTACATTGTGCAGCACAGATTAAAGAGTCAATAAGATAATAATAAACATAAGTCCAATTTGGACCGAAAAAAAACTGATAATAATATTTTTTTGACTAAAACATTCAAATAATTCCCAGAAATATTTCCGCAGGATTCCCAGGATAAAAAATAGCGCAGATTTTCAGTTTAAAAATTTGTTGTCGATCAGCGAAAATCGCATCGAAATTAGTTTTTACGTGAATTCCGAACAAACAGACAAATCCATAAAAATGCATCATGTTCTCCGTCGTTTATGCAGTCTATTTGAGTGGTTTTTTTTTAAATAGCTATAATATATAAGTATAGGCACGGCATGTTTAGAATTTTATAATATTATAAATAGGAAAATGTCAAAAGACAACAGAAGGATAATCTGTAGCGTCATCTAGTCATGTAGGGTTTAGCATTAGTCATTCTTAATATTGTTTCTCTATGATAAAACTAGTAATAAACATATACGTTAGTATAGATGTTTTCATTAACAGTTTATTCCATTAGAAACATAAACAAAAAATAGGGATAGTTCAAGTAGACTTTTATCTATCCACCGAACTTGGAGAGTAACTAATAGGTAGATAATATATGGATCATGTAAGATAACCCGGTTTCGTTTCTGTACTAATAATGCAAAGGGAAAACAAGTAACGGAAAACAAAACAGGTTTTATTTACCATTGATCTGGAATTGAATTTCCTGTGTGTTGATGTTGAAACAGTATCTACTGTTGTACACTACCTGTTTATGCCAATTATTTCGATTGGTACGTTCTTTTGGTACATGATTGGAATGAAATTAATCACACTGACATTTTCTCATGGCTCATTGACCAACGACGTTGTGTCGTCTCGCCTTCTCGCCTATCCGATCACGCGCCGATGACTCACCCACTCTGCAGCCGTGTGTGCTAATTTTTAATCATTTAACCGCTATATTGTGTGTGACAAACGGACTCGTTAATACCGCTGTGTGCAACCATCTGATCCTCGACGACCGCTGCCTTACGTCTCCAGGGAAGAAGTGCAGTTTCGGGAGCTTAAGTTTAGTGGCTTGATTGTCCTTCCCATGTGATCAATCGGATGCAACGATTGATCTAATTGTCCTACCATCCACTGTTCTTGAGTTATATTATTAAAGGCCGGACTAGTCCAGGAGATACGGCAATTTTATACAACCGCCGCTACGCGGTGTGCTATAGGGGAGGTGGGGAAGGACCTCAAAAACTTACCCTTGGCACCACCACTACCCGTATGGGTTTTATTATTAGTATTAGTATTATTAGTATTAATAAACTGTATGTTAATGTATATCATGTCTTGTGAGCACATTATGCCTGTCCAAAATTTCACTAAATCTTATAAGTCTGTGCTAAAACTGATGTTCTATCCAAATTAGCTATGAGCTTGCGCAATAACTGATTGTATAAAAACGTCTATAGCACAGCTACTGGTTGGCTACTATCAGCAACCATAAAGTTTGGGGCGGACTATCACATTATATAAATCATTATGTCTAAAACACCGCCTTGCTTCCTATTTCAATATTTTTAATTGTGCCGACAAAACAAGCCGTTATTTCATTTCCTCATTAAATATCTGAAAGTTTTAAGTGTGGGAATCAGTAATATAGGCGTGAATTATTTTCAACTATTTCGTAATTAAGTTTTATTGACGCAATATGTATTATATTATATTTTGACCGAAGCAACTTACTTATTCAACAACATTTTATTAGCGTCAGTGCAGGGCCTTGTAACCACATTATTTGGTGACATTATTTTTTCATCAAAATTAGTTACATATTATATGTATGTATATGTATATTACATATATATCAATTGCGACGAAAAAATTATGCCATCAAAAATGTAGTTATAAGGTCCAGCACTGACGCCGAGGTTTGATAACAAGTATGTATGTTTACTATACTTATATTTACTTTTTTGCTGGATAGTCAAAGAGTTTTCATGGTATAACATAGTGATGTTTATATAAGCAAAGCCTAACTCTAATTCAGAATCATGTTTTCATAAGAAAGTTTCTGAGCATAAGCTCATTAGAGACACCGAACATCCGACCAGCACCGGATCGCCTCACTCGCAAGCCGTGTAGGCGTAGGCGACCAGTGAACCACTTCATGACAACTGCTGCTCAAAGTTATTCAGGACTTAGTGCCAATTACTGACAGACTAGTTGGAAATACGTGAATCACGCGACGTTCAATCGTCAGGGTCACTAATTAACAACGTGGCGTCCAACCGTGAACGGCAATGCATGTCAGGTGCCGAATTGCTCTAATAAACTGTGGTGATCCTTAGGAATTAAAAGATCTAATAGATGTTGTTATAAAAATTACATTTATCAGGACAGAGATGAATACGATATAAGATACTTTTTATGTTTGAAAACAGAATACTCTTCGCGGAAAATGGATTCAGCTTATGCAAGAGAAGCTGAGTGTGCCGATCTATATGAAATTTGGAATAAATACTTTCAATCAAAGCCAAATAATAGTTACGCAAAGAAAAAACTACTTTCAATTTTATTTTTAGAAATACATTGTTCAAATATTAGTACAAGTGTTGGGAACTACTCATCTGATTTATGAATAGTGCAAGAAAATAGAATGCTCCAATTTAAAGTTTTATAACTAGTATCATTGAAATGAAGCACCTGTCTTTAAGAAAGCGTTCATAAAGATAAACGCTAGATTTGTGCTTACCTAAATTAAAGAATTTTTGTAAGCGCAAAAGTAATATTCTGAGAGTAGCTTCGAGAACTCCCTGCACTCAATAACATGTCATGCAATTCCTTTTATTCGAAACACCAAACCGTATCGGCGAACGCGGAACGATGCAACCATAAAGTCGCCTAGTGTCGTGTTATATTGTAACAATTATTTCTTTGTATTTTACTTGAACCTTGTTTTAAGTGATTGTTTCTTCTTTGGATGTAATGCTTCTGCGGCGTTGTCAGTATTTGCGAAGGGGTTTTTTATCTCATCCGGTTTTCTGAGGGGGCCTTAAAAATAATGGGATAGGAGTGGCGACTCTTAGGTCTTATGCCATAACTCCTGGCTGAGCTGTAAAAATAACCAAAATTTGCTTATTGAGGAGTTTCCTGTCAGGATAACAGTTAATTGGAGCAAAAGTTGATCACCTATATCTAGGTACAGTGACCAATCAAGGATAGCCGAGAGCAAAGCGCGTAAGTGATTTACGCGCGTCCATCTCCTGTATTGTTAATGGAAAGTTCCCAAAAATTCAGCTTTGGCTAAGCAATACTTAGCAGTGTTTAGACTGCAGTTTCAAACGCTGCGGTTTGGTTGAATGTCAAACCCCCGGCATAAGTAGGAATCTGCATATGGCCTGAGCAAGCTTATTTATGCTTTTGTTCCGTAAATATGGTTCATTGAACGAAAGGAACACCGAAATGATTTTAGTATCTAGTTATCACTCAGGTACCAGCCCTTTTTTATAACTTGAGTTCAGCAGCCACACAGACGGCCCAGCTGACAGAAAGCGGTTACCATTGTTTATGGACATTTGCAACACCAAAGGTGCTGCAAATGCGCTGCTGCTCTCTTAGGGGAGACTGGAACCTGGCCACTAATACCGAAACACAACTCAAGGGTGTTATGGCGACATACTCTAGTCCAGAGCTGGTAACCATCTAGATGGGCAAATACCCTACCACATAGCTGTGGGTTGTTTTGCCGCCTCTTACGACAGGCCGCCCGGCTGCAGAAAATTGTATTGTTTCACCATTCCTGCACGGTTCATACAGTAAAGTGGAACATTAGGATATATCGTTGTGTGTGGCTTCCTCCATTAGATTTGTGTAGAAAGAGTTCGTTCAAGATAGGCTAGTTGGACGTCCTGAAGAATAATATGCGTGCCAATGGTCTCACAATCGGAGATATTAAATGTGCTTAAAGTGAAATTAGGAAAGCGAACCTCGGACTTTAAAGCGTGCTCCAGACACCATCGGAATTTAACAGTAGGGTGATTACGATACACTTTAGATAAAAAATATTACCCAAGCGGTATGTTATCTATCGATTATGATTCAAATCCACGTCGTTAGAATGCGGCGTGAGTTTCTTAGCCATTATGCTTTACAGTATTTACACTATACACTTAAGGTATAATATAAAAATTAATATCTCAAAAGGTTATTACAAAAAAGTATAACACAGCCGTTGTTGATTGTTGGAACGATTCCAAAAGATCTGAAGTACTAATATCAGAAACTATGTAAAAGGCTGAAATAGCAATACAACATATATTGCTATTTTTACAGAAGAAACGTTTTCTGCTATTCTTATCTTTAATAAGTTAATCTTTATCTTTTTCCTTTTCAATCTTTCTTTTAAGACAAGAAACAGGCAATCTTGTGTCAAGATCACTTTTTGTTTCAAACCATGTTTGTACAAATTACAAGAAGAAATGAAAGTTACGATGTTAACTAAGCTTAAAACTTTTTCTTAACAATGTAATTAAAGCCTGGTACTGGGAGTTCGTTCGCAATAATAAAATTAATGAACAAGACTTACTTACGCAGATTTAAGAGGCACAAAAAGAATGTTACGCCTTAGTGCCCACTGCTACGCATAAAAGAGGGTCAAATCGCAATTTACATAAAATATGGACTTAATTGCGTAAAATTACGATAGGAAACTTTCCTAAAAATCGTAAAACGATTTTCCTGCGAGTGAGGAAAATTCATGATATAAATCCACATACAATTTGCATAACTTTGTGGCGAAACAAACCTTTTCGCCTTCTGCCTGGCAGGCGAGATTTTAAGTTTAGTATTGACAACTGTGATGTCACATTATATACAGAGAAAAGTCGTCACTGAAATGTAGATATTTTTGTCCCTTTAAATCCTATTATATGTTTGGTATTATTTTATCCCGGGAATCCCGCAGGTGTTTTCCCGGGAGCAGTTTGTAGTTGTTCTGGTGCATAAAAATTACTTAATTCCGACAGGTTTTAATAAAACGACAGCTTACGTTCTTTTTAACCGACTTCAAAAAGGAGGAGGTTCTCACTTCGTCTGCATGTTTTTTTTGTATGTTCGTTACGCGATTTCTGCGTCAATTGTGGGCCGATTATCATTTTTTTTTATTCGATTGTCTATACTCCCGAGGTGGTCCCATGGTCACCAAGTCAGGATCTGATGAATGGATCCCAGGGAAATCGAGAGCAGCCTTGTTGACGAGCGTCTACACCGAAGAGTGAGATAGCAACCTTGTATACTTGTGTCAGTACTATCATTTCTACGGGTGCTTAATATATTTTTCTAAAGCTATTCAAGTATGTACGCAACTAAAAATTAAAAAATATTTTTTGAAACAAAAACAAAATCGACTTCAAATTAAAAAGCAAAAAAATATATATTTAAATAAATTCTTTTCACAGCATCTTCACTTCGGTGCGAAATAAAATATAAAATTACTAAATTTTGCAAATTTGTTATTTTTTTAAGTTTTACTTGGCACTGAAACAAAAACTTTAAAAAAAAATATTTAACCGACTTCGGTTACATTTTTGTTGTTTTTTAAATTGACGTCGGTTTTGCCTTTGTTAAAAAAAATACATTCTCTTCTTTGTGTCCCAGGAATTTCAAGTCAAGCGTGGATGAAGTCGCGGGAATATCCTAGTCCGTTATAAAAATGAAGAATAACAGCTCTTACGTTTTTAATTCTGTACTAATTGAGCTATGTATTAATGTACTTGTGTACCTACTAATGTGTGTAAGGTACTAATGTACCTACTTGTACTATGCCCGCAACTTCTTTCACACTTAACTGGAAATTCCCGCGGGATTACCGGGCACTAAGTACCGAACCTTTAAAAAAAGAATATAAGGTATCGTTTTAGTGAAAACTATGTCGAGGTTAACTAATTTTTATGCACCCCAACAAGTACAAACCGCTTCCGGGAAAAAAAAAGTCACACATTTTATTACATAAAATTTGCTATCGATCAGGGAAAAAGTAGCATTGGAATTTGATTTTTGTTTTTAATTTGGCCATTTTAAATCATTCCCAGAAAAAGTCTCGCGGGATTCCCGGGATAAATAGTAGCGCCGATTTTAAGTTTAAGAATTTGCTGTTGATCAGCGAAAACCGCATCGAAATCGGGCCCAGTAGTTTTTTGTGAATCCCGAACAAACAGACAAGAAATCTAAAAATAAAATTGGATTGTGTTCTCCATCGTTACAGTCTAATCCAATTGTTTGTTTTTAAATAGCTTCCATGTACACACCCGGCATGTCTAGAATTTTATAATATTGTTACGAGTGTGGGACTCGAATTAAAATGCCGTTGGAATTACTATAGAGTATATTAGAACTATACAAACAGGTACAAATAAAACTGGATACAAACAGTATACACTGCACGATTCAATAACACGAGCAAAGTCCATCACTATATCACTTGTCGAATCTACGTCTTGCTCGTATCGTAATCATCGCATGACTGCCGATCTCTCCATTCGGGCATCTCTTTATACTCAGCTTACAATGTGTCACGACCGGGTAAACAATGATTGCCACGAATCACACCTGCGCCTCTGTCGGCGCAATTCCCAGGAAACATAATTCTGCACACCTGTCTAATTATGCCTGCGAACGCCCAAAAACCAGTACAATAACAATAGGCTATTGTCTAATTGCAAATGTTGAACACGAAGTAAACAAAAGAACTCCGAATAGAGGAAGGGTAATAAACCAGGTGTTATGGCAGTCAGATGTGCATCCCTTGTATTTGGCCCAACTTGTAACAATATTGTATACTATATAGAACTATGTGGAACTCTACAGGCTGCCATATATATATATATATATATATATATATATATATATATATATATATATGTGTGTGTGTGTGTATGTATATATATGTATATATATATATACATATATATGTGTGTGTGTGTGTGTGTGTGTGTGTGTGTGTGTGTGTATATGTATATATATATAGCCATATATGTATATGGCGGTGAAAACCGCTTTAAAGTCCGTTGCATGGTTTAGAACAAGTTAACGGATATACAGACAGACAAATGCGGAAAGCGACTTTGTTTTACACCATATTATACTGTCCAAAGAAAGAAGATATACAGGTGAATTATTCAAGTAGGCCTCTATAGCCAAATCCGAAGCTATAAGATATAGCGAATACGTAAAGGAGTCTCAGGGCCCATTTTGATACACTAAAGTGGGTATCATTACATTTTTGAAAACTCTAGTATCCTGATCAGAAATCGAACGAGCTGGCTGACTATGAAAAAAAAACACATGCTTGTTACACCAGTTCATAGTGTTGCTTATAAGGATTAATTTCTGTAAAGACATAATAAACGTCAAACTAAAGGAAAGGGTTGATTCTTAACAAAATATTGTATTAGAATCAATTTCTCTCAAGGAATCAAGATTGTTAGAACTCTGACGATCTGAGGAGCCTATCAGTCGATTTGCTATCTCTTTGTAAACAATTAAAATGTTAGAAACTTAAGATCCCTTCTAATTAACACACACAACGGCATGAAATAAAACCTGTGCGAAAGATGCCGATTCATTCATCAATCAGATTACTGTTACAATAGCAATATCGTTCGTCGCAGTAAAGGACGCGAATTACTCTCAATCAATTTAACCATGTCACATCGTATTTTAGTTTGGGATCTCCAGAGATTTTCTGCTCTGCTGCGACGTATTGTGTGTCAGATGGCTATTTTTTAGGAATAGATTTAGCTTTTTCAGGCTTGCAAAAATTGCCCGCAATTCTTAATAGAATTAATAGACATTAGGATTAAAGGGAAATTATTTAACCTTGATCTGTGATTGATTGAAAATGTTGAAAGACCTTTCCAGACTAACATATAAATGTGAACGCGGTTTTATTTCTATAATGATGGTGATTATAGAATCATTTTATTCCTTGAAAGCTTTTGCGTTTCTTGTTGCATTATGTAACACAAGTGAAGCGACGAGAAAATTTCTACTCTAAGATAAAGGATATTGTTCAGTTTGTTAGGAGACTTGGGCTTCATGTAAAATTGCAAAAGCTTTTATGATTTTGACACTATTTTGTAGAAATTTTTTCTAAAGCAATATTTCTTACAAAATATAAATTCGAAGTTCAACATTCAAGACTAGATGGCGTCGTTCATTGGTAACTTACACTTAGGTTTGCTGTTTTGGCCATAGTAGTACATCAATCTATAATCCGATAAAGCCATTCCGCCGCAGCGGTTGAGCCGAGGTCGAACTTCACAGGAATCGAGAAGCCGACCAAGCCATCTGCTTCAGCTAGATCCCGCACAAAAAAAATACATCAATCGTATGTTTTATTTGTGGAAGTACCTACTACATAAGTGAGTTCAACAGTCGACAATCTTTGATATTATTGAATATTGAACTAAAGAGTAGAGATAATAAGTGAAAAATCAAGATACAAACCCTCGATATTGATAGCGGAAAACAAAAATATGTTTATGTAATTGTTATTTTCTATGCTGGGTTACAAAAGAATCTATAGTTTTACTATAATAATAAATTGTGGCGACCGATGGTAGAAGTTTCTGGCAGCGTAAGACGGCCTCAAGACTTCTAGCAAATGGTAGAAAATTCTGGAAAGAAAAGACAAGGCCAGATAGATGTTAGAAAGGGATAGACGATAAACGAAAGTTCTAGAATAGAAAGTTCGGGAAGGATAAAACAGAGATAGATAGAAGTATAGAAAGGGATGGATAGCAAATAAAAGTATAACGAAAAGAAGATCGAAATCATGGGTTCCAGAAGATTCTTCCGAGTATATAAGCAGCGTAAGGAGCGCCTACCGGGCAGTTTAGAGTTGAGTTCAGTTCAAGACAGCGAAGCAACAAGTGCGATACGGAAGCGTTAGAAGAGAAGTTTAATAGAAGACTGTGACGAGTTAAGTGGTGAATTTAGTGACAAGTTTAGTGGATAGTTAAGTGAAGCGAGCTACACGCGGAATATCGGAGGTGAGCACTGCAATAGCAGGAGGTGGTCTACACAATATCGGCGACGGTATTGTGAGTGAGACAACTTATCGTCGGGATAGTGCATCGTTAGTCGTGCGTATAGGGACAACCCTGCGGAGAGATATTACGTGCGGCTGTGTAAGTCAATAAAAGCGTTAGTTAAAACAACTGGTGTACCCTTCCAGTCTCAAGTGCACGCACGTAACAATATATATACATACATAATGACATGTATACTATAATACATGTAATTGTCACACTCAGGTGATGAATTCGACCTGTGCTTCGAATTCATCACCTGAGTGTGACAATTACATGTATTATAGTATAATTAAACTTTTATTAAGTTTAAATAAAAAAATGACATTTGAGTCATTTAAAATAATTGTAAGTAATTTCGGGACTTAATTTTTATTTGTTAATAGTTGACAGGAAATACGAAAAATAAAATCCTAAAATGAGAAATTAAGCCGTTGTTATGTGAAATAATAAATTTGTTATCTAACCCCTAACTATGTATGACATCATAATTGTAATATATAACTATAGGAATGAATAATAGTCTAGGAATTTTAATAACGAGAAAGTTTTCCTGTTATTCAGGTATTATACACAAGGATTGCGGTTGGCTTGTGGCAAAGTTCGCACGCCCTGCAGCACCTGGGCCGCGTCCAATGCTGCGCAACTCAGTGCCCTCGCCTCGAGAAGCCCCCTGATGCGCAATATGAAACGCAGCGAACATTCATAGGTCCCATCGAAGATAAGGTGACATACCATCAAACAATATACATTTTCGACACTCTTTTATGCCATTAATTTTATTATCAATATTTTATTAGAAACCAAAGTACATTGGCATTAATTTAGTAGAAAAAATCACTACTTATTATTTTCTAGTCTTACCTTTTTTCATAGGTTGAGAATCCATATCCTTCGATAATCTAATTAACGGGTTTTACTTGATAAACGTATTCAAAGTTTGCCCTCATTATTTACATTTTTGGAAATGAAGTACCTATCGACCTAAATAAGTACCTACTGAATTTTATGTACATCGGATTATTTCTAAAGCCGTAAAGAGAGAACATATAAATATCAAAAACTAAATCATTTTCCTGTTCATTAATTCGTACAAACAAATTGGTATGAATTTATTCTTGTCCTTTAATTTCTGTTTCATTCCGTTACAAATGAATTAATTGCATGAAAGGTACTAAGTAATAACGTTCTTTACAGTCTGTAGGAGGAATAAAATGGGAATAGAATGGTTCCTACAGTAGGTTACGTTAAGCTAAGAGCAAAATCGATTGAAATTCGTCTATTTATCAAACATACTTTTATCTTAGACACCTGTACCGGCGCCTGCAACCACGAAAAAGCCAGCCAGTTCAAAGAAGAATCCTCGGAGCCAAGAGATGAGAAACTGTCATCATTTAAGCCATTTGTCACGCAACGTGTTACGAGCGAGACGAGGTGTGGTACGCATGCTGATTGTGGTAGTCCTTACTTTCGCCATTTGCAACCTACCTTTCCACGCACGGAAAATGTGGCAGTACTGGTCTAGCGGCTATGAGGGCTCCAGTGACTTCAGCACACTTCTAACACCACTGACGTTCCTTATAACGTACTTCAATTCGGGTATCAATCCTCTGCTGTACGCATTTTTATCAAAAAATTTTCGAAAGGGTATGAAGGAGTTAATATTCTGCAACTGTCATGGGAAAAGGAAGAGTGATAATATAATAGTCATGAATCCTGTAGGCGGTGTTGACTTACGCCGGAGCTCGACCCGGTCTACCCGAGCCAACTGCAGCACTGTCACAATGACCCCTTTCGGAGAATCATGAGGTATGCGTCGGCGGCGTTTCCTTTACAAAGTGGAAAACGCGGATATTTCCTGATTAACGGAGAGCACGGACGAGGTAACCGACAGCAGCGGTTTTTACACCATATCTACGATCTCCAAAAAGGATTTGTACGATTAAATGCCGAGTTGTCACGGGTCAGTGCTCAATATGTCCTAATAAAAATGAACTTAGTGCGAAGAACACTTGAACTAACTTCAATGTAGTAAAGTGTTAGACTCAGATGTGTTTGTGCTTAGGGGATTGTGAATCGTATGATCTCGAGAGCTTAATGTTAATAGATTTAATATTGAGAAAAGTTGTACAGTCTAGTCTAAACCAAAGATTACATATCTATGTTAAGACTTTGTATATTGTCTCTAAATTTGTAAATATATGTATAAAAGTAATATGTAAATTTAATTCGTAAATTCAGTAAAATGTACGAAAACGAATTTAATGATTGTACAAAAACTAATGGTATAATTTGTTTTTAGCCTCTGTAAGAAGAGTGTTTAATGTGTTAAATGTCGATGAGGTTCGCTATGTATTCTTGAAAGGTATACACATTTAACAAAACATCTTATATTACATTTAATTTTGTTTTGTTTTACCGGTATAATATAAAATAATCAATTTTTTCGCTGTCTATTACAAATGTTACAAAATTTCTCGATATTAATGTGAGTTTACGTTTTCACCTTGCAGTTTCATCATCATTTTAATTTTCAGCAGTGTTATTCCTTAGTTTGGAGAGACACTTGTCATTCCAAAATGTATAATTTCCCATGGGATACAAATTGCTGTTATTAACTAAGGCCAAGCCGCGAATGCTTTATTAAAAATATAATTATGTATTATTCCAGACCTTCACTTAAATATATACTTATAATTTTAGAATACTCACAAATCGACCACACATTTTATAACTTGAAGAAATAAATGGGAAAAATATATATATGTGCCATAAATATAAGTATGTAGTACCTAAATTTTGATCGTTTAAACTAATGACAATTTGATTTGAAAATTCTCGGGCTTCATCTGGGATAATGTTATAGTTATAAACCGTTTCAAAAGTATCATATATCATCATCACATCACACCACCTTCTAGGTGTTATCTTCTAGAAATTCTCTTCAATAGTTTCTTTCAGTTTTGCAATAGATAGTGTAGACTTCTCATTTATTTTCCCAAAGATTATTAGTTTCCAAGAATAAAATCATATAACGAAAAAAATACGGAAAAATTAATGAATCTGAGATAAAAGATT